>OX246738.1:101859542-102369542 GCA_945910005.1 Isoperla grammatica
AGGCTCAAGACACAACCCTCGCCGCCCGTGGTCCTGGGTCCCAACATTGCGTTATGCAAGCCAACTGCAACAGCCGCCGAGCCACGTAGTCGGCTGCTACCACCCCCTCCACCCCCTGCACCCCCAGAGGCTCAAGACACAACCCTCGCCGCCCGTGGTCCTGGGTCCCAACATTGCGTTATGCAAGCCAACTGCAACAGCCGCCGAGCCACGTAGTCGGCTGCACCACCCCCTCCACCCCCAGAGGCTGAAGACACAACCCTCGCCGCCCGTGGTCCTGGGTCCCAACATTGCGTTATGCAAGCCAACTGCAACAGCCGCCGAGCCACGTAGTCGGCTGCTACCACCCCTCCACCCCTTCCACCCCCAGAGGCTGAAGACACAACCCTCGCCGCCCGTGGTCCTGGGTCCCAACATTGCGTTATGCAAGCCAACTGCAACAGCCGCCGAGCCACGTAGTCGGCTGCACCACCCCCTCCACCCCCAGAGGCTGAAGACACAACCCTCGCCGCCCGTGTCCTGGGTCCCAACATTGCGTTATGCAAGCCAACTGCAACAACCGCCGAGCCACGTAGTCGGCTGCTACCACCCCTCCACCCCTCCACCCCTCCACTTCCAACACCCCCAGAGGCTGAAGACACAACCCTCGCCGCGCGTGGTTCTGGGTCCCAACATTGCGTCATGCAAGCGAACTGCAACAGCCACCAAGCGAAGCCAAACAAAACCACGCTAATTACATAACAAACAACCGTTTCCTTGTCAAATCGACAAGTGAACCTTGTAATCTAATCCAATACCTTTCTTCTTATTACTATTCTAATTTTATTCTGGTCCGATGCCGCATGTCACAGTCACAGCTCGTCGGAAATAGTGACGTCATCAATCTCCACATACCAATCGATCTCAATAATACAGCATCCATTGATCAATAATTACGTCATATTAAAGATAACGACACTTTCTCTTACGTAACGCGACCAACAGTGGGCAGATAAATGTCTCTTGACTTCCTTACTTCAAATATGGCTCGTCGGTCGATTGCAGCAGCTCTCCGCATAATAAAAAAATGTACCGGAAACCTGCTAATCTGAACCGCAAATCGCTCTGCATCCATTTCGAAGCGGAGAAAGTCGGGTAGATACTTGAGCCCCTTTGCCCCCGGGGTCCTGTTACAACACAGACAAACGATGGGAGGGAGTGTCCTTACGTAATTGACAGATTAACAGGTTAGTCGATGAGATAAGAATAACGTAAATTGTTTTATAACGCATACACCTGTCTCGCGCAGGTGAAATTCCAACTGTAATTGGATCTATTTCCCGCTCGTTTATACGGTAAACTAGGCGATGATGAGGACGCACCTATATAGGCGCTATGGTTGTAGATGTAGTGGACACAAAGCAAGACATTGTTGATGCAGTACACTGTTTACAAACGAGATGCCCGGAAATACAGTTGGGTGCGCACTGGGTGGCAGATGTATGCGTGGTCACTATAGTAGGAAGTGTATATTAGCCTTCCTGCTCGAAATGTGTTGATTAGGACAAGATACAATCTGTCTAACAAAATGATGTATGCAGATTGGTTGGTTTGGTTCCATTTTAAATTTAAAAACATTATAACTTAAACAATGAATATACATTCTAATGATGAAATTATAGTTTGAAAAAGCCGCCACAGTTGGCCGAGGTCGATTAGGCGTTGGTCTAGTAAACCGCGGTCTCTGCGTTCCAGTTCGAATCCTAGCTTGGGCATGGATGTCATGTGGCGTGTTTTCATCCTCGTAATCACCCACTAACCGTCTCGATTAGCCTCGTTGCAAAAATATGGGATGGAGAACCCCAAATATCATATCAAAATAGACCTTGTTGTTTTGTTTGGAAGCTGTATTTTACACACTTTAAATATCACCCCCTCCAACGCCCTTACCCTTCGCAATCCCCAACCATCGCATTTTTCGAAGCTGTCAACACATTTAAAATAAATTTTAACGAGTTGCTTCGTATAATGTACTTATATATAGAAGTACCCCCGGTTGAGTAGTCACTACTCAACTCAAAAGCAATCAACTTTTTGGAAAAAAACAAAAAAACATGTTTATGTATTTAGACAATAAATCAAATTGTAGGAGAAATATTATCGTGAATGAATGCAACATACAGACTTTACTAATTGTTTCTTTTATGGTGTTTCTCATGGGAAAACTGGATTGGTCATCATCATACATATTAATAACTTGAAAACTGTGAGAAATGAATATGTTATGTACGTATTTTGTAAATTACTTTGAAACAAAACGTTTCGAATTATATGATAGTATTATGAAGGTACCTACCAGCCTGTAATCTTAAAAAATGAATACAAAGTGTGTACATAGCATTTAGATTAAATCACAAAATTATTATTATCATTTCAAATAGTCTGATTTTATCCAAAGGCAGCACATTTAAGTTCCTTGTTTGAAGATAGTTTGTAAACCTTGCCAATTAGCTCAATGCACATTCCAAAGCATGAGAAATAAAATCGTATTAATGATATACGAACAAAACACTTAAAATTCTTCACTGATTCATATGTTTCATATTTGAAATATCGATCTTTGATTGGTTATCGCTCACTCGTCGATGGTGTTCGGAGCCCACAGAATTAAAGTCCCCCACAGAAAATCAGTTTCGTTACTAAGTGGGTAGACTCTAAATGTGATTTTTTTTTACTTTTTTTTCTCACGCTTTTGAATTGCCCACATACTATATACCCACTCATAACTTCTACGGCTACGCACTTCCTCTAGGAACTGAACACACCTTGTTTTTACAGCGTGGTGTCTACTTTTTACTGTATTTTAAATATTATGTAATTTTCATAATAATATATCAATATTATACAAATAGAAAGGGTGAACAAAGTGTTCAAGAAGAGATGAGATTAATAAACAAATAAGTCAATCCACTACTCATGAAGTTAACACGGGCAATAATTGTGTGTGACCACTTTCACCTCATTTACAACGAGGCTAATTGAGACGATGACGGAGAAAACAAACGTTACGTTACGTGGTAATTATTGATAACCAAGTCTGGAGACCAACTTAACGCAATTTACCGAATAGCTTAATGCGATATTACTCTGAGATGAAGGGAATTATAACATTCTGTTCTGAACGTAAGAGTTTAAAAGCTATTGTGCTCATTCTGCGGAAAATTGCAATTCAAACCAAATAATTCTTTTTAGTCGAACTAACGAATTCTCTGTTAATCTCTTTTATGTTACTGTTTCTTCTTTTTTAGTTTGTGAGATAAAAACTGTATGGAAAATAATGGCAATGAAGAACATTATTACAATCTTTCTGCACACTATGCTTTATTTACATTTTTATTTTTTATTAGAACTTATGAGTCAACAAATAGAATATTGATTGCTAGAAATATATTTAAATTCTTTTTAATTCTTTAGAAATGGTGATTCGCGTAATTTGGGTGTGATTTCTAAATAAAGTCTTAATTTAGCAATGATTTAAATAATAGAAAGATATGAATATGGTAAAAATATAAATAATATTATTACAAAAACATAATCAAATTTAATGACATTAGTTTCTCAATACAGCAAGGAAAAAATCAAAGAAACTTCGAGAAATCATTGAAATAGTACAATTTTTAGGGAAGAGCGCTACGGTATACATAGTTTCGATCTACCGCAGTCACGTAATCGAACCTTGAAGTAGACCTAATTCGAGTTAGAGCTCGTTGTAAGTTGTAACATATCACATTAGCATGGACTAAGTCGACTGCCATGCGGCTCCTGTCCCGACATCGCTTTACAGACACATTTCCTCATTAACCCTCCCGACAGGTCAAGACAAGTACCCGCGATTACAAGTTGGTCCTCTCTACAGGTTTCTGCTCACCGACTATCACGAACATTGTCTACTCTGCGTGCCAACCTAAGAAGCACCCTGCCAATCACTTACCTCAAAGGGTATTGTGGAGATCATAAAATGTCGATCATCCCCATTATTCAGCAAAGCACTCACCTTCTCAACCGGTACCGACAGCTGAATGTGAAGAATGTCGCCTCGACTCGACTACGGACGGGTATCGCTCCCTGTATATAGGGAAAGGTCCACTATTTGTAACTGTGTGTCCACCCCGTTGACTGCCGCTTGAGATTTTAGACAAGATAGACATTACAACTGTCAACAAAGGAGGTGACGGCTTAGTCACTCATTGTGTGTAGTGATTGGCAGGGTGCTTCTTAGGTTGGCACGCAGAGTAGTATTCCTATTAGGGGATATTCTACTTGACATTATGTATCGGAAATACTTTGTGGCGTACGTTTTTTTTTTTTTAATATCAGTATTATACTCACGTGAGGTATACGAGCATATTATCCAAGTACTGAAAAATTGTATCATTCATCAGACAAAAGATGAAAAAACTGTAAAAAAAATAAGAAAAATTACCTTTTATGGAATTAAATAATAGTACAATAACACAAGATTTGGCGATGATGTATAATCAAAAATAATAAACAAATCCTATACAATGCAACTATTGATATTGAAATGTAAAATGATAATATTTTTAAACTTTTAATAAAATGCAAATTTCAGCTATATTCTACACTTACGGGATATCTATATAGTTTTCTTAACATTGAAATGAAATACGTTATACGACCTCCACGTAATTAAATTTGTGGTTTACACCCCACATGAGTACTGGCGTTATTGTTTGAAAACAAAATGGATGGCAACTTATTGTTTTGCAAATATTACCTCATTGTATCAAAACACTTTTATACTGTACGAAAGTTTGAATTGAGTTTCAATAGATGTGGATAATTCGAAACAAGTTTGCTTGGACTCAAATCTAGCACATCCGGCTAAATACATTCCGATTCCGGTGTTCTTGGCATTGATATTGGACCGTAAATTTGATGCCTTTAAAACCAAGAACTGATGTCTGAACAGGTTTTATCCAGTTTTAAATGCATTGGGCTTTAATTGAAGATTGCCCCAAGTGGGAATCGGACCCAGATCCTCCGGCTGTATGAGACGGTGTTCTCGGCACTTGGGCTACGGGATATTCATAGTTCCCACGTGACGTCACAGCGGCTATAATTGCAACACAACTGATGTAAGCCTATCCTATAGATAATTGGCGAAAATTTTAAAAGGAGCATAATGTAGAATTTTCAAAGGTAAACAATAATAAAAACATCATAATTTATTACACATCACAACTTTATTTGAACACTGGCTGAATGGGCCGGGCTCGGGCTTTGATTAGCTTACTCAGTAAGAGCTACGGGCCCGGGCCTGAAATACCGGGCCGGGCCGGGCTTCTATATTTAACCCGTGCAGACCTCTAGTTTCGGTACCAGCTCGGGTGAGTCCTATTAGATGGAACCTCACCAAGCCAGCCGGCTGCCGGTGCACTCGGATCGTACTTCGGGTAGTTTCGCTACCAGCTCGGGTGAGTCCGGTCAGGTGGAACCTCACCAAGCCAGCCGGCTGACGGTGCACTCGGATCGTACTCGGGTGGTTTCAGTACCAGCTCGGGTGAGTCCGGTCAGATGAACCTCACCAAGCCAGCCGGCTGCCGGTGCACTCGGATCGTACTCGGGTGGTTTCAGTATCAGCTCGGGTGAGTCCGGTCAGATGGAACCTCACCAAGCCAGCCGGGTGCCGGTGCACTCGGATCGTACTCGGGTGGTTTCAGTACCAGCTCGGGTGAGTCCGGTCAGATGGAACCTCACCAAGCCAGCCGGCTGCCGGTGCACTCGGATCGTACTCGGGTGGTTTCAGTATCAGCTCGGGTGAGTCCGGTCAGATGGAACCTCACCAAGCCAGCCGGCTGCCGGTGCACTCGGATCGTACTCGGGTGGTTTCAGTACCAGCTCGGGTGAGTCCGGTCAGATGGAACCTCACCAAGCCAGCCGGCTGACGGTGCACTCGGATCGTACTTCGGGTGGTTTCAGTACCAGCTCGGGTGAGTCCGGTCAGATGGAACCTCACCAAGCCAGCCGGCTGACGGTGCACTCGGATCGTACTCGGGTGGTTTCAGTACCAGCTCGGGTGAGTCCGGTCAGATGGAACCTCACCAAGCCAGCCGGCTGACGGTGCACTCGGATCGTACTTCGGGTGGTTTCAGTACCAGCTCGGGTGAGTCCGGTCAGATGGAACCTCACCAAGCCAGCCGGCTGACGGTGCACTCGGATCGTACTCGGGTGGTTTCAGTACCAGCTCGGGTGAGTCCGGTCAGATGGAACCTCACCAAGCCAGCCGGCTGACGGTGCACTCGGATCGTACTTCGGGTGGTTTCGCTACCAGCTCGGGTGAGTCCGGTCAGATGGACCTCACCAAGCCAGCCGGCTGCCGGTTCACTCGGATCGTACTTCGGGTGGTTTCAGTACCAGCTCGGGTGAGTCCGGTCAGATGGAACCTCACCAAGCCAGCCGGCTGCCATGCGTGAAACATGGACGCTTTCTCCGTCCCAACACATCCATCGCGCACAGGTGGAGAGAACAATGGAGGCTCAGATCGCATACGAGACTTGCCCAACTAAACGTTATTTATGCCGCAGCTTAAGTCTGAATATATTAGCTATACGAACTACATAAATACAACAACATCGTAGCGAATGAGCTGTTGTAATTAATCCGTAGCTGGAGGTATTCTTTGAACCGTGAACGTTTTTACGAACACATTTGTTGCCGTTTAATGTTATTATTCGTACTCTATATATTCGTATCGTGTAATTCTTTTATAATCATATCAATTATAGAAGCTGGTTTCCGGGATGTGTTGGTTTTAGGGATGACGGTTGCTAATTTTTTTAAAGGGAAGTAAAATATTACTTACAATCGGTATTTTTTAGTTTTCGTGTTTACTTTTTCTATTTTAATTCAGTACTAATAGCATTGATCAGTTTATAAATGTGTATCCATCTAATTTAATTTTTAATAATTTCCATTGGAAGTAAATTTATATCTATACTTACAAAATGTTTGAAAAGAGCTTAGTTTTGTGGGTTGTGGGGGGTTATAACCGTAGAGTGTGTTTGTTTTCTTCCATTGATTTCATTTTTTAATTTGGTATTTCAGTGTTACGATGCTAAAGAAGAAGAGACGATGCACAAAGCATGGAGAAAGAAAACAAAGGACACTCCCCCCTCCCTCCTTCCCCAGTCACCTTTCGTGTAAGTATATAAACTATGACATACACCACTAATTTGCTGTGGATTCAATATTATGGAACCTAATGCTTGGTTCTATGATTACTTCAGGTCTCAGGAAACTTAACTTTCAAATGTTTGGGATGTAACTTTGCACACATTAATAATGCAAAATGTCTCCCAGTACCCCCCCCCCCCCCCCCTCCTCGCTGCTGTCAACGAATGCCCACCCGTCATAATGTCATAATGTGAACCATCAATTAGGAATGATCAATTCAAAAGTAATTTATTGGAATAATTTATATTATCACAGACGATGGCGGTGATTTTTTGGGCTTTACGCCTTAAATTTTTTTAGTATCACTGACGAAATAGAGAAGATCAGTACTTTAGCCGGCTACTGTCACAGATTACAAATTCACTACGTGGCTACTGTTGATGATTTGGTTTAGATTTAGGTTAGGCCTATGTCTGTTTTGCTTACAAAAATCCAATAACCCAGATACCTTACCCCAATTAATTACAAACAAGGTTTTTAACTCTGCCGTAAAGTGGATCCAGGAAAGCCAACAACTCTCCGGCTTCACAAATCTGCGTTGTTCATGACAGCCATAAGTAACACATAAACGATAACACAGGGAGACAAATTAATTATTTACGTCCAATGTCGCGACACTTCCTGGCACTTGCTAGTTGTTTTCCCCCATTTGGCACCGGTACATTGTCTTTACTTTCACTACGCAAGTATCCGCTATTATTACCATCTGTCGGTAGCACTCAGGTGGCAGATTCAGTCTTTTATTTTACAAGATGTAGGCTTTAAGGTCAAGGCCATAAAAAACACTTTTCCCTCGATGCATTTGCGAGCGACCAACTGGAATCGCGAGAAAAACAGTTTCGCGATGATCGTTCGTGCATTAATACCTTTTTGCAAGTTTCACCCAATGGGTCTAATGAGATTGATAATAACCTAGATGTCCTTCGGTCAAGTGCATCCAGCCAATCAGACAGCGGGACGTTCTAGACACACAAATTGGAGGAATCCTCGAAATGGACTCGATCCAAAAGCTGTTAGCATGATGATAATCACGCGGTGAATGGGATGTAGATGCCAGATTAGATTAGATTGTTTTTTTTTTCGGTTTTAAGATTACATCTGTCTGTTTGTCTAAACAAACTAGTATGCATATTTTTATTTTGTATTAAGTCTGCGGCAGTAGAGCGTGCTAATTTAAGGTGTTCTGTTCGTTACACTCGGCTGAACTGTCCTGCAGTGAGTTGCATTTTAAATTTTGAAAAATTAAAAAAAATAATTAGTTTGTTTGAATTTCTACTTGTGGCAATCACCTAATTAGGTGTAAAATATGTTTCTTACGAGTCATCGTTTCCACTGATTGTAATAAATAAACAAATGAATGAGAGCTCAAAATAAATTTTAAAATCTAAATTTTATAAAGTTACAAGAAGACAGATAATTTCTGACTGTACAGATAACAAAAACAAAGATATGCAAAAACGATATTATTGAATCGTATTTAATCCAAACGTTATGAGTTTGACATATGTTATTTGTTTTCGTTAACAGTAGACCGTGATTGTATTTGTGTTGTCTATCATCCAAAAATTTCGATTTTAAAAGTTGTTTTAAGATACTAAGTGAAAACCTCAACTGCTCACGATCTGCTTAAAATAAATTGTGCAACATTGGAGAATTGCACTATTATGAGTCATCTGTAGCAACGTAATAATGTGGTAGTGTGGGCGTGATTTACAATAGATCAACTTCATTTATACCAAGAACATTTTATGTGACCCAACTTGCGTGTTCATTGTTTTACCACCCGACAAAACAATCTCTGCACATAACTGAAATCTACTTCTTTATTTTCGATTAGACAAAATTATAGATGTAAGTACATTGTGTTCCTATCGAGATTAACAACGCCTAGTATTGTCTAGAATAATATTGCGTGGCCTGTATGGTACGATTGTACACAACAGTGAAACCACGCATAACTTTGTACACAATTGTTTAATGAGAGCTGCAATTAAATATTGTGATGATGTTATCAAATTACCAACACACAGTCAACCTCTCATTGTCAACAGTCAAGCAGGTTCTTGACTGTGTGAGCTAAACCTCACGTTGCATTCACAAGCATTCGTTTGATTTATATACACCCTTTGCACTTTTTGTACTGTCCCCTATGATAGAGCATGGGAAACAGTACAAAAAGTGCAAAAGGTGTAGGTAAATCAAACGAACCTAATGTGAGCTGTAAAATTCTCAGAAGAAACGGTCGCTCCACACGGCAAATTTCAACGGATTTCTCCGTTCTCGGTACCTGCTTGAACTATTGTACACTGTATGTATAGGCACCAGCCTAGCTTGAAATGTACCTAGAAAACACCCGCCACAGACGCGCACTTCAATACCGGCGTCATGAAAACGAGATGCAACTAGATTTAGGTTGGTATAGTTGACCCAATACTATACCTTACACATGCTTTCGTCACAGGCGGGGCACTCGTAGCCAACCAGCGAACCGCCCGAGACAAGCGCGCGCAGATAACGATCGCTGGTTGGCTACGAGCCCCTCGCCTGTGACGAAAGCATCCGTAAGGTAGTCACGAGACAACTGTAGTTGCTACATGTATCACTGCGACCTAAGCAACCTCTGCTCATCTCTTGAAAGCTCCCAAAGGTCCCTCAAATCGTTTACCCAGGACTGCAAAGAAGGACAGGACAGAAGAGGTAGACAAGGATCTGAAGTCGGTATTATACCAGTTACGTTATGGTATATTTATACCTTGTACATTAAATATTGTTTGCGGCTTTTCTGGGGCGCAGCCGATAAACCACTAAGGAAGGAATGCGTGTCCGGTTATGTGAGTGTCCGTAGGTGACTTATTTGTGGTGGGACGGTGAAAAGTGAACGTGTTGATTTGATTGCCTTGATATATTTGCATTTTAGTTATTTATCATCATGTCGTTACTCGCATATGTATTCGTTATCATGTTATCAATAGTTGGGAGTGGTTGGGTGGAACTTGGAAGATTGGCAATTTGGCTGAACCACGCCTTTTTAGAAAATATGAATGCATTCATTCATTCACTCATTATTAATATCATTACTTTCTGTTTTTATGGTGTTTATCATTATTTTATGATAGCAGATTTCACTCAAATCCAGATCTAAGGCATTGTAAGTAAGTAAGTAAGTGTGCAGCTTGCAACAGTCATGCACAGAAATGAAAAGCAAAGTGTGTTTCTGTGTCTCAGTCCTATAGAGAGGCATCAATTGTTAGAATCGTATTAGAGGCAAATGTCCATTGTATTGATTAATATTACACAGCAAAACGTCATAAATGTTGAATCACTTTACAGGTTATTCTCATGGGCAACATTTCAGTCATCAACTATCCATTGTTCCATTGTTATGCAGATATAATATTACTGGGCCAAGAATGTCTCAAATTGAATAAGTTTATAATAATTTTGTGTTTTTTCTCATTCTTGGTCCAGTACAATTTTGATTTAAATTATATGGAGATTAAGACATTCACAGTGCCGAAAATGTATTTGTCTTGATCCTTTAACTCAAGTGAACTGTGTATTAATTTGACGGGTTCAAATTTCTCGAATATAATTATTAATATAATTTTAATCAAATAATAATGTATGTTATTCTGAGCACTTGCCATATAGTCCATAACTTCTTACAACTTGACGTGGGGGATCTACCCCTTCATGAAAAGGAACGGTAGGCTTGGGGGAAGGTTTTTACCTGGATGGTTCAGCCCTAGGTTGGGTACGCCTGGTTCCCACGTCAACGCTCAAAATCAAGAGCCCAGAACATACAATAGTTGTTTTTATTGTGTTACGTGCTGTAATATATGTGTGGATGAAATCTTGCATTTACTGTAAACCCAGGGATAACTTGTAATTTAGTAGTGACAACAACAACAACAATTATAATAATGCGATTATAATGTCAAGAAGAACTCAAGCTTGTAGCACATCGATGGCCACCGTTCTCCCTACTACTATTCACATAAAACGCTCTGGTGAGTCTGGACCTCCAGTCAGGATAATCTTCGGGGGTCGATCTTACAGTCTTCAACAACCGAAGTCTGTGTGTTCTGTGGCAACATTTGTTCGTATCTTACCGCCTGGAGGTCGGACAACTTGTCTTGCGTGAGAGTCTTGCGGGTTGCATCGATGAAAGTTGAAGGAGTAAAGAGTTGCCTGGTTATACCAAGACCAAGAAAACCTGGTTAAACCAAGACGACCAAGATGGTTATACCAAGACCAGTTAACAAAAAAGTTAACAAAAAATGCAGGAAGTTAAGTGTAACTGTGGCGGTCATTGTGAATTTTTGAGTTATACATACACTATGGTATGGAACTAGTAAAACAGAGCAAGAGCTACATTTTGCATATACTGAGTCCAAACATTTTTTTTTTTAGTTGTGCCACTAATGTTCTGATGGTGCGATATGTCTGGTAATTACCACGTACATTTTCGAATAAGTCCTCCTACGTTGAGTGTGTCATGTAGTGTCAGCACTGGGCTTTCTAAACTCAATGGTCACAATACAGCATGATGTCAGTGAGTGAGACATCTCCCAAAACGTACACAGTAAATGACAAAAATATATACCTACCTTGCTCAATTTGTTATTAACTCATACATAACATTAATATTGCGGTGAAGTAGCTGCTGAATCCAATTGTAATATAATAATAATAATATTAATAATGAGTCTTTATTTTTAGTTTGGCGAAGCTTAAGGCCATGAGGCCTTTTCTTCTGCTTGACCAAACGTATTTCGTTACAATTTGTGGTTACAATAGTGTTTACAATAACTTAATAACTAGATCTAAAACTAACATTGAAACTAATACTATACAATCGTTATACTTATACTTATAAATGATCAAGGAAGCACATTAAAATAAAATAAATAAGCACAAAATAGCCTGTTTTGCCAGCAACACAAACACACCTATATTTATATGTAATTACATTTAATACAGAAGTAAAAGTTATGAAAAATAAGTAATGAAAGTAATGTAAATATTTTTAAATATGGTTAATCTGTTGTCTTCAAATGGCGGGATTAAGGAGATGAGAACGGTATTTTTGCCACTGCCACTGCCACAGCCACTGGCGATTTTAAAGTCCGTAAACTAGGAGGTACTAGGTTCCAAGCACGAGCTATTGCGACTGGAAATAAATTGCTGTATTGCGATGTATTGTGTTTGGGTATTTGCATTGTCAAATTTGTAGTAGAGCGTGTATTACTTTCTGGGTCACTGTTAAGAAGTTTTATACCGTCTGCAAGATATTTTGGTACAGGCTTAATTATAATTTGATGTAAAAGACATAGGGAGCGATGAAGTCGGCGTTGGTCTACAGTAAGCCAAGAGAGCTGCGTTCTTTGTGGAGAAACATGGTCGTAATATTTCAGACTAAATATAAATTTTAAGCATGCATTTTGAATGTTTTGTAGTCTGTTAGAGAGATGTTTAGTGAGATTCTGCCGTAAGATGTGTCGCAATAGTCAATTTTTGACAATATAAGAAATTGTGCGAGCATAGTTCTTATTTTCGTTGGCAGAAAGTTTCGCAGTCTATTTAGAGAATGTAAGGTCTTGTAGGCTTGTTGACAAATTTGAGCTACATGATCACTCCATGTTAAACACTCATCCATGATCAGTCCAAGATTTTTAACTACTCTAGAATAATTTATAGGCGCAGCATTCACAACAAGCTTTGGGATTGGATTTTGATTAATTTTATGTAACGAAATATACATCTTGTACTAATTTCTTAACCGTCTGCGGTGTCTCGTGCGGTTGGGACAAATACGGACGTGGGTTCGAATCCCGCATAAGGTTTTTGTAATGTCCTTCATATTCATCTACTACCTCTCATCATCACGAGTAGTATGATATGCAATAAGAAAGGGA
The DNA here is from genome assembly GCA_945910005.1 of Isoperla grammatica. Taxonomy (NCBI): domain Eukaryota; kingdom Metazoa; phylum Arthropoda; class Insecta; order Plecoptera; family Perlodidae; genus Isoperla; species Isoperla grammatica. The sequence continues at coordinate 101,872,697 of OX246738.1, forward strand.
ATAAGTGGCTTGTTACCCAAACGAGCAACTCAGCCAAATGTGTGATTTGCAGAGCATTCGTACTACCCATCTCATTCCTACATCATTACTTTGATCACGCTCATATTTTGTGTCCATATTCACAATCATAGTGTGATTGTACGTACGAAAACATTCGATCTAGTTGGGATAGAAACAATTTTTAAACAGGGACTAAAAATTACTAAAAATGAAAACGTTTAAGGAAGTTTGGAACCTGGGAAAAACAATATGTACATTAGTCTTACAAAAGGTCTTCGTACTAAAAACAGCAGTTCTATTTTATATAATTTGGTCCAAACAGAACCGAAATATGTGGATTTTTGTGCATGTAGTTTGAGTTGTACGAAAGTACTGCACGCCGGACGTTCAGAGTAGTTTGCCTGGCCGCACCTTATCCTCAAAATTAGATAATTTTTTATCATATCTATAAACATATACTCACATTTTGGTGCAGAAAGGATGAAATCCCAGTTCTTTCCGATGGTACCGCATGATGTCGTAATTAAATGTACGGTACAAATTTGACGAGAAAGTTCCAGTGCATTGTAAAACGGCTGCAAGTCTTGGAAAGTTTTTTTTTTTCAGGGATGGGCATCGATTCCAAATATAATTATCGATAATCAAAGAACAACTATCGTTATCGATCGATATTATCGAAGACAAAATTTTTAATTAAATTTCTTAAGTTGGCTTAGGCGAAAACTCAAAATTCCATTAAAAAATGTATTTTTTCTTTCAATATTATAGCAAAAGATTTTGTTATAGGCCTAAATCGCAAGATATCAGCGCTATTCTAGTTACAAAAGGCATTAGAAGCCCCATTCATTTTCAAATTTCGATACTTTCGATTAATATCGATAACGTAAATATTTTCCCATATCGAAAATCGATCGAAAATCGATATTTTTGCCCATCCCTAGTTGATTTGTATTTATATCAAACTATGCTCAGTGAACTTACGCCCTTTCTGACACACACGATTCAATTACAATAATCACTAATTTCATAATCATGTAATGGTGGCGTGTAAAATAAGAAAGCCCCATGGAACATTAGATCTAGAACAATTAGTATTAAACGAGTTGTTAGACAATTGGCAAATTGACTGAAAGGATGAGCTTACTAACACAGATTTGTACTCCATTTGTCAGGCCGAGCTTGTAAAGTGATTATAAACGTGTTTGCGTGTGTGCACGTCTGCTGCATCAATGCGGTGTGATCAGGCTACAGCGATGTTGCACCGAGAAACTAGACTAGGATCCACTTCTACGCGCTCAATCAACGGTCACCGTTCAACGCGATTAGTGTCTTAACCTTAACAAGATCAGAAGAGAATTATGACTCTGTTTGCCTTCATAAGTCAGTAAGATAGGAGTTAGCGGTGAGTTTTGAGTTTTACGCCGTCATTAAATAAATAAATAAATAAAATAAATTCACATTTAGAGTCTACCCACTCACTAATTTGCAGTGGGGGACTTTAATTTAAAGTGACTAAACCAACCCTACGAAGCTGTAATAAAGAAGCTCGTAATAAATTTAGCTTATCAGAATTAAAGTGGGCATGTAAAAACCATTTCGACTTTAAAATATAACTAGTAACGATACATATGAATATTGTACTTGAGAAATGTAAAAGCGTGCCATGATATAAAGGTAAGCAATATAAAAATATTGCAGAAGACATTTCATTATTTCCACATAAAAGCCCAAACAAATACTTGTGAGACACCACCAGGGTGCGAGTTGATGGCTTGGCAGAGGGGGGGGGGGGGGGGGGGATGCCCAAGTATAGTGTTTGCGTGGGTAGTAAGGGGCAGCCACCAGAGGCAAAACTTTTTTGGGGTATTATTGCCCTCGAGATGGCCTTAGAGGCGATCTGAGAGTCCATTCGTATCACAGGTGATAGTTATAAACAGATTCAATTCAACAACTCTGTATGTACGTGTAGGCGGTGTGTTTATTTGTTTCTATATCAGATGTTTTCTTGTGTTGTTGTAACCAAGTGATGGTCAAATAAATAAGTTGAAATGGTCGTTTCCACCTTGAAATATTATCTTATATTATTTTATTTTCCAAAAGATAGTCCTATGATAGGACTATCTTTCCCAAGTGAATTGAATCAGTTTAACTATCACCTGTGACATTTATTGGAGGGTTAGTGTAGCAAAAAGTGAAATGTCTGTGGCTTGGGTAAAAAGAAAAAGAAGAACGCTCGTACAAGAAAAGCGCATAGTTAGTAATGGTGATGCGGCCACTCTAACAACTACGCCTCAATTTACAACACGCACGGCTGCTCCGGTTCTGCTCAACATAACAATTAACCTCAGAGATGTTACATCTCGCCAGGCACAATCTTACCATTAGTGATAGAATGTTTAAGACCTGAATAACAGGGAGAAATAGAAATAAAAACTAAAAAAAAATGTAAATATAAAAAGATGTATGGATCACTATTCTGCTAGCCAGTATTATGGTATTAGCGTCGTCTTAATACTTAATGTATAATTCGTGAAATGATTATTTTTATTAGTTGTTGTATTGATGGAGTATGAACACATATTTCTGTTATTTATTTTACACAATCGTTTTTATAATATTTTCCAGAATGAAATTATTTAAACGGTGGAAATAATGTAGCTATAAACAAGTTTACATTACTGAAGAAATACAAAAAGCAAATTTGTATGAGAGATAATAATTATAATCAATATTTATTTATTATAATCATTTAAACTGTAAATAAAAATTATCAAAATTATATCTCAAAGCTGAAAACTGTTAAAATGGGTAACTAACTAACTATTTTACCTTTGAATGTGCATGAATGGGAAATAGAACATTTGCCTATGGATCTATGACTAGTATGTGTTTGATAATGACAAGACACCGCTTCATTCAACATTTTATTAACAAATCAATGATAGTCATTTGCACTTTGGTATTAATCACTAATTAACACAACTAAAAAAATAATATACACTTTATTATTGCTCATTATTTTCAACAATCCATATTAAGAATAAATATTTCCCAATAGTTTACAATAAATATCTTACTCCCTAATTCAATTGCTATGAAAATAAATAACATACAAAAAGTAGATCACCCCTGAATACAGTATCACGCTAATTATGAATACAGATATTGGATTTTATGAGATTCCATTTACGTTTTCATTGCTTCAGTTAATAATTTAACATGTATGGCATGGACATTCTGAGTGACAATGGTGACGACGATGATGACGATGACGATGACGATAAACAAGTGTGATTGGATGAATACATTTAGTGTCTATACCAGGGTAACTATTTACTATGACTATCCTTTATGTATTCCTTATTACTGAAGAAGGCCTCGATGGGCAGAATGTGCTCATCCGAAGTTACAGAATACTGGAAGGGTTTTCTCTTGACCAACGACATCACATTGAAGTATCCTCCAGAGGTCGCCGCAGAGGTCAAATCCGCGACCCTCTGAGAGGGTGACATCTCCTCGTCAGCAGGTTTGACTATATCGGTTTCTATTTTCTTATCAGATTCTTCGGTCACCGCCTTCTTGTCAGCATCTTCGTTCTTATCCCCCGAAACTGACGCTTCGGTCGGCACTGACTTATCCGTGCCTTCCTCGCGTGTAGTCGGCATCGTGGGCATGAAGACGAAAGTCCTCGTGGCAGGTGTTTTGATCTCGTTGTCTGTGACTGCTTTGGAAGTCTCCTCGAAGTCTCCCGGGAAAGTGTTCTGTAGGGATAACGTACTCTCATCCTGGTCCTGTTTGGTCGTAGGGAAGGTACTGCTTGCCTCGGTAGAAGATATACGCGAACTGTTTAACTTTTGTAATATTTCTTCAATTCTGCTGGTGATGCTCTCGTCATATTCCGTCTGTTCCGTCGAACTGGTCTCCGCGTGTGATCCGTATTTGCCCCTCGACGGATATCGACGTTTCGATGCGGAGAAGATGTTCTTCGTTCGTACTGCAGGTTTAGACGTCGAAGTGATCTCAATACTGCTGGCCGCTTCTTCAATGGGGTCTTTATTGTCTTCAGTGGTCGAGCGATATCTGCTGAAATACTTTCCGGTTGGCATTCGGATCCGACCTGTGCTCGACTTTACTTCAGTCTTTTCCGTTGCACCCTCGCCATCCCCTACTGCAGGCGACGCGGTTGTCGTCGTCGTTCTGAATCTAGAACTACCCGATCCAAACTTGGGACGGAATTTGGTTCTGATCGTTTCTGTTGTCGATTCAGTTCCCGATTCATTCTTTTCCGTTTTACTTACGTCAGGTTTATGGTATGGTCCTCCGCGAACTCGACTCGGGTACTTCATTCGCATAGGAGATTCTGTTTCAGAGCTGGAATCCTGTTCACTTTTGTTGCTTTCATCAGTTTTCTTGTACGTACCGCGAACCTTTGATTGATACCTCGTTCTGGAATGAGGTTCAACTTCGGGTGTTGTCTTGGGGGTAGCATCGTCCGTCTTTGACTGCGGCAATCGGTTTATGCGATCCTTGTAATCTTTAACGCTGAAACGTGGACGCGTCGAGTTTGTTCCAAACCTCACCCTCGGCTTGTAACGACTACCTGTTGATTTACTTGTTGTGGCCGGGGCTTCGGTTGAAGTCGAAGTTGATGTTGTCAGATCCTCGTGGAATCTTTCGAGATCAACTTCTGGAAGGCTTTCGAAGATGCCTTCGTCACTAACCTCGTGAACAGAATAGTCGCTGATCTTACGGACTGGAGGGAGGTCTTCTGCTTCTGGTAGACCTGTTTGAGGTTCGGGTGCATCAGCAAGAGTTGTTATTTCGTCTGATGAAATTGGTAGTTTGACGTCATCGAACTCTTCATCTTCTTCTTCATCTTCATCGCGAGGATGATTTCTATCGTGGCCACGAGTAGAAATGTATGGTGTTCTCCTTCTCGCTGGTCGTTCAGTTGTCGTTGTTGTGGTTGTGGTTGTTTGTCTGGTAAATTCTGCTTGCGATGAAAGTGGAATCTTGTCGAACAGTTCATTGAGTGAGGGGTAGGCCACTTGGTTCAAGTGTTGTTCTTCTTGTTCTTCTTCTTGTTCTTCTTCTACGGTAACTTCCGGTTGTGCGGGAACTGTCACTGGTGCCTCCGTCGTGTGCTGTGGACGGCGACGTCGTTGATGAGGTCGCACTTCCTTCTGTGGGCTTATGACGTCATCCAATGGTTTGCGCTCAGGTTCCGCTGTGGTACTCGAAGTGAACCTCGAGTGTGTTCTACGATGAGGTTTCTCGGTACTTTGAGACCAAGATTCTTTTTCTTCTTGCGACTGGGAATTCGGACGATATCTTGATGGTTTCCTAGATGGTTGTGGCCTTCTGATTTTGATATCACTTTGAGTTGGACGCACTGTTGTCTGTTGGAATGAAACTTCTTCGGTTATACCAGCTTCCTCGAGTAAAGACCCGCCTGTGCTACTTTCAAAAGTATCCTTGATCCTGCTTCCAGCTGCAAACTCATCTTGATCTGCTGTATCCACTTCTTGCACAAATGGACGCGCTGTACTTGTCTCAGGTTCTCTATAATTTCCTCGTGCAGGTGGGCTCTTCTCTCTCTGGTCTTGTGTAGCAGGGGCACCTGTGCTGCTCACCGGGTGTCGGTTACCCTTCGGGCGATACACCTTCGTAGGTGTCACTTGATCGAATGTCTCTTCTTCCACGAACGGATACCCAGTCGTGACCTCAGGCTGTCGAGACTCGGTAGGTCTGCCTCTAGTGGGTGCGACGTGTTCCAAGGTCTCCTCCTCGTGCACAACCGGGCGTCGAGAGCTGGTCTCGGCCTCGCGGTAATCGTTAACCCCGTACTCCTCCCGCTCAGGCTGCGGCTGTGGACGTCTGTGCGCCTGGAGAGATGGTCGACGACTGGGTTTACGTGCCGGCGGGCTGAAGGTCGTGTGCGCATGCGCTTGGACATCGATGTCGATGATTGGCGCCACCTCGGCGGGGGGGAAAGGTTCACTCCATGGCCTTGAAACGTGGTGCACCTCGTTCAAGTGAGTCGGAGGTGTTGGTTGTTTTCTGCGCGGCAAATCGTTTCCGTATGACTGCTCTTCGTTCCTTGTAGGCAAAAAGTGTGGTGTGGTTCCTTCGATTTTGACATCGATTACTTCTTTGTGGAAAGGTGACTGAATAATGGGAAGTTTGTGACTGATTGCACCTGTGTTTTGAACGTGCTGGAAATTTGTCGGTCTGTCTTCTGTGAAGTACGGTCTTGTGAGTCTACCGCCATCTTCATGTGCGGGATTAGGTCTTGCGGTATTGAATGCCTGTTCGAAGGTTATGGGAGAGATGGTTGAGAATGGGGATAACGATCCTTGACCGTGGAATGTCTGCGATGTGATATGGTGAGGTCGTGGGCCGTTCTCTTGCTTGTTTCCAGCGAGGAAAGAGCTTCCCACAGTGAACGTAGCACCCTCACTACCACGCACTTCGCTCACAGGTCGACCGGTCACAATCTCCTCCTGGTGTAATGTGTTCTTAAACGGAGGCGAATCTGGACGCTCGAAACCTTGGTTGTTGGAGTCATTCAACGGATCCTGAGGATGTCTCGTGTTGACACTGAGTAGTGGCTGAGCTGTCGGAGTGCTTTGACTCACGACAACAACCGGTTCCGCTCGTGTTGGGGGCTGATACTGGTTTCCTCCAGGTTTCTGGACATCCGGTCTCTGGTAATACTTGATCTCTTCGTTACCTGGGAACAAACCTCCGTTCATTGGACTGGTATAATGATGCGGGGAGTTTAGTCCGGCAAAGTTTGGAATCGATGGTGGTCCATAGTAGGGTCCGTTTGGTCTTGGCGTGTGAGGGGGTGGGAAGAACGCAGGTCTGTGAGGGGGTGCATGAACGTAGTACACGTGTCGTTGCTCGTCGACCAAGAGATCTGGCTTCGGGAACCGGTAGGGCATATAAGGCTTCTTCATCATATCTGGGTAACGAGCCGGACTGGGTGGAAACCTCGGGGGTGGCACCAAATGCATCGAGTACTCGTTATTGGAAGGCGTCACCTGGTAGGTATCCTTCTTCTTGCCTCTGACGACGTCCTGCTTCGACGACGCCGGCTCGCGACTGCGAACCGTCGCGTGGCCGAACTCGCTGAAAGATCCAAGCAGACTCGACGGTGTCGTCACGAATGTCTCTACCCTGGCGGACTGGACCGCAACTTGTTCGCGCTTCTTCTTTTCCTTCTCCGCCGAGTCCATGTGGAGCTGCAACTTGTTGATTACCGGGTGTTTGTTCGGCTGGCTCGTCGTTTCTCTCACGTTCTTGTAGTTGTTGTTGTTGTACTGTCGAGGGTCATCGTTACTCGGCATGATGTCGACGACGCTGCTGCTAGTGATGATGTCGTCGAGCTCGAAATGTTGCATTTGATGTCTGTTTTCATTTACACTTGGCCTACTTTCATAATGTGGGGAGTTTTCATTCTTTTTTTTACCTTTTACAATGTTACCCACATTGCTGCTATAACTATATTGTTTGTTGTTGTTGTTGTTGTTTACGTATTCTCTGTTGTCACGATAACGTTCTTCGCTGCTCGTCGGGGAAGCTCGGGTGATCTTGACCAGTTCCTGGTCGCTGCTGCTGCCAGTGTTGCCAGTGTACTTGTCGCTGCCACTGCCAGTGTTGCCAAAGTACTTGTCGCTGCCGCTGCCAGTGTTGCCATTGTACTTGTCACTGCCGCTAGCAGTGTTGCCAGAGTACTTGTCGCTGCCGCTGCCAGTGTTGCCAATGTACCGGTAGCTCGGAGACCGAGACGGTGTCACGGATATTGGTGATATAACTGGGCGCCATCCGTTGTTGCCGCCGATAAGAGGGGACTGAAACAAAGATGGCGACAAGCATTAGCAACAGGTTAACATCTATTGACAGAGCGTGGTTGGTTGTTATAAAATTTGTCTTGATCTTTTACAGGGACAAAGCCATGAAGTCGGCACTGTTGTGTTGTTATTTATACTTTAGTTATAAAACCAGGTGATTTTAATGTAACATGACGGCTTTTATTTAAAAAATTACAATATATTTTAGAAGCATTATAAATATAAATAATGTAACTTTGAGTGTAATAATGTAGGTACAAATAACTCCCACTTTTTGGGTAGAACTAATTTGCAATACGTTTTTCTAAAATTGGCAATATCGTTTGGTAAAAAAATCAGTGAAATATGCTAAGTATGTGTACAGAAATATGACAAAACAAGTAAAGCAGCCGCATACAGATGGTGTAATGAAAGAAAGACTGGCCAGAGAAAGAAAAACTCAAAAATACACTATTCACTTTGATATACGATATACATTCAATAAATAAAAAGTAAGAAAATAAACAAAATAAAAATAAGTGTCTTCATCAATAACTACACTTAAGAAAAAGTCAATAACTACACTTATTTGGTGTGGTTCGTTGTTCGTTTGTATCGCACATCGGTCGGTCGTGTGGGATTACCTATACTTCCAATGCCAGGGCCTGGATTCACAAAGGTGCCTTAATGTTGTCCTAAGTTAGGCAAATCCTAGCTAGATAAATCAAGATAAATCATCTCTGGATATTACTACACATTCACAACTACAATATTATTACTTAAATATGTTTATATTGTACTATATTTTAACTTTATAACATTGCAGAACGACATATGCGGGATCTGTATCATTAAGATTTGCCTAAACTAGGACGTCTTAGCACTTAGGCACCATTGTGAATCTGGGTTCAGAAGCTCAAGGGTTCGATGCTGGGTTTCGACTCTCTCTTCTCTTTCGTCTCTTTCGTAATTTAAGCTGTTTAACAGTAAGGTACTGGTGCATACGTCAACGGTGACTTTAGAGCCGTCATAACAACTAACCATATGAAAAACGATAACATAATGTTCCCCGCTGAAAATCGTTTCTTGAAACTGAGTGGGTATAGACTATAAATATAAATGTGTTTATTTTATTTATTTATCAGCACAGTCAATGAGTACAGTCGTGTTTGACGAAGGTTTTGCCTACACTTACCTATCGGGTATAGAATGGGACATAAGTAAATGAGGGAATGACAGAACAAGTATTTACATAAATTCAAGTCTTATGCGCTCATTCTTTTAGCCGATATCGTTACTGATCGTTATTTCTTGTCAACGTACGTTTCGTATTGATTCGTAAATTAGATTGAGCCAAACAATAATATGATAATAATTAATAGTTTTTCGTGGGAATACCCGTTATAGGGGGCACACCAGCTTTACCTGATGTGCCCCTCTTCAGGTGACTAACTATAGGTTATTAGGGTGTTTGGATAGCTGGGAAGGAATGTCCGAGGGCTGATAGTATGACTCAATCCCAGCATTCGACTTTACGACTGAGGAAAACCTCGGAAAAACCTTCAGTCAGGACTGCCGGTGGCCGGAATCGAACCGGCGACCTTCCGAATTAATTAGAGTCTCGCGTCTTACCGCTGAGCTACCCCTATGAGTACTCGAGAGTAAGTGAGGTTAGAGTAAAGACAATCATGTTCTTTCCCACCCTTGATTTACTAATGTCGTCTAGTGTGCATCGTGACTGGTGAACCAACTCAATGAAGTGCATTGATGATACTAACAGGCAACACGCGTACGATTGTTTTTGTTAAAAAACACTTAGTTTAATAGTATCAGATACAAAAAGACGTATATTAATGTAAGTCCCAAGTAAAAAATAAATTTTTAAATAGGTTTAATGTGTTCGCATTAATTGAAGTTTCAACTCAGGGATCTGAAACGCGTACACTACTCAAAGGTACAGGTGGCTGTGACGTCATGATTCAGTAGACGTGGCGTAACAGACCAATCGCTGAGGCGGTGAGCGTACACAGACACAAACCATGACGTCAAATCTATTCTACATCGCGACGGCTCGTTTTTCGCGCCCTTTTATTCATCGTTACTAAACCAATTCTTTTGAGGCATAGACTGATCCGTTTTCAAAATTCAAGGACACAAAATTATTAAATGAGGGACAAGGTATTTAAAAATCGATTAAAATTTTCATACGCGTGTTCCCTATTGTGATGCGTTTGATCACAGAGGATCTTGGTTGTACTCACAGGTGTGATGTTGTCACTGTCTTGGAACGACTGCCTCGCCTCTCGTTCGCATCTTCCTGGTTTCAGAAGAGAAAATCCTGGACGGGCGTGAAAAAAGAGAAATTACAAATTAGTATCGGTTCAGTGGTTATCCATCACATCACGTTACATTCAAATAAAGTATCCGTTTTCTTATTCACATTAATTTCTATGCACCTGTTATATTTTATGTTCCGCTTGCGATTCCGCTAATTTGTAAATTAATTTCTCAATTATCTTCAGTAATTTAATACTCAATAATGATAATTAGTAGTAAAGTAGAGGGTACTTCTACGTCAAAAACAGCAGAAAAGTTTCATTTTTTAATGTATCTCAAGAATGCTACATGAAATCGAAAATCTGAGTCGACGGCGCACTGTGTTTTGGTAAGCCCTACAGATGAATGGAATATTATAACCATTAGCGTAGTTATTTTGATTATTAGATCGATAACTAACAACAAAATTAATTAGAAATAAAAACCATACTGATTATAATGTAAGACACAACTTAGAGCATTCAATGTGTAGAGCTTACTTAACAACAGTGCGCTGTTGATTCAGATTCTCGATATCGAAGTCCATTCTTGAGATATAACTAAAACAAAAATTTGGTGCGGTTTTTTACGTAGAGGTACCCTTAGCTCTTAATAGCAATCGTGTAATAATAGGCAGTGTATGCATATTCAGCACACCGTGCAAATACATGTCTCAGTAATGAAGAAAGTATGTTCATTCCAGTCCAACATAACAAAATAAAAACACCAAATTACCAAAGTTCAGTCAATGTTAAATATAAGTATGAAATGTGTTTTAATATAATTGTAGTGGAGGAAGGATTTTCCCGCAAAATGTTCTCCGAACATGCACAAGGTGAGAGCGAAAATAGTAAAATGGGGCGAACAGGAACATTCCACACTCTACATCAACGGTCTTCAAATTTTTTCAACAGTGCTCAAGAAATCTTTTCGGATCAACAACTACTCCACCTTCCAAAATTTTAGATCGAATTTCACTTTTTTTCATATGCACGCAAAAGTCTTTGAACTTGTCTTCGACGAAACAACAAGTATTGTTCCTCGATCTTAAAGATGGGTTTCAAGAATAATACAATTTGTGCTTGAATTTTATATAATATTATAAACAAAATAAATTTTCTTTGTCCCAAATGAAAATCTCCCGTGCCCAAAGATTGGGATGTGACCCAAACTTTGAAAACCGCTCCCCTAGACTAAGGGACGGTCTTACAATCTCCTAATAAGAAAGTTATTTGTAGCAATTAAGCTATTTGGAGGATTTCAATGGTTTTGATTGGTCGTTGCCATGGAGAAAACAAGCTATGCGACGAACAAGTAGTTATTAAGACATTGCGTTTAGACTGGACCTAAGTACTACAGCTACAGCATTGAGTTTAAGTGTTCTAATTCAATGAATACACTAGGCCTGCATTTGTAGCCTCCATCAGATCTTCACGAATGAATAAGAAGTGTTGAAACATAAGGAAACGAATAAACCAGCCGGAAACTCCCAACCTAACTATGCGGCAACATTGAAGTGAAATAATCTCCGTCATACCAGGAAATCTGATGCAACTCATCTTGACAAATTCTAAAACTTTCCATATGATCTATTAGACACAAATCAACAACCAATTACCAACCCTTATTCTAGCTAATAATACTCTGTTTATGAATCATAAATACATATATAAAACAACCACAATCCATATTAAGAAGCAGTATTCACGCAGAACGTATTGTAATATATTAACCTAGGTGCATTACAGCCTAGAATGTAGTTGATAATAATAATAATGTTCAATGTTGAGGTACGAATGTCAATATTATATGTCAAGGTAGGACAAAAATACTGCCGAGAGTGCTTCTTAATATGGAAAGAACTATAGTCCATTATGGTAAAATAAAAACATAAAATAGGAATCAATGAAACTTAGTGGAGCTTTATGATATGGTATTATGACGGCCTACTAAATATTAAGTCTGGGGCTAACTTGTTTTCTCCATGGAAACAACGCTTCGGATTGGTGGTTACCATGGAGAAAATAAGTTAGCGGTGGGCTAAATATTTAGCAGGCTGCTATGATACCGGGACTGATCTAAACTAATAAACTAAATAAATGCACATTTTAGAGTCTACCCATGCACTCAGTAACTAAACTGATTTTCAGTGGGGGGCAAAATATGCGTTAGAAAAATGTGTGTGATCTACATTAATTTCCGTTACCTAATATTGGTATTACAAATACCTCAAATGTCGGACGTGGCTAGTAGAACGTAGAGTGCAAATATTTTAAGTTCGTCATAGTTTGAAGCTCCACCCCCTAGTTATGTGACCACCGCCCAGCATAACATTTATGACTGATTATAAATAATATAATACGAAATGTATAAATATGATATGATTGTCGGGTTGTCATGGGGGTAAGGGGTGGTCACATAGCGATGGGGGGGGGGGGAGGGGAGCAGCAGGGGAACGTGAAACTAAGAAAATCTTAAGTCTACATCACACAAAATAATGAGTTCAATTGAAAACGCTCGTGTAAACAATATGGCGTGAACTGTTCACTATGGCGTCAAGTCAACATGAGTATGACATGGCACATGCCACAGTGGGGACCGTACATATATTTACACATAATTTTATATTAAAAGTAATAATTTCATTTGAACCTAACAATAGAAAGTAATAGAACCGAAAACAATATAAAGTAGCTCAACCACCGCTCAACTGAACGGGTAAAACAAAACGTCGTCTTCCTCATTAGCACCGCCACCATGTTTTTCCAGCTGTTCTCGTATTCAGGTGGCGGTGACAACGATGTGGGCCACTTTCGTTCCGCTACGCCGGGCGTGTTTTGGCACGAGTGCTCCGAAGGGGGGTGGGGTGGGGTGAAAATGTTAGACGTGGACAATACACTACACCGCAAATCAACGTGATCGGATGCACTCGGTACTCATCCGAACGCGGAATTCAGGTCTTCGGTAACACCAAAAAGTGTGGTTGGATTGATTCAAGGTAAGTCGTATGGTTTTTACTAAATACAGAATCATTAGAATATAATTGACCCAGTAAATCGTTAGCTCTCATTCTTCCTTTACTTGCTTGAATAGTTTTGTAGCACTACTGGGAAATAGTTTTCTTATTAATTTTATAATTTGATGAAGAATGCTTGTGCAATATATCAGTGGAGTAAAAATTCAATCAACAGCGACTCGTAGTTGTTTCTCGTGTGTGTGTGTGTGTGCATATTATATTTTGTCTATATTTAATTATATAGTGTTATTCTGTATCGCGAACTGAAGTTGATGTAGTATTTCTAGTTTTTGGCCGCGCTAGAGAGCAGCACGTTATACGGACAAAAACTCAAAGAGAAGTACTACATATATATATATAAAATTAAAAATATTGTTATTGTATGATTATTGTAAAATTAAAAACATGTCGGGTTATTACGTATTTTAATATGTATATATGAAGAAAACAAGAAATTACCAAACCAACCCCGGCTGGGAATCGAACCCGAGTCTCCCACTTGCCTGGTGGGCGCCTTGACCCTAGACCACCAGGGTTGGCAACTTATGTCTGGTTACATCTATATAGATACTGGATTTGATATCCAGTCGGGGAAAATTTTTATTACACCTTGCAATCGCTTCATAAACCAACCATAAAACTGGTTTATGTGCTTTAAAAATCGTATCATCATATTTTCTTAAGTATGTGTATAATATTATATATATATGTATATATATATATTCTTACGTTTATATGCTGAGTATGTATCCAAGTCTTTTACCTGCACCTTATCACTCCGACATTTTCACTGCCTGTACAGTGTAGAGGAATGACATTCTCCTCAGCCGTGTGGCACCATTCAGAATACGGTATGAAAGTGTTCCGTGTCTGTTCTCTGAGACTCCTTTCTCCTTTCCTACACGTTATTACCCCCCTTTGACCCCTTCATCCCCCTCTCAACTTGTCCTATCTAAACAAGGTATACTCATATTTACTGTCATAGGGCGCCTTGTCCAAAATGGGGTATGATCTCATACTTTGTACATGAAACTAAGAACCCCCCCCCTACCCTTCTTTGACCCCTTCATCCCCCTCTCCACTTGTTCTATCTGAACAAGGTATACTCACATTTACTATCATATATAGGGCACTTTGTCCAAAATGGATATGAAGATCCGAATATCACACTTTGTACACGTTTGATCGAAAGTAATGGTATAATTTCTTATTTTTGCTGCTATAATTTTATTTAACTGTAATTTGTTTCAACATCACTTAGGTTGGAATTCATAGTCGGCCCCTACACCTAGGGGCACCCATTGTTACCAAGGTAACAATTGTTTGCATGTTATTTCCCATAAACAAAACAAATCCATAGCAACAATGGGTGCCCCTAGGTGTAGGGGCCGACTATGAATTCCAACCTTAATCAAAACCAGGGTTTACATGTTGTACGGACTCAAATAACAAGCACTTCAATGTTGTATTGAGATTATACAGGTGGAATAGAATATGATTTATTAGACACTGGTAGAGAAAAATAAAGCAAGACCACATTGACTGAATGTTGGACAGCAACTGTTTCCATGGATACATATTATAAACAAAGTTTATATTAACAAACACCAAGGCCTACTGGATTTACTCCTACAATTGTGATCTAGTGGACCTTGAACAAACCCCAATTACATCATAGAGGGCTGTGGCATAACAATAACATTTCAACACTCCCACTTGCCATAGCCCTAAACAATAAACATATCTTCACAAGAGTCCCAGATTTTTCACACACCATCCGTGCTTTGCAGGGGGTAAGCTCTTGGTCATGATGTCTGCGATCATTTCTTCTGTGGGTAGATATTTCATAGAAATCTGTCCCTCTTGCACCTTCTCCCTAACAAAATGATGTTGGATATCGATGTGCTTTGTACGCCCATGTAGTGCCGCATTTGAAGTGAGCTTGATTGCACTTTGGTTGTCGCAGCACACTACTATGTGTTGGTGGTCATCCCCTATGGGTAGTTCATTCAGCAATCGTTTCATCCATGTTGCTTCTCTGGCAGCTTGGCTGAGTGCCATGTACTCCGCCTCGGTCGTTGAGATGGCGACTGTTGGTTGCTTCTTGCTTCGCCAGCTTACTGCTCCACCTGCGAGCTTGAAGACGTAGCCCGACATTGATTTTCTCGTATCGATATCATTGGCCCAGTCGGAGTCACTGTAAGCTTCCATTTGTTCTCCGGATGCTCTGCGAAAGACAAGTTTCTTATTCGAGGTCCCTTTTAGGTAACGCATTACGCGCTTTACTGCGGTCCAGTGCACTTGACCTGGGTTAGAGTTGAACTGACTGACAACAGCGACAGCATGTGCTATGTCTGGTCTGGTGGCCATCGCAGCATACATTAGGCTACCTACAGCACTCAAATAAGGTATACTGTCCATAGCTTCTCTCTCTGCATCTTCTATGGGTTCCATCACCTTGGTGAGTTTCTGATTATGGTCCAAAGGGGTAGATACTGGCTTTGCTTCAGACATGTTGAATCTCTTCAAGATGTTGTTGATGTAGCTTTCTTGGCTCAGTTCAATCGTTCCCGCGTCTTTGTCCCTTGTTATTTTAATTCCAAGACAGTGGTGAATAGGTCCCATGTCTTTCATCTCGAACTTGGCCGCTAGTTGTTTCTTTAGCTGATTTATTTCGTTTATGCTTTCCGATGACACTATAAGATCGTCAACGTAAACACACACAATGATTTTTGCATTTCTTATTGTACCATGGTATAGGCATGGATCAGCTGTGCTTCGTTTGAGCCCAATATTACGTAACTCGGTATCAAGTTTTTCATACCATATACGGCTCGATTGTTTGAGTCCATACAAGCATTTCTTTAGTTTACACACCTTTTGCTCATTTTTGGGGTCAATGTAGCCCTCCGGTTGTTCCATATAAATGGTATCAGAAAGTTCACCATGAAGAAATGCAGTATTTACATCTAGTTGATGAACCTCCAGGTCATTCTCAGCTGCCAATGCGAGAACTGTCCTTAAGGTGTCGAAACGTACGACCGGTGAAAAGGTTTCACCGTAATCTATTCCCTTTCTCTGCGTGTATCCTTTAGCCACTAGCCTGGCTTTATATCGGCACACGTTCCCTTCAGCATCGACCTTTCGTTTAAAGACCCATTTGCATTTTATAGCTTTGGCTCCCTCTGGTAAGTTTACGAGGTCCCAAGTCTCATTATGTTCAATTGATTTCATCTCTTCGTCAGCTGCCTTTTGCCATTGTGTAGCCTCGCTCCCACTGAATGCTTCTTGCAGGTTCTCGGGCTCGTCTGCGATGAAATTTACGTACTCATCACTAAGAATTCTTGTCAGACGTCTGTTCCGTTGTGAACGTCTTGACTCGAAGACGGCTTCTTGTTCATTCTCGATGTCAAAAACACCATCCTCCTCAGTAACTTCTGCATTGTTATCTTCTTCATTTACATTTGCATCATCTTTGTTATTGACTCGCGAGTAGACGATTATGCTCCCACTTCCACCATCAACCACGTTGTCTTCCGCTTCTAGTTGATTATCTTCCAAGAAGATCACATCTCTCGATATAGTCAGTTTTCTTGATTTAAAATTGACCAATCGATAGCCCTTGCTGGTTTCGGAGTACCCAACAAAGATATGCTCCGACGATTTAGCGTCAAGCTTTGTTCGGTTTTCTTTTGGAATGTGAGCATACGCTTTGCAGCCAAAAGTCCTTAGGTGAGCAAGGTCCGGTTTCTTCCCAGTCCACGCTTCTTCCGGTGTAATGCTATCCACGGCAACTGTTGGTGCTCTATTCTTTAAGTAGGTTGCAGTGTTTACTGCCTCAGCCCAGAAGCGTTTAGGTAGTTTAGCTTCCTCAAGCATGCATCGCACCTTCTCTACTATCGTTCTGTTTGCCCGCTCGGCAACCCCATTTTGTTCTGGGTTCCATGGTACAGTAGTCTGAGAACGTATCCCACATTTCCTTAAATGGCCTAATAGTGATTTATTAATGTACTCACGGCCATTGTCTGAACGCAGAATCTTGATCTTCATACCGCTCTGGTTCTCAACTTCTGCCTGATACTCGATGAAGCGTTCGTAAGTTTCACTCTTCTCCTTCAAAATGTAGCACTTGGTCCATCTTGTCTTGTCGTCAATAAATGTTAAGAAATACCTTCCTCCACCAATGGATTCTTCGCTCATTGGTCCACACAGGTCTGAGTGAACAATGCCTAGCTTTTCTTGAGCTCGTTCTGCCTTACCTTTTGGAAACGGGGTACGATGCTGCTTTCCCACAGCACAGCCTATACAAGGTGAAGTAGGAGGCTGTCCCATCACTATGCCAGTGGCCATACCATCTGCTAATCGCTTCATTCCACCAGGACTGAGGTGAGCGAGGCGTCTGTGCCACAACATGTACTCACGGTTTGTGGCCCCCACAGCAGCAATGTTTACCATGGCACCGTTAGTCTCCGGAGTGTCTAGCTTATACAACCCTCCAGTTTTACTCGCGGTGGCTATGACGTTTCCTTCTTCATTATGGATCTGGCAGTTATGTTTGGTAAACACAACCTTGTAGTCCTTATCTGTGAGTTTACCCACCGACAAAAGATTAGTTTTGAGCGTTGGAGCATATAGTACATCCTTGATTGATGCTTCTTGTATTGATCCATTAACCGAAATTGTTACAGCGACATCACCATTTCCCGTAGATGGAGCGGTCGTACCATCGGCCATACATAATGATGTTTCTTGACCATCTCGGATTGTATCAAACCATTCAATTTTATTTGACATGTGCTTAGTCGCTCCCGAGTCAACGCACCAGTCTTCAGCATTGTGTCCATTTCGATTAACCGTTGCGCAAAGAACTGTGGATTTAGGCTTATCCTTTTTGTCTTGTTTGTCACCTTTCGGGCTTTGTTTTGGATGTGACCTACAATCTTAAGCATAATGTCCAACTTTACCACAATTGTAGCATTTAAACTTCTTAAATGGCTTTGTAGCTAGAGCAGATTTATCAGGAATGGACTCACCTCGTTGACGTCTTGTTTCTTCTTGTAGCAATTTAGCTCGGACGACATCAGTGTTCAGTTCCTTGCCACAATTTTCAAGTGTAATCACAAGTGGGTCAAATGAGTCTGGCAAGTTGGATAGGATAATTATAGCCAACTCGTCATCAGTCACCGCTGCATTTATTGCACTTAACTGCTGAGCAATAGTCATCATTTGGTTGAGGTAATCCTCCATATTAATACAGTTTTTGTATGTAATACTGTTCAGCTTTCGACGTAAGTGAATTTTTCGCACTAGTCCTCGATCCTCGAAAGCAGACTCTAATTTTAACCATGCTTCACGGGCCGTTTTACATGAGTTTACATGTATGTACAGATGTGGCTTTAAACCCAAACAAACAGTGGCAAGTGCACGCTGGTCTAATGCAATCTCATCTTCTGAAGAAAGATTTAAGTTACCTTCAATAAATCTCCACAATTTCTCCCGTATAAGCTGCATCTTCATACCAAATTTCCATGCACTGAAATTGGTTGCTCCTTCCAACCTCTCAACTTGCAATATATTCACTGCCATATTGACCACAATTATTAAACAGTTTTTGCTTAAAGATCACTATAAATCAATTCTTTGCATTACCTGGGCCCATAACCTATTGAGATTATACAGGTGGAAAATAGAATATGATTTATTAGACACTGGTAGAGAAAAATAAAGCAAGACCACATTGACTGAATGGTTGACAGCAACTGTTTCCATGGATGCATATTATAAACAAAGTTTATATTAACAAACACCAAGGCCTACTGGATTTACTCCTACAATTGTGATCTAGTGGACCTTGAACAAACCCCAATTACATCATAGAGGGCTGTGGCATAACAATAACATTTCAACAGTTTTTACTTTAACTCATTTGAAACTAATTAAATTAAGCGTTATTCGTGCAGGGTTCTCCAAACCAAACTGTAGAGTAGAGTATATTATATTTACGGACGTGGCAAATTTATTGTTATTGTTAGTGTTAGTGCATATTTGCGTTTTTAGAATATGTTGGGTAGCAAAAAACTGTCATGGTGATCGTTTCGCATACAAACGTGCCTGACTGTACGCGTTAAAAGATCAACCGATAATCATATTTTAACCACTTTTGATACGAATGAGATGTGAAGTTTATAATTATTTTATGGACTATTTTATGGACTATTTTATGGACTATTTTATGGACCCTAACTACCTGTAAGAATGTGTCTCAACTGTCATTCAAACGTTTAGGGAAGTGTTGTCTACGTTATTAAAACGTTACCACACGGCTCAACTTGACATCTAGTTCCATCACGGAGTAAATGATGCGACCTGTGTGAACCGTGTATGAGACACAAAGCAGTTGTCTCACGGGTCCAAATACACACAACAATGTCACTACACTTATCATAGTACGCGTTTTTTCCTTCTGTAGCTTTCACACATGAGTCAGATGTCCTAAATATGTGAACAACAACACATTACTTAGATGGCGTAATGTATATTTACTGTAATTCGCAGTTATATTATAAAATTTAAAAGATGTGATGGATATTTGTATTCATAAATAAATAAAATAAATAAATTCACATTTAGACTCTACCCACTCAGTAACTAAACTGATTTGCAGGGGGGGACTTTAATTGAAAGTGACTGAACCAACCCTGTATAGGCTTCGAACACCATCGCTTATCAACGCGTAGCTTTCAAACATGAGTCAGATGTTCTAAATATGTAAACAACATCACACTAGATGGCTTAATGTATATTTAATTAAATTCGAAAATGTATTATACAAAATTTAAATAAAAGTGGTGTTAAAGATGTGATGGATACTATGTTTATGCATAACTTGAAACGCTGACTCGCGAAGTGTTTTTATATATCCTATGTTTGTTTACGGCTGAAGAGAGCCTCCGTACAGACGGTGGCTCTGCAATAGAAATAAATAATGTATATTTTGTTTGTGTAATATGCAAGATGTGTGATTTCCAAGTCATTGCGTCTGTCACGCACTTCGGTGCGTCCTTTCTCTGCATACATCATGTATACGAACACCGAAGTTAAGCAACTTCCGGCTAGGTCAGGATGAGGGTGGGTGCCCGCTCTCCTCCGAAACACTATAGCAAAGTGGAGGTTTCGAAAGCTTGTATAACAGCTTCGTTCTTCTTGTCAACTGCTCGACAGTCCAGGTTAGTGGAGGAACCTATATGACTGCTAAAAGTTACACCGTCCTTTCCGATAGGACGTAAAGCCGATGGTCTCCTTGGTACTTTTCGACAGGAGTGGACTACGTGCCAGTACTAGGCTTCCCCTCATCCCTTCCTCATTATCAATCATCATTCATCAGGCTAAAGAGGGCATTGTGCCCTACACTGGTCTTAATTACAATACAATAAATACATCATGTGTTGCAAGAAAAATATCGACTTTTCTGCTATTCAATAAGCTTTCGACACCGGTATTCTTGTTTATCAATACGCATAGAATAGATAACATACTTTGCCTTTACGTGACAAAACAAATGTTACGGTGTTTAGCATACGGCAGGTCAGACGGCTTGACGGATTTGGTTGAAATTTTCAGTCAACACTCGTGACCACTAAACTCGATGCATGTTAACATATGGTGCATTTACACAGATTTTTAAGGTCTAGGTTTAAGGTTTTAATATCCAAGAACTCGTAATGTGATTCAGATTGTGTGCACATTGCTCCATGTTTTATTCGAGTACTTATATTGGAAACGCCAAGTGGGAGACTAATTAATTTCACTCCTAGAACGAATTTACTGCGTTAAACATGGTCCAAAATTTGAATTTGAATTTTTAATCCTTGAATTCAAAAACAATAAACTATAGTCTGAACCGATATTAAAAAGCCAGGATACATTATTTTAGTCATTTTGTTTAGTCCTTGAATAAAAATAAAATATATGTTTGAACCGTAGAGAATGGAGACTCAAGTAACAAATAAATAGCGCTGCTAAGCAACCTCCTTATCTACGCCATTGATGATTTAACAATAAAGCAACAATGAACAATTGACAGATAAACTCCTCATAGTAGTTCATTTTCTTGCCACCAGAATGCGTCTATCTATTTTGAGATCTCACTAATGGCCTATCGTATTACTTGCAAACAAATATTTATGTGGTAGGTAACAAGCGAGGTAACATTGCTTGAGATTGGTGGTTGTCAAGGTGAAAACAAGTTAGCGGGCAGTTAAGTATTTAGTTGAAAGTCATAAGACAGCCGGCTTATGTTATAGAAAAGTAAACAAAACCCAGTGTGCTTTATCCAATCAGATGGCTAAGAGCATTGCCGTTCCATCACTAAACAAAACTCCTTCGATCAGCCTCCGCTTACTTTTCAGTTTATTGAACCACACATGCAATCAATTCCATTAGAGTTAACTGTGATAAAAAACACAATCAAACGTTTCTAGAACCAATCTTTTACTATCTAGATTCACGAATACCTTTTGAACGGCTTTGGGCCTAAAATCTAGTTATGAGTGACGTTTAAATACAAGCGTTTTGATTGGCTGTCATTTTCACCACAGCCTGCTCAACAGTGCAGCAACAACTCGTAGTCAGTCACATCGTTTATCAGCCCCCACAATTAATCGGCCTGCTTTGCGTATAACAATGACCATCCGCGCCATACATCAATTATTACAGAGATAATTGAACTTACCAACAATCGCTGCTACTAGAAGGAACAGATGGAAGTGTCGGCGTTGGCCCATGGCCGCGATGGGAGAGGCTTCTCATGCTAGACAGAAGAATACAACAAGATATTAGACAATGTAACCGGTAGACATGGATCAGTGCTACCTCAATCGGTAGCTCGCCGGTTAGATACCCGCTTCCAATTACATTTATTTCGATATTTTAGGTACAAATAGACCTTATTTCAGAATTGATCAAGGACCCTTAGATAGAGCTAATCACGGTCCTCTAGATCTTCAATGACAACAATGCACAACAGTGAAAAGTGCACCTTAACATGTTAACATAACTATCAAGGACCCTTAGATAGAGCAAATCACGGCTTTCTAGATCAATTCTGAAAATCATCTACATCACGTTACACCAGTGGCGTAGCGGAAAGTCCCAGGGCCCCCCCGCAAGATTTATGTGTGGGCCCCCCTCCCCCAAAAATACCTCGTGACAAATTGCAAAAATTCATAAAAATGCATTAGTTTGGTTTTTTCAAATTACATTATAAGAAGCGCTTATTCCTCCTGGTGTTTTTCCTGCCGAACTCGTCGATTATTGCATCAGTTGCAAGTTTTCGAGCTTGCTCGCATTCAATGCTTAAAATGGAAAGTCCCTTCAAACGTTCTTGTGACATGCTGCTTCTAAGATAATTTTTTATTAGTTTTAACTTCGAAAATGAACGTTCAGCAGTTGCGACAGTGACAGGTATTGTTAAAAATAGTAGATAGGCAGTGACGACGTCGGGGATGTTCGAAGTTATGGCATTGTTCTTAAATATCAAAAGTTCCGATAATTCTATAATCGAATTAGGGTCACTTAGCGTTGTTAATTGGTTTTTAATAACACTTCGAAAACTTAACATCTGCGACGGAAACTCGTCGGTTAGATCATCTTTGTACAATGATAGGAATGATTCGGCTGATTTGAATAATGTGTCATCAGTAGCACTCGTCAACTCTTTCACAGTTAGGAAATTAAACCTCTGAGCAACACTATCCATTCCTTGAAAGCGGTTTTTCAGTTGGCTCGTGATCACATCGATGTTTGAGTAAAAGACCGAAATCTTGAAGTTCCTCTCTGGATCTGACAATCGTTGGTCTTCTAAGAGCTCATCAGAACGATTCCTCGTTTGCCCCTGACGCTTATTTTGAAACTTTGAGAAAAATACCCCAAGAAATCCCGCAATATTCAAACCGTACGAAATTTCAGCTCATAGCAACTATTTTGTTATTTTGAGCGTCAAAAATCGAGCTATCCATGCAGGAATTTCATAATAATTGTAATTAAGCACTATTGAGTATACATGTGTCGTATATGTATACAAACAGGATAGAAAGTACAATAGTATACTACAAAAAAAAGAAAATCGACTTTTGCCCCAAAAATAGCCACGTAGGGCCTACAAGTACCTTTAATCCTTTTCCTCGGAAATTTTCGAATGAACACACTTTTTTTTTGGTGTTCTACCCATTCTCTTCAAGATTCCCATCTATTGCGCGAACAATTACGGATGGATTTACAATGGAGCTTTAAGGTAAGCATTAGTCATCCACTTTCCTTGTATCCTAATGGTAATGAATGGTCATGAATGGACTGAAGAAAATACTACATTTGATTTCCTTGAATCTGAAAACCCTAAGGTTGGAATTCATAGTCGGCCCCTACACCTAGGGGCGCCCATTGTTACCACGGTAACAGTTGTTTCCATGTTATTTCCCATAAACAAAACAAATCCATAGCAACAATGGGTGCCCCTAGGTGTAGGGGCCGACTATGAATTCCAACCTAAGTGTCAGTCGTAAAATGTTTTTTTTCTTTTTGAAATAATTTTTAGAAATAATTTCAAATTTTTCCTCTACACGCGAGTATCGATAAACTCATATTTTAACTCATGAACTCAGATTGACCGGTGGGCCCCCCCTGACGGGGGGCCCCCAAGCCTTGCGGGGGCGGCTTGGGTCACCGCTATACGCCACTGCGTTACACCATACTTAATTGTAACACTCGAGCCCCTGAAGAATGCCTGAAAGGGGTGAGTTTACATTAAAAATAATATTAGTTTGCTAGTTCAGTCAGTTCAGTTCACACCTTCAATTCCTTCATTAAATATTAATTTATTTATTGATGTAAATCATTCGGGAAATAAAGTGCATATAGGATATCAGAATAAATGGTGACCCAAGTTTGAATTCTACTTGGATTTATCAAGAAAACCATATTACTACAATTGAGTTTTTGGACGAGCAATCCTGGATGAAGGTTTGTCTGAGGTTTTCTTCGCATTATAAGGCGAATGCTGGGTTTGAGTTTTATAGACCATTTTTAAAACTATCCCAAGATTGTGCCAAGATCATTTGTATGATTCTCAACACGATCCTCTAAAACTACATGCACAACAATACACCAGAATTAAAAATGTAAAATTAATGATCTTGTATGCATTAATGAACCTTGATATAATATTTTTAATTCTTGCATGTGTATTGTTCTTGAAGATTTAGGGGACTTTCATAAGAATCATACCAAGGGTCCTAGATAATTGAAAAAGGATCTATTACGTCAAGCCATCGCGGCTATTGTTTCTAAACTATTTAAAATACCAGAATGCTTACTGTTATATTCACCTGGGCCCTCATTCCAGAACAGTTTTAGGCGGCTGTAACCGGTTGTAAAGTTGCGCCCCGTATTCCGTAACCCGGGCGCAATAGCAACTGTTTGCAACTACTGGAATGAGGGCCCAGAAGAGGGAATGAAATTGTACGTAGGCACGTATCGCACAAAAATGTATTATTATAACTATATTAACAACAACAATTAGTGTATAATACTCGTTGATAATTCTAACATAACACAAAAACACATCCATGAGTTTTCCAATAACATCCAGTTTTATTTAGCGTTTATCACCATCATTTCTAACCGTAGTAATCTGTACTTTTGCGTTTTACGTCAGTTAAGATAATAGTTCGAGTAATATCCAAGTGTAATTACATTCTTCATACTTCGTTCAGACATGTTCAATTACTAACGAATATAAATAAGTGAGTATTAACTCATCACCATTAACATCAGACTCTCATATCCGAGTATAATAAAAACAGGGTATTGCAAATGAGTTGCAATAAAACATTCCTCGCATTTTATACATCTGTTGTAATTATATTCAAACATCATAATAACAATAATAAATTAATGTGCGTTTATAGCACTTGTCATTCATTGTTGCACCCATCTCATACGGTAAAAAAACCACATCAATAAAGACTTGTCATTCTTAGTACAACAACACCAATAGCATAATAGTTATGTATACGTTGTTTTGAAGCGTCTCATAGAATTTGTGTGTATACTAAGTTGAGAAACTGTAAGAATAACGGTCACCTCCATATCCCCCCACTGCTACCCGACCCCCCTCACCTCCGTGACAACCTGACAAAATGAAATACGTAACTGAAAGTCAGTTTGTTTCAGTTGTTCAGTTTGTTGTTTCACGGAGTTGAGGGGGGTCGGGTAGCAGTGGGGGGGGGGGGGATAAGGAGGGGCCGTCATTCTTACAGTTACTCAACTATATATATATTTTTTTTACTTAGAAAAATAGTTTTTGCTAGTGAAATAAAACCCACTATTATGAGCTAGTGGGTATGACCCTCGTATACCCCACGCTTCGTGGTCCCAAGGAGTCAACAACACACAGACACCGTGGGACAAGCACGCAAGAGTGCAGCGTGAGAATGCATCAACTTCCGTCATAGAAAGAAGAAAGTTTGTCACGTTATTCCTGCTACGTGTTATTGACACGGCACTTTAGAAAACCGGTGGAAGAGACAACAGTTAACTAAATGTCTGTCTGTCTGTCTACCTGTCTGTCTGTCTACCTGTCTGTCTGTCTGTCTACCTGTCTGTCTGTCTGTATGTGTGTCTACCTGTCTACTTGTCTATCTGTCTGTCTACCTGTCTGTCTGTCTACCTATCTGTTTCTCTGTCTGTCTGTCTACTTGTATGTATATGTATGTCTGTCTGTCTGTCTGTCTGTCTGTCTGTCTGTTTGACAGCGGCGCAAGCAAGGATGTCAGCTGTTGTGACGTGATATCGGAAAGAAAAGGAGACAAGTCACGTGTTTGTGTTTTGTTTTATGTACAGAGCGGTAGTTTTAATCGTCGTCTGTAAAAGTATGTTACTTATTTACAATCTTGCATACTTCCTAGTGCATATTCATAGTCAACCCATTTTAACGTGGATCTATAATTCGTCATACTGATGAATAGCAGAGTTTTATTTTCTACTTCTCTATTTCCTAGCATCTACTTGAAACTGTTCCACTAGATAATAGATAATAGTGATAGATCATATCAACTATAATAATAGGACTATTCACTTTAACTGCAACTCTAAACACAAACACTAAAAACGCCGATGATCGTTGAAATTGTTGTGTTTGACAAGAAACAGTGAATTTTTTACCTGTTCTACAAAGTTTCGTTTTTAATAATAGTGAATGAGTTTTCCGGCAGATAAATCAACTAGGACCAATAATCTGCAAGAGTGATTCCTCCTCATGCACGAATACGCATTTGGGATAAGGGTCTCTTACTTTCTCTCATACAATGATCATCTGGACTTGGACAAGGACTGAACATGTGTAATAATATTTGCAAGCTTCCCAGTCACAAGATACGGTCGGACAGAGTTGACGCAATGTAAAGTAGACGCTCCCTGTCTGTCTGTCTGTACAAAACTACTAAAGACCAATAATAATTAATAATTTTTGTAGGAATACCCGTTCTAGGGTGCACACCAGCTTTACCTGATGTGCCCCTCTTCAGGTGACCATCTAGGTTATTAGAGTGTTTGGATAGTTGGGAAGGATTGTCCGAGGGCTGATAGTATGACTCAATCCCAGCATTCGCTTTTACGACTGAGGAAAACCTCGGAAAAAACCTTCAGTCAGGACTGCCGGTGGCCGGAATCGAACCGGCGACCTCCCGAATTAGAGTCTCGCGTCTTACCGCTAAGCCACCTCTATCGTTGATGTATACGGCGCCATGCTACCGGTACGTTTTATAAAAGGCCGGACGCGCCCCGGTACTTTTTCGTATCAAATTTTGACACATTACCACTGTTTCTATGTCACTTAAACTGAATATTTCCTCTGTAATATTGCTAGCATTGTTCCAATTTCGAATCATCCAACATTATTCCAACATAACTAAATCAACGCGTTCAGCCCCCCCCCCCCCCTTCCCCCCGGTAATAGTTTTGTATTGTTCACGGTTCTGAATAATGTTTGTGGGTTGACCGGCCCTGTCACCATTATTTTAACGAACACACCCAACACATTGTGCTATAAATACTTTGGTTTAGTTGAGTTTTAATTTAGTTTAGTTTATTTGTAGCCTACCTTTTATTTCTTAGTTATTTCTGCCTATGTAGGCCCACCTGCCAATACCCATATTTGTACCCTGTATAAATCAAAGGGTAATACAAAGATATACAGCCGATGAGTCGGCCAATGAGAGGGTTTACCTAGAGAACAGTAATGTATTCCTAAAATATAAAGTGCCTAGGCGGTCGAATTTACTTGTGGGCGATGGCGATTGTTTTAAGTGGCCGGAAAAAGATTTTATAGAAATTAAACCTGAATGCATGAAGTCGTTGAGGCAACGTATTTTCTCTCAATTATAGATACTGTGAATAGTACATGGGTTCTTGAAATTTAAATAACAGTACTGTGAAAAAGCGTCTAGGCTAGGCCTAGGCTCCAAATAAAAGTGCCTAAGCCCGCTTAGGCTCGAATACACCACTGCAGAGAACGAATCTGCTGCGCGGGCAGCGGTCCGTGCTGCAATGTTGCACACTAATGAGTGACCAGACACTGCATTGTTCTTCTCCGTGTTCAAGGTCACACAATGGGCCGCCCTACTTCCTCTAAGCTAAGTGATGCAGAGGCAACTCGGACGTAAACAAATAAACATTGCGCACGCTTCGTGTTGTGCTACTGTAGAGGAACGATAGAGGTAAGAAGGGAAACTCGAATTCGGGAGGTCGCCGGTTTGATATCGTTATGTACTTATGTACTCTGATTTGAAGATGAATAAAGACGCTTTGTATATTGTATATATTGTATTGTATCTTTGGTATCTCTCCGAGGTTTTTCTCATTCGCAAAACATGGGATTGAGATCTACTAACTGTTCTCGGACATTTCTTCCCACATATGCAAAAAAAACTTTAAATACTCAGTTTGTCACCTAAAGAGGGGCACATCAGGTAAAGCTGGTGTCCACTATGCGCCCCATAACAGGTATTTCTAAAACAAATTATGATAACAACATTGGATAAGAGATCTTGTTGTGATACGGGACTCGAACCCATGTTTCTTGGTTACCTACAGGTTGGACGGTTGACAAGCACTCAACAGTATCAGCCACAGCGCGTTGTCAATTAATGAAGAACTTAGTTCATTCAACCTGTTGCCAAAAAACTAAGACATGTGAGAAAGTTCCTTTCTTTAATATTGCGCTCTACAATGTAATCATGTTTTTATGTTTGTGCACAACACGTATTGTAACCGATGGACTAAATATTCGAGCAATGGCAGTTGTGATAAATTCAAGATTCTCCACGTAAAAAAATGTATTGATTCTTTTTCATTAATTCCAGCTTCTAAGAATTGATGTTTGGCTATGAATAAAATTTTGAAAAAAAAATGAGAGTTGTAAGGTGTGTGAAACTTTTCTAAATCACCAGATACGGTCCAACAGAGATTTGGTATGCTGTAGTTCGGAGATAACGGTTAGGCCTCGTGAAAGATGACTCTTATGTGAATTACCGATGTCGGGAATCGAACCAAATTGTCTGGCCCAACAAACGGGAATGTAAAATGTATTGAGCACGTCAAGATAAGTGTTAAGAATTGTACAGGTCACGCCAATGTGACTTTGCTCTTATTGTAGCAGTACAAGCATGGTTTAATTAGACCCAAGATAATTATCACACATAATGTTAATTCGCTATCTTTTCACTAACCACTCTAGCATTTCATCATCTATCCTTTATACTTGAAAGAGTTTTTGGAGTGATCTAAACATCAACGACCTCATTTCCGGATATTTAATAATAATATTGTTATTACGTCTGGTCTAGAAGGTCCGCGTGTGTTTTCGTGAGTCCACGCTAGCAATATTGAACGGTCATTTGGAGAGAGTGGCATCATTAAAAACGGAAGCATGCTTAGCCCTGTTACACATGCGCAATGCTAACAAGAGCGACACTTAAGGCCGCTGAAAGTGTTGGGAGTGGATCGAGGCTATTGATCCATGAATCAGTCTTCGATATTGATCGTGACGTCACGCATGGGAACATACGCGGCCCAATAGACAGCTTAAACAATGTGGCAAGTTGTTTCTTGTAGGCAGAGATGGGCAGGATCTTGCAGGCATTGGTATTTTGTTCTTTGCATTTCAAATAGTGTGTTGCAAAGTATTTGTTTCGTGTATTTCGAAATACTCAAGAATGCGCAGTATCTTCGTATTTTAAAAATACTCAAAGTACATGGGTAGACCCAAAAAGTAGAAAATATTTTCAAATATATTATTTTTTGTATTTGGAAAAAAAACACATGGGTCTATACCTAGTCGCAAAAAAATCACCGAGCCTCATAGAGTGCGTATTATTGTTATTATGCTTTCACTTGTTCAAGTAAATTATATTGAAACTCATATTTATTGATTTACTAATTAAGTCAGGGACTATAATTTTCAGCAATATATTTTATGAATTTTAAGTATTTTAAAAATACATTTGTATTTTTTATTTAAAACACATAATTGCCAATATATTTTCATCTTGTATTGGAAAATACTGCGTTCGACAGAATTTTGCATTTTGTATTTCAAATGCATTTCTTTTTAGTATTTTGCCCATCTCTGATAGTGTATTTAAAAAACATAACATGAAAGTTCGAAAGGATGCAAGGCTAGAATTATCTATCCAAAATGGGCAATTGTTTGGATTAAGATGAAAGTATCCAATTGTAATAAAGTTTCACAAGGTTTTGTTTTAAATCCAATTAAAAGACAATGAATCAATACGTTGTACCACTTTCTAAAGCAGTAATTAACACCACCCACCTATCAATTGAAATTTTAATTATAATTTTAATTCGCGTTTTAACTCTTGTATGTCTGACGCACTTTTCACGGGCGTGAACAATTATGACAAGTGTTCAATACAATAAAACTCGTTTAGTATCATAGCTGCATTCAGCTACAATTATTATAATTATATCCAATTTGAAGCTAATTTAAACTTCTCTGTTTCAATTAATTAATAAAATCAACAAGGCTGATCGAGACGACGATTGACGAGACGAGGCGAAAGCGGGTATAGTGGCACGTGGCCGTCTCCCATCAAGAAGAACCAGTAGTGTCGTGGGTACTAGTCCATCCGTGATTTTATTAAAGCCAGGGGTTCCTGCCTGAAAGTGATTTGTTCAGCAATACTGACCTAAAATGATACTGTTGGACAAGGTAAGAACGCTGGAGGGTTCTTACGTTGTTGAACAGAATTATTTCGGCTCATTGGGAATACATTATTTAAATTTAAAAACAGTCATACCAACGTAACAACGCGAGCATAGTCACTTCAGTCAATAATAAAACCTTTGAATTAAAGTTTTGCCGATGTACATCGAGAAGGTAAATTATGTTATTATTTTGACAAACTGGACGAAACATCAATTTGTAATGAATTATGTTTATGTAGTACGCATTTTATTTGTTTTAAATTTGTTTAAATGTTGCAATCCCTGAATTGACCGTCTCGGCCCGGGATAGAATAGGCCCAAAGTGACTCTGCTAGTCATAAGAGATGACGAAACGAGATCCTGTCCCTTTCCCTCCAATGGCACACTGAATATTGCTCCTCCCAATTGACCCTGCCCCCTTTGCTGGACTCCCCTTATGACGACCCCCACGATGTGATGGATCTGATTCGAACATGTGGCGTTTTCATCTTCATCTTCATAATTCACAAACTCATCGTCTCGATTAGCCAAGTTGAAAAAAATGGTTTGTAAAACCCAAATAACATAATCTGAATTTGAAACAAATTGTTATTTTTGTTGTAAGTATTACATCCCAACCTACCACAAAATGAGATGTCTTAATTCGTGGACCCAGTTTTCCTATTTCGTGATGTTGTAACATTGGCTGTATTGTAGTAATTTCTCTAAATGTACTATTAATTTACTTGATGCCCGTATATACAAGTGTAAATTAGAAGATCACGATTCTCCTAATAGTTTTTATGTTGGTAAAATTTTACTTTAATAACACGTTATTAAAACGTAGTTAGCTAAGCTTCAAAACTAATTAAGTCATGCAGGTGTATACTGATCATCGCAAGATACGGGACTTAAAACTGTACCGAACTACTGACATATTAGGTAATGAAACGGATCCACATATTAAAACCCGACACTGAGAATATATTCAAAATATATAATCATGTTTATTCACGATAATCTGTTGATACATTTTATCAACGAATCCTTTTAAGTCATCGTTTCTATACTGTCTTTTAAGGTGTTCTGGATGAATACTTGAGAAGTATATTTCAAAACAATATTTAAAAAAAAATTGTGATCTTTTCCTTCGTGTGTGAAGTTTTACTCAAGTACAGCATGGTACTTATTGTGGATAATAGAAATAAGGTATGTTTGCTGTATACGTTAAAAATGAATTCATAAAACTAATTAAGTGAAAGTGACATCACTTATAGAAAAAACGCACAGAAGTATTTAAATTATAAATAAAATATATATGAAGTACTGTTCATACACACGAATGACTCGTCTTTATTTGAGTAATATTCCTAAATTGATTATATTGATAATGTTTTTTTTTCTTCTTCTTGTGTTCCCCCTTATAAAAATAACACCGCCAAAATGCAAAATTTACATTTTAAAAAACGAAATTTGATAAAAATAAAACCATTTCTGTATAGTGCTCTATCTATCGGTAATCAAACACAACCGCAATAAATTCAAAGTTGTTCTGAATCAGCCTTGTTGATTCTGACATTTGTCCGCAGGTGTTCGCACTGTCCACTGACTGATTCATATGTTTCGTATTAGAAATATCGATCTTTGATTGGTTATCGCTCACTCGTCGATGGTGTTTGGAGCCTACAGGGCTGGTTTAGTCGCTTTAAATTAAAGTCCCCCACTGAAAATCAGTTTCGTTACTGAGTGGGTAGACTCTAAATGTGAATTTATTTATTTATTTATTTTTATTTATCCATAGTTCTACCACAAACTACGCGTGTAGTAATTACTATACTACTACTACCTTGACCATTGAATCCGTGAAACCGTGTCTCCATGTTATCCGGGTGACATGTTTCAAGTTCACTTTACTTGTCTGCGTGTGTCAATTAATAACAAGTTCGAACAGTAATGGATCTTCTTCTTCTTCTCGTTGTTATTAAACAGAGCTTGGCGCGAAGCTGTGCGTAACAATCTGACTGTGACATGAACATTGTGAGCGTTGTGAACAGCGATCTCGAACCACCGCGTGGAATATAACACTATAATCAAACACACTTGGTCTGCTCACAAGTATAGAGGCGGCTCAGCGGTAAGACGCGAGACTAGTTCGGGAGGTCGCTGGTTCGATTCCGGCCAGTGGCAGTCCTGACTGAAAGTTTTACCCAAGGTTTTCCTCAGTCGTAAAATGCTGGGATTGAGTCTAACTAATAGCCTTTGGACCTTACTTCCCAACTATCCAAACACCCTAATATACCTAGTTTCCTGAAGTCACCTTAGGTAAAGCTGGTAAGATTCACAATGGTGCTTAAGTGCTAAGACAGTTTAGGCAAATCTTGGTGATATAAATTACGCATATGTCGTTCTGCAATGTTATAAAGATAAAATGTTGTAAAATATCAACAATTTAACTAATAATATTTTATTTTTGAATGTGTAGTAATACCCAGAGATGATTTATCTTGATGTATCTAGCTAGGATTTGCCTAACTTAGAGTTAAGCATCTTTGTGAATCCAGGCCCTGGTGTGTAACAGGGATTGCTACACAAAATTATTATTAATATTATTATAAATGATTTAATGCGCATAAGTATGACCGAGATATTTATTGGAAATCAAATAACTACTGTACGATAATATGTATGCATGGATACAATGTTTTTTTGCACTTTTTTTTAATGTACAATGAGGGAAGGAAACAATAGTGGCGGGCCGAGAAGGATGAGAAATACAAAAAATAGTGGGAACCTAAAACGATTAGAAATACACGCAACAGATAATGAGTTGTAATAGATATTATGTAGACTGGCAGAAAAGATAATGGTCCAATGGAGTTGTTTCAAAACAAATCCACAGAATTGCAATGTCGTTGACGTTACTGTCAATATAAAGCCCATCATAGTTATGTGTTCGTGTGTTCTACATGCATCATATTTATACATTACAAGGTCAAATATAATAATAGTAATTAGAAACCGTCTGCAATGGACACTTCGGGCTTAGATTCAAGTTGTAGATTTGTAACTGTTGGTCATGTTCTCAAAAAGCTTCACCCGATCTGGGTCCGGGAAAGAATAGGTCTAGGGTAACTCTGCGAGTCGTAAGAGGCGCATAAAGAAGACCCTGTTCTTTCCCTCCCACTATCCCATTTATGATTCGTCTTCCCACTTGGCACTACCCTCCCTTGCTGGACTCCCCTTACGACGACCCCCGCGATGTGCAATGAATTTAATTCGGGCATGTGACGTTTTTCATCTTCATCTTCATATATCACCCACTCATCATCACTATTAGCCAAAGTTGCAAAAATTTGTGACGTAAAACCCAAATATCAACATCATCATCATCATCATCCTCATCATCATCATCATCATCATCATCATCATCATCATCATCATCATCATCATCATCATCATCATCATCATCATCATCATCATCATCATCATCATCATCATCATCATCATCATCATCATCATCATCATCATCATCATCATCATCATCATCATCATCATCATCATCATCATCATCATCATCATCATCATCATCATCATCATCATCATCATCATCATCATCATCATCATCATCATCATCATCATCATCATCATCATCATCATCATCATCATCATCATCATCATCATCATCATCATCATCATCATCATCATCATCATCATCATCATCATCATCATCATCATCATCATCATCATCATCATCATCATCATCATCATCATCATCATCATCATCATCATCATCATCATCATCATCATCATCATCATCATCATCATCATCATCATCATCATCATCATCATCATCATCATCATCATCATCATCATCATCATCATCATCATCATCATCATCATCATCATCATCATCATCATCATCATCATCATCATCATCATCATCATCATCATCATCATCATCATCATCATCATCATCATCATCATCATCATCATCATCATCATCATCATCATCATCATCATCATCATCATCATCATCATCATCATCATCATCATCATCATCATCATCATCATCATCATCATCATCATCATCATCATCATCATCATCATCATCATCATCATCATCATCATCATCATCATCATCATCATCATCATCATCTCAAATAACATCTTGTGAGACAATAGTAAAACTGGCTTTATTATTTAGATTAGGTTTAACTTTCCACATATGCGCGTAACGAGGCATAAATAATTTTAGCCGGTTCCCATACGAACACCGAAGTTAAGCAACCTCGGGCTAGGTCAGGAGGTGGATGGGTGACCACTCTCCTCTGAAACACTAGTTACCGTTGGTAAGATCAGATTGGAGGGTTCGAAAGCTTGTGTAACAACTTCGTTCTTCTCGTCAACTGACCAGGTTAGTGGAGGAACCTATATGACTGGTCAAAGTTACACCGTCCTTTCGGACGGGACGTAAAGCCGATGGTCCCCTTGGTACTTTTCGACAGGAGTAGGCTACGTGCCTGTACCAGGCTTCTCTTCCTCCCTTCCTCATTATCATTCATCACTCATCAGGCTAAAGTGGGCACTGTGCCCTACACTGGCCTTAATTACAATAAAATAAATAAATAATAAGCAATTGGTTAAATGATTGTAGTAGACGCGGCAATAGAATGATATTAATATTATTATACCGATGACAGCGAAGATAAACCAAGTCGTATCTATGTAATTCCATGTAACCGTGTTGACACCGATAAAGGTGTCTTCGTTATGATGCACTAGATTCTAAACCAGGAGATTGCCACTTCGATTCACGCCACCGGCAATATTGACGGGCATTATCATTGCAGCCATTAGGCGAAAGCTGGGATTGAGTTTTGTGAAACTACCCTTGGATATTCTTCTTTAATTCTGCCATATATATAATCATACATCATGCAATAATATCTCTACATATGCTTGCAAAATACCCTACACTTACAGGATGTATTAATAACTGTATTTCTATTAACAATTGCGCCAAAACTCGAAATAAGGGTGAAGGGGAGATATTAATAATTTTTTTGATATTATACGACAGTAAAGTGATTACTATCGCGGGAATGTCATAACTATACGACAGTAAAGTGGTTAGTATCGCGGGAATGTCATAACTACGACAGTAAAGTGGTTAGTATCGCGGTAATGTCATAATTACACTACAGTAAAGTGGTTAGTATAGCGGGAATGTCATAATTATACGACAGTAAAGTGGTTAATATCAGGAATGTCATAATGATACGACTGTGGGTGCATTGATGACTATTTAAATACACCAATTAAGTAGACAGATACAAATGTCTTTTACTGCGTGCATATCCGCCGTAAGTGTTTAACCACTTCCACAGCTTAGTGAAATAATTGTTACAAAAGTTAATTAAATTTGTACCATTACAATTTAGTATTAATAATCATTACGCGTTAGCATAAGTCACAATAACATAACTACTTCTGCAATAGAATAACAATTCCCTGATGATGATCAATGCATAACAACGTATGCATGATAGTTATTCTTTTTTGTCTTTAATTAGAACATAAAATAATTATTTACAATGTGTTATTATAACGAGCTCATAACATGTAACATACATAAACATGGAAACTGGCATTGATTAATGTAACTGAATTTTTTTCCAATAATGGTTTTGTTTTTTGTTTGTTTAGTAATTACTATGTTTTTTCTTTGCATCCGTGAAGCAAAGACTAAAAACAACAAAATTATGTCTTACATAATAATTAAATTACTGAGAAACCGAAAGTTTGTTTCTAAAATTGTTAACGTTGAGTCAGTAGTATCTTTTCTTGAGGTCTTTGAGTTGGAATTAACGGAATTTGGCACAATAAAAATGTATCAAACATGATCACACGTAGACAGGTTTTTAAGTTCATTCTTAGCATAAAAATCTGATAAACCGAATGTAACTTGTTACCGTGACCATGAAAAGTGCCCATTGTACAATACAACGTGCAGCGTTTATATGGTCCGTAAGATGGGTGTTTTGAGGATAAAGTGAAAGAAACCACATCCGGATTGATTGCATGGAAGAGCGATTATGGTATCTGGGCGTTGTAATACCTCATATTATTAACACCGCCTGTATAAAATTGCTCGAGGCATTCACTTAGTGATGCACTTGCAAGCACTCGATTAGAATATTGAGTGTTGAAGAACCAGTAGGAGAGGTCAGGTCTACGTTTATAGTACGTTATGCGGTCTAGCACAGACCACGATTAACCTTTGAGCTAGAGAGTCATTGTTTGAAAGTGGTCAGAGAGGCCTACTTGTTGCATTACGGACCTTAGACACTTAGGTTCGACACCCAGCCCAGCAGAAGGAATGTCGTACACCGTATAGGGCAGTGTGACGTTTCTTCCCAACCAGTGGCGGACTGGCAGGTACGGAACTACGGAAACCCGTACGGGGCCCCCCCGGGTGGGGGCCCCCTTGAGGGCCACCACCCAACACCCTGAAAATATCTTACGCTATATAGATTATGAAACAATAGTAAGAAGAGCATATGTATCTCAAAGGGATATATAGGCCATCTAGAAGTGCTTCAAAGATTTCCGCTTTCCTCCTCAGGCTCAGAGCTTACTTTGTTATAGATTAGTTTGAAATAAAAATACGCCAGTGCTGAAAATTTCTTTAATTTAACTTTTAAAGTGGTGTTCAGAGTTCAGCATGTTGTTTCACATACTTATCATCGTTAATCGATTTTTAACGTGTTTATATGCGTTTTAAACAAATTATAGGAAACAATAATAGTTTGAAATATCCAACTGCCAGTGGTGGGAAAGTTGAAGTTCTTTCATTAATTTAATTTGTTAGTGGTGTTCACAGTTCAACATGTTGTTCGACACACCTATCATCATTTATCGATTTGTACACGTGTTTATATGCGTTCTTAACAAATCAATAGGAAACAAGAACCCTAAAGATTTCTGCTCGCTTGCTCGCTACTTGCATGAGGGTGACTCTTGATTGTTTGCGAGTGTACTTTGTTATATCGGAAAGTACTATTTTGCCAGGCTCAGTAAAAATGAAATAAAGGAGTTTTCAAGTTGTATGTCATTACAAAACCACTTTCCATAAAATAGCTGACTGACAAATCGGGCTGATCGCGTGTCTATAAGCGTTCAAAATTTAAAAAAGCGAACTTTGTGGCAAAAATATATCTATCGGCGCCAACTGAAATCCGATCCAGCGCAGCACTAGCCATAAGATTATTTATCAAATCACAGGATCGACCTCCTATAGACCTATATATGACGTAAGGAATTATCAGTGCAATATTAACTTTAGTTTTATTGTTTTTCATGATACGATTTCGCCTCAAAACGTGTTTTAGACCACTAAGCATCATGCAGGGCCGAAAAATTTTTCGCCTAAGGCGACATTGCCTCCGGCGGCCGGGTCTTTGCCCCAGACCCCAGCTACATCCCGCTCCCTCGTTGCGAGTACAAATAACACAATGCGAGTGAACAACTATAGTCTAGTAGTCAATATTTGTAGAGGGTTGCATGGGAAACAATATAGTTTGAAATAGACAACTGCCAGTGTGAAAGTTTTTTCTTCAAGTTCGTTTTTTTTAAAGTGGTGTTCACAGTTCAACACGTCGTTGTTTCACATAACCATCATCATTTATCGATTTTTAAACGTGTTTTATGCGTTCCAAGCAAAATAATAGGCTAAAAATTTTTCGCCTCCGGCGGCTGGGGCTTCGCCCCAGACCCCTTAAAGCTTCGCCAAGTCCCGGGGCCCCTAAGATCCTTTTCCGTACGGGGCCCTTACCCCCCCAGTCCGCCTCTGTTCCCAACTATCCTAACATACATAATAAAGAACCTACTTATTGGACTGTACACTGTTCTTTGTCATAACATAACAAATTAAAACGCAATATTTGAAACCCTGATCAGAGCTCTTCAACAGGCGATATCAAACTGCGGTCAGTGTGGTTTCGCCTGTTGAAGAGCTCTGATCAGGGTTCGAAATATTGCGTTTATATTTTTTATGTTATGACAAAGAACAGTGTACAGTCCAATTACTAGGTCTTATAACGTTTAACCTGTTCTACTATGTTTCCGTTTCGTTATCCTAACATACCTAAACTTTGTATCATATCAAGTTCCAACCTTCTTCGTGGCTAAACCACCCGAGTTGTGAATTGTCCTTATGCCAGATCAGGATTAGAAGTTGATGTGGTATCCTGGGCCCTCATTCCATATCAGTTTTAGATGGTTGTAGCCGGTTGTAAAGTTGCCCATTCCGTAACCTCGGCGCAAAATGCAACCGGTTGCAACTTGCGCAAAGGTAACGGAATAGGGGACACAACTTTACAACCAATTACAACTATACCAAAAACTGTTCTGGAATGAGGGCCCTGAAAAAAGGCCCATCAGGTAAAATTGTTGGTAAAACAGGTATTCCTACAAAAAAATTATTATTTACATATTTTTTTCTTATTGTGATATTATTAGCAAAGTTATATTCAGAATCGTGTGAGTTTTGATTTGATATCGGTTGTTTTTTACATCTGATCAACATTCACGGCATTCACACGAAGAGAGCAACAGAAATATGAGTTTCCGATGTTTTTAAACTTAAACCTAAGCTTAAACTTAAACTAAAACTTAAACTTAAGGGGTTCATCCCCCTATAAACTCATGTTCAGGTGAGTATTTGAGTCGAGTCCAGAGGGCATTTCTTCTTCTTCAAATGTTCTTTCGACATGTTAAAATTTAACTCGCCACCACGATTAATAAGGCAATGTGGGTAACTCGAATAAAGAAGGCTACAGGTTCTACTAAACTAGGACTGTTACATCATTGTTATTTGATTTACTGCCAGACTTTGTTTGACCAAAAGATCTTCGCCTCTTTTATCAAGATAACTAACTAGATAGATTGTATCAACGACACTAGAGATTATTGTTTCTACAACACCAAACACGGCCTAACAAACCCAAGCCTAGAGCTAAACTAAAATAACTGTGATTAATAAATGCATTGTCGAGTGTACAAAGGTTTTGACCGCAATTCATTGAATCGGTGTTGTACATTATTGTTATTAAGATTCACATTCATGTGGTCCGACACTTTATGCATGTACGTTCGTGATTACAATGATTGTAGATGTCTAGCCTACCAAGAGATCTACTTAGCATACTGACCCGTCCTGACCCCATGTGCATATAAGTAAAGACAGATTATTATTTAGAGAAACGAGCCGAGGATTAAAAAATATAACAAACGTTGAGACGAAAATGAAAGAGCGCAGATGATGAAGTACTTGAACCTGTTATTAATTTTCACCGGTCTGGGAATTGTCAGCGGGGCTGAAGATAAAGTAAAACACACAAACACACATGGAATACGAGTTGGAGGTCTTTCATACGGTAACATACTGATCTCGCAGTGATAAACACACGTGAAAAGAAAGTAGGAGAAACTGCTGCATGCAAAAGCGTTTTTAACTTGTTTGCGGGGATTAACGGAATGACGTTTTGGAATGAATGACGATGCTACTTTTGGTTATATTTATCTACAATTGGAAATTGAACTTCTTTCTATACATTACACTACAAGCATCAGTAAGATACGGAGGCTGAGTGTGAAAATGTGAACATTATATTTCAAGCTTCGCGTAATAGGCATGTTATCATCTCCCTCACACCAAGGCGCGAACACGTGACTATAATAATCGATCTGATAAATTTAGATGTTGCATAATCTGTGACTATAATTCATATTTAGAAACAAAGCAATCTTGAATATTAATATGTCAAATTTATCGAAACATATAAATAGTAATGGGATAAGGGGATAAGTCGTTGAATTTTATCTCTTCCAAAACCATATTCTTCATGCACCCCAAAATATAAGAACACACCGAAGGGTTGGCACCCTTTTTAAAAGTATTGGCCATATTGTAACGTGCCTAAAACCATATGCTGTTATACATTAATTTTAAAATTCCACGCAACTTTTTACATGTATGCATTTTAAAACAGTATCAGTTAACGATAACATTATTTTTATTTATTCTTCAAACTCATTTAACGAATGTCCTAGATAAACGTTTGTATCGCTAGCTATAGTGATATACTTATTTTGAGATGGATTCGTATAGAGTCGCATTATTTATCACGTGAACGATGTTCATAATGCGAAAAACTGACAGTAATGTCATTTGTTGTCTACCCACTAATTTGTCTATTAAGGTAAATGCACCATAGTAATATTGTTTGTTTATTGCTATGACGACCCAAAAGTCACCGTTCATGCAGTAAGTATAGTATAGAGTGTCGACAAGTAAATTTTAAATGTGGTATGAAGAAAACAGCCCGAACAGAAAATCTTACTTTTGATCATCATAATTATTAAAACTTCGGAATCATTACATTTAAATTAACTTCAACCTCGTTTCTATGACTGCTCCATACCAGATAAATATTGTTTTTACGCTTCGTCCCAAAGTTGGTGTGAGTAGAAAGATCCCACTTCAACTCTAAACATATGTGATTTTATATCAAATCGAATATCAAATGCTGAAGTTTAAAAATTCCAGAAGTGATCTTAGCCTATCAACACAAAACTAGTATAATTTTGTGTAAACGGTGCCTTTTCTGTCGACAAAACAACGAACCACAAATAAATTCTATCATCACATAATATATCCATATTCTCTTAATATTCTACTAGGTCAGTAACACACTATGCCATGCAATAGATGAAACCCACTCACCGGTTTCAATATATCGTGATCACTAACGCCACCACTTCGTTGCACACTCGTATTTGATGTTCCCGCGTCGAACTCACCACGACAAGTAATGTTCACTACACTCCGCGCGTTCAGCTCACCAGACGACGTGCAAACTGTGAATGATGATGCGCCGGCCGTGGTAGAGCCGAAGAAAGTAGGCTTCGTTCCAGTTGGTGTAGCCTATCTATCTACACGTCTTCGCTCACTAGCTGGTAATACAACACTAAGGTGTGCAGGGACGGGGGTACCTCTTTAGGGCGCTATGGGAGTCACGTGACCACCCAACACACATGACTCGTTCTAAAAATAAATCCGGATAGACTTTCGCTCGTCTTCTCTGATTGGATATTAGAGAAGTAATTTGTGGGTGTTTGTTTTATGTAAAGGAAGGGATTGTGAGCTATTATCGAAAAGTGAGACTGAAAATTCAATCTGGAACCGTCTGTTGCAACTTTTACATATTTGTAGGAGATATAGGAGGTGTCTAACCCTTCCTACAGATTGAGATGGCTCAGTGATTGCACACGAGGTAATTCGAGAGGTCGCTGGTTCGATTCGGTATACTCGCTACCGGTTATCCTGACTGAAGGTTTTTTCGAGGTTTTCCTCAGTCTCAAGGCGAATGTTGGGATTGAGTCGTACGGAAGGCCTCGGAAATTCCTTCCCGACTATCCCCAATACCACAATACCTATAATTAGTCACCTGAAGATGGACATGAATTATCCTTGGGCAGGTTTCCAATGAAAAGGTATTGTCTACCCCTTAATTCTTGGAAACGGAAAGTTGGAGTCTTACGTAAGTCATAGCGTTTTCTTATACTCTCCCTCATTCTAATCTGTCATTCTATCCTCTAGGACGCTACGACTGCAATAATTGAGACATCATGATAAAGTTCTTCTTTAAACTTTGTAATTTATAAAATCAATGATAATACTCAATTAATTATACATCATACATATTTCAAATTGTAGTACCATAGGTGCACGTTTATATGTGTATGCCTAATTGTGTAGTTGACATGACAATGAAACGTACTATCTTGAATATTTCAGGATAAAAGTGGTAACGTAAGTAACCACAACGAGTCAGTACAAATCTGCGATTGTGCGCTTGGTTATATCGGATATACAGTTTTGAATCCTTCAGTGAATGTTAAGTAATAAAACCAGATATACAATACAATATTTAATATTATTTATTTAATATTTTATTTTAATTATCTATTATAATATAATATAATATTTAATATATATATATATAAATATATATATATTATAACATAATTTGCGGAACTTTCCGCATTGAAAGATAATCTACTATCCACATACCAACAATGCACTTAAATGAAGTTCTAGTACCGTTTAAACGGGCCATTTCGGCATTAATAGCTTTACAACTACCATACTTAGAGGTTTGTTTAATTATTTTTTTAGGCAAAAATTAATTTTTTTTTTTTTTTTTAAATATATTATATACTTTTGACACCCTGTACCCATTTTCAATGACGTTGGAACGGCCTTTATACTCAGTGCACATTGGCCCGTCTATTGTATTGTTGTGCATTGTTATTTTAATTGTTAAAGGCGCACTCAGTGCGATCCAGTGCAGCCATTGAAAACACCATAAGAAATATGAAAACGTTCCATTTGTTTATAAAGTAATTGATCATTTACGTTTAAATGATTTACAATCTAACAGCAGCTATACGCGTATATAAAAACATGTTGCATGTTTTCGCGAGTACTGTACATAATGTGTGTGTCTCTGATTTACCTTCTGGTACTTTCAAGTTTCTGCTCATTACGGCAGACATAGACGATCAATTGACAATCGTGGTATTGCCGTAATAATGGAAGCTAATCTCCCTCATGTCTAGAAGCTATATTTTAACTATTAGAAAAATAATCTCTAGTTATTGTTGCATATGTTCAGGATTGGAAGACAGACGTTTTAAGGTCATGTCGTTTAGTCGTCGTAGTTGTAGTTTTAAGGTCATGTTCCATCAACGGGAATGCAGATAATATTTATTTATGCGATTGGGGATCAAACCCAGGGCCCAAATTCACAAGAGGTCCTAAGTCTTTTTCTGGTCTTATTTCTAAGACCGGTCTTACTTTGAACCTCTTGTAAAACCAGGCTCAGGTTACATGAAGAAGTTACTAATTCCAGGTAGGAACAAAGACACAATGACCGTTCCTATAATATGTTTTCAAGTCTATTTTCAGATATTTTCCTGGATTCATAAGAGATTCGAAGTTAGGTCAGTTCTAGAGATAAGACCAAAATAAGACTTAGGATCTCTTGTGAATCCAGGCCCTGGTTTTTATTGTTCCCCAAATAACTGATTCGACTGTCTTTTGGCTTTATCTGAACAAAATTATGTGAGGATGTAGTCTAGGTATACACATATGATGTTTTACTACGAAAACATCAGACCCTGTGATTAAAATCTCATCAGATTTTATTGGCTTTTACTATTTGAATACGGACAGCAGAAGATACTGCTTCGATCTCCGCTGAGCATAGTTTAGTTGCCATCTGTATTTCTTGCTGTGCTACTTTTCCACATCAAATTGAAATTTGTATTTCCATTACCATTGTAG
This sequence comes from Isoperla grammatica, assembly GCA_945910005.1. Classification (NCBI taxonomy): domain Eukaryota; kingdom Metazoa; phylum Arthropoda; class Insecta; order Plecoptera; family Perlodidae; genus Isoperla; species Isoperla grammatica. Next base: position 101,916,534 of record OX246738.1, read on the forward strand.
TCACCATTGCCATAATAATTGCGTTTCCTAACTATCATTGATGCTCTTATCACTATAACAGTTTTAATTTAGTAGTTTGAAAAACATATAAGTAACCTCATCTGGAAGAAATTTACTGCGTCTGTGATACATCAATTGACAGGTTTGTTTATTATTTTTTCCTAACGTACATAATAATTATAAGCGTAATAGTAAGTTAGACAGTAGAACTTGAGATTCATTCATGAAGTCAAAGTCCGCCATCCTCAATAAAATAATACTAAATAACAGTCTAATAAAAATACCCAATGAAAATAAAATAAATATATAGTATATATACAATAATGTTAAAACTAAAAAGTAAATAAAAATCATAGTATCAAGTCGTTTTGATGCATAGTTTTTAATTCAGTAACAACCGCCCCCACACATTGTCAGGTTATGTCATGAACTGATCTGTACATCAGAAGACTTTTTCCACATAAGATTAAGATCCAAGGTCGTTAAGGCAGTACTACAACTTTACCGACGTTGCATAATATCGAAGACGTCTTCTTCACAGGACGGCCATCTTTATCATTCAGTGTTTGGCGTCGACGCGCCGTCGTCTCTAAACGTACGTAGACCTGTCTAACATTTCCCGTAGTTCATAAATAAAGACACACGCGCGTATACATATTAAAAAATTATTGCACACCAAATAGGAAAAAAAAATAAATGGGTTCAATACGTTTTACGAATATGTTAAATCTAAACCAAACAGCTTTTTCACGATTTGTTTAAATTACTTATTAGCTTGACATTTATCGGAATAACAATGTAAAATTCTGTCTGAGACCTGAAAACTGTTTTGTCAAAAGCTTCCCGAATAAACGTTTATTTGTCTTTATTGCTCATTCTCTCTGTAAATCTTGTCTAAATTGTATGGTGAGATTTACAGAGTGAATAAGCGATACAGGCAAATCAAGAAGCTTTTAACCTATTAGTTTTCTTCAACTGAAATGTGCTTCGCCCCGCCCACCTCACGATCAACTCCGAAACTGTGCATAATAATATAACGAATCTAGTTGATGTGTGTCTGTTCTGTCTGTTTACAATTCATCCGTGTTGACCTCTTGACCTTGGGTCAAACTCCATATTCTCATTACTAATTAACAGGAGGTCTCAGTGACCCACTGATCTCCAGTCCAACTATTCGGGTCTTCGGACAATTGCATTACGCCGTTACTTTGAGCACGTTTATTTTTTTTATAGAGGAGTGAGATTTTGCATTCTGGTGAGAAGGTTGGAATTCATAGTCGGCCCCGACACCTAGGGGCGCCCATTGTTGCCAAGGTAACAATTGTTTGCATGTTATTTCCCATAAGGGAAACAAATCCATAGCAACAATGGGCGCCCCTAGGTGTAGGGGGCCCCTAGGGGTAGGGGACGACTATGATTTCGTCTTAGGTTGGATTTCATAGCCGGCTCCTACACCTAGGGGCGCCCGTTGTTGCCAGGTAACAGTTTCATTAATTATTTTCCATATATAACACAAAGCCTTAGTAACAACGGGCGCCCCTAAGGGTAGGGGACGACTATGAACTTAAGTGGAGCTATACTTGCAAGGAGAATATCCTGCATGTACGCTAGTTCCTGGCCGCTATGACTAACGAAACAATATCGTACGTGGTGTTAACGCCCACCTACTTTCGTGAGCAGCACATCTAACTATTTAGTCCCCTTTGCACGTCTGACCGCGAAATGATTAAGTCAAAACTTTCAAGAACTTCTGTTGACAATGCAACGTCACAGGGGCCACTCTCACTGACTGATTGGCTGCCGCATAGGAACAACCAAGGTCACACTAATCGATAAAGCATTACAGAAATGGTTGTATTTTTTCCCAAATTTCATGTTTCAAAATGTAAATTTCGCGTTTTGGCGGGGTTGTTTTTGAAAGGCGCATAACCAGAAAAACAGTTATACATAATCAATTTTGGAATATTAGTCAAAGAAAGACGAGTCATTCGTGTGTATAAACAGTTTTTCCTACCTATTTCCTCTATACTTTTAATTCTCCTGCGCGTTTTTCCTTACACTTCCACTTATTTTTGGCCAATATTTAACATATTTTTGTTATTTCGGTCTTATTTCGTGAATACACAGATATTTCGTGGATCTCGATGGTTAAAGCTCCATATCGTTTTTTACTTTGTATCTCATCTCATTTGACTTTTTTTTTTCTTTTTTTTTTAGTTAGTGCTGAATGAAACATGATTTGTGTTTTTGTCATTTAGGCATCACGGAGGTTCCCCGTGAAAGTAGTCCCATAGGAAGTTCCGGTAGCCAACCCTCGTGCTCTATGTTGATATGGTAAATTCATATATTGTACATTCCTATGTTTTTGGCGGGGTTATGTTTTTAAGGCGCATAACAACTAAAACAAATATGATATAATTAATTTAGGAATATTACTCAAGTATAACGACTTAGACATTGACTGGATAAGAGCAGAGCAGGTCATGGTTCTACTCAAGGAGGTTGTATATAGTGTAACATCTGGAGGCGCGGTGGTATAGGATTCTTGGTCGACCGCGTGAAGCCGTCGCGCGGCTGGAGGGGTAAGGCCAGGCCGGGAAGGTTTCGAGCGGTGAGCGAAACCAATACATACAAGGACATTGAAAACCACAACTGTTCTGGGTAGTTTAATTATTAAATGTATTTCAACAGCGCTTAATTGAATTGATTAAAATGTATATGGTCATAACACAATTTAAAATAGTTTTGTTGATATTAAACGTCACATATTGTTAATGAATAAGAATAACGTATACATGAGTAACATACACTAAAACAATATTTATATTTATTCAACCATCACATATACGTGTATGAGAATTGCAATAATAAAGACGCGTCACCAACATTATTTGCATCGATATAATAAACATAGCTAGCAATGAAAATATCACAATAAGAAATAAGAATACAATGTTTGCTTTTCTAGTATAACAATCTCACATTAATCACTTAGGAACATAAAATAAAGCACTCATACACTTAAAGTAAAACAATATTTATAGTTTAGAATAATGTTACACAGATTATTAGCACATGCATGTTTTGTATGACCTTATTGGTTTTTAAAAATTACAAGTCGATTGAGAGCAGATCTTACCTTCGGTCCACTAAGAAATCTGTGTCTCTCTTTAGATGCATGGTGCAGTCTTATAATTAAATATTTCTGTGACCATCAAGGGGTCCCAAGTCTCGTACATGAAGATCTAAAGAATTGAACAGATTGAGACCTCTCGAAGAACTTGAAACTTTCAACGCAATTCTAGACTTCACTACAGCGTTGAGATTGGACGATTGCTTTTGTGTTTCTCTATTAATAATGCTTCCGTAAGACGACACACTTGCACGACGTCTCGTGATGGTGTGATTAATCCGCCATTTGTTTTTAGTTCAATTAATTGGTATTTCTCATCAGTTGCAAACAATGCCTTGTTACAGTCGTCACAGTTGATGGTCCGCATTCCATCGATGGCTACAACCGTATGCTGCACAACTGCACACCATCTTACTCGTTACATCGCTCTAATTATGTACAGTCGAGTGTTTCGTGGGAGGTTGATCGCCATAAGAATGCGTGCATTACCGTCCTTGCCCGACCTCTCGTTCCCGGCTTGGGAGGGGAAGGCGATGCACGGACCGGCTTCACCCCCACCCTAACCACCGCGCCTCCAGATGTTACACTATATACAACCTCCTTGGTTCTACTGTGGTTCTACGGTAGTGAGAGAACATATTGTCACGTGTGGGTGAACTGCACATGCAACATCTTGTAAGAGCAAACTGCACATACGTATGCGTTGTGGTACGATCTCAGTCGGTAGATTATGCAGGAATTGGATAACAATGGCGTCTTGTAATAGATTAGATAGACCTTACGTGAACTTGAAATAAGTGTTTCAACAAACACTGGCCAATATGGGCGCTGCAGTTTGACCGAGTGGTCGTCGGTGCATGGTGCAACAGGCACTTAAATGATTGTGTGACCATGGATTTATAATAGTGTGACATTGAAGACGGAGTATAGACGGTGTCAATGTTTTGTTGGCGGGAGTTTTGCATTTTGTTTTGGTAATTTTCTTTTGATATCAAGATATAAGAGATTTAAACATTATTAAAAGGGCAACTAAAAAATATCTTAAATACTGTACTATGAAACTAAAGAAAAACTGTAAATATAAAATCCCAATAGAGTCAAGCAACAAACAATAAAAGTTTAAATTGGTGTTTTATTATTTTTATGATATACAACTTTTCATCAAGAAATGTTTATTGACAATATAAAAGCCTCTTCGTTGCCAAACCGTCAACTTTGGTTTTAATGCATGCAACACTGCGCTTCCCGGCGTTCGACTGGTCGATCGTTGCGAAGTTGGAATCTAACCGAAGAAGACTTAACAGATTCTCTAACTTTCATCAATAAAAGTTTCAATTTAACACGAATAATTTAAAATAAGTAGCAACTGGCACAACACTGTATTTTAGTCATATGTAATTAAGCCATGCGCAACCATGCACTAAAAGTGTATCTTAATTAATTGTTAGCCGACCCAGACATTGTTTCGCTTACTTTCAAGAATGAAATCAAATTAAAACATATAATAAATAATTATGTTTAATAAAATCTACACGAATAAATCAACACGATTGTGCACGTCCACTTAATTTTTCGATTATCTATTACAAGTTTAGAACAGTTAATTAAATTTAACCAAATATAGTGTATCTTATTTTCGCAAACAAACACTTCCACCATATGAGAATGTTAAATAGTTTAATCAGTTCAGACACAAATAAAATGTATTTGAATGTGAAAGTAATTCACTTATAATCGTTACCAAAAATCGGCTTCGATGAGAAAGGTGTTTTACAACCAGACTTGGAAATAAGTATATATACAAACGTCAAACTTGGTTTCATCTTATTGATCTAACATTCTCTTAAAGTTACCATTTAAACGAAATGTCAAGAAAAAAATGGGAAACACATGAGATGAGTTGAAATATGTGTAATTAAATATTTTCCTTAGACCATTCTGATCCGCTAGGTAGGACTTTCTACGCATGTGCTGTGGAAATATAAATAATTGATTTACTTCGCATGTCTACACACCAGACTTTCGTTTAGGAGGCAACCTTGTAAACCACAGCCAAGATCATGGTCGCTACCCCCCCCCCCCTGTCTCAGGCTGTGCATCCAAAACAACTACAGTAGGCTTCTTGTTGGTTTGATGGAAGCATTGGGCTCGTTCGATATTGTTTATTGAGAAAACAAATACTTCCACTTTTAAACATCACATTTATTGAAATCTTGGCCTCCATAAGTGTGAAATTGCTATATAAATCTTTAAGAATGCTGTACAAAATGTACAGTTAGACGCATGTTGTTGTTTTATTTAAAAGTAGCATACTTGGATTTATGGGCGAATATAAACTGTTTTGTTGATAACGTATCGATTAAATCAGCGGTTCTTGATCTTTTTCACTCCGCGGACCCCTAAAAAAATTACAATTTTGAACATGGACCCCATGTTCCATAGAAGAGCAAAACGATTTGAAACAACGAAAAAATATATTTTGTATGACGCTTCTAAAGCTTTTTGGTTTGCGGTAGCAGCCGTTTTCTCGGTTTTGAGCTCCTCTAATCTTCGACGAAAGAAATCTTCAGATTTGTCTTCAAAAGCTGTATAATGTGTCTCTACCAAGAGCGTGTTCTAATCAAAATTTAAAATTACAAGCGTAAAAGGAAGACATTCTTTGTAACCGCGTCCGCGGACCACTTCGACACCACTCGCGGACCCCAGTTTAAGAACCGCTAGATTAAATAAAACATGTATACATTCTTTAAAAAATAGAAGTGATTTTTTTAAATCTGTCAAACGTATAAGTGGTTATTTTGTATTTTATAATTGCAACACACTTAAGTGTTTTTACTTAGTCATTCTTAGAAACCATGCAACATGTGTATGAGATGTATATTGTGTAGTGTGTACGTATGTACAGCCGACGCTGCCTTGCCCGGCCGTAAATCAAATATTGACGATATTCTCAATATTATGACCAGTGTAATAAGCTGTCATGTTGGCGGATATAGACTCGGCTCACACCTCAAGGATAGACGGGACAACTATAACAATGAAATCTGATTACTGTAAAGTAAACATTATTGTTGTTAACTCGTAGGTTTTCGAGGACGATGGATTTACAATATACATGTTGCACGTTTTCGGGTTGACTGCCACGCTCTTTCTTGAGACAATTTTGGATAATTTTCATGACAATTCTTTAAAAAACGGTCCTCTTAAGGACCAAAATAGTCTCAAGAAAGAGCGCGGCAGTCAACACGAAAACGTGCAACATGTATAATTATTTATATATTCTATCTTGTAGGTTCCTGGATACAAACAAATAACCAGTAATTAATTACAATATTTTATTTCAGACTACACTGTCTAATAAATATAATACACATAATATTCCATACAAAACACAATAATAATAATAATAATAATAATAATAATAATAATTATTATTATAATAGTAATAATAACAATAATAATAATAATTTATAATAATAATAATAATAATAATAATAATAATTATTATTATTATTATTATTATTATTATTATTATTATTATTATAATAACCAATAACTAATGAGATAAGCCTTAATTAATCACAAAAATCACAAATAAATAATAATTTCAGACAATTTCTTGGCTCCATTTTTGCATGATCATAGATATCAACCAAATGTCAAATCTAATGTAGTAGATTCGTGTGATTGTGTGTTACTTAGTTCAGCGTATGTTCACTATGTCTTGAGACAATAACGAGCGACAACGGCCGGTTGCTAACAAGGTAATGCTTTACGCACTATAAACTACAACTACATATCTTGTTGGGCTTATGCTAAACGGTATGAAGTAAGTGACAGCTGTGTTGACAGGGTGAAACGATCATGTGATTATGTGCGGTTGTATCGCCTCACTCTCAGCCATCCATCCATCCATCCATCCATCCATCCATCCATCCATCCATCCATCCATCCATCCATCCATCCATCCATCCATCCATCCATCCATCCATCCATCCATCCATCCATCATCCATCCATCCATCCATCCATCCATCCATCCATCCATCCATCCATCCATCCATCCATCCATCCATCCATCCATCCATCCATCCATCCATCCATCCATCCATCCATCCATCCAGGGTTATCGAGAAGATTATAGGCAGACACTTTCGAGTTCATTCCTGCCCAAAGACTGCTACCTCATCGTGGTGGGCAGGTTGTGTGCTTTGCTGATCCCGAGAGCTATGCCGGCGGAAGCGTATGCTTCCGGTAGGGCCACCCCAAGGTCCGTAAATCCCCTGGCGGGGGCTCGTCGAACCGAACCTCCGCCAGGGGATCGACGGACCTTGGGGCCACCCTAGCCGGACAGGTCGAGAGGGAGAAGTGAGACGAAATGCAGTCCACATCTTCCCCACTCCTTTTTCCTCCACTATCACTTTTCCTCCCCACCCTCCTACTTACCCCTTTCCATCCAACATCTTCATCTTCATATTTCACTCACTTCATCGTCTCGATAAGCCAAGTTAAAAAATATGGGACGTAAAACCCAAATATCATATCGAGTTCATTCTTAGCTTTTGCAATGTAGTGCGCGATACGCGTTATTGGATACTGGAGACCTAATTCGCTGAATTACCATTTTTTTTAAAATTTATATCTTGAAAATACTTCTTGATATTGAAAGAGTGATCCATGCTGGGTTTTGTATCAGCTAAACAGTGAATTAGACCACTTTCAAACTTTGTATAATTGTTACGATTGTCATTATACATTTTTCAATTGACAATCATAAAAATTGCTGATACAAACCCAAATCGCCGGTTAGAAATCACTTTAAATATATCTTGAAGCGATCTCGAGATATCATTAAAATACCGTTAGTTTTGGGAAATTTAATGTTACGATCTACATATATTGCCGATTTTTAGAGAAATTCTCCACTGAAGTGAATCACAAGAAAGATACTTCCGTATGCTAATATCAAAACCAGAAACAATTTCGTTCTTCTGAATCACAAGAAAATCTCTTCCGGATGCTAATATCAAACAATTTCGTTCTTCTCTTCAGATTCTAACGAAATTCCACGAAAAGCCAGAAACCGTAACCGCGCCTAAAACCACCGTTTCCTAGATCGTGTGACATGGGCTTGTCATCACGTATTTACCATTTCCTCAGGTTTGAAAACGATTTCAGAACGTTTTGAGTTTTCAAAACTGCATATAAACACTTCGAAAGTGGATTTGGATCGGTTCGAGTCAACCCTGTTTGCTCGTAGGGTTGACTTGAAAACTAGTTTTGGAAACTGCCATGTAAAGGCTGGTCCACACAGATTTTTTAAGCATAAGATTTAAGGTTTTAAGACGTTGTTTTAAAAACAACAATGAAAACAATGTCTTAAAACTAAAACTTTGTGTGAACGCCAGTACGTGTTTCCTATGATCCAACTTTACGACTACGCGTTAAACCTTAAATCGTATGCATAAAAATCTGTGTGGACCAGCGAAGGATACCTCTACGTCAAAAACCGCAGAAAATTTTCAAGTTTTGATTATATCTCAAGATAGGAACACAACATCAAAAATCTGAAACTACACAGCGCTGTGGTTTGGTAAGCCCTACACACTGAATGATAAATGTATTTAACGTTATCATCAGTATGACTGTGATAAGTAATTCCTTAGTAATTTAAATAAATCGTTATCACAGTCATACTGATGATAACGTTAAATACATTTATCATTCAGTGTGTAGGGAGTACCAAACCACAGCGCTATGTAGTCTCTGATTTTTGATGTTGTGTTTCAATCTAGAGATATAGTTAAAAAATGAAAATTTTCTGCGGTTTTTGACGTAGAGGTATCCTTCCCTCTTAAACACCACACTCAGTGTGGTGTTCAGTGTGGCACACTGCCGCCAATATGTTTTGACTTTATGGGCAATTATAGCAAACTAAACTGGCGGTGGCGGTGCAAATTGAAGTTATGTTTACACCTTTTTTCATCGCGCTCCTCTCGTTCTTGTCTAGTTTGATTGAATTTATTAAATGTCTAATTCCAAGAGGAATTATTGGACGGGTAAGGAAGTATTATTTATGTTGCCTCCTTTTTTGTTACAACTTTTCTTCAAAAAGCAGTTTAATGTCTTGATTTGATTAAGTGGCGCTGTATACCAGGAAATGTATGAACTAAATAATGATTTGAGAACGTTTCCAGATCGATGGCATATTGTAAACGATAGACGAATTTGGTTTGACTCGAGTCAAATCTTTTTCAAACCTGCATTAATTAATTAATGTTTTGTAGGAATCCCTGTTATAGGGTGCACATCTGATGTGCGCCTCTAGGTATATTAGGGTGTTTGGATAGTTGGGAAGGATTGTCCGAGGGCTGATAGTATGACTCAGTCCCAGCATTCGCTTTTACGACTGAGGAAAACCTCTGAAAAAAACCTTCAGTCAGGACTGCTGGTGGCCGGAATCGAACCAGCGACCTCCCGAATTAGAGTCTGCCGTCTGCGTCTTACCGCTGAGCCACCTCTATCGGTAAACCTTCATGTAAACGCAGTAATCTGATACGCGCACGCATGTCTATTCTATTAGCTGGCACACTTTGGCACCGGACCATGGCCGGCGCGTCATTATCAAGTAGAAGGCGTGAGGTTCGTACACAGCAGCTACATTACTGCACGCTGCCATGTTAACGTTAGCGTTCGCTTTCTCGATCCCCGTATGGCATCTAGAGCACAACAATACTTTGTATGCGAGGATTTTCATTAATTAATATTGCACCTTTCTTTGTCTTACATTTGCGATCGAATCGAATCGATGAGCTGTGAGGTTTCAAGGTCAATCACTGGAGTTAGCAAGGCATTTCAAACCGGCGTGGTGCAATCGCTTCGAGTCAAACCGATTTGAAAACCTTGGTAATTGTATCGAATTTGGGCCAAATCGGTTTCATTTCAATCCAGTTGATCAATTGAATTGAAAGTATCAAATCGCATTGAAAACCCTTGATAAATACGTCAAACCGACTGCAGCGACTGCAGAGCTGCGCGCGCACTGCACTGCCTTCTTTAGTTTAGTTTATTTATAGGTAACAACAACTTCATAACTGTCCATTTTCAACCTAGCCTCAAAGTTGAAGGTTATGAGGACGCCTTGTATATCAAGATTCCTATTGTCAACCAAAAAAAATCTAGAAGGCTTAAGCGGGAGATTTGATTTCAATTCACTTACGAATTGATTTGTTGAAAGCAGCTTCAAATATGCGTGATAAATAGGTAGTTCAACCCGGTTTGAACTCAAACTGGTTCGGTTCAAATCGGATTGAAATGCCTTGCTAACTCCAGTGAATAAGAGGTATCATCGAGTTGTAATGATTGTAGCTAACGGTGAAGCGCAAAGAGAGTTTATTTATCAGATGAAAACGTACTGATAAGAGACGTGTGCAACTGTAACTGCAACTGCAACGGAAAGTGATATATTATGCGGTAATTGTGCGTGCGAGAATTTGGGCAGTGTCATTTTTCCAGATACTGCTTCAAAATTAATTAAAGCGTGGTAAATTAATAATTGTAATTATTATATACATTTTTAACGGTGACGTACGATTTAAAAATAAAACCGATAATCGTAAATTAAAAATAAAATCGTCACGATTAATCGCGATTTCGTAGTGACGGAATTAAATCATCGCGATTCTACTATAGCTGCGTTCCAGAATTCATCGGATTACTAATCTCACTCAGCCAACAGTAATCCAAGTGTTCCAATATTCATACTAGATTGATTCTTAGAAGTTCTAAAATCAATCTTTAAGTAATATTTAAATTCTATTGGATACCCCCCCCCCCCCATTTACGAAGCAAAACAAACCCCATTAGTGTCACTTTTACGTCCATGGCGTCACGGCGGGTAATTCGAGAATACTTGTGAGATAAATTCTGGCACGCAGCTTATTTATGAAAAATCGCGATTAAATCATCGCAGTTTTTCTTGTCAATAATTACATTTTTACAATCGACGAAAACAGATAATATTAAGTAAGGACGGTACTTGGCGATGTATAAACCAGAGAGTGGATGGGTTGCAGTGAGTTGGTGACAGTGGCGTATCCAGGAGCTGCGGGTAGGGGGCGGGACCCCCCCCCCCCCCTTGGAATCCCAGCATTAATTATACTCTTCAAATCATTTAAATTTACGCAAAAAATTAAATATATTTATGTATTTATTTCTCTATAACTGCTTAACCAGACACTCCCCGTAATGTAATGTCCCGATAATGTAAACTTTGATTCTCACGCGTTTCAATTTTTCAAGTAAAACAATCAGTCAAAATAACTCAATCATACTAAAATATAGGCACCGAAAATTGCATATTTTGTTTGGCGTTTTACACTATACAGTCAATTATTAAAAAAATAGTTTTTTTTTTAAATAAAAAAAGCATTAGTTTCTTAGAAGAAGATAATTTCATCTGTATTGTGCAAAGAGCGTTCATGAAACTTGAAGAGGAAAGACTCAATGACTTTTGTATCCATGCAGACCGAACCAATAGGGAATGCAAGTGCGCCAAAAAGTAACTACTTCCGGTTCAAGCTTGTTTTCACGGGATAGGAAAATAACATGTAAAATAGAAATGTTGGCCTAGAATATGCTCCCATTTATTCCCTATGTTATATTACCCAATAATAAGGGTATCGGATTAACCGTGAATTATTTGTTTCTTTATGATAATTTTTGTAAGATTCAGTATTTGATACAATTTAAACTGTAGCAAGTTATCCGAATGTCTACACAATGCTGCTTGCAACATCTACGCAAATTGAGCCAACCGAGCTATGGTGAAGCTCGCGCTACCACGAAGTTAGACAACGTTGTACGAAGACGGGCAGGCGATGGCTGTACTATGTTGCCAAGCGTATCGCACAGCCTTCACAGCACATATAGGTGGCGTTCGCAATGTTTACTTCGCACTGACATTCTGTGTGTTGCTAGGATACTTGACGTGTTCTTCGTCAGTTGATGGTCAGTTGTTTTTATTGCCGTTTCGTGTTTGACAGATGTTTGACAGAAGTTAATTTCACGTGGGGGAAATGTAGCGGCGTTTTATCTGACGCTCGTGTTCGACTGATTTAGCTTGTAATATTATTTATGAACACCTATTACCGATATCAAGACACAATGACACTGAAAACATTACTAAGAGTAATATGTGTTTCCTATGCCTTTAGAGTACGAAAGGGTAGGCCCTAGGGCTCCGCCTGCAGAGCAATGTGTCCATGGCTTCTCAAAACCTCTTCAATTGACACTTCCCAGTTAATTTTCGACAGATGCCAATATAGCGCATAAACACACTTGTCTTCCTGACGGAATGTGACACCAAGGACAAATCGAACCACGGGCAGGTAGGCCTAGGCCTAGGCCTATGAGCAGATGACTAGGGTCCTAGGGCTAACCTAACCAACCTCGAGTTTGGCACACACTTTGTGAATGGAAAGTAATAATTTCGTAAAAGCTTATTTTTAGAGTAGTTTGGAAGATTATTATCGGAACACTCTTCGTTGCCCCTCAATTACTTGCTCGATCCAAATTGCAACCAAACGTGAGACCTGGAAGTGTCAGCTGTCTGCTGTTGACATTTTCAAGAAGCCTGCGGTAGGCGGGGCTAACCTAACCTATAACTTCGCGGGAAATTAAAAGTATTTCAAACGGGAAATGATTGTAATACGTTTTTGCTAAGTATCTATATATAGATTTAGCCTTTAATTTGGAACGCACGTGTACTAAATGTTTCAATTAATTATTTTAAATCTGAAGAACCACGGGTCCGCCATGTTGAATAAATCCCGGTCCGCAGCCTTTTACTGCTACTTGATCTTGTCACGGACAAGGCTGTGATGTGCACTATGTGGCAACGCCGCCTCGGTTTGCAGAAGTTTCGATAACACCAAATAATTCAAAAAGTGTCACACTTTTAAATTCACAAAAATTTAGAGTATATTATGAACAATCAGTGTTCACAACGGCATAATTTTGAAACTAACTGTTTGAATAGGAAAGATGGCATACACGTTCAAACTTCAGCGCCCATGCTAATCTTATGGACCTAAAATATGAGTTTGAACCGGAAGTAGTTACTTTTTGGCGCACTTGCATTCCCTATGGGGATCTTTTAAAGCTCAACCACCAGAGCGCAGCACCGAAAAATGCGGTCCACCTGTCAAAATGAAAATACACTGATCGGCAAGGCGGTGTTAGAAAATACTGGCTTTGATAGGCTGTGACTTAGAAATACTAACATCAATAAAGCGGTGACTTCTGTCTGTTGCTAGGATATTTGACGTGTTTCTTCGTCGGTTGATGGTCAGTTGTCTTTATTGCCATGATCGCGTTTGCCAGAAGTTAATTTCACGTATGGGAACATGGCGGCGTTTTTTCTATAATGTGACGCCCGTGTTCGACTGATTTAGTTTGTAATATTATTTATGACACCATTTTACCGATATCAAGAAACATTGACACTGAAAACATTACAAAGTGAGCTTTCAGAGTGGTAATATGTGTTTCCTGTGCCTTTATGATACAACAACATGCAGAGAGACAAGGGTAGGTCGTCCGTAGCTGTTAGTTACACAGTCTGTTAGCCTTTGTTTTTATTGATGAATTTGTCTTAAAATAATATTGTTGTATAAATATGACTGTATAAAATCGGAGCCTCAGCAAACAATGATTTTTTATTAAATTTCAAATAAAATAACTAAATTAGGTGCTTCTTGCAACACACAGGCAATGTCATCTGTCAGCTAGTTAGTGGTTGAAAAGTCGAGAGCTAAAGGCTGTGATAAACTTGAATAATGTAACCCTATAATGATTAGGGCCAATACTAGGCGTTAAAGCTTATTAATTACATATTACTGTTTATTATATTTGAGGAGATTATGCTCGTTACCAAATATATGTTGTAAATTTTAACTACCTGTCATCACGCTCGTTCCCGTTGCAATCCGCGTTTGTTTACTATTTTAAAACCGGGTTGTTCTATGCTGCACTCTGGTGAGAAATTTTGACTGAAAGACTCCCATTGTAAGAATGAAAAAAAAGAAAAACTGTATATGAAATACAAGTTACAATTTGTAAATGATTTAGTAGTTGAAACAAAACAACCATTTACTGAAGAATGCCAATTAGTTATTCATGAATTAAAACGATTAATTATCTTAATTTCCAAGGTTACACTGACATTATTATTAACTTGATTAGAAAGTTATAAAAATCCTCATAAATTCATTTTATTACAAGTTTTTGCAGAAGCGTGAAGTAGTTTTCGTAGAAAATGTAAAAATTATTAAATTATTAATTGGTGATTACGATTGAAAACGTTTTGGCATTTGATTATAATATAGAAATCGGCAAGCCTATAAACATATATCTCGCTCTATTGCACTGTGAATTACTATCATAAAACGCTTCAGTAATTATATATACGCACAATATCACGAAGGTTGGTTCATGGTGGACCAAATCTGAATAAACATCAGTATTTGTTTGGTATTTCCTCGTTGTATTTTCCTTTTTACATCCTATTTACATTTATTTACCTTGTATGATTGTATCAACAATTTATGACACCTTCACATCCTTAAAAGTTAACATTGATTTCTACCATCTTTTAGAATTGCAACGGCTCAAGTACACATTGCTGTCACTGTCACTTCTTGCGCCCATGTTGTGCACCCTTTATATTATACTCTATTTAAAATGCAATTTCTTCTAAAAATAAAAAAAAACGTAAGTGGACATTGCACTAGGTACTGATTTGTTCTATTTATTTTATACCGTGGTACAAAAACTTCATTTGAATCAAATTATTATTTTTTATTTAATTAATTAATTAATTAATTACAAAACAAAACAATTTTATTTTAATTAGAACTATTCTGGTTGTGGTTGTTTGTTACTTAGCCAGCTGAGAATCACGAGCCATTTTACGAGCATTGCGACCTAACTCTGTTACACAACGTGTCCTTATTTGGATGTGAACAGATATTAGAGTATACCTATTTGGATAGTTGGTAAGAAATGTCTACGACGAAGTAATATGCTTGTTCACTACATGGATGTCGACGAGCGCCGGAAGTAGATGATCCAAAGAAGTTGAAACCTTAGAGCATGTATAGTTGGGCCAACTATACATGCTCTAAGGTTGAAACCAACAGCGAAGCTTCGTCCTGATTGGTCGGATCATCCACTTCCGGCGCTCGGCGCTCGTCGACGTCCACGTAGTGCAACAAGCACAAAATAACGAATAAGGGGGCTATGACGACACAGGTCGGACAAACAATCAGTTGCTAGGTAGTTTCATTGTTGTGTCTTTCTTTGATTCGCGCACATTCAATGTTTGTCCGAAACAAAACACTGTGGAGCGACTGACTATTCTTTGATTCTTAATTAACGCTTTAACGTTTAACGCCGTAACGTTTACACCCTGCGTTATGATGATCGGGAATTAAACACCAATCAACACATAAAGCTGCTTTATTGGATCCCGTCACGGCTCTAACTAAACGATCTCTCTCGAAGCTTGTGGACTCATCTAGGGAAAGCTTATTGGAATAATAGGATTGCAATTGCGATAATTGGGTAATGTGGCACAGTAGGTTGCTGACTATCAGATCAGCTCCCTCCTCCTCCACCACTGACAACAAAATGACATCGCGTACATAACAGCAGGCGGCCAGGTCATCTCGTTTTTTAAAGCACTGTCACTTAATTGCCGCGCTTAGTTTCGGGTCGTCTGCTGTAAGTGAACATATGTTATGTTTTACGCCAACTGGAACGGGAAAGTGTTTCTGGTAGAAAGAAAACGTTTGGATCGTTCGAGATAAAGACAAGATGTCAATTTTCTTGCGAAAGAGAACGTTTTTGTAATAATTTACCTGCGCTTCTAGGACTACGGTAGGGAAAGAACATAGAACCCCATGCTTTTTAGGTAATGTATTACAAGTCCGCTAGACATAGAATGTGCATCTAACGATAGAGGTGAGAGAAAGAGATAGTACGCTGATCACCAAAGAGTAGAGGTG
Source organism: Isoperla grammatica (assembly GCA_945910005.1). NCBI lineage: Eukaryota > Metazoa > Arthropoda > Insecta > Plecoptera > Perlodidae > Isoperla > Isoperla grammatica. Next base: position 101,932,733 of record OX246738.1, read on the forward strand.
AGAGAAAGAGATACGCTGATTCGAGAGGTCGTCGATTCGATTCCGGCCAACGGCAATCCTGATTGTAGGATGTCCCCAGGTTTTCCTCCATCATGAAGATAAATGGTGGGATTGATTCCTTCCCAAACATCCAAATGTACACATTTCTTAATGTTTTAGCCATCGTTTGGTTCAAATTCACTTTCGAAGTTGTGTTCGAAATGTATTTGTCATTCAAGGCGAGTGGAATGGAGAGACATGGGTGAAACTTCAAATGCACTTTTTTTTTTAGCGTCATCTATCCTGATTCCTGAATTAATCGTCTCGAATAGCATAATAATTACTATGTGCCTCCTTCTATTGTTGAGAACAAAAATAACAACAAACCGCATCATCATCAAATACATCAACAAATCATTCGTAGTAATGACATGAGGAATATCAAACTTTCAGAACAACTTTCAGTCAGAACCAGCAACTTTCCAGTGTATTTCCAACTAGGCCACTATGTTCTGTAGTTTCCGTAAGTAATAATAAATCAGATTCTATTACACAGTAATAACAATGCTATAATTGTTGTAATAATTTGTTGTTGTAAACTTGCCCAGGGACATCCACGTGATTCTAGGTATTGTGAATCGGTTAGGTTGGAATTCATAGTCGGCCCCTACACCTAGGGGCGCCCATTGTTACCAAGGTAACAATTGTTTGCATGTTATTTCCCATAAACAAAACAAATCCATAGCAACAATGGGTGCCCCTAGGTGTAGGAAAACCTTCAATCAGGATTGCTGGTGGCGAGTATCAAACCAAAGACCTTCCGAATGAGAGCCTCGTTTGCTACCACAAGTCATCTATAACAGTTCTATTACACATTTCTTATATTACAATGCTTATCACAAACCGATGATAAAGAAAGATACAGAATAATTTATTACTTAAGACGGTCTTTACACAAGCTCTTCACAAATTATGTTATGTACGTGACAAACAATCTTAATGCATTTAGGTGTAAAACACATCACAGAGTCCCAAATGACCCCCCAACCCCACCCCCTCCTCCTCTGAATACAACTCTAAGCTGGCAAACTATAAAGTGAATTGTCCCGTCATTAATTAAATGCGAATTATTTTTAATGCAGTGAAATGGAATATATTGGTTGTACTTCGAATTTCTGGGGTTGGGGGGGGGGGGGGGGTTGTTTAATGTTTATTGTTTCGAAGTGACGTAGCTAAAGTGAAAATCTATGAAGACTAAATTTCCAGGGTTCGGTCTAGAATAACATGATGGACAATGGCCAAACAAGTGTGGGGGGGGGGGGGGGGGTCAATTCCTCCAGTGAATTAAAACTGTAGTTAGTTGCCTAATACAACATGTTAACGCGGAAAGATTTTAATTCTATATACAAATTACAAAACGCGTAGTTTTCTTCAGTGAATTCGCACGCTTTCCACGTGAAAATAACTAAAAAACTGGTGTTCACCATGTCGCTTAACATGCTATAGACCTACGTGTCCGGGTTATTAAGAGACTGTAATGCTAACAGCGTTCTTCCGGCACTGGAGTCAACCGCACTGGAGTATCTTTTTAAATAGTTAGCTTTGACGATATAGGAGCGAATATATGTTGATAAGCGTATATGTGCTTATAATAAATTCGCGAGTTTTCACTTATTTGCAGGGTCCGGATTCCCAAGAGGTCTTATGTATTTTTTTGGTGTTATCTTATCTCTAAGACCTGTCTAACTTTGAACCACTTGTGAATCTAGGAAAATAGACTTTATCTGAAAATAGACTTTAAAACATATTATTGGAATTTTTATTTTTTCTGTTTCTGCCTGGAATTACCGAATTAGTAACTTCTTCATGTGACCCGGGTCAGGTTTTATAGAAGGCCCAAAGTTATAGGCCGGTTTTAGAGTTAAGACCAAAATTGTGAATCCGGGCCTTGAAGTCTATTCTAGCAGATGTGTTCTAGATCTAGAATAGTTTTGTATAGTCATAGGTTGTAGCGTATAGTCTTGTACAGCATGCAACATTATTTAGTATTTACGTTAAGTATAATCGCTAAATATCTACAATGACTTTAGATTATATTATCTATAGGTACCTATCTCCACTCACTTGTTTTCATTTTCACCACAGGAATCTCCAATCAGTTTATTAATCTTTGAAATCTAAACGCAAATGAATTTAGTTGGAAGTCATAAAATAAAGCATCAACCCATTAGCGGTGATATTTTTTAGCTTAGAGAACAGCTTGAGGTATTTTTGTTCGTAAAAATTCCTGCTGTAGCGTATACACTAGGGCTTTACCTGATCTCTTCAGCGTATTTGGATTAATTGAACGAATGTGCAAGACTTGTTAGTAAGTCCCAGTCCCAATGTTTACTGAGAAAAACCTATTGAAAACCTTTATAGTCAGGATTGCCGGTGACCAGAATAGAACCGGCGACCTTCCGCATTCGAGACTCCAGTGTTACCGCTGAGCCACCTCTATCGGTGCATCAAAGCGTGAACACAGACACACGACCCAATGTGTGATAAAGTATAATTAATTAGTAGATTTAATTTCTTAGCAGAATAATAAACCGATTAAAAAAATTAGTGTTTGCTGGACTGTGTTTTGATATTTGATTATAAGGTATTGGGTTCATTTTTATTACTCCACATCGGTAGCCACAGTTGTAGCATTCTAAACGAAATGGTTGTAGACATAGTTCTACATTTTATTAGGTTAAATAAAAGAAATGTACATTTGCAAACCTGTATACCGCAGTTTCTCGTTAATTATGAATGCATGAGTCAGTGATGTGTTTATGATAGCTAACCACACACTGACTTTCTATCATAAAGTGAAGAGGAACGTGATCAGTTACTTTACTTGATTCTCAAGTGAACTCACGTATCCACAGTGCACAAAGAACTTCGTTCACCTGTTCTACACTTGCCAGTGTAGCAAAGCGTCTTACACGAGCTAAATAGCCAGTCTAAAAATCTCCTGCACTGGCTACATTAGTGAAGTTTTAATTGCAGGCGAATGCCATACAAATATTTACACGGGTACTTACAAAAGAACGGTTCAGCACTGGCACTGACATACTGTGACTATTGTGCAAAGTGCAGGACAGGCGAACGAATCGTTGGAAACTAGATGGCAGTTGGTGTCTAACCCTTTCCAATCTACAAAACCTGTTGTTCCATGGAGAGTATTTACGTGACGTCAAAACGGCAATCTTCGGGACTGCAAAATGTGGGGGTTATTCCGTGTGGGCTTAATTCCATGTGCCCTTCTGCAATCTCCATGTCCCAAAGTATAGCTAATTGATAAGAGCAATCAAACTGTTCGCGCTGAAGTATTGCGTTGGAGATTAGAATAAAGAATGATTTCCATCACATATTTTAATATAGACTGGTATGCCATTCATTCATATGCCTAAACAAATATGGTTTTGTTTTAGACGACAAATAAAGCCAGCCAGCACGCGTAGAAAACTTATCTTCTTCTTCTTATGCCAAAAATTGATCTATTTGGTCATCATGCGTTTTCGCGTTTCCCAGTAGAGATAGGATTCTTTTTCTGCCTCCGCCATATCTTTTATCATATTATATGGAAAAGGTGATAGTGATGGACGTCTGGCCCATTATTCCAAGAGTAAATAGAAACCTGGGCCCGGATTCACAAGGCGTTCAAAGTCTTTTTTGGTCTTATCTCTAAGACCTGCCTAACTTTGAACCTCTTGTAAAACCAGGAAAATATCTTAGAACAGATTCTAAAACATATTATTGGAATGGTCACTGTGTCCTTGTTCTCACCAGGAATAAGTAACTTTTCATGTGACCTGGGTCTGGTTTTACAAGAGGTCCAAATTTAGACTTCTAGACCAAAAAAGACTTAGGTTGGAATTCATAGTCGGCCCCTACACCTAGGGGCACCCATTGTTGCTATGGATTTGTTTTGTTTATGGGAAATAACATGGAAACAATTGTTACCTTAGCAACAATGGGCGCCCCTAGGTGTAGGGGCCGACTATGAATTCCAACCTTAGGACCTCTTGTGAATCCGGGCCATATGGACATTAGTATTGGCCATTGGGTCTATGTGAAATTAACTAAACATATTATTGGTGTAGTGGAAAAGTTCAGCGTTTTCTTTTAATAAAATAAGGGCCAATCTATGACTCACTATACATAATATTATAAACAATTTGGAAAAGAAACTAGATAAAATTAGGAATAGGAAGCAAAGCAATGCATTTATACTGATACATTGTAAAAAGTGTATAAAACAAATACCATTTAGATAAACAATTGTAACAATACCTAACAGTTATAATTTACAGGAAGAACCAAATATGACAATCTAAAATTATATATATACAGCATTAAAAAAATCACATTATATTATAAGCATGGGAAAATAACAGTTACCACTTTTAGAACAAATAATAAATACATATAAACAAGTACGTCGTATGAGCAAATAGCAATAAACATTCAACACGATAAATTTAAAACCATCTCCTTATAAAATTTCCAACAAGGTAGACTATGTAGGCTAAATAATCTAATTAAAATAAATTGATGCTCCAGCTCATACAATAATATAAACAAGTTAAAAATGCAAGTTTGACACTATTGAATGACTGTAAATTATGTGTAGTACAAATTATGAACGTTATTTTAAATATCTATCTAACGTACCTTTCGAACTAATGGCGTATTCGGTTGGCCTGCCGATAGTTCACACTCCGTTCGTGCAACTACGTCATTGTACTCACACCACCCTCGGATAGAGCATTTCCCACGTGTACGCAGTGGTGCGACATTGCAGCAGTCTGCAGCCAGCACACTATAGTGCAACATTTTTCTTGTGCGCACTCCCAATCGAATACGAATAGGAATAGGCGGACTGAGTGTACACTGACATGAGCAATCGAACGCACTAGGCGCACTCAGTTCACACCGAGTGCATGAAAGTGCAGCCAATCGAATACGCCCTTAGAAGTAACTTACTGCACATTTAAAATATTTACGTGTAGCCCAGGTGCCATCCTAGCTTGTTTAAATTGAATTCTCCAGGCATATGAACTTTATGCTGTACACTCACCACACATTACTGTTTATGTGGATCTGTAGTCAGTCTGTAACCATGTAAATAAAATAGCCTTCTGTATAAGGATATACTCACAAGACAAGTCCATTATTCACCTGCTACAAATCAATCACGTTTTTGTAATAAGTTCTTGGTCTGAAGATCATGTATAAATGATTAAAATAAAATTATTCAGTTGATAAAAACCAATTCATGTATTAGCATTAACAACAAATGTGGCATTATACATTCTATAAAGTATTCACATCCACTTAGCTCACTTCTACAGTAATAGAATAATACAACCTGAGAAAGAGCAGAGAAACATTTTATAAGGCTCAACAAGAGCAGATTTTTAGTGATTTATTACAAATGTAGTAGGTCTAATAAGTAATAAAATTATATTTTAAAGTGACGGCATTCTACTTTCATGTTCCATAGGCCTATCTATTATTTTTGACAGTATGAGATGTGTGTAGCTGAGCCTTGCAATTTAAAAACTAAAAGGTTAGGAGTGCCTAATTGTATAGTAGGCCTATAATATCCCAATTATGATAACGATATTTTACAATGTCATGCCATAGCCTACCTAAAAATTAAAAACAAGAATATAGCCATGAACTTATTTTATGTTAGTTTCATCCAATCTTTAGTTAGATAGGCTAGTGATTACAAACAAGTTCTGTTGAGTCTTGTGAATTGAAGGCCATGGAAAAATTACATCATTCTTCTAAACAGCAGTGGATATCATTCAGTCTTAGTATTGCCTAATTTCTAACTTTATTCTCCTAACATTAAAAGTGTAGCCTAACAAGAATAAAATAAAAATTCTCATTTAAAAACCAGGCATATACATTAGGATTTACATTTTATATACTGTTACCAATCATCCTGTGGCAATTTATAAGTATAATTGTCACTTCTTATCACTTCGATTCCCGCTCCGTAATACGGGACAACGTAGTGGGAACCGTCTGCTGGCCCGACAACTTGGGTAGCAATAAGTACAATGTCCACTAACTGGCCAAGAAACATGAAGCCCAGTGTACAAAATTTAAGCAAACCAATCGCCGGGTATCCCAGGTAGAATCGGTCGGCACCAAACATTCCCAAGAAGATCGACAGTAGCAACGCTCTGTCGAAGGAGTAGCCATTTCTAAGGAAAGTACAACAACAATATTAGGTACTTTCAAATCGCACGAATTCTACTGAAAAAGTCGAGGACAAATAACTGAAATACGTACGTCCACTTGCAGGGTATTTCACGCTTGAAAGTTGAGTTTTTTGTTTCCGAACAAATAATGCCATCTGCTGCTCTGCATATTACTGCAAACAAAGAACACAGTTTCATAGATTATTCGCACTAGCCACTATTACATGAAGGCACACATAGATAGGATCCTGTAATACAATGTTATTAAATTAACTGAATCTTTCTTGCAAACGTGCATAGCTGGCAGATTAGCTTTCGATATACCTAGAGTTAGCTTTCCATAATGTCATTTTACATTTTACATGATGGCCAAACTGTTACGTGACAATACATAACAGGACAAGCTAAAATGTATGGATATGAACTTCATGAACCAGCACAAGGTTTGGGGCGGGGCGCCAGCCGCCAGAGGCGACAAGTTTTCCGTGTAATATTAATATTTATATGGAATATAAATAAACATCTAACGTAGTTATTTGTCTGACATAATCTTTGGTCAACATGTATTCACTTAGAATACGACATTTTTGAAAGTACCCCCTTCTTCAACCCCAATGGCTGGATGTATTTTAGGTTATGTTACCATTACACATACGTTTATGTTGGAAAGTGTCAAGAGCCTTGTACTACTAAGCCCATGAATTAGACCTACATTAGAAACTGCCTTACCTTTAGCTTTATTTTCTTTCGTACAACCCCAAGCTTGCTGAGTTTTGGGATCTATGTGGTCATACGTGGGATCAGGACATAAAAATTGTCCCATTCGCAAAGTATTACAATCTACTTCATACTCTTGACTGTCAGAATTGTGTATAATATAAGAAATAATTACAGTGAGATAAAATGAATAGTACATTTTCCATCCGACTGAATTGTTACTATATGTTTAACATAAAAACTTTAAAAAGCACAGAGTTTGTACTGACCAAGATGACATTTTACCATGAGCCAACTCCACTCCTAGCTCCTACTCCTACAATAATCATAACAAAGATAGATCGATTATCGTAAGTTGACTGGTCGATGAGTCGAACTAAAAGAAGTAGTACCAGGTAGTACCAACATATAGCCACTGTACAAAACAATCGCAGGACCATAGCTAGTGCTTTATTTTTATCCTTCTTTATAAAATAATCATTCTAATTATTCATACTTCAATGACATATTCATAAGATTTATAATTTTAGTTGATCCATTACTCGTCAACAATAATTATAAGGCAAAAAGTATCAATTAAAAGAAAATTTATTATTTGGCGCACTACTTTCTTCAAGAAATGTACGCGCGTGATTTGAAAAAATTCTAGTAATCCCTCTCCAACTTCATCCTATTCATTATATTCAGTTACAAAACTGATGAGTAGAGGACAATAAATACACATTATACATACAAGGAAAACAATGTTAAAATCACAAATATAATTTTAAAAAAATATGTAGCTCATAGATATGAATGTCATGGATAATTAATCAATTAACTGTAAACTGAATTTTTCGTAGAAAACCGGAAAATACGTGCCCTTCTTCATTCTTGAGACTGAGGAAAACCTCGGATAAAACCTTCAGTCAGGATTGCCGACATTGGGTATCGAACCGGCTACCTCCCGGATTAGAGCCTCGTGTGCTTGCATTGAGCCACCTCTATCGGTGGTTTATTCATCCAAGAAAATATGAATCGATAACAACTTGTGGCAGTGTTTTTATAATGGGTGAGGTTAGTGGATTAGATAGGCCTAGCCTTTTTTCTAGTATCAACCTGGTGGCCGCTTTTTACGCACAGTTTTTGTTCAGTGTATACAATATACAAGCTCAAACTTAACGGATATACCTGCTTGCTCCAGTACGGTACCATACCTACCCAATTCCATCTTGGAGGGCTTCGTTGGGTGAATTGAGATTGCTTTTTTAAATAGAGAGGTTGGTGGTAGAGCCAGCACCGAATGGGGAAAATTTTGCAAAATTGTCTTCTACCTACAGCCCGGAAAATGACTTTTTTCACTCCGAGGGCTTTTTGTTGCCAAAATTTAAACTAGAAATACACTGGTCTGGTTCGTCTGATCTCTTCATGCTATTGATTACTTATTAGGGAATTTTCATACATTAATCTTGACTTTATATAGCCCCCCCCCCCATGATGCTGCCCCCCCCCCCCCAAAAGTGGGTAGTGGCTGTAGGTACTTTCAGGGTCGGGTCAGCACCACACCGTAGCGCTTTCGGTAGCAGAAATAAGTGATACTATGTTAATCTGATGTTATAATAATAATTATAATATATTGTTTAGATTTAATTTAACATTTTAACAAAGATTCTGAAAGTATTATTATTACTATATTTTTTATTTCTTTTATTTCTGGGGCACCCTCAGTCACGCTCCGCTTCTGGAACCCATAATATACAAGCCAACAGTAAGCGATGAAAAATTCTGAACAATACAAATTGTTTTCCGATTCGAACACAATTCGGTACTTCCGAAACGCATGAGAGATCTTTGTTACGAAACCACGCCCACCTGTCCTGTGTTTAGAGTGGGCGGAGGGATACATTACGTAGGCGTAGCCTGGACGTGGGCGGGTGCATCAACAAATACAACCACTGTGCAAAGGTGCAAGACAGGTGCCTAGGAATTGTGGATATTGTCAAAAATAGCAGTTTTGTCGTTCTTCCTTGTGTTTGCTACGTTGCATTTTGTGTTAAAAAGAATACAATGTTCCTTAGTGAGCTATATCTCAGCCTCTGATCATGTAATCATGACATTGCATTGGAATGTTGAAATAATTGGTAGGTAGCCCTAGCTGGAACGATCGGAGGCTGTAGGCCTAGGGCAAGGGCTAGGCCTAAGCTGGTCTAGCCTAGGCCCTAGACCTAGGCCTAGCTCATCGCGAATTGTATGTTAGGCCCTATCTAGGGATAAGCTGTCACGTCAATGTTTGAGGTTACCTCAGGCTTAGCCTAGGGCTAAGCCTAGGCCTAGGCCTACCACCGCTTAATCGTAGGAGCAAAAAATTCAAGGTTGACACTCTTTGATACAAAGAAGTATCCTAGGCCCCTAGGCCTAGGCCTAGCTCTACAGAAAAATTCTAGCCCTAGCCTAAGCCAGTAGGCATTTCTATCCCTTATCTTACCCTTACAATTGACATGCTTAGGCCTACATCAACATCAATAGGCTAGGGCCGGGCTAGGCCTATATAATTTAGACCTAGCCTAACCCTACCTTTCTAACCCAGGCATGTGCCTACAAGAAGGTCTATTGTCACTATCATCAATTGATCAAGAGAAAAGCTTAGCTTATGCTCCAGAAAGCTCGAAGTTGAATGTATGCGTTGCTAACGAGTAAAGATCTTTGTGTAGGCGTAGGCCTATAGGCCTAATTGCTGATGAACTCGAAGAATTGGTCTGGGACTCTGGAATGGATTAATATGTCATTAATAGGGAACTTTCACCAATATCCAATATGTGTGGCCAAGCTGGCTAGCCTATAAATAATACCTTTATTATTATAGGGCCTTCTTGATATACAATCTCAATCTACATCTGTGGACGTATCCGAATACTATTGTAAATGGTAATTCTTGATCTTGTGTCTAGGCGGCCTAGCCAATTTTGGGTCTTGTTCTATGGCCTAGGTCTAGATTTTGGTCTTATTCTAGCTCCAGTTTTGCTAGCAACAACAAAGTTTCATTAGCTTACCTATGTTATAAAGACCAGGCAGGGTTGCTCTAGCCGCCATGATCAAGTACCAGAACAAGCATGCACTTTGAATTGTAGTTCTAGTTCTTATTCTAAGTGTCAAGGTCAAGTCGCACGTGAGTATTCGAACTTAAGTTGATACGTCGCCGACGATCGATGACATAAAATCGAGAGCAAGAACCAACACTGTTTTGGTACTATATTCGTACACGTCCGTCCTATCAATTCTTGTAGTCCTACGGTAGTGAGATTTTTCAACATGACTGTTATTGCAGGTGGAATGATTTGTCATAACGCAAGGAATACATACCTAGTGACATCCAACGGCACATTGGTACAGTAAGACCTACTCACTGTTGCTGTCATCATGCCTCTCAATGCTGACATTTCAACGGCGCTCCAATTGCTGGAGCACATGCAACACACTATTGATGTCAGCGACGATGCAAAGCTACAAGCGCAGACCAGTGACGATCTGAACCTTCTTATTTCCGTGTTGGAGAATCCTATACTTCGAGGCATTGTATCTGTCCAGGTATGTATCAGATGCCCTTGAGGGCAGAGCCCCAGTTGCCGGAGGCGAAGTCTTTTCGAGTATTTTTTTATCTTCAAGCTAGCCTTTAGAGTTTAGAGCGATCTGATGAAGGTACTTAATTACTACTACAAGCAATTGGAATAAATATTAATAATATTTAAAAAAATATAACTTTTGTTTGATTAAGGCGCTTTCATAGCAACACGGCAACACGTTTTTTCTGGACCGGCAAGTCAGGTGAACCAATCAGGGCAGGCACGGCAAGTTTCTGATTGGTTCACGTGATCTACCGGTCCGGAAAAAACGTGTTGCCGTGTTGCTATGAAAGCGCCTTTAGGCTAATGTTTTTTATCAGCAAATATTTTAAGTTTTTATAGTGAAAGTGTAGGATATTTTCAATCATTCACTACCGGTACATTATGCTGTAGGTCTACTGAGTACTGATTGAGATACTTTTGGCATTAGTAGCCCTACAAAGTTGTCAAAATCAGTAGGCCTAAGGTTGGCAACCAAATAGTTTGTTTTATTTCGAGCTGCGTTTGCCTCGGGCTACGAAAACTCGCTTATCACACTAGTCCAGGCTGTACACCCCCCTTGGGTCGCTAGCAGTTTTGGAACTGCTGATGTTAAGATAAGAATGTGATGAGGAACTGTCATGTCCGATTAGTGTGGTTGAGTGGAGGTTGTTCAGTTTCTAGCTCGACGGGATTAGGCCTACTAGAATTTCTGCTTTGAAAAACTATTTGCATTTGTTAATTGGAGTCCGAGAGGGCAAGGTCGTTTTACAACCGTTGAGTGAACAAAGCTTGAATTACAAGTTAGCACAAACTTAAATGTAGCCCACATAAAATAAATGTAAATGTAAATAAATAAAATAAGTATAGGGTCTACACTCTACAGTCTACACATAAACGTAACATAATGTACATAGAATAAATGTAAATGCAAATAAATAAAATAAGTATAGGGTCTACACTCTACAGTCTACACATAGGCCTAAACGTAACATAATGTACATAGAATAAATGTAAATGCAAATAAATAAAATAATTTTAGGGTCTACACTCTACAGTCTACACATAAACGTAACATAATGTACATAAAATAAATGTAAATGTGTTTGTGTGTATGGCACAAATATAAATGTAGGCCTGGCCTACACAAAGATTCGAAAGTTGTTCTGAATCGGCCTTGTTGATTCTGACATTTGTCCGCAGTTGTTTGCAATGTCCAACCACTGATTCACATATTTCATATTTAAAATGTCGATCCGTGGTTGGTTAGATAGCTCACTCGTCGACGGTGTTCGGAGCCTACAGACTTGGCTCAGTCGCTTTAAATTACCTAAAGTCCCTCACTAAAAGTCACTGATTAATATGATTGAGTGGGTAGACTCTAAATATAATTTTTTTTTTTTTTATCATATTCTCATTTTTTGGGGGAAATTTTCAACAAATTGAATATTTTCTCAAAACAAAATCATGATGGTTCCCATTAAGGATGGGCAAACACGTTTAGTAATCTAAACGTTAAACCTTTTTTTAAATTCACGTTTATACGTTTGCGCCCCCCCCCACCCAAAGAAGGCGAGAAAAACGACCAATGTAGTAAATATCACCAAAATGTTCCGAAAATTAGGGTAGGGTAAAATTAATTAATTCAACTTAATTAATTAAAATTAATTTAATTAGATAAGGCGCAAGACTGCCACACAAAAGAAGTGACATACACGGTGAGAACACCCCCCCCCCCCCACCCCCCGCGACAAGCATTGGCGCGCTCGACCCTGCGGCGTTCTCAGCTTTGCCTCGGACAAAGTTTAATTAATGTGATTAAGAAGAAGAAGATTTTTTTTTATCATAGGCCTTTTCTCATTTTTTGGTGAAAATTTTCAACAAATTGAATATTTTCACAAAAAATAAAAAATCATGATTGTTACTCACACCGAACCGGTTTTCTCCGCAGGACTCACTGACCGAGTTGAACCAGCAGCTGCAGCAACACCCGTCGATCCTGCCGGCCGACTTTGACATCACCGACTGCGGCGACCTCGTGCTAAACCTTCCGCCGGCCACCGACCTCTACAACCCCGGCTACGACCCCGACTACCGGGCTCACGAGTTCGACGACCAGCGCGTTCCCGTCGCCACTCTGTCGCACAGCTCGTCGGGAGACACCGCGTCGCCGCAGGTACTGACGAGCGTTGCGATGTCGCTTCTTCTCTGAGATGGCGTTACACCTGTCCCCGGGTAGGGATGTGCTTTTTTAAGATTACAAACTTTTTTTTTTATAGAGTACTCAAAATAGACTATATGCATTCTGGTGGCAAGAAAATAAACTTCTGTTAGGAGTGGTTTAGTTTTCAATTTTCATTGTCGTTTACCGATAGAGGTGGCTCAGCGGTAAGACGCGAGACTCTAATTCGGCGGGTTCGATTCCGGCCGCTGGCAGTCCTGGCTGAAGGTTTTTTCCGAGGTTTTCCTCAGTCGTAAAGGCGAATTTGCTGGGATTGAGTCCTACTAACAGCCCTCGGACATTCCTTCCCAGCTATTCAAACACCCTAATAACCTCGTTAGTCACCTGAAGAGGGGCACATCAGGTAAAGCTGGTGTGCACCCTATAGGCCTAACGGGTATTCCTACGAAAAATTATTATTATAATTGTCGTTTTATTGTTATTATTCATCAATGGCGCTGAAAGGAGGTTGCTTAGCAGCGCTATCTATGTTAGTTTTGAGTCCTCTATCTCTTAGGCCCTATGCTAAGATGACCCTTTCAGCCATTCTTTTATCTAACTAGGCCTATTCAATATAAAATGGCTTCCTTTTTGGCCTGCTCATGTCATTGGGCAGGACAAACTAATAGATTTGACATTTGCTTAATTGAAAAATTAGTATTTATAAAAAAAAAATGAATCCTCCTTTTCATTCACTTAGGGAGAGAGTTTCCAAAAATCCTTTCTTACTGGGTGGTTTTGCCATAAGAGCAAGCAACTTCACATTTATCATTTAAAGTTTATAACTAAAAAAGCACATCTCTATCTAATTAGGTAGGCCTACATCCTGAATCACTCATGGCATGGTGTTAGTGTTACATTACCATATAGAAGCATAAAACTGTATGAAGCATTTTTTAAAAGCCCTCTGCAAAGGAATTTTATGAAATTATTGCCTTGATGAGGTCTTCGCTTCAAGTGACTATGTACACTGTACAGACCTTAGCTAAATACTGTCTTGCCTAGTTGTTAAAATCAATTCGGTTGTTATGCTTGGATATCTTGTGGGTCATTATTAGTCATTAGGCATACTCATTAGTCATTACTAATGATAATACAATGTGCTAAGTAAAGAGTGTTTCACAGCTTTGGATATTTAGCTTGGGGGTGGGTAGGAAGAAAACCAACTGCTTACTACCTTGTTGTTGTTGTTCAGAGTTGATAAACATACATTGTTTCTATCAACTAGGGATGACGACGGGTAGGCCTACCTGTTACCCGCCCGACCCAACCGGGTACGTGTTCCATTACCCAATTACCTGAAAACCCCCCTTAAATTAAAAAAAAATTTAATTTAGGCTATTTAATTTAATTTTTCTATCCGTAATTTACCAACATAAACAAACCCCAAATACCAAGTTGTCACATGCAATAGATGGGTAGATTCCTTCACATTTATACTGTACCTAGCTACCAGCTACCAAGCTACATACCGGTACGTGTCTTTCTGATCAACGGAAAATGAGCCATGCATTTTTTATTTTTTATTGTTCGGCTAGTTAGACGTTTGGCGGATAATTATTAATTGGGTATTGTGAAAAAACTAAAAAAAAACTTGGGTATTGTGAACGAGTACCCGGGTCGTAAAAAAGTCGGGTTTCGTCATCTCTACAATCATCACTGAATCAATAACAAGGTATGTGGTTGGTTTCCTTTCTATCCACCGTCATGCTAAATATATAATGATAATACAAGAATCTGTACGTCCTCGTAATTAAAAAAAAACTTTTCAGGCAAGATCTGTCGGCATTAAAAATCTGATCAAAAGATGCTTTTTCTAACACCTTCCAACATTGCAAGTGAATACTTGCTTCTTTATGGATGTCGCACAATGTCGATAGGTATTACAATAATTAGATAGATAGTGAAAGGTAGATCTAGTGCACGTTAGAGATGGCAGCAGAAAATAAATAGCATGTGCACAAACCGAACGAAATGGGCCTAGGCCTACTTGCTGTGGCTGTAGAATTGTGATTGGCAAGTGATACATTTATTTATAGACTAGGTAGTTATAATTTTATTTGCTGAAAGTGGCTTGAGCCCCATGTGTGAAGTTTTTCTTCAGAAATGATCAAATTCTGAAAGTTACAGAGCACTTTAATAATACTGCCGTCTTTGGAATGAATTACGTATGTAAATTCGTTTTGCAGCACAACTAAGTGCTGCAACTTAAAAAAAAAGCTATACCTACTAATGCCTACTATAGAAGGCAGGAGTTACAAGAATGCACTGATGTTATGACGAGGTTAAAGTGACTGTAACTTTCAGCTTGAATCTCTAAGCCTTATTTAGGCATAATATATTGTACAGTTTTCTACATTTCTTCTCTCTGGTTTTACTGTGTTCAATATGAGAACAATCTTCACATATTGTCACTGATCCAGAAACAAGTACCATCCCAATAGTACATTGACCGGGTGATTTGTAGCTGAGGTCACGGAAGTGAAAGGCTTGCTTCAATTTACACATGTTTTGATATCATGTTCTTGGCTTTCATTCACATCACAGACACAGAGACGGTCACAGAGAGGAGCTGGATCGAGTAGGTTTTACTCTGTGACTCTCGCCTTCAAGTTAGCTCTGAAGATGGGTACCTAGTGCAACCTATTCCCACTCGAAATGTCAGCCTGGATAAAGATTTAAGCAATCGACGCGGATATACCCGAAATTCAAGTTTAATTATGAACATACTAAGTACCGGTACATCTAAGTAGAGTTTTCTGACCCGAAAGAGTGACTCCCAGCCAGCTGTTAACAAAAGCTGGATAATCATGAGCGGCAGCCTTTTGCTTGAGTGATCTTTATACGCTGTACTTGTGTACCTACTAATTTACATTGTTTCCTGTCTGTGTCTGATATCCCAAATCCCTCACCTTTGGGGACACTGGTGAGTGATGTATGTAGTACTTCCTTACCTCTACATTGGTGGCTTGACTGCAATGCAAAGTGTTGTAACAACGCCTGGATTCTGCGTTATGTTGGGAGAGAGAGAGCTGTGTGCAATACCTTGAAATATGTATAGAACAGCAAGCAAAACTTGTGTAGGTAATTAATTAAATATAGGCATGACATTGATTGATATTTTAGCTTTTAAGTACAAAAATTGTATGGGATTCACATGAAAGAGTTATTGTAGCTTTTATGAAAGAGTGTGAATAGGGCTATGAAGAGTCGACAATTAGTAAATTACTAGTTTTAGACTAGTTAGTTTTAAATAGACTTTGAAGGGCTCGCCTCGCAGCTAACGCTAACTTAGTGGAGAGATCATGAATGGGGCTCAGGCTGTGGACTGCACTTAACATTGGAATGCACAACTTTATAACTAACAACTCGGTGTATGTGAAGGGAGCAGAACTGCGTACGTTATGAAAACTAAAACTTGCAAACCATGTCCTCGTGAAATACTGTTCTTTTTCTTCTTTTTAAAGATCTCTTTCCATTATACTAAAACCTAAAATTAAGTTTTCAACGTTAAAATATTAGTTAATTTTGTACAGAACTGGTTGTACTAGAGTACTATGATAATTATCCACTACTATAGTATTGAATATTTATCTAACAGTTCTGCTACTTATTGAAAATGAGTGGGAACCAAATGGCACACTTGCATATAGGCCTATTACTGTCACGATATCAATAATACTATGTACATAAATGCACTTTATGCGGTAGGAATACAGTGATTTGTGCCTTGTGGGAACGATCGTTGAAGTCAACAGCTTATCTAAACATTTTGGCAGCTGCTTGAATGTTGAAGAGACAAATAAACAATGAAGTACAATTATGAATTGTGTAACGACAACATGTTTTGGCATGCACAGCCTCTTTCACTTGTTAGAGCTAAGGGACCAACTCCCCAGTCAATATCTATGTACACTGTTAGCCTACAATTACCCATTTGATGTGTACACCAAGTATAGGAAATTTAAAAACAAATACTAGGCTACTTGTGCTAGACTCGTGGATAGATATCCATTTATAGCCTACCTACATTTCTTTTTTTCAGTACATATCATAACTTGTTTATTTTTATATTTTTTCGTTTGTACCTTGTTTTTTGGGGGAAGGGAGGATAGGTTCCCAGTAGCCCTACGTAAATGGGGCATACTACTCCTACATGGATCTAGATAATAATGTACATTTTACATATAGTTTTGACATGCCTATACGTATAAGCAGTCAGTGAGTGTGCAAGGCAGTGAAATTTACATTCAAATAGAGTTAGGTATGTTTGTTTTTCTGTAACTAATTTAATTTTGAGCCCAACCAAGACAAATTACCACGATCATTAAGAATGTCACAATTCGTGAAGTTTTTTTCAAATACCTACATTTTGTTTTTTTGTTTATATATTATTTGTGGTCAGGTTTTTTTTAGGTTAAAGATAGACAGATGGTTGTTTGCGTTTAACAGATGCCTACCCCCTGCTTGGTCTCTGGGCCCGAGGATGTGTCTCTGCCCCCTATTACCACCCCGACATACGCAATAGAGTTCCAGAAAGCTATCGAGGAGTCCTCACAGGGACGAGAAGTGCTCACCATACAGGTACGCACAACTAGGGATCAAAGGAATAAGTAAATTCTTGTCTTAGGAATAAGTAAACGGTGACTTTGGATCCGTCCTAGCAACGAAGCACCCAATAAATTCACAGTCGTTCTGAATCGGCCTTGTTGATTCTGGCATTTGTCCGCAGGTGTTTGCACTGTCCAATCACTGATTCTTGTGTTTCGTATTTGAAATATCGATCTTTGATTGGTTATCGCTCGCTCGTCGATGGTGTTCGGAGCCTACGGGGTCGGTTTAGTCGCTTTAAATTAAAGTCCCCCACTGAAAATCAGTCTTGTTACTGAGTGGGTAGACTCTAAATATGGATTTATTTATTTTAATGTTAAGGGCAGTTTCCCACAGTAATTACATTTCTGTTATCGAGCTATGCAATGAGTTATTATCGAATTCTTTATATTTGCTTTCTAAACGTTTCCCTAGACTTTTTTTTATGAGGAGTGGATAGGTTAGCCTAGCCTATTCATCTCCAGCATTAGCTCACATATTATTTTATAATCAAGTTACATACCTTATGTGTGTCATGTAACTGTTAAAATAATTAAGTCATTGCTAAAGGGTTCGTACGTACTTCACTACGGAAGCCAAAAAAAATAAAATAATCTGGAATTTTTTTTTCCCCTCTAGTATTCGATAATATCTAGTACGTAGTCGATAATGGAAAGTCTGGAATTCTGTTTGTTGTTTGATGTACTCACCCCCACCACTACCACAGTGCACACATTGTACGCACGCTCGTCAGTAACGCAGCCTAACACTTCTGGTTCCGTACTTGCACACTCAAATAAAAGCAACGGATGTTTGGTGGCTTGATTTGGATTGAACTACGCAACTAACACCCTTTAAATGTTGTCGCTTGGTTTCCAGTGTCTTCCTGTGAGCCTTGTGTGTTGAGTGAGTGTTTTGAATGTATCTGAATGTATTATTGAGAAGGGAATGTTGTCACCGTTTTCAGTTTTCTAAAACAATAAAACATCAAGTGTGATATACAGAAGCTCAATTTTGAAATTGAAGAATTGACCTCTGTAAGTAACGAAATCACGATAAGCCATATCTGGGTCTGGACTTTACGATGCCATATTATTCCGATCTACGTGTGTTGTAGTATCAATATCATTTCATTTGTGAATGTTGGGGAACACACTGCATAAAAGACAGATTATACTGTGGGCATCAATCTTAATTGTCTTGTTTGTTCTAAGAGATGCATATAATATGTAGTATCTACGTACTCTACCATACATTGCTGATGAGAATTTATTTCAGGTAAGTTAACGCGAACTATAGTCAGGTAGCACGTTTCTTTTGCTTCTCTCCTGCTTATTTTCCTTCCGTCCTTGTATGTCCTGTGTAACAAGAGTGATATTTCTTGTTGGCTAGACTTCATCTATATTTTAATAATAATACCTAGTAGATAAATAATAATTGTAATAAATGTAATAATTGGAGGAAGTTAACATGAGGGAAGCGTCAGGCATGGCCAGCCGGCTTCGATGTACCTAGGGGCCAGAATATGATGGGATGAAGTTCCTATCCCCTACCCGACTTCATTGTTGGACACAGGGAGCAGATATAAAAAAAATATAATTTTAGTTGATAAATACAAGTGCCTACTGTAGAGTGCCCAACTCTCGAGCCTTTGTATAGTTGTGTTCAACTGAAGTAGTACACTGTGATCATAGTTCACGAGAGACCACAGACTAAAGTTTAGTGTACGCTATTCCAAACTAAAAAATCATAGAAAGGGTTTTCTGTCAGGTACTTGTAAAGTTTTTCTTTTACCGTACTTAGTAGGATCTTTTATTGGGTTCACTTTGAAAATAATATGTATTTCATATCTGTTTTCCTACAACAATGTTGCACATGTTCCAAGGGTGTTGCTTTTAATTACAGTCAGGTAAATCTACAAATAAAATCTAACCTACAGTAAAGTGGGCTATTTTATGTTTGTTTTGGTAAATCAAACATTTAAACATAAAAAATTTAAACAAACATCTAAAATTTACTACTAGTTACCAATATATTAAGTACTATCATTTTGCACTTGGTGACAGCTAGGTAAATCTACAAGAAAATCTAATCTTAGTTTCACATATTATACTTCCTATGGCTTTTCAGATACTGATAGCTTCATGGTCAAGTTGCAAGTTGTGAAATCTTACAGTAGTAACACATGTATCAGTATTGGTCTAATCATGGTTTTGCATTTATGGACAGGGTAAATAAATAATAAATATAGAACTCAGGTTATAAACCACCCTAGTGACACATAAACTCTTCATTAAGCACTCAAGAAAATGTTCTAGATTCTGAATAATTGTTCGTGGTAAGACTCGTTGTCTAAAAGTATATATGTAACTAATATGTACATATTATTTATACTGTAATTATTGTATTGCTTGCTTTGTATGCAAATGTTGTGTTGGTGCTTGACTAGTAAAATATTGCATGCTATAAATTATTTTTAGTGTAGATCTACTAGCTACATAGATAGCTTGATAGTAGTATAGATACGTAGTGCCACTCGGCTAGATTTATGATGGGAAAAGTTGTGTTTGCATTTTTCCAGTCTCTAAACTTCTACCATATTGAAGCGGTATTCTTATCTATGTCAATTGTCAATATGTTTGTGCTGTTCCTTTACAGTTGTAATGGTACGCCTTGCCATCCAAACTCTTTTGTATTAACTCGTCTTGTTTGTAATGCCCATAATTTTAAGATTAGAAGAATAGGTTGAATTGTTTCTCTTGTGGGGTTGAACTGTAATTGCCTGTATAATAATCCCCATGGTACAATTTATTGTATCTACTTCAGAATTGAGAATACATATTCGTTTTGACAGGACTTACCTAATCTGAAAGTAAGTGATGTAGAGCTGTAAATGTAAATCCAAATATCATGCTTGTATCCCCAGTACGTACTTGTTTTTTGTTCTTCATTCATACTTCATTGATACTAGTGATACTGTACTTCTCATGTAAGTTGATGACTATAACCGTTACTTGATATTTACAAGGAAATAGTGCAAATCATTGTGGCAGTATAGTAGGGTCTTTACTCTTTGTATCCCATTATTGTGTATATTTGACTAGAATCTCCCCCCCCCCCCCCCCCCTCCCCCTGAATGTTGAAGATTTGAACTAACATGCCAAAGTTTCGAGCAGATTTCTCATCTGTTAATTCCCCAGTTGCACATTTTTTAATGGCTTGTACAGTATTTCTCTGGTTGGTGTAAATTTGTACATGGTACACTTATTCATATGTTTCTCCATAGATGCCTTCAGCATTTGCAGTAATTCAGACAAAGCCGTTCGTAGTGTAACACTAGTACAGTTCTTCAAATTTTTTTTTTTTACTTGTATGGCAATCTGAGACATACTAATGGATTCAAAATTATAAACATTTCAAAAGCATATACACAATGAACAACATTTGATTAGAATGGTAAAGTGTCATGAAATTCGTGCGCATAAATTTGCCACACAGGACTGACTGTAAACAACGTCAAAGTAAAAGAAAATTCAAAAAAGATAATATTTGAGGAATTTCGTGTAAAAACATACACCAAAAATACTAGTGCCTATGTATATATACATAGTATAAAAAGCTAGAACAAAAAGGGCAATGTGACAAGAAGGCGCACAGCAAGCGGGATTTCCAGCGAGTACATTCGCCGGCTTGTTTATTTATTTTTGTTTATTGATTCAATATTTCACATACAGCGTATTCTGCCATTTGGCGTGAAATAATAAACATAATGAGTTAATACACAGAAACAAGCACAAAGAACACATATATTACACATGTGTTTGTCACAATACTACATAAAATAAGTACAATAACAAAAACAAACAAAGTACAAAAAAATGCCAGTGAAAGAGACAATGCTCACAATGAAGTTAAAAACATGGTAACAGAGTGTTAAAAACAAAGACTTGATCCAAAATAATACAATGTGTCGTGTTACAGTTGTTTAAGCCGGACGGCAGCAGCCTGGGATTCAGCGTAGTCGGATTGCGCAGCGAAGAGAAGGGGGAACTCGGCATCTTCGTGCAGGAGATACAGAACACTGGGATCGCAGGACGGTGAGTTCACACAACAACATATATACTAGGGATGGGCAAAAGCGTGTACTTCACTAAACGTGTACACTGCTGCTTGCAAAGCCGTGTACACGTCTGTGGGGTCCCGCTTTAGAAAAAATCATGTTCTGTCCAGGCCGAAAAATTATGTTTTAAAAATAAAGTGTTGTTCCCGCAAACGGTTTCAAGACGTAATCCAGCGTGTTTCATGGTTCTGACCTCGGATCACTTGCCAGGTTTAGGCCGAAATTATTCTTTAACACGTAAATATTCCGTCCGTAAAAAATACGTCTTGAATATGTTTTTCGGGCGTATGCTGATGCACGTCCATGTTCCTGGCAGTGGCCTCGGATTATATGTGACGCCTAGGCTGAAATTATTTATTAATTTGAGGCTATATACATTTCGACTGCGATGTTGATTTAGCGGGAACAAGAGATAGGCCATGCGTGACCTTGGCAAAAGTATAGCCACAGTGTCGATTGGCCATCCCGGGGCTGGCCGCTTTGAGGGAGGGAGGGGGGTGGGGGGGGGGGGATTAAGTGACAACTGAGGAGTGAGGACGGTCACACACAGTATAGTATTACACACGGCGCGTTTATTGTTTCGAGAGAAACATGTGTACACTATCCCATCCCTAATTTATACTAGTACATGTTTGGGTGATGGAGGAGTGAACACCTGGGAAGTGAACGCAACCTTGGTTACCGTTCGTCAATTGGATTTTTATTTTATACGAGTACAGTGAAATAAAGTAGATTTATGTAGTCTATTGAATACTGTGCCAATTTATCATAAGACGTTTCTTATGCCTAAATGTAGTTTAGTTAGTACCATTACCAAGCTGCTAGCATCGGCGGGAGACGGTATATTTCGTACACGCGCCTATTAACACTGTCATAGCAAACAAACTATTAACGGTAGCTCACTCAACACAATTGCAGGCTAATCTCCTCTTTCTATTCGATGCTTCAACGAGAATCATATCTAACTAGTATGTATGAAGTGGTGCGCAACAAATGCTTGCGCTGCGAACGTTCCGGCCACTGAGCTCTGCCTGCTAGAAGTCACCGAATACCCCTCGTGAAGGCAGTGCACTGTTTATTATTGAGAACATATGCATTGATCCGGAAACAGTCATATAATGTTGACAACGAATTATAGATTCTTATTTTGGAAAGTTTTAGTGTATCCAATATCCAGTGGCTGTTGGCCGGACCGCTCACAACGCTCTCTGTGTGGCTGGCTACCTATGCCTCCCCATAATAAATTTGAGCCTATAGCTTTACTCTGGCAATTTTATTCGTATTATTGTTGTTATTGAGTGAAAATGGTACCTCAGCACTGCGGTAAGTATAATAGACAAATCTGTCTCGGAGGTGGGCAAGCCGGTAGGTAAGTAACTGTAGTCTATTAATATTTAAATGTGTTGAATATATTATGCAAATATATGAATGTACTATATTTTGTGTACTAGCTGTTTTATTACAGCTGGCATTTTTGAGTTTTTTTTTATATCGTACCGCCGCTAGACCTGAAGTTCGTTATTCTGTTAAGTTATTGATAACCCCACACATAACAGGATTGTCTGTGGTTAGGCCTATGTCTCTTGAATGGAATTGTGGTAAACGATGGGATAAATAAGGTGAAGTTGATCAAGATACTAACACAATAGCAAATGCATTAGTAGTACGCTCAATTCACACTCAACCACCGTATTTGTGCAGTTCACCGCTACCTATTATGCTTACCATGCTAAGTGATTTTTTGTTATGTACACATATATGTACATGTTGAATTAATAGAAAAAAATTAAAAACGTCGACATAACGGTCCTTTTAAGGACCATAATTGTCACAAGGAAGACAAAAAATCGCAACTATCACAACCATCGGTTCCCGAAAACCTACGAGTTAACAAAAGAAATTTAGTAAACACAGCACAACATAAGTCTAGTTTTTATTAACATTTCATTTTAGTGAGGTCGTTTTTCCTTATATATTTCTCTCTTCTTAATCGTCATTATATAATCACCCCACTTCAATCTAGATTAGTCTTGCAACATTAGGCCCCCCAACCTCGGTAATTAATCATTTTGCATGATAACAGTCATGTCAATTCATAGCTTTTGCGTTCGTGGGAAAAACAAATACCATAATATACATGACTGCGATACATGACTGGAATGACTGCGATAGAATACTAAGTTCTGCTAAGCTGCTAGTTTGGGTTCAGCACCATTACTAGATTGTGTATATTTTTATTTAGTCTACTATTAGTTAAAAGGCAAAGCCTACGCAGTACACACATTGGAACATAAAAAAACAGGATGTTGTAATGACTTGTTTTTTCGTGTAAAGTAATTTAAATGAAGAAGATGTCGGTGTTGTCTAGGCTGGTATGAGCCCGCATTTGATATACGCCTTATGAAAGCCTAAACAGCGAGGAAAATATCAAGAATGTATGTAGGCTTACATTACATTGTTTTTCAACTTTCCCTACAATATCATTTATGAAAAAAATGTAGACTCACCAACCCAGGTAACTCTTACATCTTTGACATTCGCTTTTAATTGTGAGAATATTTCCGCTACGGGAAAAACGAGGCGTCCTAACTTACTAATGTTACTGGTGTTTTGATGCAAGTACGATATATATCCGTCATTTTCCCTTCAGTTTGAAACATGTTTGAATGTCCTCAGCGCAGCTAGATAAATGGTTACAAATCTCTAGAAGTGTCAGCGTTGTCTTCTCGAAATCTCCTACTTGAAACATTGCCAAGTTGTGGCTTTTTGCGCTCTTCTGTGGCACTGGGATAGGGATCTCATAAAAAGTGTTGAATTTGTCTAATTTGTGTATACGGATATGGGTGATTTTCATGAGGGCCTGTTGTAAATGAGAAAGTCCTCTTTCATTGACACAGAATGTACAGTTAATTTGGCTCGAGTTGGTAAACGGAGCACACACTTCAACGAGAGATCAAAATACTATCCCGAACAGTCTCATTGTATAAATGTGCAAAGGTGACACGGATAATTATTATATATATCTTGACCCCGTTTCCAACATTAATTTATCGGGTAGGGGGGAGTAGCAGAGTACTCCATGTCTTGGGCTAATGTCTTCGTTGCCGGCTAGCCAGGCCTGACACAACCACCTCCTCAACCTCTTCCTCGATCACTTCTTCCGTTACCAGAGGGCTGTTTAGTAGTTCCCTCCATCTCTCACGGTTTTCCCATAGTCTTTCTGCTTCAACTTCGTTCCATGATCTTCCTCTGTTCTCCACACTGTCTTTGATCTGATTTATCCACTTGTCTCTTGGTCTGCCTACTTTCTTCTTATGCCCTTCTTCTTGTTGTTGTTCAAACTCTCTTCTTGGTATCCTAGTCAGGTCCATCCTTTTCATATGTCCAAACCAACGAAGACGTTCTCTCTCCAATCTTACCTTCACGCTTTCAACACCTAATCTTTCTCTGATCACACTACTTCTAATCCTGTCATGCTTTGTCACACCCAGTGTGCTTCTCAAGAACTTCATTTCTGCTGCCACTATTCGATTTTCCGCTTTGAATCCCATGGTCCATGTAACTGTGGCATATGTCAGTATTGGTAGAAAGTATAGTTTGATTATTATTATTTGTATTATTATTTTTAATATTATTATTATTATCCCGAACAGTCTCGTTGTATGAACAGCAAAAGGTGACACAGATTATTATTATTATTTTATTGTTGCAATACATACAAACTCGGTCAAAACCGGCATAAACATGTTGTACGGACACAAATGTCAAGTATTTCCATGTGTTTACCTTATTAAAATATACTTAGAACTACTTAATATATCATTGTCCATATTATTTTTTCAAACCGAACTGTGGATGCTATACGGTCGTGGCCGATTTGTACTCATCCCAGCATTCGCTCTTTGTACGGTGGAAACCACAAAAACCACCATCAGGATGGAGAACTTCTTGAAGTCTTCATTCTTCTTAGTTATTATTATTATTATTATTATTATTATTATTATTATTATTATTATTATTATTATTATTATTATTATTATTATTATTATTATTATTATTATTATTAATATCAGTCATCACTATCATTATCATTATCATTATTATTTATTTGTGTTGCAGTGGTGGAGGTGCCGGGTCGCGCGGTGGTTTAGCAACTCGCCTCTAAATATATATTTCGTTAATTTTTCCTTCTTTCTCTTTGGGATGGGAACTGTTTTACATACTTATATATAGGTATATCTACATAATTATTTGTTAAGGATGGCAATATGTACATATAGGAAGGAATGTTTTGTCTCGATAACTTACCCCTTTTGTATGTTAGCATGTAATATTATGTACAAGTATATAATGTAAATGTAGGTTTCTAGTCCGATATGTGTTGGCTTCCTTGTGTGTTATTACTTATTACCAAGGATAATTGTGGAATGAGTGTACTCGTTTAAGGTGTAATGCCAAACAGGAGACCTGGCCAGCGAGTACATGGCGTACTGCCAAGGCAATTACAACAGCTAGTCTTCCTGCATTCTAAGAGATCAAGACTGTGTATATATTATGTATGTCTCATTCTGTTCACGCAGTCTGTGTGGCTGGCTTAGACCTGGGGCCAGATTCACCTGTCTTTTTCTGGTCTTAACTCTAAGATCGGCCTAACTTAGAACCTCCTGTAAAACCAGACCCCGGTCACATGAAGAAGTTACTTATTCCTGGTAGGAACAAGGACACAGTGAACATTCCAATTACATGTTTTAAAATCTGTTCTCAGACATTTTCCTGGATTCAAAAGAGATTGAGAGTTAGACCAGTCTTAGAGATAAGACACAAAAAAAAGACTTAGGACCTCTTGTGAATCGGGAGAGGTCCTAAGTCTATTTTTGGTCTTATCTCTAAGACCGCGACCTAACTTTGAATATCTTGTGATTCCAGGAAAATATCTTAGAACAGATTTTAAAACATATTATTGAAAGTTCATTATGTCCTTGTTCTCAACAGGAATTTGTAACTTCTTCGTGTGATCTGGGTCTGGTTTTACATGTGGTCCAAAGTTAGGTCGGTTTTAGAGTTAAGACCTCTTGTGAATCCGCGCTTAGGTCTTATAGGGTTATAGCAAGACCGCGCGACGTTCTACATTCCGGGCAATGACTCGTACTTCTTCAGTTGACTTTGTTCTCGAGAAAACACTCTCGTCCTTAACTTCTAACATGGATTCATTTCCATCACTTCTTGACTTAGGAATAAGTAAACGGTGACTTTGGAGCCGTCCTAGCAACGAAGCACTAAATAAATTCAAAGTTCTGAATCGGCCTTGTTGATCCTGGCATCTGTCCGCAGGTGAAATATAGATCTTTGATTGGTTATCGCTCACTCGTCGACGGTGTTCGGAGCCTACAGGGTTGGTTTAGTCGCTTTAAATTAAAGTCCCCCACTGATAATCTGTCTTGTTACTGAGTGGGTAGACTCTATAAATACGAATTATTTTATTTTATTTATTTCTCTTGTTGACAGTCATATAATATTAAATCCGATTGAGGACAGAAATTTCCTCGTTGTTCAAATTTACGAAACTTTGCTAAAGATTTTGATGGTAGTGTTTTTTGTGCTTTATGTCTCTCTCATACGTTTTGGCAACGGTAATGATGTCGAGACAATGAGTGGGTGAAGTACGAAGATGAAAATAGGAGCACACACATTGCTCAAGCCAGGGCTCGAAACACGGAACGCGCAGTTGCCACGTAGTTTACCGGGCAAACGTCTATAATCGACCACGACCGTTACACCGAGGATTCACACAGATCTTGAGCTGGCGCCAAGGCTGAATACCATCGCTATCTGTGGCTTATCTTCTAGCGTTAGCGGGTATAGCTAATCCAATCAGAAACTAGAATAGTGTATTTGTTGTAAAAACCAATCCCATGAAATCTACATCAGTCGTTGTAATCTCGTGAATTCATGAGGATCGCGATTTTGTTTCAAGATAACCTTGTAGTATAGTTTGTGTGTTGTATAGTTTGTGAATTGCGTAAGATATTTTCAGGGGGTTGGTTGGTGCCCCCCCCCCCCCCCCCGCTTTCCGTAGTTCCGTACCTGCCAGTCCGCCCCTAGTCACATATCTAGGGGGTGGAGCTTCAAACTGTCAAACTAACATCTGCACACAAGTATAGTTGGTTTCGCTGATATTAGAAACGAATTATTTCTGGGTTTTATTTATAACAACGCTTCTGGCTTATTTTCCTTCTCTTCTGATAACTTTTTAGGGCCGATAGGGAATGTGGTATTTACTCTGTTGTTCAATGAAACTCGAGTCGTAGTAGTCACCATTCCGAGGCGACGATTACCACGTCGTCATAATTATACTGGCCGCGCCGTAACAAGCATTGTTTGTTGGAAAATTCTCTGAAGAGACGGTCGCTCCATCGCGGTCTATTTGAGCGGAATTCACCGCGCTGTACTTGCTTGTTTTTGTTCACGGCATGGAGTATAATGTATAATATACACTATATGGCCACGTGGCTGGAATGCTCCTTTACAACGCCTGTGAACAGACGCGCTGATTGTTTTACTACAATACCGGAGGCGTATTACAATAGGGACTATTGGCCACTCAAAATAGACTGGATGCATTCTGGTGGCAAGAAAATAAACTTTTATGAGAAGGAGTTTAACAGTCAATTGTTCATTGTTGTTTTATTGTTAAATCATCAATGGCGCAGATAAGGAGAAATTGCTTAGCAGTGCTATCTATCTGTTACCCTAAAGTATCCAATAACTACTTAATGGTCGAATGGCAACCACCAATCAAAACATTTGAAATCCTCCAAGTAGCTTATTTGCTACACATAACTTACCTGTCTTATGTTGCTATTAATTGTCACATACGCGTCACTTGACTATTACATAATCTATGACGACATAAGATACTTGGATATACCGCGTGATCAGTATAGCATTGTCTGCACGAAAGCAAAGACCCCTGCAACGCGGTTCGTGATTGATGCATAGAATTGTCGGATCTTGCGATCGTCTTGAACGTTACAGTTAATTACCGGTAGAGAATCGATCGGATGTGTCTATATTACCATATAAGGGCAGGGCAGGGCAGCCAACTCAGCTACTTCTTGAGAGTTTGGTTCTGCTGACGCTGCGTGCTGACGACAATACTCTAGTGAGTGGGTGCTTGTCAGCGTTGTGTGCGCGTATAAGAGGGACTACACTAGAACAATGGCCACGACGGCTAAATGACTCAAGTCGGATCGGATCGAGTACACACTCTACGATATAATATGCATTCTTGCAAGATCGGTTGTCTACTATAAACCAAAGTGGTTCTCGAACTTCACTTTCATTATCTCACAAGTGATGGAGCTGTACGCCTCGTCAACGTGTATCGAAATTACGAGTTTCTGCAAACAAATTATTGAAGATTATGAAATGTGTTTAAGAAAATAATCATGGATGCATCAGTCTATATACTTGATATTGAACAACACAGTTTCTATGGAATTGCTTTGTTAGATATGATTCTATTTTTCCATAAGAGAAATAAAAGTCTTGACTATCGAGGCAAGTTGACTTTCAAGTATATGCATAGATACTATGCATTGGGTTGTTTGTTTACAATGGCACACAGAATAATTTTCGTAAACTTTATCGGGGGACATACGTGTTCAAACTCTCATATTTATATGTTTTCTATTGACAGCTAAATGAAACTTGAGATAGTACTGTAGGTGGCCATCAAAATGGCCGATGTGACGTCACGTGAATACTCCCTGTACGGGCGTCTCTCTCTTTCTCGGTTTAGGCCTATCTCTTTCGAGACAACCATTGGCTTTGTGTGTTGCCTTTCAACGTCACCCCATGCACCACCACCACCGCTCACGTCTCAATAGACCTCGTTGCGCTGCCCCTACGATCCATTCAGGCTGTAGATAAGATAAGATAAGATAATGTATTTACTTGTTGATTAGTACATTGTTCAAATATAGGTTTCGTCAGGGTCGTATTCTAGGTATAATATGAAAGTAGATACTAGGTTTAAATGTAAATAAACGTGACTGATGGCACGCTGGCCAGTAGGCCTACACGAAAACAATACAAAATACATAATACAATCAGGGCTTAATTTGTAATCGAAAAGGAACCGGAACGCATATTTTGTTTGTGAAATATAATTTGGCACTAACCCCGCCCACATTTATACATTGTGAACACAGAAAATATGTAATTATTAATTAGTCATCTGTTTAGTGTCAGTGGTCAGTCTGAAGGTTATTGCCTATGTATTTGGGTCTGGCTACCTAGAGGTAATTCATAAACTTGAATAACTTGCATTCATACCAACAAATAAAAATATATATTTGTGAAATTTTCAGGGATACGAATTAATTCACGAGTTTTTAAGGAGTAACCTACGTTACGAAATAATACCGGAACGCGCGTTCTGGTTTCGGAAAAGGAATCGGAACTGCGTTCCGGTGCGTTCCGGCTCAAATTAACCCCTGAATACAATACAAATATCAGATAAGAAAAGTGTCACTACTTGCGTCCCACCCGGTGCTCGCGACGTCGTCTGTCACTTTGGCCGCTTTCAAATAACGTTTCGGAAATAATTCACATTTTTTTTTGTTTAACAGTCTGTGACAGCTATCATTTCTGTGTGAGTTGGCTTTTCTGCCTCCCATAACTCACGGGAAGGAAATACTAAAACATTTTAACAGCGAGATGCTAAGGGAAGGAAATCGATGTTAGTTTTAAACTATATAATATGTATCCCGCTGTAGATTGTTCACGACGGTTGTAAACATAGACACAAACATAGACCCATCCATTAAGGTGAATTGGTATCTAGGTATCGCAACTTTTTTAAATTAAGTTTTTTTGATGAAGGTTGATGATAAACATTGTTATTATGTCTGCAAAAAGTGATACAAAAAAATTACACTCACTAACTTTTATTTTTTACGTGCATCGATAGCTTCAAAAGTCTTTACGTTCAGTACTAACACCTCTAGACCATATTTGTCAAGTACACGAAAATGTAGGTTGTTATCTTAGGAATGATGGTATACAATTTTAAAACACAATAGGGAAGGCTCATACAAAATAAATATTCCTCAAAGTACATAAAAACAGAAGGCCATCATCAAAAAGTACGGGCTATATAATTTTTATATCTGAGAAGTGTATATTTCCAATTCTATTAGCTTTTAAAGTTTGAAATTTGGAACTTACCGCTCCGTAATTGAAAAACGGCTCGTGACGTCATAACTCTTGTCAACAACTGCCTCCTTGAAGTATTCTTAATAATATCAAAGATATTAAGTTGGACATTTTACAATATCTAGGATGCAGTGACTTTACAACAATGTCTTTTATACCACTGTTTTCTTCAGAAAATACATTTTGATACAGTATTTTTCAAAACGTGTTTAAAATAATGCAATTATTTAACATATTGTTGTAAATTAATGTTGAGCAGTGTTCATTTACTAACTAGAAATAAACGTTGATTCAGTTAAAGTCTTATGAGAGCAATAATCTACTAAATTGTGGGATTTCAGTACTATTTGTATGATATAAAGTGATTGTTTCCAGAGTTATGACGTCAGAACCTCATAATCACGAGCAAGATGGCGCAGGTCCGTTTCTGAGCGTGTTTTGACAGCAATATCTTTGACTTGCTGTTAAAGCGATGTTAATGCACCTTTCGAGCCGAAACCAATTAGTTCCCGTTTATTTTATCTTGAGGTAACCAGTAAGCAAATAAAAAAAATGTGTGAGCCTTCCCTATTATGTGCCCAGTTTTTTGTAATGAAGCCCAGAGTAGAACATACCTGTAAAAAGATGCTCCACAAACGAGACAATGAAGGCAATGCCCCCCGCAACAGCGCCGCAAGGAATTAAAAAAATAATCCGCATTTTAAAAGTGGTATTAATGTGTTTTAGAAGAAATTGGGGTGCTTTTCTGGACGGTATACATTACACATACAAACATTTCATACAAAATTACTATAATTATTGTACAATTTTACCTACGGGAGTGTTTTCTGACTAAGCGAATAGAGAAATTAATACGTAAATGTAAAATGTATTTAATTGTTTGCGTAAATTTAGATGACTTGCAGTGTATAATTATTAAAGCTGGGATTTCGGGGGGGGGGGGGGGGGGGCTAGCCCCCCAGCCTCCCTGGATACGCCATTGTATACATATAGGAGTCGTCATTACCTAATTTGTATACATAAGATTGAGTTTATAACTAAAAGTTACTGTTAGCATTAGAGTATCTTCTGCGACGAGACGCGCGCTAATCAACTGTCCCCCCCCCCCCCTCTCTCCAGGACAAGTAGTTCTTGAACCGGCCGCTGCGCGCTGTTGCTGATGACGCGTTCACGTGAACGGTGCGTGGGAATCTTGCGGGTTTCGCGCGTCACAACCCCACGCGATTAACGGGGAAATAATCATATAAGGTAATTATTGTGGTTTGCACAATCTTTTTACTGTAACACCTGCGATATTCCGAAGCCTTTTTCTTCAGTACAATAAAGTAAGTGAAATAATAAGGGAATTATATAAATTGAGTGCATTTTGGTTATGCTATTTTTTTATCTGTATCAAAAATAATCTTTTGATACTGAAAAATAAGATGCTCCAAAACATTGCGATAGTATGTCGAAATGTGTCACTCATACGCCCCCCCCCCCCCCCCCCTCCCCCACCCCCACACACGGACAGTGGAAAAATAATATACATTCTCGTTTAGATAATGAATTCATGCTATGATTATTATATCGGAAAAGGTATTTTTATTGAAACTCGGTTCTCGTTATTTCAGCGTGGCTTTAAAATATAACTGGATAAATAAATTCACTCTGTTGCTTCTCTTGAATCCTGGCTTTAATTCGTGTTATATGAACGATAAACGCATTATTATTATGATGGTATTATTAATATACAACATGCATTACTATTTTAATAATTTTATTTCATGTATTGTCAATTTAGCCACTAAATGGCTTAGTGGGATTTTAATTGAAGTGAATATTATTGTGAGAGGATATAAATGGTTCAAATTATCATACAATTATTCGGTATAATACTTAGGGCCGGTCTTACAATCTCTTAATAGGAGAGTTATTTGTAGCAATTAAGCTATTTGGAGGATTTCAAGGGTTTTGATTGGTGGTTGAAATGAAGAAAAGAAGCTATTCGACGAATAAGTAGGCCTAGTTATTGGGACATTGTAAGACTGGAATATGTGGAATATATTTTTATTTTCTGTTTGTATTGATTCTTTTCTCCGTTTAGTTGTGTTCTTGTCACATTTATGTGTCTGCATACCATTGTACCACGGCGGGGCGACCGGTATAGCGAGTGTGATCGATCTCTGGCGTGCACACCGGGGGGGGGGGGGGGAGGGGGGGGTGCGTTGCCCCCTAATTGAGATTAATATACCACGTTTTATTGGCTAGGCTATATTACTACTTGGGAGACCAGGGCACCAACACCGTTCGACCCTTCACCCACCGTGATCAGCATAAACAATTGTAAATGTGTCGTAATTACGGGAACAATTAGACAAATGTAATATTAGTAAATCAATTATGAAAGATTATAGGAAAGGTCATTATTTGAAAGAATATAAATACATTCAAGTCAAGAAATACGATGTCGAAGTACTTGGTTCTCTTACGCATCCTTGTCTATAAGAGTTGACTTGTACAAATACTCTTGATAAGCAAATTTTAACAACTGTTTGTCTCAAGGGAATGACTTTTATATGAATGCTCCACTTTTAATTTGTAAGTGTCTTTCAATTAAATAAATAAATACCACATAAAATACATAAATAGCGATTTTCAGTGTGGGGAACATTTATACCATTTATTATGTGATTCGTTGCTTTGACGGCTCCAAAGTCACCGTTTACATTTACATGTATGCGCACATGTATAATATTATCGAATATCAATAGATTAAAGCGAAGTACCAAAGTTCGAACCTGAACCTTGTGCATTGGAAGCAGTAATAAACCCACTAGAGACAAACGAGCCACACCAACTATAATAATACGTTATTTGCCGCTACGAATACAGACGACCGAGTTAAAACTCTTCAGCTGTATTAACTACATCGTAGACGTCAACTCTATTCGGACGGTGTTGTTTGAAGGGTTTCCGGCGGGGGAGGGGGGGGGGTGTAGTGGTTGGTTTAGCCCCCCTCCCTCCCTTGCTTGGTAAAACAATGGGGTGGATTTCGTTTCGCTGTCGAGAATAATAATCCATATTCCCGTAATCCGGCTACTTAGGATGGCATCAAAGTGCGCATGGGTCTAGTTCCCAGTTAGTAATTAACTTGTAGAAATTGAAATGCTAACATTGACTTTGTGTCTTGTATAGCAAACGACAGTTTCGTAATGTCCTCTTTTCAACATTTTCTCAAATAACCTCAAATTATTGTCTTTCGATCAAATTCTACTGTTACAAGTTTTCAATTCTTGCCGATTTTGAAGGCTAATTGATATGAAATCGGGAAGGGGGGGGGTGGTATTGGAGGATAGGGATAATGTGAAGGACTTACGTTACACGGGGTTAAGGGGGGTGGAAAAGGGAAAGGGGATAGTACCTCATTTCGAGTTCCGAGGTCGACTAGGCGTTGGTCTACTAAACCGCGGTCTCTGCGTTCCCGGATTCGAATCC
Organism: Isoperla grammatica; assembly: GCA_945910005.1. Classification (NCBI taxonomy): domain Eukaryota; kingdom Metazoa; phylum Arthropoda; class Insecta; order Plecoptera; family Perlodidae; genus Isoperla; species Isoperla grammatica. Next base: position 101,966,882 of record OX246738.1, read on the forward strand.
TGGCTTCGGCATGGATGTCATGTGGCGTTTTTTCATCCTCATATAATCGCCCACTCATCGTCTCGATTGGCATCGTTGCAAAAATGTGGGACGTAAAGCCCCACCAGATATTATCATCATTGTCCGAGTCCGCACCCTGGGCCAAATTCTACCCCCCCCCCCCCCCCACCCACACGAGGATTTGAAGGCTATACAATGTGATGTTTAGTTTCTGTTGGTGTAGATCCCAGCTTGCTTGGGATGCGAGGAACGTTTTAGTTGCTTCTCCACGCGTATAATCACCCGTGTTTGTTGGGTTGGGGGGGGGGGGGGGGAGGGAGCTCCAACTACTTCCGATGGATCAATCTCTCTATATATAGATATAGTGGACAACGGCCGAGGGAACCTGTCAGACGCTGAGTTGGACAGGCTAAACGCTATATACGAACTAATCCTTGACATTTAGATGATATGCTTATATCACTTGATTTTATTTTATTTCATTTGTCTATCATTTTTTCTTGTTCTTGATTTTTATTTTATATAGTACAGTAGTTTGTTTTGTTTTTGTTGTCATTGTTATTTATGATTTCATTATTATTAATTGTTTGCATAGCCTAGTTTTATTTTAAGTCCTCCTTTGAAAATCAGTTTTCATAACTGAATAGGATAGACATTAAATAAATAAATAAATAAATATAAGTACGGTCCAAAACATTTGCAATACAAAAAAATGAAAAAGAAAATTTGTTAATTATTCGTAGAACTAAAACAAAAATAATTGTATTCTCATGGTTTGGAATACGAATGCATAACGATAAAATAAAAATGATCGATGGCCAAAAAGATGACTGCATTATCGAACGATAATGAATTTACAAACACATATTATAGAGAGCGGAACCGAAACACAAGTGGGGGGTAAACATTTTATCAACAAGATCATTTCGCTGCAAATCTGTGCGTTTTACAGCGACCAACTGAAACAAAATTACTATAAGTTCCTGGCAACACATTTTGAAAAAACTAATGAAATACTAATCTCTTTGGTATTTAATACAAAAAATACTGTCTTTATTGAAAGATAAACGGTAATTTCCTATTTTTCCTTTGCGAAGGGGGGAGGGGGGGACGTCCCGCATTTTGAAAAACTAATGACAAACTAATATCCTTGGTACTTAATACAAAAATACTGTATTGAAAGACGAACGGTAATTTTCCATTATTTCTTTGCGAAAGGGAGGGGGGAGGCCCCCCCACTTCCCTCCCCCACTTGGATATGCCACTGTGGCACGCATTACTGTTGACTCGTGAGCAGTCGCAGCCTCCCAACCAACCAACCACTACTCTTCACTCGGGTTTTCATTATAGTCGGGAGAGAATAAGATTACATCACCGCATTCTGGCGGGCGGCGGTCGTAGTTTAGGCGGCGGCCCCCCCGACTTCATTAGTTGAGACAAAGTGCGCGAGTTATTCGTATTGTGCGTGGCTGGAATGTGGTGGCTCATGTATGTATATCGCGTTCTCGTTGTTTCTCTCTCTTAGTTGGATGGTTCCACACTTCGTTCGCTTCGGGAACTATTTTCATTGCTGTGCCTCCCACGCTGGTCGCGCGCGTTCTTGCAAACTAGCCCACACTCTGTTTTACTTTACAACTGTACGCGTTGTCATCTCTATAGCCAACCAAATTTACGACTAAAATTGAAATAAATGTACTAATATAAATGCTAAATTTAAATAGAAAATATGTATTATACAAGAACAATTTATGGAAACTATTCGCATCACATCCTTGTCTATAACCGTTCATTATTTTATTGTGTTTTTTTAATTATATTTGCTTTACTAATTTACGATACCAATCAAGGTCCGTATAAATCCCCTGGTGGGGGCTCGTCGAACTCCCAGACCTCCGCCAGTGGAGGATTGACGGCGACCTTGAATTTACCAATAGACGTTGCGTTTCCCCTCCCCCCCCCTCTAACCCCTCTTCTAACCCCTCGGATGATGTTTCGCAACCCCCTCCCTCGAAATATGTTCTCATCAAGCGGCGTCTTCCACCCTCCTCCCTGCAGTGTAATATATGTACTCGTGTAATCATCACGACAACACCGCCTTCTTAATGCTGACACCGCCGACTTAATGCTGACGTGATGAGCGCGCGGTAAATCCGACGAGTCGTTCGTCTGTCAACCCCCGCGGTGTTATGTTGTAAGGTGCGTGGGTGGGTGGGTGGGGGGGGGGGGGGGGGGGGGCTTCTCTCTACTCTGCGCGGGGGCCCCACCCGTGTTCCGGAAGCAACCCTGTGGATGCTGACGTCATTGATGAGTGCAGTAAGGCATTGGCCAATCAAATGTCAGTATTGGAAAAAGCCACCAGTTGATTGGTTCACAAGGTTGCTGTGGAACCAACCACGGTACCCACCGTCCCGAGTTAATATGCTGGATATACCAGAACTTTCTTGAAGATTTGTTACATACATATTTTGTATTTTAGAGAAACGTTTCAGTTGTGGGTTAAAGTTCTACTACACATTATAACGGCGGGAAAACAAGGGACCATAACGTAGTCGACCTACAATACAAAGAAAGATGAATGAAATCATGCGATCTTGTTCGAAACGTTTTCTTCCTATCGTTAACAATAACGGGGTTTAATCATCAATTGATTTTCATAAAAGAAAAACAAAGAGCAATAATTTCTGCAACTAATGGGCTTGAAATAATTATGTTCCCGGTATTTGTAGACATTATAGTAGATAATCATTTATACATCATCCATCATTCATATACTGTATAAATCTGAGCTGTGGTAATTGCTTAGTTATTGGAAACTGGTGATTATTCCCTGTTGTCTCGTTCAGTTTCGTTTAAAAAATAAATTAGCAATAGGTGGGGAGGGGGGGGGGGGGAGGGGTGGGGCAGGCATGCTGTTTCAACGTTGTCGGTTGCATGTATACTACGCAAGGAGGGTGGGGGAAACCGTTGCTCACCACCTCACCTTCACCCTCACCTTTGTGACGATTCACAATCCATGGGAGAGATATAGGTGTAGAAACAACGCACCATTTTACATAGTTACTGTGTGCGCATCACTCGGAGGATATTTTCACTGCCATCCCTCGTGCTCACCGCGTCACGACTAGCCTCGTTATACTGCATAGCTGAGACTTGAGAGTAAAGATGGATTGAGTGATTGTTTGATTCAAGTCTTTAATCAAGGAGGGATTAAGGTCAGTGAGGTCTTATCTTCCATCCAATAATATGACAATACAACAAACAAAATATTAAAAAACTCGACAAATTGAGTTTTTTTTATTTGATATCTTAAACGCTTCAAGATATTTTAAAGTGATTCACACCCTGAATTTGGTTATATTGTATCAGCTCAACAATGGATTGAAGCAGTTTGTACTACCATTGAGTTTATTAGTGGTAATACTGTTATCGTTTACAAATTGTTATATTTTCATTTACTTAGTCGTAACAATTACAATACCCATTTGAAAGTTTTTAAAGGCATTGTTTAGCTGATACATCACCTTGCATGAAAGCGTTCTCAAGATAGCAGTGCGCGCGCATGGCATTAGATCACCGTCATAAACCATTTTCGTGTCGTCTCAAAACAGACGAAGTAAAGAACCATCATCGTAATATTATTATTATTATTTGTTTTGAAAACATCTGGGGATTTTCATTTTCTAGTTTTAGTTTGATAAAAAAATTAAAAACCGTCTCCTCGCTTACCAGATGTGACAAGACAGCTAAAGTCTGATACTAAGTTCTTTGGCTTGTGCATAGATGCGCGACTATCGTCTTCGTGGCTATGCTAAGCTCTTTGGCTTGTGCATGTATGCGCAGCTATATCGTCTTCGTGGCTATACTAAGTTCTTTGGCTTGTGCATAGATGTGCGACTATCGTCTTCGTGGCTATTCTAAGTTCTTTGGCCTGTGCATGTATGCGCGACTATCGTCTTCGTGTAGGCTATACTAAGTTCTTTGGCTTGTGCATAGATGTGCGACTATCGTCTTCGTGGCTATTCTAAGTTCTTTGGCTTGTGCATGTATGCGCGACTATCGTCTTCGTGTAGGCTATACTAAGTTCTTTGGCTTGTGCATGGATGCGCGACTATCGTCTTCGTGGCTTTACTAAGTTCTTTGGCTTGTGCATAGATGCGCGACTATCGTCTTCGCGTGTAGGCTACATATGCGCGCATCACTTTTATCACCGTGCAAGGCGGCGTCTGTCTCGCATTTCAACTATTTTAATGACATTTTATTCGTTCAGTTTTGCAATGAAACGTACGTCGGCTGTCTGTCATACGGCTGAGCTCAAGCCAATGTATAATGTATGCAGACTTTGACGTGATTGGGTATACGGTTGAGGGTCATTAATCATTTATAAGAGTGGGGGGGGGGGGGGGGATGGTAGTCAATTCAATTCACTAGATTTGTGTATTTATCCCCCTCCCTCCCACCCCCTGTCAGTCATTTATGGGAATTCAGAATTTGTTCAGCTTGCTTTTTTCGAATATGGTATGTTTATCTGTATTATTTTGACCAATATATTGACCAAGTTAATTTGTTCATATTTAGATAATCCCCCCCCCCCCCTCCCCGAGGATATGGTCTAATGACGGCGAACCAGTGGGGAACGCGTCATAGAAACGGGTCTGTTGTTCCAGGAACTCATTAGAGTACATTATTTATGTCGTATGCCCAGATGTACAGGCTCACCGTGGTATAGGTAGCGGTGTCATGTCATGTTTATCATGTTTACATGTATACGTAAACAAGTAGTTATAAGACGAATATGAAAGAAAGATATAAAAAGAATGGTTAGAAAAAAAGTTGTAAGTTGTTGCATTTTTGTTTGTATTATGTTTATACTTCAAGACTGTTAGAATATATGCATTGTTGAATGTCTGAACAGGGCTAGTAACTTCACCGAAAAATAATTACCCCGTCCGTTCGTTAATGGTTTTCCCTATCAAGAGGAATTCAGACCTTGTTATTTAGAAATTTAAATAGTGTCAGGAAAAATGTAAATTTAAAACCATAATTTAAAATTACAGTTTTCGTCACTAGTATTACGCCATTAGTGTAGTCGGTGTAGTCGTCGATTCAGATACTAATTATTTAAGAAAGAAAACAAAATTATATCCTACAATATAAAAAATGACAAATGATACTGTACTTGTACAGGATTAGAGTAGTACAGTAATTTTGATGAATTACTTTCTGAATTGTGACCTGAAGAAATTAACGTCCAAACCGACATGCGACATTGTTTTGCCTCGTGTTTGTGTGAGCGGGAATGTCTTCTATTGGTCTGACCAAGTCCGCCCGATACCCGATCACATGGCTTCCCGCATATATTCACATCTCAAGCGTTGAGTTAGTTAGGAACCTAACTAACATACTCAATGCCTCAAGTGTTAATAAATAATAATTTTTGTAGGAATACCCGTTCTAGGGTGCACGCCAGCTTTACCTGATGTGCCCCTCTTCAGGTGACTAACTAGGTATATTAGGGTGTTTGGATAGTAGGGAAGGGATGTCCGAGGGCTGATAGTATGACTCAATCCCAGCATTCGCTTTTACGACCGAGGAAACCTCGGAAAAACCTTCAGTCAGGACTGCCGGTGGCTGGGATCGAACCGGCGACCTCCCGAATTAGAGTCTCGCGTCTTACCGTTGAGCCACCTCTATCGGTTCAAGTGTTAATTATATACGCAGCATTACGCGTACCTGCTTCGCGTATGTACGCAATATTATCCTCGCGCCGCCACCTGAGTTGCGTCTTGGTGTGAGTGCGTGGAGGTGGAGGGGGAGGGGCGGTAGGGGGGGGGGGAGGGACGCCCGAGCGTCGGCGCAAACAGTACGACGTCGCCTACTACCCGGTCCACAAACATCGCGCTCGAAGACGGATGAAAGAGATTTACAAAGAAAATGAAATGAGTAAGAGAGAGAGAGAGGGTGGTTTTATGATGTTTCAAGGAGTAAACTGGGTCGTTATGTAATGTGTGATGAGAAATGGTAGCCCTATAGCTATACGAGAATAAAACCGTGCGGCATAGTTGGCCGCGGTCGATTAGGCTCGAGTTTAGTAGGCATGCGGGGCCCATTTACTATAACTCAGACGACTACTTGTCGATCGAGAGCGACAACTTTGTAAATGGAATATTTTATTATAATGCATGCAACTTGTCGCATCGAGGATGAACCCGTGTAGTATACTCCTAGCGAAAGGTCCCGTCAGGGACGGTATAACAGGATCAGTTAGTAAGAAAAGTCCGACCAACTAATCGATAGTTCTGCTAATATTTATTTATTTATTAATATTTTATTTATTTATTTAATGTCTATCCTTTTCAGTTATAAAAACTGATTTACAAAGGAGGAGAATAAATAGAACTATGCAAACAGTTAATAATAATGACATCATAAATATCAATAATAACAAAAACAAAACAAAGTAGAAGAATAAAAATGAATTGAGAAAATAAATAAAAGCAAATCAATTAAAAATGCATTATATCAAATAATACAAATTATATAAATAATAAATATGAAGGATCAAGGAACATACAGGGGAAATGTATAAAAAAAAAACAACACAAATATGTATATGTATTCATATTCATAGGAAAGAAAAAAGAAAAAAGTAAAAAAAAGTAAAAGAAAAAACAGAAAAAAGAAAATAAAAAACTTATTTAAGGCCGGCATCGCGGTTCAGTTCACTGGAGCAATCTGACTTAGCATATTATACACGTAAAAGCAATGACGATACGATCGGTAACCGCGCTAACCGTCTTTACAGGACACAGAAACTGGGTTATCACGAACCCCCCCCCCCCCCCCCCCCCCCTACGACTCTCTCACCGGTATGTGTTTTGTGAAATGTCTTTATAGAACAAGGATAGTCATGTCAAAAAAGAATACCATAGGTATTACGTATGTTGACCTACAAATACGAAAGACATTACTAAAATTATAATCCCACTTGGGAATAATATAAGATGAAAAATGTTTGAAATGTGATGTTTAGCAAGTAGTACCAAGCAGATGTTGTGAAGGCAACTAATATTAACTTAGAGCAATAAAAATAGAGAGTAATTCGCTCAGATGCAGCCGCGCAAGGCATTTAAAGTTAATGTTAATTGCCGCAAGAAAATCTGCTCGGTGGTATTAATTGGCAAAAGAAAAAACGAAACATTTTGTTAATTTTTTCCAAACCGGCTTTTTCTCAAGTAGGATTACTTTATTCTGAGTCGAAAAGCGTCAAGGCGAAAACTTCTTTAATGACCGTGTTTTTAGTTATGTTTTTTGTATTTGTAGGCCAACAGTTTTCTCTCGATTCTCCCTTTAAGAATCTTTTATTTTAGTAATGTTATCCCGACTCTTGTCTGTTTAACTATGTCAGGTGTTAACATGTACTCACCAAAGTTTGGGTTGCTGTGGGGTAAAAGCCAATGGTTGTTGTCAAATTGGCTTTGGCAATGATGTAAATCTTTTTAACCGTTTTGCAGTTCGTCTTAATTTCGCCTTTTCGATTGATATTCGGTGGGGCTTAGCGAGAAAACTTACATAATGATATCTTGTGTATATCATGTACATCACACTAACACACACTAACTAATACTGCTCACAAACTAACATCTCTATTCTATATACACACGGCCATTCAGGCCTGCAAGTCTAGGATGGGACTGCCTGTCTTACGAGGTGATAAAATATTCTTGTTGGTTCACGTAGGTATCTATTATTCCAGTCATATGAGACGATGAGAGACGATGAGAGGTAAAAGATGAAGATGAACGACAATAAAATAAAATAAAAAACATTGCTTTTGCGGGACTCGAACATAACGTCCGTATCACCCTCCGTCGATATAACTTAATAACAAATATTCATAGTTCCCACGTGACTTCACAGCAGCCATGATTGCGACACAATTGAGGAAGACAAATCCTAGATCATTGGCAAATACTATTCAAAGTTAATAAATGAGCCTAATTTATAATTTAAAAATAAATGTAAGTAATACAAAAATAAAAAATCACCAAACATACCGATTTTATTTCAATAACAGACTGGACTTTAAAGAACTATGAATTTCTGTGCTCTACCACAACAGCCTTCAATTGTTTCTCCATGGCAACGTCAAATTTTGATCAAAATTTGGCCGCCACGCGCAAAGATGTGACGTACGTGCAACCTATGAATTGCAACCAATTGTCTGAGTTAAATTCGTAACCACAATTAAATTGTTAAACACACGTTTTCATATTGACAAAGTTAATCGTGGTTAACAAATTTTAACGAGATAATCACGTTCGTTGAACGCTGTATAATATAAGCTTTATTAAAGCTAAGCGAGTTAAGCTTGTATGACGGTATGACGTCAGCATCCCCTAAGGCCGGGCTAGACCTTTAATGCCAAGTTAATCCAGGCAAAGCGCTTTACACGTCATTGGGGGGATAGACGATTATGCAAACTGGATTGAAGGGGCACCCACACAAATCCGAATGGACTGTTTATAGGCACGCGCAATAATGTTACATCTACACGCTGCACAATGTTTTCACTAATGGGACAAGTTAACGTTTTTTTTTTTGAAGTGCTACAGGGAGCACATTTCATTTTCTACAATATCCATAACAATAAACTTACATAGAGTGAAACTAAAAGAAGGTCTTACTAGATGTCCAAAACTAATTTATAAAATATTTTTTTGCTGCAGGTGGATTACTTCCGATATTGCATTGTAAAGTCAATTTGTATTGTAGTTACTTCTGGAAGCCACAACAAAGTGTGTTTTTAATAGTTTAAACTCACCTTTGTGGTTACTACGAAGCTCGGGGAAAAATGTATCTGCAATAGTTTTTGCGTTACACATTTTTTCATTTGCCGGTACAAATATGCGTTTTGTACCGGCGGATATAAAAATTCTGACAGCAAAAACTATCGCAGATACATTTTTTCTCAAGCTCCGTAGTATAACAACAAAGGTGAGTTCAAACAATACACAAAATTTCAACCTTCACACTTGTTTGTGGCTTCAAGAAGTAGCTACAATAGCACAAGACTCAATTCCAAAAATAGCCATGTGGGCGTGCTTTGTTTCGAACAAACATTGAATATGCACCAATCAAAGAAAGATACAACAATGGAGTTCCCAAGCAACACATTGTTTGTCCGGCTGTGATGTCACAACCTCCTCAATTGAGTTTTGTGACTTTACAACGCAACATCAAGAGTAATCCGCTGCCAAAATAAATATTTTATATTACTTTTGGGCAAATGGTAAGACCTTCTTTTACTTCCATTTTTGAAATAGAAGGTTTTTTTTATCGACATTTAACAAATACATGTTACAGCATGGAGACTAGCCCCCAAAGAGCCTAAGCTCGCTATAAGGGGCTTATAGTTATTTGTCTATGATGGACGGAAATTGAAACTGAAAGTAGTAACTAATAGGTAATGGATGCTCTAAGTTTATTTGTATGGATATAGAGTTTAAAATTAGCTAAGAACTTTTTCAATGTGTTGTTAATCATGTTCTCGCTCGCGTGCTCGTAAAGCGTCGCGTCACACAGGTCGATGTTTTCTAGCCCGATAGTAGCGGCGTCGGTTGCGCCGGCCGCCATATTGCGTCGGTCGCGCGAGGGTAGTCGTCGTCTCCGTCGTCGTGTCAGTCAGTCAGTCAGTCAGTCGGGCAGTCAGTCAGTCAGTCGCGCGCGGCGGACACTCTTGAGTCAGTCGGTCAGTAGGTTCGTTCGGTACCGTGTCGACATTGTTGCCATACCGTGTGTACGCGTGTGTTACAACGACAACGATGAAGACGACGTTTGTCGGTATCGGTACAGTGTTGCAACTTGTTGCCGGGTGTGAGTGATATGAGTGTGACGACGACAGCGGTGTGTTGTTGTAGTGGTAGTGGTAGTGGTAGTGGTGGTAGTACTAGTGTGGTGGCCGCCGTATCGACCTATGAGCGTCGTCGTCGCAGCAGTAACACGCGCCAACCGCAGGCTACTACCTGTCGATCACGCCGCCGGGCAGAATAACATGGTGGGTGATTGATTGATTGATTGATTGATTCCAAGTGTTTGCTTATAGTATTGACCTCGCGCCTTCACAACGTGTTGGGGAAATATTTTGACCTTGAGTGTAGCGTGGGGTAGATTGGCCGGCTCTCTACCGCGCGTCTCGCTTGGTCGTGTCATGCTACACACACTACCGTGTCCACCCCCTCTCTCCCCCCACTGAGAAATACTCTGACATCGCCTTCACAACGTGTTGGGGAAATACTCTGACCTTGGCTGTAACGTGGGGTAGATTGGCCGGTTCTCTACCGCGCGTCTCGCTTGGTCGTGTCATGCTACACACACAGTGTCCCCTCCCCCCTTCCCTCTCCCCCCACTTAGAAGTACTGTGACCTCGCCTTTACAACGTGTTGGGGAAATACTCTGTCTGACCTTGGCTGTAACGTGGGGTAGATTGGCCGGTTCTCTACGGCGCGTCACGCTTGGTTGTCTCATGCTACGCACACCGCGTCCCCCCTCCTCCCCTCCCCCCACTGAGAAATACTCTAACCTTGACTTAACCCGTGTGTGTAACGTGGGGGAGGATATAGCTTCTCGTCCCCTTTACCCCCTCCCCGTTTGAGCCCTTTCACAAGTAAATTGGGCTATTTACTGACTTACTTGATACTGAGTTCCGTAGGATGTTGAAAAGCAGGCTTGACAACCTTTTGGAAATGATGTCCAAATTTGAAATTTTAAGAGATTACCATGCCGGCCTTTTTTGTTGGAACCTCGATGATGACACTAAGTTTGTAATTTGAATTTTTATATGTGAAAAACATTCAAATGGTCATATGCATAGTCGTTCCTCACGTGCTCCTCAACTCAGCCTTTCCTCAGACTCTCTCAACTACCAATCATCACAGAGCAGCATTACCGTGTGGACTGCTCTGTGATTGGTGGTTGGGCGAGTCTGTGATAAAGCTGATTTGAGAAGCACTTGAGGAACGACTGTGCATTTGACCCCATGGTTTTAAAGAGTTCTTCTAAAAGTTGTTTTCCACGAGTGAATCTCCTATAGCTTAGACTTAGTGCATTTAGTTTAGTGTACTTTTCAATTATTCATTTGCTTGAAATGTGTTAGTATATGGTAGCCTAAGTTAATACCACTGATAACAAATTCACTTACTTAGTTATCTGTGGTTAATACTATATTGACGCTTCGTACATACTGCAAGTGTACTTAATTAAACACAACGCATGATTTGTTCGAGCGTTTATGTGAACTATTAGATGCTACGAATCTGCTGTATGTGGTGCATTTTTAAAAATACATTTTTAGAACACATTTCTTTCTGGCACCAAAACGAACTTTTCGTGTGTCTGTCTGTCGGGTGTCACCCAAGCGGGCTCCAAGGCTCGTCGCTCGACGGGAGGAGAGGGGGTGGGGCGGTGACCTTGACCTCGGATTATGCCGGATTAGTGGGCCGCGATGGGTCTATATATGGAGACTAAAATCCAACGCTGTGAATCCGTTGAGACAGTTTGCATTGCGAGGGCGTGCAGCAAACTTTTCACACACTCAGTCAGTCGTGATTTATGTAGTTCTCGTTCTCAACGATTCCCATAAAAATAACTTTTCCGGTTCGATTTCAACGAATGAATGATGCTGCGAGATCATAGTTGGGTGATTTGAACGGTGCCAAGCAGAATAATATTATGTAAGAAGCGTCGTTTCATATAATTTATTACTTAGGTGGAACATCCCACTATACTACTGCAGTTTTACCAAACTTTAATCCGTCGAGTTTCTGTTAATCGGAGATCAAAAATGACGCCAGCTGGAAGCCACTATGTATTTTGTATGTAATGTTGTATGTTGAAACCATGTTAACAAATCGAAGATTAGTAAATCGGCCGATTAAAAAGTTTGGTGAATTCGGACCTTGTGATATTAGTTGTTGTATTAATTTGGATATACTAAGGATGTGAAAAAGCGTGTTTTTCACTAAATGTTTATACACCTCGTCCACCACCAACGCATGTGTACGCGTTATGCTACAGGGAGTCCAAAAAAAAATACATTGTTCATGTGGTACCTTTATTGGTCATTAATCATTATACACGTTCACTACATAATAAGTTACCCCCGCGCCAACCAATCAAGAGACCTTCCGGAGTCCCTGTTGACTATGATAAGTAAAGGATAAGTAAAGAAATAAAATTGCACCCGCGCACACAACATACAAATAGTAGCATTAAATATGAAACGTTTAATGATTACGTAAAATCGGTAATCGTGCACACGCCACGTGTACACCTATCATCCCTATAGCATTTATATGGATATATACACCTCCATTCTAGGATTTGATGGCGACACATGTATAGATACATAACAATTCTAAACCAGAACACTAGCAATTCTACATCGCTGTCAATTTTAGAATTCAATACTTTGCTGCCTCTTCTGACTAATAATATATATATATATATATATGATTTCTTAGATTTTGTTGGTTGCAAAATGTATAACACGAATAAATTTTTTTTACAGTTTACCAATCCAACGTTTATTTTCAAAATTAATTTCTTTTTGTACATCTGGAAAAAGACGAGTCTACACGTCGTCGAAACGTTGATATTAATAATTGAAAATAAACGTTGGTTTGGTCAACCGTAAAAAATGTTTTCGTATTATATATAGAAAAATAGTTTCATGTGACATCGCACGGCACAAATTAGTTTAACAGTTATTTTTATTTAGTATGCATATAAAAAGCGTATAAAACGTTTGCACTTAAAAATTGCACGCTTGACAATTTTTGGAGTAAAATGCTTGCTAATCAGTTTCGTTGTTTCATATAAATAACCGTTGCTCCTGTAAATCAAAGTTCTGCCACTGTATGTATGTTGTGGGCAGAGTTTTATAATCTATAGTGCTTCTCTCAGATGTAACTTTTTTTACTGTTGTGTGCATTAGACTAGACTCACTATAGTCATTATAATTATGTAATATGTATAAAGAAAAGTTATTGGAATCCACTGTTCCTTGTCAAAATAAAAAATAAAAATGCAATATATTTTCGAATAATGATTCAAATTTAGTTTAGTTGGTAATAGCCTGTCGAAGAGTGCTATCAGCATTCGAAATATGGATTTTTTATTTTTTTATTTTGACAAGGTACAGTGTCTAGTCCGATAGCTATTCTTATTACAATGCACCTGTTTTGTTTTAATATGCATGGGATGGAAGAAAAACAAAAGATAATTTATTGTCAGCTGTCTGATGTACATCAGGTGACCACAAGGATCCAGCATACTACAAGAAGTACATAAAAAATACAAAGGGGGTTTAATAATAATATCTATTGTGGATGGATGGATGGTATTAAATAAATAAAAATAAATTCACATTTAGGGTCTACCCACTCAGTAGTGAAACTGATTTTCAGTGGGGGACTTTCATTTAAAGCAACTAAACCAACCCTGTAGGATCTGAACACCATCGACGAGTGAGCGATAACCAATCAAAGATCGATATTTCAAATACGAAACATATGAATCAGTGATTGGACAGTGCGAACACCCGCGGACAAATGTCAGAGATGTCCTTGTGCGAGACACGGGATAAACAGTTAGCTCTTTGCTCGGCCGAGATTTATGAGCGATTGACATGGAAATGGTCCCTCCATTCCGCAACGTCTGTCAATTCTCAACGACCTGCACGACGGAAGGAAGCCAGCCAGCGATCCCGCTGAGGACGACCGGTCGCATAGCTCACTCGCTCGCGCCGCGCGGTGTGTTCCAACTCGGTGACTTGGCGAACAAACGAAGGAACGAACAGAACGTTTGTTTGTTTGTCCAAGAGACTAATCGCAACATTTGTAAAGTTGGCGGGAGACGACACATTTTGTCGGACCTTTGAGCTACACCGTCGACAACATGGCAGGTATATTTCTAAGGTTGCCGTGCGTCCCGAAATATCGGGATTGTTCCGACTTTGAACTCCGACGTGTCCCGAAAATTCGGGAATGTGCCGATTTCCAAATCCTAGTCCTACTCATACTTGTAATTGTTTCAAAACCGTTTAATTTCTTTTGAAGAATTATACGGTTCAAATGTGGCGCGCCGCTGCTTTTGTCGTGAAATTGTGTATTTAATCATCACTACAAACATAGAAAATGTATTGCTTAATCGTCGTCTTCCGGGCACTTACGTCGAAAAAGTGCCCTACAAATGTTTCGACTCTGGCGGCTGGGGCTTTACGCCAGACCCTTTTGTTGTGCCCTCATTTCCTATATATATGTGTCCCGAATTTCTATCCAGGTAATATGGCAACCCTATATATTTCCAGATTCGAAATAACACAGGAAATGTGTATCAAACATTCAGTAGATTTGCGTATAGGGTTACGTGTTAAAGTCGTTAATAATTCGCTATTAATTATTTCTGTATGCGTGCACAGTACAATGCGTTGCTTGCATGCGTTGGTTAGCACAATCTGTGCGGTATTATCTGTCAGCACAGGGGGTTGTTTTATGATGTAGTTAACCACCCCCTGGCCATTCTGTTGATATTTGTGTAGGTACCAACCTACCAAGCAATAACATGGAATATATGCCCAACCCTTGTCATTTTACAGTTAATTTATAGCCAAGTAATTAATTTTGTAAGATTTAGTTAGGCTGTATACTAAAGTATTTGATTTAGTTCATTTTGTTGATGAAATATGAGTGGGTAAAGACTGTATGAATACAGATTTATTTATTTATTTGTTTATTTATTTATTTTTTTATTTATTTATTTATGTATTTATCTATTTATTGATATTTTCAGTTTTTCAATTTCAGCGTTTATCTACTAGCCTCTCAACTTATTTTTTGTTTTACACGTAAGCTTTACGTTGACCTGAGAAGCATTATTTGTACTCTGGTTCCTCTTCAGAGGTCGTCTCAGGGCGCGATCAATGCCCGATGGTCACAACGTGTTAGTGCGTGGCCCATCCAAGGAGCTGTTATATAAAGTAACCCCCCATATATCCTCCTTGGGCTCATCTCCCGCGCGGATATACCATATATATACGAGCCCAGCCGCTCGCTATGCAGCCAGCAACGTTGCGAAGGTCTTGGACCGTGTCCAACAACGTGACCCCACTTATTATTTATATAATATCAAATTCATCTATAAAAAACAAACAAAACTCTTCGCGGAAGCTCCGACTACTAAAAGAGTGAATGAATGAAGTTGTTTACACGTCAGTGGATTAGCACAGCCGCTTTGTGTGATGATTATTGGGCGTGTTCTGTGTCAGTTGGTGTCACGTGTTCTCTGACTACTAAAAGATTGATTGATTGATTGATTGATTGATTGATTGATTGATTGATTGATTGATTGATTGATTGATTTAAGACTTTATTTTGGGCGGGATTAAGGCCAGTGAAGCCTTCTCTTACATCCAACCGTTATGAAGATGCATTGTGGTAAAATGCATTTAAGACTTAAAACTAAGAACATACATAGCAAAATACAATTACAGTTATAGAATTGCATTTAAATATCCATAAACTAGGCTAAATCAAATTGATAATGCTAAGAAATAGCCATTTATCCATCCCATTTATTCATACATTTTCATTCAAAGATTAATCGTGTTTACGTCACTGGATTAGCACAGCCGCGTTGTCTGATTGGACGAGTTCAGGAGGCCAAGTCTTGAAACTCACGTTTCAACTCACCACCCGTTTCAAGTCGCAAATTCCCGCAAGTCGCAAGAAAAACATCAAAACGGTAGTCTTGAGACAAATTTGTGAAACGGGCGGTGACTTTACTCGCAAGTTTTTTTACGTTTCAAACCACGAGCTATAACGTTGCGAGTTGTCAGTTATTTGCGACTTGAGGTGGAGCAAGATGGAGGATGTTGCAATAATAAATGCGATTGCCGAACTTGAAGAGGCCGAAATAGCAGAAAACAACATACAAGAACGTTTCCGCACCGTTATTAATCCATTAAATGCGTTATCTGACACGAAATGTATTAAATATTTCAGGCTCCAATCATGAAACATAGGCCTACTCGGATCCTTCCTAGCTAGGCCTAGGCCTACGCCAAGATCCTACATAGAAAATGTGTGTGTGAGGCACTCCAATCATGAAACATAGGCCTACCTACTCGGATCCTTGCATAGCCTAGCTAGGCCTAGGCCTACGCCTAGATCCTACATAGAAAATGTGTGTGTGTGTGAGGCACTCCAATCATGAAACATAGGCCTACCCATAGAGAAATAAAAGAAGGCCTACCGGTACTCGGATCCTTGCATGGTCTAGCTAGGCCTAGGCCTACGCAGCCTACGCCTAGATCCTACATAAAAAAATGTGCTTTCCCTAGGCGGGCCTATCTTCTACGTGAAAAGACCCACAAGGCTTAAAGGCCTAGACATGCCCTAGACCTAACATTTCATACTTACTTCTCTCCCGAGGCCGAGGAGGAGGTTAGAGGTTAGAGAACATATGTTTGTACACGCACGGCAATGACAGCGAGAGCGACAACAACAAACCAAGTCGTCACGCCTCGACTATTGGATGGATCGAAAGATGCAAGTTGTAACGCGCTTTGTCATTGGTCATTTATTGAGTTGTTGTGGGCGGAGTTTGATAACGCAAAAAATCAGTAACCCGCAAAGTTTTGATCTCGCAAGCGACTTCAGGCGCAAGCCTAATTTCAAGACTACGACATTAGTAGAAGTCAAGTCGCATGCGGTTTGGAAACAGTGAGTTGATTCGCATTGCGACTTGATTCGCAAGGTTTCAAGACTTGGCCTCCTGTTCACGTGTTTCTCGCAACACTTAGATTGGAATTCATAGTCGGCCCCTACACCTAGGGGCACCCATTGTTGCTATGAATTTGTTTTGTTTATGGGAAATAACATGCAAACAATTGTTACCTTGGTAACAATGGGCGCCCCTAGGTGTAGGGGCCGACTATGAATTCCAACCTAATTCTGACGTTCGTCTCTGGGGGGTGAGTCTCGACTTCCGCGCGGAAACGAAACTTTCGACAGGCTGAAATCTATTCTTGACCAATCGGAACCATGTGGCGTGTTTTAAGTATTTTCCACAGTCTGCTAGCGGTGAATCAGTGCATCATCCAGGTGGCGGTGGGTATTGTCATTAAAGCATTATCATTTGTTCTGATAAACATGTCAAACGGGCACGACGTTAACAATAAGTAAGCTAATACTTTATTACAACACATTATATTAGGTTCCATACATTATATAGACTAGGCTGTAGTACTACGTTACTAATGTAGGCCTAGTAATGTAGGCCTAGTAATGTAGGCCCAGGCTTATTGTAGCCTAGTAATAGCCTAAACTAAAAGAGTTGGGCCTAGACCTAGGCTAGACTTAGACCACGTGATCTTCTGACGTACTTTCGACTGTGGACTGTAATTCCATCTGCAATTTGGCTGTCGGAATTACATCCTACAGACGAAAGTGACGTCAATTCATCACGTGGTGTAGTCCTAGCCTAGGCCTAGGCCCAACTCTTTTAGTCTAGGCCATTACTAGGCTACAATAAGCCTAGGCCTACATTAATAGGCCTACATTAGTAATGTAGTACTACAGCCTAGTCTATATAATGTATGGAACCTAATATAATGTGTTGTAATAAAGTATTAGCTTACTTATTGTTAACGTCGTGCCCGTTTGACATGTTTATCAGAACAAATGATAATGCTTTAATGACAATACCCACCGCCACCTGGATGATTCACTGATTCACCGCTAGCAGACTGTGGAAAATACTTAAAACACGCCACATGGTTCCGATTGGTCAAGAATAGATTTCAGCCTGTCGAAAGTTTCGTTTCCGCGAGGAAGTCGAGACTCACCCCCCTGGCACGAATCACTCCAGATAGAAGAGACAGGTATATAAACGAGTCCATTGGATATAGTCGCGAACACGCGATAACTGATCGGGTGAAAGACAAATAAATAATTTGGTATTTGTATAGTCGACCCACTCGGTTAGAAGAACTGATTTTCCGTATAGGGTGTATTCAACATAAGTCTAGTTGCATCCCGTTCTTTTGCCTCTGGTATTGTAATGATAATATCCCCCGCATGTTTCCTGACGTGGTGGGGTTGCATTCCATTCACGGTTGGTGCAGTCAATGCAGTGGGCAATAACAATGCAGGTATCGGGAAATTTCGAGGTGAATACCGTTGAAATAGACCGTGTGGAGCGACCGTCTCTTCTGAGAATTTTAGGAGACACCTTGCTTCTTACGGCGTGGCCAGTATAGTCGGCTATGCTGCAGATAGGTTTTCTTATATTGTCTTCGATGGTATACTTACAGTGACTTCTTATAATATTGTTGTACTATAGTTTGTTAATTAAATCTCCATTCTCAATTCTCTAACTTGAGTGCTCATAAAACACGCATGATGACCACCCTTCCAATCCTACGGTAGTTGTTTATACACTGCAGATGCAGTGACTCCAGCCATGTTACACGTGCATCCTTAATTGAGAACAAAATGGAGTGGTCGCTAAGCGATTTTGTGTGGGGAGTATTAAGACACAGTGGTATGTGTTGAATATGCTTTAATTAGGTAAAACAGAGAAACAACGGTTACATTATACGAACACAAAACGTCAACCAAAGCGTCAGCCATTTGTGAACAAGGCTAACTGTGGCTTGCAGTACCGCCAACAACTGGGTATCATGCAGAGGCGGGTAATTTAAATGTTATACTTCAACACGGAGATTTTTTTACGTTATCAAAATGCCGTTAGTCGGCCGGCGACCGGGGGGTTAAAGCCGGACACTATTTAAGGGATTTAGAGTCGGACGTACGTGTGTGCGTTGCGTAGCTGTACACGCACGCACGACAGTCAAGCAACACGCAGCCCAGCTCACGCATACTTGCGTTCGTTTATAGTTTCCCACAGTTGGCCCTACCGATTCTGTGCAGGCTACTTTAATTTTTTATGATGTCGTTGACTGTGTGGACAAAGCGACGTCTTTGCATGCAACAAGACGTCGGAGGTTTTATCGGCAAGAGTGGACAATACACTTGGGAAAATATTCGGCTCATCGATGGTGGTGAGCGAGGTGCCAGATTGATGTAGCGAGGCTAATCGAGACTAATGGTCGGTGCACAATAGCCCGGGAAGGAGCTTCCCGTTACCGTTAACGTTACCGGGCAATGTTAAATTATAGCGAACTTTCCCGTTACCGTTACCGGAGCTCCTTCCCGGGCGATTGTGCACCGACCATTACAGTCATATCGGGGCCACCGTTTTGCACACCGACAGATACACGACGTACACGATGTTCATTCATCCTTATACTGTCAATGAGTTGATACACATTGGGTTAATCCTAGAATAATGATGGCGTCATGCATCCGTAGAAATACGAGTATACGGTTTGACAAAAGAGTTCATCGAGATTTAAAAAAAAATACGTTCCAAGACAATTCCAAGTGACGGTGGATTACGTTACCCAGGGAGAGCAAACTTTCCGCGCGCTCGTCCCAAATGGGAGTTCCTGAAAAGCACTGGACAGCGTTAGGTATACTAATTTAAAGTTATATTTCATGTGAATTATATAGAACTAATATTTGCACTGAACATTGCGGGGAACACGACTTGAAGTTGAAGCTGAAATGTGAGCGTTATTCCCGCTATAGTCTGCTAAGACAAAATGCACTGGATGGATGCGGGCTTGGATATAAAAACGCAGTTTCGACAAGGGATGCGGAAGAAATTCCAATGTGTTAATAGACGATTTATAGAATTGATCTAGAGGGCCGTTATTAGCTCTAGCTAAGGGACCTTGTTAGTTATGTAAAGGTGCATTTTTTACTGTTGTGCATTGTTGTCATTGAAGATCTAGAGTGCCATGATTAGCTCTATCTAATTGTTCTTAATAGTTGTGTAGAGGTGCATTTTTCACTCTTGTGCATTGTTGTCATTGAAGATCTATAGGGCCTTGATTAGCTAAGGTTTCTTGATAGTTATGTAAAGGTGCATTTTTCACTGTTGTGCATTGCTGTCATTGAAGATCTAGAGTGCCATGATTAGGTAGCTCTATCTAAGGGTCCTAGATCAATTCTGAAAAAGGTCTATTTATTAGTCAAATAACATGTAAGAAGCGAAGTGAATCTAGAATTTCAGGTGGTCGAAAGATGGAAATTATCTATATTCATGGCCCAAGAAAGTATTTTCAATCCGTAAATCTACTTGCTGGCAGGGTAGTATAATTAATTATATCTGTGATAATATCTACCTCGGAACAGGTTCCCACCTACCTAAAATAGAAAGTTCTCACTTTACTCCTTAAAGGTAACTTGACTATATTATGTAGTTGAAATCCAAATGTGGGCCGCAACCACGTTTTACTCAACAAAGTTTAATTAAACCCGCCCCCCCCCCCCCCTTCCCGCGCCAGCCCAGCGGCGCTATTATGAACTAGACGCGGTAGCTGGCGAAATTGGTGTTTTCGAAATTCTAAAGTCTTCTTCTTCTTCTTCTTCTTCTTCGTTTTGCCGATCTCTGGCTGTCTCGCTTACGTTGAGCTCATCTCATCTCATCTCATCTCATCCTCATCCTCATCCTCATCCTCATCCTCATCCTCATCCTCATCTCATTTCATATCTCTCATCTCAAATCTCACATCTCACATCCCACATCTCACATCTCACATCTCACATCTCACATCTCACATCTCACATCTCACATCTCACATCTCATACCTCACATCTCACATCTCACATCCCACATCCCACATCTCACATCTCACATCTCACATCTCACATCTCACATCCCACATCTCACATCTCACATCTCACATCTCACATCTCACATCTCACATCTCACATCCCACATCTCACATCCCACATCTCACATCCCACATATCACATCTCACATCTCACATCTCACATCTCACATCTCACATCTCACATCTCACATCTCACATCTCACATCTCACATCTCACATCTCACATCTCACATCTCACATCTCACATCTCATCTCATCTCATCTCATCTCATCTCATCTCATCTCATCTCATCTCATCTCAAATCTCTCATCTTAAATCTCTCATCTCAAATCTCTCATCTCACATCTCACATCCCACATCTCACATCTCACATCTCACATCCCACATCCCACATCACACATCTCACATCTCACATCTCGCATCTCACATCCCACATCTCACATCTCACATCTCACATCTCACATCTCACGTCTCACATCTCACATCCCACATCTCACATCTCACATCTCACATCTCACATCCCACATCTCACATCCCACATCTCACATCCCACATATCACATCTCACATCTCACATCTCACATCTCACATCTCACATCTCACATCTCACATCTCACATCTCACATCTCACATCTCACATCTCACATCTCACATCTCACATCTCATCTCATCTCATCTCATCTCATCTCATCTCATCTCATCTCATCTCATCTCATCTCAAATCTCTCATCTTAAATCTCTCATCTCAAATCTCTCATCTCACATCTCACATCCCACATCTCACATCTCACATCTCACATCCCACATCCCACATCACACATCTCACATCTCACATCTCGCATCTCACATCCCACATCTCACATCTCACATCTCACATCTCACATCTCACGTCTCACATCTCACATCCCACATCTCACATCTCACATCTCACATCTCACATCCCACATCTCACATCCCACATCTCACATCCTACATCTCACATCTCACATCTCACATCTCACATCTCACATCTCACATCTCATCTCATCTCATCTCGCGTTATACGGCTCGTCTGCGCACGCTGGTGTTGTGACGTACAGAAGCTTCTAATTAACCCCGCGCGACTTGTGGACAGATTGTTATTATGTGTAGGCCTAGCCTATATAAAGAAGGTATTCTCGTGTCAACGTGTTTGTGTCTCCGTGTGGGTGATGTGCAAAACGCATGCGGGTGCCTGCAAGTCTTGAAGTATACACCCCAGGGCCCGGATTCACAAAAGGTCCCAAGTCTTTTTCTGGTCTTCACCTCTAAAACCGGCCTAACTTTGGACCTCCTGTAAAACCAGACCCAAATCACATGAAGAAGTTACTGATTCTAGGTGGGAAAAGTGACGCAATGAACAATCCAACAGTACGTTTTAAAATCTGTTCTAAGATATTTTCCTGGATTCACAAAAGATTCAAAGTTAGGTCGGTCTTAGAGATAATACTCAAAAAATACTTAGCACCTCTTGTGAATTCGTACTCTGGGCTCGGAAGTCGCGATACCTTTTTTATCGGTTCGTTATTCTGCTTCCATTTAAAGTATTCTCATATTGTCACGTGATCTATCATGGGCCCGATTCCAACAGCCTATATTTTTCGACGGACTACGTACATTTTTATACTAGCGCGGTTGATAGTGAATTAACGCAATATTAACCACACATCATTAACGGTTCTTTATTGATATGTTGGGTACGCTCGTTTTAAGATACTGAAAAGGTGATTCATAACCGTCTGGGATTTCGTTATGCATCAGCGAAACAAGGAATATAACTTAAAATATTGTTATTTATGTAATTAAAAAATGTATAATTAATTAGTTACAGAAATGACAATCGTATAATACAATACTTGATGTTTTTTTACATTAGCCGATACGAAACCAAATCCGGGGTAAAATTCGCTTTTTCAATCTGCGTATCTTGACGCGCGTTCTCAAGATATCAATTTAAAGAAAAACAACGTTCATTTAGCGAGTTACACTAAACGGTTATAGTTTTGATTCTAGTGTAAATTATACTGTGTAACGTTTCAGTGAACGCATTTCGGTCGTTTTGATTCGCTAACGGCTTCGCGTCCTTTGATCAGGCTATTGCGATATTTTACGGCTCGTAATTCGTCGATTTGTTTGTTAAAAAAAAAAAAAAAAAAAAAACAAGAACGAAACTGTAATTTCAGCGTGAACGTGTTTGGGGGACGAATGTCTCGAACGACCTTGTAAACAACGACGCGGCGATAAATCCAACGTCGCGCGCGCGAGCCAACGCGTTCCACGGTCACCCAACATGAGCTATTGTCGACGCGCCCAGTCACTCAGTCAGTTCAAACACGTTAATTGTATTTATTTCCGACCCGTGCCTCGGTCCGTCTTGTTAATTGCGTTCTTACGTTCTACAACGTTTGCAACAAGTTGAATTAGAGCAAGTTGACATTTAAAAAGAAAAGAAAAGGAGAAACTAAAGACAACGCGGTCTTGATTCAATTTATAAACAGACTTTGTTGTCAATGTTGTGTTCTTTGTTGTTGGAAGAGAGATAAAGAGACACACGGACTGGACATAATTGAGTTTTTAGAATTTTAATTTGTTGTAAAGCTGTGTTGACAGACGCGTAAAGGTTTTCATTGTGCTATAAATGCATCAAGGATTATGTATTCATGGTCTACGGCTTTGTGCGGTTGAGAATAGTCTCATACATCCGTCTACTCATGAATACCTTAACCTGTTCTTTCAGAGTGACAATAACCAAGTTCTCTCCTCTGTCCACCTCTTGGCTTCCTACACCTTCGACCTGTTCGAACGACGAAAAGTCTCGACTCTCATGTGTATCATTCATGCACTGTACTTTCTCATTTTCTCATTAAATAAAAGATTTCTATGAGAGAGTGTATTTTTGATTACAGTTTTAGGCCAGCCGTTGAACACCCTTTCTTAATGGATAATGTTAAGTTGTAATTAATAAAAAGTTATGATTTTTGTTTTTGAATAACCTTGCTGTTGTTTATGCGGTTCAGTACATGAACGATTGACTCTATAATGCGCTTGTTTGTTTTTCATTCGAGCTATGAGTATAAACACTGCAATCTCGTTAACAAATTAGCCAATTATTTCACTTTCGACTTTGATTAATTCGATTTTCGTTTGCGGGCAGGCAATATTTAGCCTTGGATCGTTGCAAATGTTTGCCGAGCTGAAATTTAACCGTGCCAATTTATTGCAGAGGTAGTCGCCGAATTGTTCATTGATAGCAAAGTTTCCTGCCATTTATAATTCCGGTGTTTTATTGAATTTGGTTGGGGCGATTGTGCGGCGGGCACCGCGCGTTGGGAGCAACCCACACCTTCCGCCCGCTCCATTATCGACATTCACCTTTGCAAAGCTCATTTACAACCAATAATTAATAGCAGTCACAGTTCCATTCACCAATCAAGATATTAGGCAACACTAATTATATTTGTTATTATCTATAAACCAACATTTAGTGTACAATACGATCTAAATCACCTATCCATGGCCAACATGTATTGTATACATGTTGGCTAAAACCGTTGAGTAAGTAATATAGGGTAGAGTCGCAACGCAATCGGCAGTTTGTCTACCGCCTTTTACGGTCTACAATACTTTAGTCGGGTAGTTGAAGTTCGCCAAGCGACGCGATGACGGAGTCTGATTGGTCGGCTACTTCTCCGAAGATATACGAAGACAGCCGAAAACTCCGTCATCGCGTCGCTTGGCGAACTTCTACCCCAACCCAACATACTTTAGTCGGGTAGTAGAAGTTCGCCAAGCGACGCGATGACGGAGCCTGATTGGTCGGCTACTTCTCCGAAGATATACGAAGACAGCCGAAAACTCCGTCATCGCGTCGCTTGGCGAACTTCTACTACCCGACTAAAGTATGTTGGGTTGGGCAGTAAAAGGCAGTAGACAAACTGCCGATGGCGTGGGGCCTCTAGCCTATATTACCCACTCAACGCTAAACCCCTTCATTACTTTGCGTATTGACCTTTCTTCTAGTAAGCTTACGACTATAGTCAGTCCTTGTCCAATACTTTTCCACTATCCTCTCCACAAATGTTGGATATAAAAAACCCAACACGTCATCAAATTCATTATAGGGTTTGTTTGTTGTTAGTGGCGTTCATGACCGGGGCCACACTATATAGTATTGTCGATGATGTAACATTTAAGCAACGAGGTTAATCGAGATGCGACTATCTAGGTTCCTCCACCAACCTTTACCGTCGAGGCAAGTGATTGACAGCGAAAACCCTCCCCAATGTGACTATATTTCTAATCCTACTCTGCGTGCCAACCTAAAAAGCACCCTACCAATCACATAACCTCAAAGGGAGGCGATAGTATTGTTGTGGAGATCATAAATGTATCATCCCCATTATTCAGCAAAGCACTCACCTTCTCAGCCGGTACCGACAGCTGAATGTGAAGAATGTCGCCTCGACTCGACTACGGACGGGTATCGCTCCCTGTATATAGGGGTAGGTCCCCTTTTTGTAACTGTGTGTCCACCAACCTTGACTGCCACTTGAGAAGATTTACATTTACAACTGTTGACAAAGGTGACGACGGCTAAGTCGCCCTTTGTGTGTAGTGATTGGCTGGGTGCTTCTTAGGTTGGCACGCAGTATAGTATGGATTACATAATGCTACCTTCATTTAAAGTTCTCTTATCCCCCTGTGATTAATGATTTTTCAGGAAATCAAGAAGGTAACTTCCTTTATGAGTTGAGTAGTACGTACAACGTACATCATCACATCTTATGAATACTTGATGCAACTAGTTTCGAACTGAAGCGATTCTTGTAGTTCTCCAGCATGAATTATTCAAGTACAATGTAACTAGATATATACTCGACATGGGTTGGTAATTACGCTGAAGCAAGTACAACGTAACTATATATACTCGACATGGGTTGGTAATTACGCTAGCCGCCGTCAACAAGTTGCATGGTCATGTTTCTAGAGAACGCGATGTATGAAGTTATCGATCGGTGGTGCCAACATATACGCACGCGTTAAGACGTGACGTTCAGACCGCACGCTTACCAACTGTAACACACTGTGTACAATGTAATGTCGTTGGTCCAGTGGTTAGCGTCCCTGCTTCCAATGCAGATGGTCCTGGGCTCAAATCCCGGTTCAGGCAGAAGTTTTTTTAACTTCTAATAAGGATTCAATTCCATTTCTTCTTTTCAGTAAACGGTGATTTTTGGAGCCGTCTTAGCAACGAAGCACTCAATAAATTCAAAGTGGTTCTGAATCGGCCTTGTTGACTCTTCGGGCATTTGTCCGAGGGCCGGTGTTTGTTCGCACTGTCCAATCACTGATTCATATGTTTCGTATTTGAAATATCGATCTTCGATTGGTTATCGCTCACTTGTCGATGGTGTTCGGAGCCTACAGGGTTGGTTTTGTCGCTTTAAATTAAAGTCCCCCACTGAAAAGCAGTCTTGTTTCTGAGTGGGTAGACTATAAATGTGAATTTATTCATTTTCATTTATTTTATACGTTATTTCAAGGGCTTCTTGACACTTGAAACGTTATGCGGAAACTGATGTAAAAACTTAGTTTAACAGGTGAACTGCTATAAAACAAACTGTTGAAGTATATTATACTGTTCCTCGTCACAATTAAAACTAACACGCAATACTTTGAGTGCTGATCTGTTCTCGAAGTATTGTATTTTAATTTTAGTCCAACAATTTGTTTTATGATGTCGACGTGAGCAACAGGGGACCGACCGAAAAATACAATTTCAATTTATTGACGATCAAATACAAAAATACAAAGATGTGAATTTCTCGTTGAATCACTGAAAATCATAAATACAAAGCACTCGTGCATGGTTGTATGAAGTCATAATTGATTGAGGCAATTAATTAATGCAGCGATGTATACAAAGTACACAAACATTACTATACTTAAGTAAACTGCTGCGATAGTCATACACAAAATGCAGAATTGAAATTTACCTTCGTTTGTCTGGTGGGTTTGTTTCTGGTTTCAATGTAGAAGGTCCCGGGTTTAATTCCCGTTTCGGGCTGAGGATTTTTTAACTTTGGAATTTGGCTTAATTCTATCTAAACTGATGAGTGATGAACTTGTAAGCCGTGACCTTAGAACCGTCATAGCAACGTAGCCTACAATAAATGGTATAATGTCCGCCACTGAAAAAAATCAGTTCCTGTAACTGTGACTATATAGGTGTAGACAATAGATACAAATCCATTTTTTTTTTTTTTTTAATTAGTGTAGAAACCCCGTCTGGGCTTGGGGTAGAATTTAGCCCAGGGTATACCTCTGCCGATTGTAAGCGGCGAGAAAATGAGGTTCCTCCCATTCCTGTCCTCCATTCAACTCATTTTAATATTGGTCCTACCCTAGCTACCCTACTTGTTCAATTCCTCCGACTACCCCCCGACGTCATACGACCTACTTAACACGAAATAATCAAATCAATGTATGATGGTAGAACATTGTGTGGGTAGTCTTGTATCTTGTACACAAGTTCCACCACCGGCTGCCGCAGTGCTGCGCCACTTGGATAGATAGTCTCTCGTAAAGATAGATCTCGCTATCTAAGCTGCCGTGCTTTAGATCTCGCACCCGCGCGCGCGTTTTTTACGCGTTTTCGTTCGACACGGATGAAGAATTGTACGCGGCGCGCAAATCCTCGCCCATTTCCCTATATATGTATAAAAAATCAATCTCGCGACCCGCCACGTCGTGTCATGTCACGAGGTAGGCCTATAGGGTTATTGCCTGGAAGTACACGCGGCTCACCGGCAGCTTCTAACACGGCCGTATTTATAGGCACCGAGATTGGCCACTGAGGGCGCTAGTGAAAACGAATGAAGCGCTCAAAGTGGCAATGTCGCGCAACAACCTGATGAAGCAGCGTCGTTCTTCCTACGTCGATAATGGCAGATTGTGAAAATTGTTTAATTAAATACGGCTTTTAAGATTTTTGGGCAGATTATGAATACTATCAGTAAATCTTTTAAAAAGGCAAGGCACCATTTTAATCAGAACACGTTTCAGACGTACAAACAACAAATAACACACAACAAACACAAACAAAACAAGACGATAAAAACCAAAACAAAAACACAAAACAAAACAACAAAACAAAATAAATACACATCAACAATAAAAAACAAAACAAACACCAAACAAAAAACAAGATATAATACAATAATATCCAGCACTATTTTCAACCGCGGAATGAAATCTTCAGCAGTTAGTTGCTAAATTTGGCCACATACAGCGCTATATGTGGCCAAATTTAGCAACTTACTGGTGAAGATTGCATTCCGCGGTTGACAATAGTGCCGGCCGGATATTATTGTAAAACATCTTGTTTTTGTATTTTGGGGGGGGGGGGGTTCTTGTTACTTTTTTTATTTTGTTTTGTTGTGAGAACAAACAACAAACATGCGAATGTTATCACGTACGTCCCCCCATATCTAGGGGCGCGGTAGCGCGCCGGCCACGCGAGCGCTTACTGCACACGCCGCCTCGAAGTGCACTTACACGATGTTGCCGACTGTAATAGATGGAAACCTCAAATTTTCTTTAGTCGGTGGGATTTTACCGTGAGACGACCTATTTCAAATTTCATCCCGATCGGACGTTGCGTATGGAAGTTATTAAACCGTAAAGATCGTTAAAATATACACTTTGCTGCAGTTAGCTGGCTAATTCCTTATCGGTCTGTGGGCCCTAAATGAATAAAGGTATAGACACCCAATTGGGCACTTATTTTTTTCACCTCCCGGGGCATCCTCTTTCACACAAACAAAAATTTAATTGAACAGAATGCCAACCTGAAAAAAAATAAGAGCAACCCCCAAAAAATCAGTTATTATTCATAGTTGATCAGCATCGGCGAAGTGTGTGTGTCCTAGCGAGTGAATGGACATCTAAAGTCTGACGACCGGATCGCGCGCTGCCAAAACATATATCCCGCTCCTCGCTATTTCTGCTCCTGTCAGCGAGACTAGGCTAAGAATAACTCCATAGGATAGACGGGATGCATCGTCTCTCGCCCACATTCAGTACCAGAGATTAATGTGTGGCGAATCTGTGACCTTGGCCCGGCCGGGAGGTCATGCATAACGATGTCACAATGAGGACAACGGAAACTGTACCTAGACTTTATTTATTCTGACAGATGACAATTTTAATTGATTTATTATTTTGTGTTTAATGACGTACTAGACAGCTTAGGTCATATGATGTCTTCCGAATCTATTATACCGTACATCGCGGGGCCGTCATAAGGGGAATCCATCAAAGAGGGCCAACTGGTGGGGGGAGGGCGGGGGGGAATAGGGAAAGAGTCCTTTTGTCGGTGATCATTTTGGAATATTGAGTAAAAGTAATTGTGGCTCATTGGTTTTAGTAGGTTTATTCCTACTTTTAATGCAGGGGGTCCAGGGTTCGATTCCCGGTTCGGGATGTGGGTTTAATTTCGAAATTTGTTTATATCTGTATAATACTGGCATATTAGTTTAACGGTGACTTTATAGAGCCGTCTTAGCTTTGAGCGAGTAATATCTATATTAGTCTCACTGAACGGTCATAGTAACGAGTACATAAGAATTAGTATGATGCCCCCCCTCTGAAAATCAGTTATGAATAATATAGTGGATATAGGCAACTGCTAGGACTATATGGTCCGTATTCATATCGTCCCCTATACTCCTAGGGGCGCCCGCGGTTACCAGTTTGTTATTTCCCACATAGAAAACAAATCCTTAGCAACACCGGGCGTCCCAAGGGGTAGGGACGACTATGAAGTTACAAGTCGTTCATCGCATCCATTTCAACAATGTTAGAGACAACGTTATTGAAATGAGAGAATCAGAAAAAAATATTGTCTTTCAAAACCAATCCTGGCTCTAAACGACAAAATACTAAACTGAAAATACTCAGTTTATTATTGAATTCTATCTATATTTTTGATGCGAATGTTTTAAATGAACTTTCACACTATATAAAGTAGTAAATTAAATTAACAAACACGTTACTGTATTTGACGCGAGACTGAATGGTGACTTTGTTTCCATAGACGAAGGTGAGGCCAGTGAGTTGGTAACAATGCGAGGGGGGGGGGGGGTGACGGGTCGCGTGCTAGGGCTGCGGTAATGTGTCGGGCCAGGTCACGCCACGATAAGCGTCAGTCACTTTCCTTCAGGCGGGAATGTCTTCGGCCTCGCAACCTGACACTCTCCTTCTTTTATCTGTCCGGAAGTGATGTCTTAAGATGTCATCAAGTCCAAGCATGATTGTCCCTCAATCACTGTCAGGACATTGGTGAACTTTCCGCATTTCGTGTTTTTTTCTAATTTGAGATCTTCGAACATTTCTGAAATTTCTTACAATGTAGGAAGTTTCTTTTAGGTTTTTTTCCCCTTCAAGCGACAATTTATTTATTTTTCGTTTTCTATATGTGTCGCTTTTCTTAACTGACAATTTGCTCTCATAACTGGACATTGCTGCGTTGATAAGTGGGTTCATAGGGGTTCAAAGATTTATGATGCCGCGTTCTTATAATGCGGACATTCCTTCGCTTTGCTTGGGCCAAAAATTAACTTGGCGAAGTATCACCGTCTTTTACGTTTATAACTGTCTATAGTTAGTTTTCTGTTTCCGATAGTTTTGCTGCCTAATTATTTAATTATTACTCCCTAAGCTTTACCGAATATTCGCAAGCATTTTTCAACTTCTATTTCAAGGACTCTTGTTTTATTGGTGAGAGGTTTCGAACCCGCAACCTCCAGGATGCGGATGCGAGTCTCGCGCGCTAGCACTGAGCTACGTCCATCGGTGGATATAAACGTATCAATTTAGTTTTGAAGTTTATAACGAATTGGACTTGAGAAAGTTGGTCGGGTTATATTCCAGTCGTACTCTAGACGCAATTATGCGTGATTATCTATTCATAAACTAAACCAGGGTCTTAGAACAACCTTCCAACTTGTGGGACACTGCGAATATTAGTCGTAGTAGTCTGTCCCCCCCCCCCCCCCCTCCTTACCGTGAACGATTATGACCCCCCCCTCCCGCCCCCTCTGATCCCTTTGTCCCGCTGAATTGACAATTCTCTCCTCCTCCACAAATGTCACTTCGGTTCGACGAGCAAGGGTATTTTGAGTCGATTAAATATCGATTATTCACGGTATCGACTTCTTTGAATACTCTAACTTTCACCGATATGGGTCTAATCTGTGCCTGGAGATTCAAGGGATCGTGACAGTGTCAAGTGTACTTTTACTATAGGCTCAACCAAAATTATTGTCGGTATCGGGATTGTAATCGCAATCCGGAAATTGTAGAAAAGTTAAAGCCTCAACCACAATATTGTCGGCATCGTGATTATAATCGTAATCCGGAAATCGTAAGAGTTGACTTACTCATGTTCTTATGGCGCTGTACACAACAAAGTCGTAACGTCATGATGGATTGTAATGGTAGATCACATTTCTACAATTGCGATCCCGATTACAATTACGATGCCGTCAATTGTGGTTGGGCCTTAACTTACATGGTTCTTATGGCGCTGTTCACAATAAAATCGTAATGTCATCGAATAATTTTAACATGAGAAAATGTAAGATTGCGATTCCGATCCCGATTACAATCACGATGTCGATTGTGGTTGGAGCTTTACACGTCTTGATGCCGTTAAAATAAGACCAAACGCGCGCGTTCACTCCGGATCAGATCTGCGTGGATTGGAGTTGGTCAAAGTTCGGAGTGCTTTCAACTCGAGTTTGTTTCTGAGTAAACGGAAGCTGCAGAAGTTGATTTGGTGGAGGTGCCGGGTGAAAGCCCGCTGGCTGTTTTGTCCCGGCCAACATTGTTGAAATATATATAAGTTTGCTCGGATGAGAAATAAAGCTGCTAAACGTGAAAAATATTTTTTAATTTAGATAATTACTTCATAAAATTCTCATTTTTAATAAAAAGTAGACGCAAATTTGGTAACAAAAAATTTGTAAATTTGTGTATCGCCCATTCCTGAAAATATATTTACAATTTGGAATCATAAGCTGTTAACAAACATTTACGACGAACGTTATACGAAATACAACAAGCGTGTTATCCAATTCTATTACCTACAATGTTGCGTTGGCCGCAACATACACGGTTCCCCATGAATGTTGTAGCCAACAACAACAACAACAAACAGTTACATTTGATGTCGTTTATTCGCTCGTTTTAGGGAGTATTGAAGCATTGTCTTGTTTGACTACGTCATCAGTTCACCCTCAGTATAGATATTATTTATAAATTATGATGCTGGGCGCTAACGCGGTGGTTATACGGCTGATAATTATGAGTTGCGGTGGCGCCGACGTGGCGTTTTTATTCCGTTAAATAGAGTGATCGTCGCGAGAAAAAGATCCTCTCTTTATAAAGTGGTCCGACCTCTTTGGCTCGCGACTACCTCTCGATAAAACGCTAAAAGTGATAAGTTATTTAAATTACAGCTCGTTCTCTTTAATTTGTCTCTGAATTTAAAATATAGCTGCACCCCTTCTCCAACCAAATAGAATAGAGCCACCCTCTCCCGCAATATCCTTTTAAATTTAGTTCCTCGTAAGTCGTATTTATCCCTTTTCTCCCTTACCTCCCTGCTCATACTCTGTTATGGACCATGGAATGGAATTGGTCTGTATAGCTCTGCCTGTCGTTCTTATAGACAACAGAGGTAACGCGGTCTTATGATCTTGTTGTAGAGTATGTAGTACGTGTTAAGCAAGTAATAATCAAAATTGAGACATACTATTTTGTAGAAATCATAAACAATACAAAATTGCAGAGGACTACAGTTTGTAAAAAAATAATCTAGTTTTAAGCTATGTACATTGTTAGCCCATAGTTTAAGTAATACAAAGCATAAAAGGTGCCTAAGGCTTATGTCTCACATGAGGGAAAAAGCAAACAAAATAAAAAAACTCGGGAATCAAAATTGAACCTTATTATTTGTTAGTCTACGGAAACCTTTCAGCTCCAATCCGTTATCTGTGCTTTCAGTATATAGTGTTGTATAGTTAATACTTGGCATCACATTCTGATTGCATGTTACACTGTAGCGCTTCATTGTTATAATTAATTGATTCTTTTTATTTTTAGAAAAACTTTCAACTTGTTTTCAATTGCTTTTATTAACGTTGTATATCTGAATCCGAGTACTTTAATTGAAGTCTAATTTGTCTTGCAGCAATTACCTCCCCCTATTTGTTTGAAAAGTCTACGTTAAGTACCGTTCGGCCGTCGTAAAGTAAAAAGTGCTGGGAAAGGGAAACAGCAATTTTTAATCCGTCCAATTCACAAGACTTTGCTTTGCTTTCTGTAGCCTATAGTGGAGTCATAAATCGTGGGGTTATAACGCTACAACAAGTGCTCGTGCTGACTTGTTCGTTCATAGCTGCGCGTGATGATTAGCCCCCCCCCCCCGCCCCCGAACACTCATGACAAGTTGCTGCCGCGTCAGAAAGAAACACAACGATCTTAAGAGCGAAGGGTACCTCTACGTCAAAAACTGCACACAATTTTAATTTTTCTCTCTGAAATGGACTCGAAAATCTGAAACAGCAGCGCACTGTGGTTTGGTAAGCCCTACATACTGAATGCTCTAAATGTGTCTTACATTATAATCAGTATGGTTATTATTTCTAATTAATTTGATTAGTAATCAGAATAACTACGTTAATGGTTATAACATTTCATTCGGAATGTAGAGCTTACCAAAACACAGTGCGCTCTTTGACTCAGATTTTCGATTTCGAGTATAGCATTCTTGAGATACTATTAAAAAATAACTATTTTCTTCGTTTTTTTTTACGTAGAGGTACCCTTCGCTCTTAATTACAGCTGCCGAACAATGGTTCGTGTACAGTGACGTCACGCGTAGATGAAATATCGCGTCGTCGTCGCCGTCGTCAGTGTTGTACACGCGGGGTGTCGTAAATAAAGCTTTGCAACGCGAGGTATGTCCGGAAATACGAATACGTGTTTGGAGTTATCAAAAACGCTCTCTAAGTTTTTTTTATACTTTTTATACCCCCGCCCCCCGCGAGTCGGTTCAATTTGTCAGTCAAAGAAAACGAACGAGAACGCGCGAACCTCTCGAATGTATAAAGACGAGACCTCCCCGCACGTCGCTGAACCCTTGTATACGTGGCTACGTCACTGAACCCTTGTATACATACATCTAGAAGCGTCCCGGCATCGATCATCTCGTACGCACACGCCCGTGTGTGTAGACCCGGTCGCTCGTGATGTCCATACATATATACGCTCTACTCTGCGTGCCAACCTAAGAAGCATACCCTGCCAATCACTAACCTCAAAGGGAGGCGATAGTGTTGTGGAGATCATAAATGGCAATAATCCCCATTATTCAGCAAAGCAGTCACCTTCTCAGCCGGTACCGACAGCTGAACGTGAAGAATGTCGCCTCGACTGGACTACGGACGGGTATCGCTCCCTGTATAGGGGAAGATCCCCTTTTTGTAACTATGTGTCCACCCCGTTGACTGCCGCTTGAGATTTTAGACAAGATTGACATTTACAACTGTCAACAAAGTAGGCGACGGCTAAGTCGCCCTTTGTGTGTAGTAATTGGCAGGATGCTTCTTAGGTTGGCACGCAGAGTATATTGGCCACGCCGTAAGAAGCAAGGTGTCCCCTAAAATTCTGAGAAGAGACGGTCGCTCCACACGGTCTATTTCAACGGCATTCAACTCTAGATTTCCCGATACCTGCAATTGTTATTGTCCACTGCATTGACTACACCAACCGTGAATGGAATGCAACCCCACCACGTCTGACAACATGCGTGCGATGTTATCACTAAAATACCTGAGGCAAGAGAACGGGACGCAACTAGACTTAGTTGGTAGTTGTCACATGTTTCACTTCAATATTACCTAATACGTGACGACAACACCTTGCAAACTAATTTGGCGGGACTGTACATACACACACTCTATCTCAATGTAATGCCCAGTCTTATGTCTTATACTCCCCTGTCAAACAGCGGAAAATAATCATGCAACTATAGTTGCCCCAACGAAAGTATTCTGATGCTTACTACGACACAGCCGAGTCCAAGGTGACAACTTAATTTTCTACTTCGATAATTCTTACCATCTAATCTAAACAGGTCCGTTGGGGATAATTTAACACCTTCCATTGGTTACCTGTAACGGTGAGTGTGGCCAAAACGCCTGTGCACTCGACTAAGCCGAACCGGACATTTACGAGTGTGTGAAAGAACGCCATGTATCTTTCAATTGGCGCGGTTGAAAGGGGCAGTAGACAATGACCTGAGATCGGTATGCGAATACTTTCGTTAGGACTAGTATAGTCATCGTACAACATCTTCAGTAATGCTTCCGTCACGGGTGGGTGAGCGGCAGCCAACCAGCGACCGTGGCTAATTCAAATACCTGCTCGGGTTGGCCTAGACCGTAAACACGTCATTGATTGATGACGAAAGCATTACCGAAGTTATTGTAAGATGTTTTTATATATATCTCTCTCTCATCTTCTTGAGACGATAGAATTACTTCCACAATCCATTGATGCCGTTGTTCACGGCGTGTTTTGTGACCACGCTTATAATCAACGCTAAGTCGGGCGAGTAGACATCGAGGCGGTGTGAAGTTATCCCCGAAAGTGACAAAACATTCAACCGCGCAGAGTAAATAACGCCCCCATTGTCTTTCCATCACACAATCGTTTCATTGCTCTGTTTTCGTGCCGCGCGCCAGTTCTCGCCGCCGCGGTTCCATTGTTGTTATTGAATTAATAGAGAAATTCGTTGGGGTTGGGTAGTATGGAAAAACATTTTATGATGTAATTGCAGTTGCCCTTTCTATGAACGGAAGGAGTGAATGAATTTTCTCGTTTTGGCGACAAGTTGTGTTGTATTTAGTTGCCCATCGCATCTATTAGTAACAAGCAAGTATGTCAAGTTTAAGGTTAATGCAGCCTATACACATCACTGATGTAAAATGTCGATCGTCGAATCGTTATGGTGAAGAAGTTTACTTGTAGAAAATATGCTGAAAATGCACAGAAGATTCCGTACAAAAATTGACTGAATCGCAAAAACTTCATAATTTGGTCGTTTTTCAAGTGGCTGCATGAAAGATATTCCTATTATTGGTCATATTTCGTTGTTAAAACATGATTGAATATTGGTTATCGATCATTTCTGTCAGTTAGCGTAAAATTACTGTTATCCTATAACAAGAGAGACTATGTATTCTTTTGGCATCATAATAAAGCAATGTATATAGATCATGTTTAGCTGTCAATTTTTGTATTTGAATTGTGGTGAGCCTTCGTTCAATCTAAAATGGCGCCGACAATGGTTCAGCTTAGTACCATTCTCTTAGGCCACCATACCATTCTTAGTATCATCTCTTTACCGTTAATGGCGTATTTATTTTATTGTAATTAGGCCAGTGTAGGGCACAATACCCTCTTTAGCCTGATGAGTGATGATTGATGAATGGTAATAAGGAAGGGAGGAGGGGAAGCCTGGTACCGGCATGTTGCATACTCTTGTCGAAAAGTACCAAGGGAACCATCGGCTTTACGTCCCATCCGAACGGCGTATTGTAGTTACAGTAGTCTATCGCAAGGTTATAGGCAGTGTACTTATTTCAACTTGCTTGAAAGTGTGCTGGCCATCATAGCGTCACACTCGGGATGCAGCCATAAGGTTGTAATCATCCAAACCGCAACGAGAAGTAAACCGCATGATCGCGCCCTCGGTTAACGATCCATCCGACCCGAAGACGGTGAAGTTTTACCGTTAACGGGCCTCTTCTAAAACCTTACGACAGCTCGATTCCGTTGCTTTTATTACAGTCGTTATCGTCTTACGTGTCTTAGTTAGGTATACCCTGGATAAAATGTCAACATATTCAAACCAAAGGCTCAACCACAACTGGCGGTATCGTGATTGTAATCGTAATCCGGAAATCGTGAAAGAGTTAGCTTTACTTGGTTCTTATGGCGCTGTTCACAACAAAGTCGTAACGTCATAATGGATTGTAAAATGGAAAATCATATTTCTACAATTGCGATCCCGATAACAATTACGATGCCGTCAATTGTTGTCGGACCTTTAGGCCGTAATGTCATGTGTATACGCGTACGATGGCACAGCAGGAATATATGGGTTGCCAAATGACGGGGCCCGTATGCAAGTTGGATTTTCGGGCCCCCACTTTATAAGGGTATAGTATAGAACAATAATTATTTCTGGCACCAGATTATTTACGTTTGTCACGAATTGTCCTTCAGTTATTATATTTTTTGCCATTCTGAATCTGAGAAATTGACGAATTGTGAATCGTTCTTATAAAAACATTTATTACATACCGGTGGTTCTCAACTAGGGGCCCCCTAGGTCGCGGGACCCGTAAGCAGCGCATACCTTGCACTATAAAGAATGCTACGCCACTGTGGGTTGCATAAAATGTATGTGAAAATAAGCAAACATTCATTGTCTATTGACCCAGATGTTATAGCTCGTTACATTAAGGCCATTAAATAAGTTATTTTCTGCTCTGTTACTGTTATTGTTGCATCGTTTATAATTAAAGATTAAAGCGTTATTTGTAAATCGACATTTATCAGAAATACACACATGTGAAAAGGAAAGTAATATATCACACAATCCATAGAAAAAGAACAAAAAAATGAGAGAGAAACAGAATGAGAAATAACTGTCAAAGAAAAGACTTATTAACAGAGCGAAATTATCTAGGGAATTGAAAAAAAAACGGAAAAAGAAAGGCCAGCCTTGTACGATCGTCCCCGCCAAGCCATGGTTCCTCCATGCCGGCGCAGTTGGTCCAGGTCGATTAGGCGCTGGATGGTAGACCGCGGTATCTGCGTTCCAGGTTCGAATCCTGGCTTGGGCACGGATGTCCTGTGGCGTTTTTTCATCCTCATAATCACCCGGCTACTCATCGTCTCGATTAGCCTAGTTGCAAAAAATATGGGACGTAAAACACCAAATATCGTCAATGTTTCAATTCAAT
The DNA here is from genome assembly GCA_945910005.1 of Isoperla grammatica. Classification (NCBI taxonomy): domain Eukaryota; kingdom Metazoa; phylum Arthropoda; class Insecta; order Plecoptera; family Perlodidae; genus Isoperla; species Isoperla grammatica. The sequence continues at coordinate 102,004,802 of OX246738.1, forward strand.
TCAATTTTAGATAATTTTATTCCCACAAATCAAACATACTTCCACCAGTTCATACAAACAATAAACATTAATGAAACATAAGAAAACAAAATATAATATATGCAATATGCATACAAAAAACTGAAAACCTTTTTATGGGAAGCTCGCCTAAGGAACGGAATCCTTGTGGTCGAGCTGGCAATGTAAATTAAATATGTATACATAACAGACAGTCAGTGGAAAGAAAGTAATCATAATAAACAGTAAAACAAAACTAATACTAATTCATAGTTCCCACGTGACGTCACAGCGGCCATGATTGCGACACAATTGATGCGGACCAATCCTAGATCATTGGCAAATACTACTGAAATTTAATAAATAAGCCTAATTTTGAACTTAAAAAGTAAACATAAGTAATAAACAAATAAAATATTAACACACATACCAGTTTTATCTCAAAAACAGACTGAATTTTAAAGATCGAAGAATTTCTGTGTTCTACCACAACAGCCTTCAATTGTTTTTCCATGGCAACGTCAAAGTTTGATTACAAATGTGGCCGCCACGCGCACAGCTTTGACGTACGTGCAACCTATGAATAATACATTATAATTATAGTTAGAAATAGTTTCAATTAGGAACGTAAGTATAGCACACAAAAACATGTTATTAGCAAAGAAAAGAAACGGTTCCTACACGGTGCACGCACGAGGGTTACTGGCAATGAGTGTGAACGCGTCGTTGGACGCGGTGGGGGCGTGGCTTAAGCACCGCGTTGGGTTGCAGTCGAGTGCGTCATCGCGTCGCACAGTACCCCGGCCTAATACTGTTAATTGGGCGCGGGTAATGTGATTTATGGAGCCGCGCGTGCTTCACTGGCAGTCGCGTCGTTAAGTAGGTCATTCTTCTGAAATAATTTGCACTGATTATATTCACAAAGCGCTTGAATTACCGAGCTCATATGTGCGAGCGAATATTTTTCGTCTGTTTCAAGCGGTTAATTACAGTTAGAACATTACGTACTATACATAATTTAATATGCTTTTAATTTAAATTAAAAGCCATTATCTAGTTCTTCATTCGCCACCATTGTATATTCAAGTGGGTTCATCATCCCACGTCTGGTATGACGTATGTTATTACGTATGTTATTTTTTTTGTTAATAATATACTTTATTAGTAGTTTAAAAAAAATACATACAGAATGTGGAGAGAAGCCTACCTGGGGAAAAATCCCCTAAACTTTCAACACTATACAAGAATAAAGGCAAATTTGCTTTTTCGTACTAAAAGGCTGTTTAAGCAGGAAAAATTATTTTAAAAAACCTGCTGCACAACAAGACGTGAAAATAATTAGTATGTTTTACTTAGTTTATCTTCGATCAACTGCGTTGTGCTATATAGTGAGATGTGCTTGTCGAGGCAATTTGGTAGGCTATAAACTCAAAATGCTGGTCTTCGCCATTTTGCGTACAATGATAAATCTAAACAAAAGTAAGCCTGTGGTGGGAATAGAAGCCGCGATATCGTGAATTAGAGTCTAGTGTTTTGTAGCACCAGCCCAGCTTTATCGGTAATCTTCGAATGACTGTTTATTGAAAACGTGATCGCACGTTCGATTTAAAGCGAGGCTTGTAGATTCTGTATAGAGAGAGAGGGCATCGCATAGTGGAGATGCCGTTTGAGCAATCGGTTTCCATGTTCCCATGTTGTAAGATGATGGCAGTTTACCTTTGAGTGTGTTTTATATAGTCGCGTCAAATTAACTTGCAAGGTTTTGTCACGGATTATGTAATAGGGGAGTGACGCGTGCAACAACTACCAACCTAAATCTAGTTGCATCCCGTTTTCTCGCCTAATGTAGTGTAGTGATAATATCGCCCGCCTGTTGTCAGACGTGGTCGGGTCGCATTCAATTCACCGTGGTCGGTGCAGTCAATGCAGTGGACAATAACAATACAGGTATCGGGAAATACCGCGGTGAATACCGTTGAAATAGACCGTGTGGAGCGACCGTCGCTTCTCAGAATTTTAAAGGACACGTCTTGCTTCTTACGGCGTGGCCAGTATAATAATGTTTGTAGTAAGCCCGTTACAGGGTGCATAAGTGCCACTCTTCAGGTGACTAACTATATAAGATGTGTTAGGGTATTTGGATAGTTGGGAAGGAATGTCCGAAGGTTGTTATTATGACTCAATCCCCGAATTCGCTTTTATGACCGACGAAATCCTCGAAAAAACCTTCAGTCCGGATTGCCGCGATGGCCGGAATCGAACCGGCGACCTTCCGTATTAGAGTCTCGCGTCTTACCGCTGAGCTATAGGCCACTCAAAATAGACTAGATGCAATCTGGTGGCAAGCAAATACACTTCTATGAGGGGGAGATTACTCATAGTTGATTTGTTGAAACCATCAATGGCGCAGATAAGAAAGTAGCTTAGCAGCGCTATCTATTGTTAGTTTGAGCATTGAGTTTAACTAACAAACTCAATGGTTTGAGTCTCCTATACCTCTAACGGTGTATGATTGTTGTCATAAATGCTCTGAATGAGAAAACGTTTTCTCCCTGTGGTTTAGTTTCCGAACGGTCACGAACCGTTACGATCGTTGTTTTAACACCTCGGCGCTCCGTCAGATGTTTACCCAGTGTGGAAGTGTCTCCGCTGTTTAAAACTTTTTCGCGAGAGCGAGCCACCTCTGCGTAACGTGTACGGGGGGGGGGGGGGGGGAGCGAATACATACATGCTGATCGGTACATGGGCCCGAGATTGATTTGTTCTTTGATTTGAGTGCTCGTGGGGAACTGTCTGTTTGAGAAGTTAGACGTGCGCGTACAGTACGGGTCAAAGTGTTGAGGACTTTCAATGGAATCGGGTATATTTTTAACAAGTGTTGTTGGTGTTATGTTGGCCGTATGTAAAATCAAGTGTCAAGCTAAGTACAGGATTTGTTGCTATGAAATTGCTTTATAACATGCTTTTTTCCATAAGAACAAACTGCATAGCAACCATAAACAAATCACAACTTTGTATTCCGCCCTAAAACGCAGTATCAACCCTCAAAAATTCTACTCGCTAGCTCGCAACAAAATTGCGAGTGACCTTTAATTGTAAGGTTGCGAGTAAACTGTGTTATATCTGAAAGTACCATTTTGCCCAGTAATCATAGGCTACTGTAATATTGACATACGTTTTAATGTTTTTTTTATGACAAGATATTACCTCGAAACGCGTTTTAGGCCATCAAGCATCAAAACGTTTTTAACCAATGGCGAAATTGCCTGCAGCGGCAGAAGCTCTGCCCTGACCCCATCATGTATATACCCACCTCGTTGCGAGTAGGCTTACAGATTAAACGGTGCGAGTGGACAACTAGTGGATTCGTGTAGGGTTGGCTGTTATTGTCCATCACTTAACATTATTCCATGTGTTAGGCTATCGCCATTTTAATACCGCACAAAATTTTCATTTTCAGTCATTAAAAATAATAGATTTTCGGCGACCAATTAGAAGAATAAATTTAATAAAATACGTATTATTATGTTATAATAATTAATTCTGAAAGCAGTCCGTATATTTATATTTAAGAATTGAAAATATCGAGCACTTTATTGCATTCTTGTATACTTTTATCTTTATCTTGAACAATGACGATAAAGTCGTCTTACAATAACTTCGGTAATGCTTTCGTCCTCAATCAATGACGTGTTTGCGGTCTCGGCCAACCCGAGCAGGTATTTGAATTAGCCACGGCCGCTGGTTGGCTGCCGCTCACCCACCCGTGACGGAAGCATTACCGAAGATGTTGTACGATGACTAAAGCTTTGAGAACTTTTCGCTTATCAACGCGTCACACACAGAGCGTTTTCCTAGTAATATATTTGTCTTACAGCAGCTTATGTAACAGTTATTTCAATAGTGTGTCAACCTATATATGACTGGTGAAAGTTTCACCGTCCTTTCGGATGGGACGTGAAGCGGATATTGTCCCCTTGGTACTTTTCGACAGGAGTAGGCTATGTGCCGGTACCAGGCTTCCCCTCCTCCCTTCCTCATTACCATTCACCAATCATCACTCATCAAGCTAAAGAGGGCATTGTGCCCTACACTGGCCTTAATTACAATGAAGTAAGTAAGTAAGTAATAGTGTGTCGGGACCTTGAGACGTGCGCTGCTAAACGCTAACGAGTCTTGCTCGTTTGTATATAGCACTCTGTATAACAATCTGATGCGATGCGGGTAAATAGTTATTTCGAATGCACGATACAATCGAGCACCGTGTGCGGCATAAAACCACCCCACGGAATTAGCCTCCTGTGTTCTAGATAGCGATGAGTACGACTCGTCTCCCGCCGCCGAGTCGAGTAGGAGTGCGAGTGCGGTCTATGAACAACGTCGACAATGTACGTCTTGCATTATAAATACAATCTGCGCGCACGGCGGCCCGACAGAGTGGAAAGCCAAGAATTTGCATGTGATTCCGTATTATACGAATGCGGATTCTGTCTACTCGCGGGATTTGGCTAATGCAAGTTTTATACTTTCATTGTGTCTTCGTCACGAAAAATCCTGTCGGATGTAATTACACATATTTGACCTACTTTTTCACTTGTAAAGGAACTCTTGGTATGCAATACAGTCATTTTTTTGTCTACAACAATTAGTTCCTTTACGGGATGGTGGCCGCTATGTGTAGGATTTTCAATACCTCATGTACGGGAATATGGCCACCAACAATATGTTAGTGACGTTACGTGAGTATAAGAATAGGGTGTATTCACGTAATGCGCATTATGGCCATAATGGAGGCCACAATGGCATGTGACTGGGTGGTTCATTGTTACTATGTTTCAGATGGCGTTTAGTGCACATTTAACTGTTCTCTAACTTTAGTTTGCTAGTGTTACTTGAAAGCAACATTAAATTAATTCTTATGTCTGGATTTCTCTTTTAATCGTTTGCAATGACATAATGATCATTTTCACTAAACTTTATAGGGGGATATGGGACCGGTAATAGATGATTTTCAGAATTGATCTAAAAACCCGTAATTTGCTCTATCTATGGGTCCTTGATAGCTATTTTCCACTATTGTGCATTGTTGTCATTGAAGATTTAGAGGGTCGAGATTAGGTCTATATCTAAGGGTCCTAGATGAATTCTGAAAAAGGTCTACTAACAACTCAAATGTCAACACACCATAACCTCCATAATGGCCGAATAGTGACGTCACTTGAATACTCCCTCTTATATAGTACCGTAGTTTCCACCGATAACAAACACGTCAACTTTATGCGATATTTATACAATATTATAGAAGAACCACATAATTTCTACCTTGAATATAATATAGCCTTGAATATATATTAGCTGGATCTTGATGGAACGTCAAACTGACACGTTGGGAAATGAGTTTTTTTTTCGCCTCAATTGATGGTGGAAACACGCTCGCACCGTCCCTGTGTGTTAGTACATACAGCGCTATAAGTGGCCAAATGTAGCAACTTATTGATAAAAGATTGCCTTCCGCGTTGAGAATAGTGCCAGATATTATTGTAAAATATCTTGTTTTTTGTTGTTTGTTTGTTTTTTGTTGTTGTGTTTATATTTACTTTTGTTGTTTGGTTTTGTGTTTGGTTTTGTGTTTGATTTTGTTTTTCATTGTCTTGTTTTGTTTGTGTTTGTTGTGTGTTATTTATTGTTGTTTGTAAGTCTAAAACGTGTCCTGATTTAAATGGCGGCTTGCCTTTTAAGATTTACTGATGGGATTCATAATCTTCCAACAAATTTTAAATCCGTATTTAATTAAACAATGTTCACAATTTACCATTATCGCTGTAGGAAGATCGACGCTGCTTCATCAGAAAGTTGCGTGATATTGCCACTTTGAGCGCTTCATTCGTTTTCACTAGCGCCCTCAGTGGCCAAACTCGGTGCCTATAGTTGTGTGTGTAAATAGTCAATCAGTGAGGTCGCCTGCTGGGCGTGGACAGGGCAGGGTTAATTGATATTGAGCCTACTTTAGACGGTCATTTGGGCGCGATATGGGAACACCAATTACCGGACTAGAACCTATCGTACTAGGACACCCGCGCCGCTTGTCCTCATTCTAGATTCTAGAAGATTTAGAGAGGAGAAAATTGAATCGTGAAACATCGTCTAATGAAGGACATGTTCCAACTTGTCTAGCTCCGCCTACTTTGCCGACTAACACAACAATTAACAATTGTTGTAATTAATTGTTACCGTGATTGGTATAGTTCATTGTTAAAATGTTTCAGCCGGTTTTAGGTGGAAGTTCAACTGTTCTCCAACTTTGGTTTGCTATTGTTACTGATAAAAGCAACTTAAATAAACACTCTTATTTTAGCCACTCCCTTTGGTGTGGCACAAATAATCGTTTCCGTAAACTTTATCGGGGGATTTACGTGTTCAAACGCTCATTCACAATCAGTTGTGTATAGCGTTAGGTGTAAGTCGTATGGTTTATGGAGTTAGTCGTAAGAAATGTTAAATCAAAGCATTGTATATAGTATAGTATGTAGTCCCGGATTCACAAGAGGTCCTAAGTCTGGTTTTAGTCTTATCTCTAAGACCGGCCTAACTTTAAACCTCTTATAAAACCTGGAAAATATCTTACAACAGATTTTAAAAATTATTATTGGAATGTTTATTATGTCCTTGTTCTCACCAGGAATTAGTAACTTTTCATGTAACCTGAATCTGGTTTTACAAGATGTTCAAAGTTAGGCCCGTTTCCGTAAACTTTATCTGGGGATATACGTGTTCTAACGCTCATATTTCCCCGTGATAAACAGTATATTTGTTTTCTATTGACAGTTAAATGAAACTTGAAATAGTACTATAGGTGGCCTCCAATATGGCCGATGTGACGTCACGTGAATACTCCCTATACTGTCTCTAGGTAGCGACATATTAGCTGGGTGTTGATGTTAGTTCCCAGGGGTGGATCTGCCAAACAAATGTAACGCTTTATACGTCATCACTTGCTGACTACAACCAATGTATGTATACAATAAAGAGATTTGTTATCGGGTTTGTTGTTGTTGTTGTGGTTGTTGGGTTATCAATAACTTCAAAGTGATGCCCGGGGAGCCATCACGAGTTGTAGGTTCTAATTAATTGTTATGCCGGTTGTGCTTCGTCAAACAATAATTGTACACATGCACACAGAGAGAGGATGGTTTGCCGCATGTAAACAATTATCGCCACACAGCAACGAGACGGCGAGCTAATTAATTCTATAGACCTAAAGTTTGGAGGTGAGACGAATAGGCCTATAGCCTACCTACCGTTTAGAAGCCATTTTATATTCGCATATAGTATGATGTACGCATGGTTTATTTTTGAATATACTTGATTTGGTCGACTTAACATTATGTATCATTTTATTTTATTTTTGATATTGGAAAATACAATTGTTTAAAACGTATTTATTTTTATAATAACTATATTTCTTTTTGTTTTTTAATTAATTGAGCTACTTCGAGTGGGGGGTCGTACAGCAGTAAGTTTTTTTTTTGAATATGTAAGTATAGGTATAAAATAAAAATATACCCATGTAGTAAATTATGGGAGAAACAATCTGTACCGATTTTTTCTGGGTCGAATGAATCTCACAGACTGAAGGAAGATGAAATGTTCGCTGAGTAATTGACAGGCGCAGTAGAGTATATACGGTCTACTTACACCGGTGCAGGCCTTTTTACACCGGTGCAAACCTACTTACACCGTAAAGCAGCGGTCTTCAAACTTTTTCATTCCTTTCCCAATTCTTATTTCTGGAAATCCCTCCCCCACCGAAATTGTGGATCAAATGTAACATTTTTCATAATATGTTATACTTATAGCAACGATATAGCAATGTCTTTAACAATTGTCTTCGATGGAAGAACAATAATTATTGTATACCGCGCTTTTAAAGATGTGATTTAAAAATAATACAATTTATGCAACACATTTATTGTACATTGTTCGTTCCCTACTAATCGGAGTTTAAAATGTTAATGAAACCGGTAAAATTATATTTTAAACAAAATCAATTAAAATCACGTGTGTCCCAATTTTCGTACGCGACCCAGACTTTGTAAACCGCTCCCGTAAGGTATTGGTATACAAGGGTCGAGAGCCAATCAATTACCTATATCCATTGAACTGTTGTATCGAATGGTATATTTAGTATTTATAGTTTCGCTAATGAGGTCGGATTATCGTCTACTCCCCATGGCGGTCACTCATTACCTACATCGACTATTGATAGATTTCCTAATGAGTCATGAAGCTCTCGTGTATACTCCATGTATTACTGATACTCTAGCGTTTAGTCAGGCGGTGTTTGCTAAAGCCGTGTTTAGTTTGCCTCGTGGATTTACGTGATCGCAATGTAATTCTATAAACATCTATGTTGCGCCGTGTATAACTTGTCACCATGGCATCCGCCAATCAGAGCGGTTATCACGCATACAGCAAGCTAGCGATGGTCTTTCAGTATACTGGTCCTTATTTATTTATTTATATTTTATTTTTTTAATATATTTAGTGTATCGATATCGCATGTTAACCTTAATATAATAATTAGTTAATATCTCTATCGTTGACGATCAGTTCTTGTAATTGAGTGTTGACATTAAATATACTTTGATATTAAATGTACTCATGTTCTTAATAACCGTGATTAATACCACCTATTAAATTTCGAAGAAAAAAAGACTAAACTACCATCAACGAGCCGGTATAAAGCGAGTCATTCGAACCAGCTTGCGGGCTTCACGGACCATAAAAGTAACCAGGAATATAATAATTCTTCGGCCAAGCAAGGCTTTGTCACTTGAGATTTATGGCGGTACATAAAAATAACGACACTGATTGATGGATCATCCGTCGTGGTGGGTGTGTTTGTCTGTTGTAATATAAACTCGCCCGCAACTAAATCCCGGCGTTGCGTCGCGCGCGCATTGAGAAAAGTTTTTAATTTGTCTTCTCGCCTATAGATAGGGTTATTTATTACGTCGGGGTGGGATCTTTACACGGTGGAGGTGGATGTCTCGGGGTGTAGGAGGAGGATCGTTGGGGTGGAAACATTATCTTGTGGTGGAGAGAGGCCGGGGAACGTCAGTAGGACAATGTGGCGCCAGTAGCGAACACTCATAATTTCGTATTGATTTAGTTAAAATCACATTAGTGATTATTTTGTTTTCTTTTGTTTTGTGTAGGCCAATTGAATGCAACTAGTGAAAGCCGCTTTTACACAATCGGCAAATAAGGAAGTTGTTTGAATAATTGTTTAGTGTTTGTATATGTATCACTTATAAACAAAAATTGTATTCAAAAGCACATTAATAATTTTTTGTTTTGTTTTATGTCGGCCTAAAGACTATAGAGTACAATTATTGATGCCCACTTTTACAATCGGCAAATAAGAAAATTGTTTGTATAGTTGTTTAGTGTTTGTATATACTATATTTTAAAGATTTTGTTTGGTTGTGGTTATGGTGAAACTAAGTTATTTGACGTGTAAATATTTATTGAAATTTTGTCACTTGGGCATAACAAATTGTCCCAATAGCTTTATCCCAATAAACGACAATATTTTATATTCAACAGTCTTTATTCAAATCCAATTGGCTTGCGTGTTTATACAGAGATGTATTCAAATTGTTGATTCACTCAGTAACACGAACCGATTTTAAATGTATTTCGTTTCTATGACAGCTCCAAAGTCACCGTTTACCCGATATTCCAATTTCAGAAGTTCAAATAAAATCTGCCTGAACCGGGAAACGAATCCTGGCCTGCATTGAACGTATATAAGAATAAAATCTATTACCATAAGATAATATCTGCAATGTGTTAATCTATGTTGCAGTGTGTCATTGTTGAGTGTATAATCTTTCCTCGCAATGATAAATGTGTTGGTGTTAACCGTGTGTCAATACTAGTTTGGTGGAGGCGCCGGGTTATTATGCGGTCACGTGGATAGACGTCACGTGCCGAGGTCTGTCTGTGCCGTCTTGCCTTGGCCCCGCCCCGTCGCCCCCCTCCCCCCCATTGAATTGAGATAAACTTCAGTTATTGCCTCCACTTTGTTCTCCATAAGACAACACGGGCTGCATATGGCAGGGAGAAATATTCAACCTTCTCTCTTTTCTGGAACACATTTACATACAGAATGTGTATATATATATCGCGAGCACTGTGCGTTCTAGAATAGGGAAAATAAACTATACGTCGGCATTTAGATACCGGAGTGAATTGAATCCACGAGGCCGTGGCTGCCTCGTATCTCTTGTAGACGTATCTTCGAGGCCGTGTGATGGGCGCGTGGCATTTAGATACCGGAGTGAATTGAATCCACAAGGCCGTGGCTGCCTCGTATCTCTTGTAGACGTATCTTCGGGGCCGTGTGATGGGCGCGCGGCATTTAGATACCGGAGTGAATTGAATCCACGAGGCCGTGGCTGCCTCGTATCTCTTGTAGACGTATCTTGGGGGCCGTGTGATGGGCGCGGCATTTAGATACCGGAGTGAATTGAATCCACAAGGCCGTGGCTGCCTCGTATCTCTTGTAGACGTATCTTGGGGGCCGTGTGATGGGCGCGCGGCATTTAGATACCGGAGTGAATTGAATCCACAAGGCCGTGGCTGCCTCGTATCTCTTGTAGACGTATCTTCTAGGCCGTGTGATGGGCGCGCGGCATTTAGATACCGGAGTGAATTGAATCCACGAGGCCGTGGCTGCCTCGTATCTCTTGTAGACGTATCTTCGTGGCCGTGTGATGGGCGCGGCATTTAGATACCGGAGTGAATTGAATCCACAAGGCCGTGGCTGCCTCGTATCTCTTGTAGACGTATCTTCCAGGCCGTGTGATGGGCGCGCGGCATTTAGATACCGGAGTGAATTGAATCCACGAGGCCGTGGCTGCCTCGTATCTCTTGTAGACGTATCTTCGAGGCCGTGTGATGGGCGCGCGGCATTTAGATACCGGAGTGAATTGAATCCACAAGGCCGTGGCTGCCTCGTATCTCTTGTAGACGTATCTTCGTGGCCGTGTGATGGGCGCGCGGCATTTAGATACCGGAGTGTATTGAATCCACAAGGCCGTGGCGGCCTCGTATCTCTTGTAGACGTATCTACGAGGCCGTGTGATGGGCGCGGCATTTAGATACCGGAGTGAATTGAATCCACGAGGCCGTGGCTGCCTCGTATCTCTTGTAGACGTATCTACGAGGCCGTGTGATGGGCGCGGCATTTAGATACCGGAGTGAATTGAATCCACAAGGCCGTGGCTGCCTCGTATCTCTTGTAGACGTATCTACGAGGCCGTGTGATGGGCGCGCGGCATTTAGATACCGGAGTGAATTGAATCCACGAGGCCGTGGCTGCCTCGTATCTCTTGTAGACGTATCTACGAGGCCGTGTGATGGGCGCGGCATTTAGATACCGGAGTGAATTGAATCCACGAGGCCGTGGCTGCCTCGTATCTCTTGTAGACGTATCTTGGGGGCCGTGTGATGGGCGCGCGGCATTTAGATACCGGAGTGAATTGAATCCACAAGGCCGTGGCTGCCTCGTATCTCTTGTAGACGTATCTTCGAGGCCGTGTGATGGGCGCGCGGCATTTAGATACCGGAGTGAATTGAATCCACAAGGCCGTGGCTGCCTCGTATCTCTTGTAGACGTATCTTCTAGGCCGTGTGATGGGCGCGCGGCATTTAGATACCGGAGTGAATTGAATCCACGAGGCCGTGGCTGCCTCGTATCTCTTGTAGACGTATCTTCGTGGCCGTGTGATGGGCGCGGCATTTAGATACCGGAGTGAATTGAATCCACAAGGCCGTGGCTGCCTCGTATCTCTTGTAGACGTATCTTCCAGGCCGTGTGATGGGCGCGCGGCATTTAGATACCGGAGTGAATTGAATCCACGAGGCCGTGGCTGCCTCGTATCTCTTGTAGACGTATCTTCGAGGCCGTGTGATGGGCGCGCGGCATTTAGATACCGGAGTGAATTGAATCCACAAGGCCGTGGCTGCCTCGTATCTCTTGTAGACGTATCTTCGTGGCCGTGTGATGGGCGCGCGGCATTTAGATACCGGAGTGTATTGAATCCACAAGGCCGTGGCGGCCTCGTATCTCTTGTAGACGTATCTACGAGGCCGTGTGATGGGCGCGGCATTTAGATACCGGAGTGAATTGAATCCACGAGGCCGTGGCTGCCTCGTATCTCTTGTAGACGTATCTACGAGGCCGTGTGATGGGCGCGGCATTTAGATACCGGAGTGAATTGAATCCACAAGGCCGTGGCTGCCTCGTATCTCTTGTAGACGTATCTACGAGGCCGTGTGATGGGCGCGCGGCATTTAGATACCGGAGTGAATTGAATCCACGAGGCCGTGGCTGCCTCGTATCTCTTGTAGACGTATCTACGAGGCCGTGTGATGGGCGCGGCATTTAGATACCGGAGTGAATTGAATCCACGAGGCCGTGGCTGCCTCGTATCTCTTGTAGACGTATCTTGGGGGCCGTGTGATGGGCGCGCGGCATTTAGATACCGGAGTGAATTGAATCCACAAGGCCGTGGCTGCCTCGTATCTCTTGTAGACGTATCTTCGAGGCCGTGTGATGGGCGCGCGGCATTTAGATACCGGAGTGAATTGAATCCACGAGGCCGTGGCTGCCTCGTATCTCTTGTAGACGTATCTTCGAGGCCGTGTGATGGGCGCGCGGCATTTAGATACCGGAGTGAATTGAATCCACGAGGCCGTGGCTGCCTCGTATCTCTTGTAGACGTATCTTGGGGGCCGTGTGATGGGCGCGCGGCATTTAGATACCGGAGTGAATTGAATCCACAAGGCCGTGGCTGCCTCGTATCTCTTGTAGACGTATCTTCCAGGCCGTGTGATGGGCGCGGTATTTAGATACCGGAGTGAATTGAATCCACGAGGCCGTGGCTGCCTCGTATCTCTTGTAGACGTATCTTGGGGGCCGTGTGATGGGCGCGCGCTGAGAGCGGAAGATGTTGGCGATCTCCACGAGAGTCTGTTGTTGTTGTTTGGTTTAGAAACGACTCCGGTCGTGACCCGCGGGGTATTGTCGAACTAATGGACCCTCGAAATCTTAATGGTTTGTGGAGATGGGCGACGTTTTCCGTTGTGTATGAGGCGAGTTTTCTTAGAATTGAGACGTCGGGATTTTCACAACGTCAAATTGAAGAAATGTGCGTCTGAAGATCGTGTATAAACCCACCCCTCCCCGTTTCCTAAAGAACTCGCGGCTAAAATATTTTGGATTTTGGAATTCTAAACATTCATTTGGTGCGTGTTTACCACCATATCATGTAATTGTCAAGTGTCACTTTAAGTATAGGATTTGTTGCTATGGAATTGTTTTATTACATGATATTTTTCATAAGAACAAACTCCATAGCAACTATAAACAAATCTAAAACAACACAAAAGTTTAAAACCACTTCAGAAGTACGGATTTATAAAAAATTGCCTGCGGCGCTTTTGTTGGGGACATACCCCCCCCCCATCGTGTCGTTTGTTGAGCACCTTTTTTACGGTTATGTTCTACTCTGGGCAGCTCCCCCCGAAATATATTCGTGCGTACGCCGCCACTGGCAGCAACGTTCAGAGATGTTGCAACATCCGGGCTCATGTTGTAATAATCACCTCCACATATGTGTATGTCTTGTATCGGACACAACGTAAAGCTATATCGCAGTCCGCCATCTTCCTTAGAGGGGTTACATGTCACCACGCTAATGCCATGTTCACACTAGGCCCGCTAAAGCATGTAATGTGAACTGCGTGGGCAACATAACCTAAAACTCACCTCACCGCCTGGTATCTTTTGAAAACATGTATGATTTTTAACAAGGCAGTGGCAAATTGATCAAGTTATAATTAAGCCTGTATTACACGGTCAAACTTTTTCATCCAACTCCTTGAATTCAAGAACAAAAGCGCATCAAAAACAGTCAGTATGTAATCAAATACAACAATAGGAATTATTTATTGATGCGCTTTTGTCCTTGAATTCAAGGAGTTGGATGAAAAAGTTTGACCGTGTAATACAGGCTTTATGCTTGTTGCGCTACATGGACGTCAACGAGCGCCGAGCGCCGGAAGTAGATGATCCGAAGAAGTTGGAACCAACAAACTTTGGCGCTTACAAGCGCCGCTTCGCCCTGATTGGTCGGATCATCCACTTCCGGCGCTCGGCGCTCGTCGACGTCCATGTAGTGCAACAAGCATTAACCGCTAACTACGTACACAAAACGCGGTTAGTGCTTGATGACAGTTAGGGCTAACAGGATCGTCCAATAATATCGAACGGCCTTGAACGTCGCTAACCACAGTTAGTGTAACTGCTGTTAGCGGGTCTAGTGTGAACAGAGTAAGGAAACAACGTCTAGATTAGAAGATAGCGCGGACGAATGCCGCAGGGATACACGGGAGGAATTGTAGGTGGAACTGCGCATTGTGCATAAACATCCCCTCCCATTGTCCCAACGCCGTCGTGCTTTATAAATCTTCATTACATCCGTGGTAAACATAGTTTAACATTGTCAGTGGGGAATATTACGTAATATAGTATAGTTGTCGCGAAACAACCTTGCGCAGGGGCCTCATTCCAGTACATTTGAAAACTTAACCCCGGTGTTAGCCAATAGCCAATCAGGAGTCAGCAATTGAGACGCCGATCGAAGGAAGGCATTGTTGAAAAAACGAGACAATATCAAAACAATAACAAACAAAAACAGTCCAATAACCTCAAAATGTTGACAAAATACTCAATAAAACTACATATTGACATATATATGAGCTATATAATGTACTGTAAATACACACAATTGTTTATAAACTTCAATAAACACCTAAAGTAACGTATCCATGAAATAGGATATCCTAATGTGACATTTGTGAAACTACACACACGGGCATTGACAAAATGGCGGCATTTCAAAGTATTGTTGAGATAACTCTTCTTAACCCTACTATCAGACAGGGTCATATTTGCCTCCGAATTATGCAGGGAAGCCTGTGTAGGAGTTAACCCCGGGGTCATTTTAACATGGGGTTAGCGAGAGTTAAGAAGAGTTAAAAAAATGTACAGGAATCAGGCCCCAGATGGTTTCGTCGTGGATGAGTGTTTCGTAGCTAAGCAGAGAGCCGCAATTTAAATACCGGTGATTGATTGGTCACGAGTCATTCGTCTATCACGAACGCAACGGTAATGTTGTCTTGTGACAAGAATACCCGGAACCCTGCCGCGATTGTTACGTCAGACCCGCGCCTTCTGGAATAAATTCGCCCAGTCGCAGATTATGCCTTTGACAACACTTATTAAAAGCAAGGGTACCTCTACGTCAAAAACCGCACACAATTTTCATTTTTAAATTATATCTCAAGAATGGCCTTCGAAATAGAAAATCTGAATGGTTTGGTAAGCCATACATACTGAATGCTCTAAAGTCTAAATGTGTCTCATCATTAAAATCAGTATGGTTTTTATTTTTAATTAATGTTATTACTAATTATCCATTTAATAATCAAAATATTTCATTCAGTTTGTAGAGCTTGCCAAAACACAGTGCGCTGTTGACTAAGATTTTCGATTTCGAGTAGCATTCTTGAGATAAAATTAAAAAGTGAAACTTTTCTGCGTCTTTTGACGTAGAGATACACTTCACTCTTAAATTGGTGAACATCCAAGGAGCGGGATTTAACAAGGGCAACTGGAGAATAAATTGTGTTATTATCATTAAAGGAAAGAATAGAAAATCACTGTATCAATTTGACAATACTCTACAATACTTACCGTTCACTAAACCACTATCGTTGCAATCGTTCAGTTTAATCGAATCGATTTGATGGTTCTCAACAAATCTACGATGACGTTTTATGATGTTATATCTATCCACTACAATCGAGCCAGGAATAACTATTGGATCCGTGGAACCGATTTGAAGTGTTCGTTTCCCGCCCCACTGTCCGCAATAACAAATGCATCCGTGCAATCCGGTCTCCGATGACCACCATGAAATACCTTAATAATAATAATAAGCTATTATTATTAAGGTGTGGCGTCATTTGATTGCACTCTAGCCGCGTCGGGGTGAAACAATTCACTTCGGCCTCAAGACGGACATTATACACGTTAGACCCGTGTATTTTCCATTACACGCCATGTATAGGCCTACTTGATGTACTCTAGTCTAGGCTGGATGGTCATTTCGTTTACCGTTTGGTCGCCCAATTTATGGATTTCATTGCCACCATTTGGGAAATGGAGACCAGGTCAACTGCTGGCAGATTGCCAGACGTCATATATATATATATTATATCCACTCGATCATTGCTCCCCTTGGGATGGCCTTACCGGGAAAACAAGGCTGCTTGTGCTCGGCTAAGTCCTTGCGCGACGTTGTTGTAGCTGCGCGCGCAGGCGTCAAACAAGATGTCTCGTGTTTTTCTAAGATCCGAATTCACCAAACTTTTTAATCGGCCGATTTACTAATCTCGGATTGGTTACCATGGTTTCAACAATTATTACATACAAAACGCATGGTGGCTTCTACTGGGCGCCATTTTCGATCTCCAATTAACAGAAAATCGCTGAAGTTTTGAAGTTTGGTGAAACTGGCCCTAAGAAGTTATAATATTTGGTTCGGAAAGTGGGTTTACAGTAACCTTGTGAATGCTGACGTCTTAAATTGTCGGGGATTGGCCGAACAAATTCAGTATTTGAAGAAGCCACTCACTGACTCACTCGGTGATTGTCATTATGAGTGTCGAGATATCGTCATTATGAGTGAGTTGGAGCAAATTGTTGGGTGGTTTTTTGAAATACTGACGTTTGGTTGGTCAATGTCTGACGATCTGTGACGTCAGCATCCACAAGGTTGCAGTGGAACAACTTTACAAATTGACCAAGATGATCCATCGACACTTGTAGGAGTGAATGGCAGTATGGAGAGCATCTATACTTGTCAGTTGTTTATCCTTTGAGAAGCAATAATGATCGTTAAAAAATCTTACCCGATCCGATAGTGTGTGTTAATCAATGTAGGCTAAATCACAAATCACAAGTATATATTAAACATTCAAGTTTTTTAATATTTACTCGTGCTTTAACAAATATAGGTTATGCGCATGGCCAGAAGGGCAACTCTCGAAGGGTAGGCCTACCTCTACGTCAAAAACCGCACAACATTTTCATTTTTAAATTATATCTCAAGAATGCTACTCAAAATCAAAAATCTGAATCAACAGCATTCTGTGGTTTGGTAAGCCCTACACACTGAATGCTCTAAATGTGTCTTACGTTATAATCAGTATTGTTTTTATTTAAAATTAATTTTATTAGTAATCATCGACTTAATAAGCAAAATAACCATACGCTAATGGTTATAATATTTAATTCAGTCCGTAGGGCTTACCAAAACACAGTGCATGTGCTGTTGACTCAGATTTTCGATTTCGATTAGCATTCTTGAGATATAATTAAAAGATGAAAATCTTTTGCGGTTTTCGACGTAGAGACACCCTTCACTCGTGAGTATAAGAAGAAAAAGCGGTTTATACGAGGGCTGCAACCAACACCCCTAAAGAAGCCCACAAAGCGGTGGTACAAAGCGCGCGTGGTGTAAGTAAGGGCGGTGTTATGACAGTGATATTGTTTGGAGCCAGGATGAGAAGTCCTTATCTCATTAGACGAACAAGCTCAAAGACTAAGGTTGGAATTCATAGTCGGCCCCTACACCTAGGGGCACCCATTGTTGCTATGGATTTGTTTTGTTTATGGGAAATAACATGCAAACAATTGTTACCTTGGTAACAATGGGCGCCCCTAGGTGTAGGGGCCGACTATGAATTCCAACCTAAGCCCTGTGACAAGACGCGCTATCTGTACTTGTCAATCGCAGCCGAGGGAGACATATATAGCGGCAGTATAATATACATGCCAAGTGGTGACGTTACTATCAACAATAACAAGCAATGGCTCTGTTCGTGTGCTTCCAATGCAGAAGGTCCCGGGTTCAAATCCCGCTTCAGACAGAAGGTTTTTTACTTCTAATGTGGATTCAATTCCATTACTTCTTGGCCAGGAATGAGTAAACGGTGACTTTGGAGCCTTCCTAGCAACGAAGCACTCAATAAATTCAAACTGGTTCTGAATCGGCCTTGTTGATTCTGGCATTTGTCCGCAGGTGTTCGCACTGTCCAATCACTGATTCATACGTTTCGTATTTGAAATATCGATCTTTGATTGGTTATCGCTCACTCGTCGAGGGTGTTCGGTGCCTATAGGGTTGGTTTAGTCACTTTAAATTAAAGTCCCCCACTGCAAATCAGTTTCGTTACTGAGTGGGTAGACTCTAAATGTGAATTTATTTATTTATTTATTTGTAGAAGTAGGGGCATTTAGACATTGCCTTATCCCGCGCACATACACTTCTCTCATGGGTCTGGATCATATATTCATTCCAAGTCGTTCTAGCAAGCATCGCATCACATTCATAAATCGCTATATTATTCTCTCCTGTAAATTCAAGTTTTCCTATATTTTAATATTTTAGTAAATATTAACATTTATGAGCTCGTAGGGAGCTTTGTCTTGTCTTGAGAAGAGATAAATAACAACCATACGTGTGTTACTCTGAGTATACAGTGCTGCACCTGGGCATTATTTATGTAACTAAAAGTTGCGCTTCCATAAACCGACTTGTAGGTTTGCTCCTAGCTATTTTTCATACTTTTCGTATTTCACTCTTCTAAATGTCATGTTTGTGCGCTGGTCTAATCATTTTATAAAAGTGTGTTTACCCATAGCGAAAATAAAATGGCCGTCTTTATAGTATGTATAGTATTGAGTCAGGCGTGTAACTTATTGAGATGGGTTTCGGATAGAGACATTTCGACACCTCAAACAGAACGATTGGTTTCAAGTTCCGGTGGATGGGGTTCGATTTCCTTATACGTCTTTCCCAGTGTCCTTTGGGAGATAGGCACGCGTGTATAAATATTGTCTGTCTACCTTCCCAATGTCACCCATTTTGTGTTTTTAGTTATGTATTCCAACCTTGACTCGACTGTGATGAGTGTAAAAGCGAAACCCTGCCCGCCCCCATGCACTCGAAACAAAACTATATCAACATCTTGATCCCTTCGCTGTGGCTGCGTGTTGGGTTGGTATAGTGCAGATATTTATGTTTTGATATAGTCTAAAAGCTCCACTCGCTAGTTATGTGACCACTGCCCCGGCATAACAAATATGACTGATTATAAATAATATAATATGATATGAATAAATATGATATGATTGTCACGTTGTCACGGTGGTAAGGGGTGGCCACATAGCGATAAAGGAGAGCAGCAAGTAAACATCAAACTAAGAGTATCACAAGTATAGTTTACCATGTGGACAACCTTTGCTGTTTCGTTAACAATACAGTTGGATAACTGCGTTCCAGAATTCATCTCACAAGTATAATCTCGGATTACCTTGCCGTGATGCCAGGACACAAACGCGACACTGTATAGGGATTTGTTTTGCTTCGTATAAATGGACATGGAATAGCCAATAGAATTGGAACTTTTTCTGGAACATTTAAAAGACAATCCAGTATGAATATTGGAACACTTGGATTACTGCATTGCTGAGTGAGATACGTAATCCGATGAATTGTTGAACGCAGCTGCTGCGTGGTTCTGTCAAGTCTTCAAAGGCAATCTGTGTGGTTATAATAACGTGAAATAAACTGTAGTGCAGAAGTATATTAGCTCCCGTAGAAGCAAGTAGCCTATATACAGTACTATACTGCAGAAGTTTATTAACTCCCGTAGAAGCAACACACAGAATTGTGGTATATACAGTACTATCTACATGGAAAACCACAACAACAAACATATGGTGCGACGTATGTGATTTATTCATTATTACTGTTTCTTGTCACATATAAAACAATTTAAAAACGCGATATTTCGAACCCTGATCAGAGCTCTTCAACAGGCGAAAACACACTGACACACAGTGTGTTTTCGCCTGTTGAAGAGCTCTGACCAGGTTTCGAAATATCGCGTTTTTAAATTGTTGTTTTCTACTTTGTTTCCGTTTTAATTAATTGGTTTATTCATTTCATATGAAGTTAGTAATACTACCATATATTTTACTATAAGGCTCCTCGTGATGAATTTTGATGATTTTGATTTCAAACGATGGTTTTTTTGTGATTTTGATGAACTTATAGAATGTTAACTATATTTATCGTATTTATAGTATTGTGTAACTACCTCGTGCATGTAGCAATTAAACTAAACTATATAGACATTTGTAAATGGAAGTTATACGTAACATAGAAATGCTCTGTCCTCGTTGCTTTGTGTGTGCAACATCTTCTATATAATGAGGTCGCTAATGAGGCGGCTGGAGGTGACGGGAGAACTGTGCAACCCGATACGAACACAAATACTTGCTGATACCTTCTTGCGGTGGCGTTTGCTACATCCGCGCGTCAAGTGCACGAAATAAATACCTTCCTACCTCCCCCCCCCCCCCCCCCCCCCGTCGCGGATTGTGGCAGGGAGCTGTTGCGCATCGCTATCTCTAAACCATTAGCAGATTTCAGTGTTCGCAGAAGTGTATGGTAATGTAAACCTAACCAGCCAGTAAAGTTGGCTTCTCAAACTTCTTTGCTAGCGACCCGAAATTTCTAGGCGAAAACCTCGCGACCCCGTCTTTTATATCGGACCTTATTTGCGTGGTTTATAAATAGACACTGAAATAGATTGTAGCTTGTTAGCCGCGATATTTGCAGCGATTCGCTTCGCTCTGTGTTGACATTTTTATGAGCGGATGCAAAAGTAAGGAAGTTGTCCGCTAATGAAACCTCTTTTTTTAACTTTTCTATTTAAATCTTTCTATACATTTTCTTTGAGAAGTTCGATTTTATGTACATCTTAATTTCAATTTTTCATGAGCTTGTGACCCCATTTTGATTGGTTGCGACCCATAGTTGAGAAGCCCTGTGGTAATCATGTTTAAAACGTTACCACAACATTCTCATTTTTGAATTATACGCGTATATCAATAATGCTACTTGAAATCGAAAATCTGTTGGCATAGCGGACTGTGGTTTGGTGTGCCCCACATACTGAATGCTAACATTATAACCAGTATGGTTGTTATTTGTATTGTATTTTTATTACCCTTACGGATTTAATAAGTAAAATATCTACCCTATTGATAATAATATTTAGTGTATTTATTGTTCACATAGTAAGTGATAAGGGCCAAACCATAGTAGGCCTAGGCCTACGCTATGCCCAGAGTCTTTCAGTGTCGCTTAGCATTCTTTGGGTATAATTTAAAAAATAAAAATCTCGTATACTTTTTATTAGATGGCTTATCTAATTCTCTGTGTTTTGTTTTGTTGCAGGTAAGTTGATACTTTACATCACGTCCTCGAAAGTGGACCAATCGTTCGGGGGTGGGTCGGGGAGGGGTAAGTTGAAAAACCAACACTGGTTTTAGTCCAGGGTTCTCCCCATTTTGTCAGTCACCTTTTTCTGGTGCCAGAATTTTTAGCTATACAGGTAATATAAAAAACTACCTATGTCAAGTCTGTCCGCCCATAGTAGAAACGAAACACTTAGAGCTAATGGCCCATGTTTGTGTGTATTGAATCATTATAATCGGCTTGTAAACCAATATTTACTAGAAAAACACGTTTGCCAATTTTATAATAACTGATGTCGAAAGAATGTCACCCTTGGAAATAACAAGAATTGTAAGGAAATGACAACAGCGCGCTACCTGTTGGCCCTTTTAATACCCTATTTCACGGTCTATTAGACAAACATCATGGTCATTAGCTCTAAACGTTTCGTTTCTACTATGAGCGGACAGACTTTACTGTGGTGTACTGAGTACTGAGTAAGTAACTCCAAACGGATTGCCATTGATGAGATGACATTTTGTGTGCGCGTATTTTCTGGGATGCATTTGTACTTTTAAATTATTTCCGTTTTTTTATGTTATTGTGTGTACTTCTGTGTGACTTTTATCTCCATGGTATTGAATTTAAAGATGGAGACTTCAATTCAGGTGCAAGGCGGGATATGCCGCTCTCCACTGAGGCAGAATAAGTGGGGTCCGGCGGGTAGACACCCCTCATATTATCCACCTGCGCGCTACAGGGTTGCCACGTTTCTATACATTCAGTGCAGTAGCGGTCATTCGTACATTCTCGATCGGCTACCGGCGTATGGTCAGTCATCGTTGTATAGATTTTGCAACGCAGGAAAGGTCTGTGGTTCTCTATTGAAATTTACGATTCATTTGTTTTCTGAGGAGTTAACGCGCGTGTAAGTGCTGCTCTTTGGTAAAATTAGTATCCTTTGAAGATTAGATCTTGCACCAAAATTGCAGGTCACATCTTTAACAACGCTCTGTAATAAAGACCCACGTGCCCGAATCACGCTTCGCGCGCGCTTCACGCAGTTTATTTTTTCTCGTCTGGAACACTATTTTTACTCCGTCACAGTTTGTTGCATGCATGCGTGGTTTCTCACAGGCTACGCCTGGCCACAGCGCGCGTGCATGGGCTTCCTCTTTATGTATATAGACAGGTCCTATTGATTTACGATGTGATCAATGATGGCCTCTAGTGCACAATACATAGACTGTCTTGTTTTTGTTTTATAGCTCTCTCCCAGCTCGGTCGCTTTCTTCCCTCCCTCCCTGCCTGTCTGGTTTGCATGGTCTCGTGTGTTGGCACCGTCTTCTATAGCTGGGAATAGTTGTAATCAGGCCCCCCCCCCCTTCCCCCACATTCTTCGTTCACGTGTTTATCTCCTTCACGTGCTGAATAATATTAACTTTATTTGTAATATATTCGATTTTATAGCTTGCGCACGCGTTATCTACCCGTATGTTCTTATACTTACATTTCACATTTAGGTCATGAAATGAGTTGCCGTGAGTGTTGATTCAAACTATCACGTATAGATATCGCTGCTAAGCAACCTCTTTACGGCGCCATTGACGATTTGAGAATCAAACAATAATGCACAATTTGACAGCTGATATGATTTGATTTGATATTTTGGTTTTTACGTCCTATATTTTTCCAACTTGGCTAATCGAGACGTTGTATGGGTGAAATTTGAAGATGAAGATATTTTCTTGCTAGCAGAATGCATCTCGTCTATTTTGAGTGGTCAGTTGTCTACTAATTGTCGTAATGCGATTTTGGTTTTATTTTATAATAGTGATCTTTGTACTCATTGTCTGTGGAGATAAGAAGTTATTATTACTAAATCGTATGTATGAATGTGTAGTAATTGTTTAAATTTATTCTCGAATTCAAGCTGAGGGTAGCCGACAGTTGTTTTCTATTCTTTTTTGTTGTTCGTCAATTGATACCCAAATGTTCGGTGAATATTAGTTTTAAACAACGAATCAAATGGTTTAAATGATTTATGCATTATCTTTTTTGTTCGTTTATTAAATAGCGTGACTGCGGCAAGTGAATGCATTGTCCACGAGTGTAATAACAAAAACAATACATTATTAAATCAATGTTTTTCCGTTGTTTGTATTGGTGTTTCCGTCTCGGCTCGTGTATGACAACTGAGTGTGTACAGCAACGATGTACTTACTATACATACACCACTATGTACCCCACTTAGTGATGTACATTTCTCGAGAATATTTTTGGGGAGAATATTCTCGTGAAAATACTCGAGAAATTTCTCCAAACCTAAGAAAATGGAAAAATCATGATCAGTTTGATAAATATTCATGTTTTGTGTTTTTAAGTTAAATTAATGTTTTAGGCCGTCTGTTGAAGTATGATTATTTCAGTACGTATAGCCTATACATTTTTTTAATGTATTTTATTTTGAGAACAGGATAATATAAATGTGTCCACCCTATTCAATTGAGAGCATAAATGTGAAATCAATGAACAAATTGTTACACATTAGACATGATTAAATTCAAATCGAGCCGTTTTGGCTACAGCAGAATGTGTTATGCAAAATTCAACGGTTCAATAATATTAGCAATAATACCTTATAATAGGCTATTATTACTAATATATTATTGTTATAGCCAATGTGAAATACTCAAGTGTAAAAACTTGTGCCAAAGCAATAGAAAACTTTAACAATAAAGTAAAAAAAAAAAAAATTGAAATTTCTCAAACGTTCCAGAATTTCTCGGAGAGAATTCTCCTTCTCGAGAAACTTTCCGGAGAAAAATATACTTCTCGAGAAACTTTTCCGGAGAAATCTCCCGACTCATGCAGTATATCCCATGCGGTGGCTATACCGCAGCCGGCCGGCACACGTCCCAACACAAAATGTTGCATGTTTACCTTAAAATATCTATCTTGGTCCGCGTTATCCTCACTGTCGATGCGTCTCTTCAAGTGTGCCGCGCGCAATATTCCGAGAGCCGAGCCCACTCTCGCTTGTTGATACCGCTGTCTATATACTGACTCAGTTCTACCCTCCAATCTGCTCTAACCAACGGTAACTAGTGTTTGAGAGGAGAGTGGTCACCCATCCACCTCCTGACCTAGCCCGAGGTTGCTTAACTTCAGCCGGTTCCCATACGAACACCGAAGTTACGCAACCTCGGGCTAGGTCAGGAGGTGGATGGGTTACCACACTCCTCTGAAACATTTTAGAGCAGATTGGAGGGTTCGAAAGCTTGTGTAACAGCTTCGTTCTTCTCGTCAACTGTTCGGCAGTCCAGGTTAGTGAAGGAACGTATATGACTGGACAAAGTTACACCGTCCTTTCAAATGGGACGTAAAGCTGATGGTCCCCTTGGTAATTTTTGACAGGAGTAGGCTACGTGCCGGTACCAGGCTTTCCCTCCTCCCTTCCTCATTATCATTCATCAATCATCCCTCATCAGGCTAATGGGGGGAAATGTGCCCTTCACTGGCCTTAATTACTACAAAATAAATAAATATAATGTATACCGATAAAGGCTGCTTAGCGGTAAGACGCGACTCTAATTCGGAAGGTCGCCGGTTCGATTCCGCGGCCAACGGCAGCTCTGACTGAAGTTTTTTCGAGGTTTTTCTCAGTCGTAAAGCCGAATGTTGGGATTGAGTCCTACTATCAGCCCTCGGACATTCCTTCCCAGCTATCCAAACACCCTAATAACCTAGTAAGTCACCTGAATAGGGGCACATCAGGTAAAGCTGGTGTGCACCCTATAACGCCGTTGGTATTCCTACGAAAAATTATTATATAATATATTGACAAAGTGTTGCGGGCTGGGGCGTTTTGAACCGTGTATGGTCTTGATTTGTTTGTATTCCCCGAGGGATATAAATCAATTGAGTATACACACACGACCTTGTTATTTCCTTATTCTATTGTTTGTACGTTACATTTTTGTTTATAAATATTTCTTTCTCTCGCTTTGTGCTGTATTTGTTGAAGTGGCCGCGACGGCCATTGTTGTTTTTTTCTGATAACGCTGTACACATGCACACAAAGCATGTGAAAGCATGGTACACATCCAAAGCATGTGAATACTTGAGTGTGTGTGTGTGTTTACGTTCACTGTTTGATCATATGGAGTTATCGTGTTCGGTACTTAAACATCAAATTGGAATAGAATGTGTGTTTATACTTGAGTTGAGTGCCGCCTACAGCCGAAGCCAAGTGAATGACGGTCGCTATAGTAAACATTCACGCAATGGCCGGTGTTTTGGCATTTAGGTAATTGTTATTGTTATCTTCTAAAGAAATTATATATATTTTACGATTTCCCGTCTCTGTGTGTACCTTTGTAAATAGACATGTTTAAATTTTACATCTTTTGGTAAATTGTAAAGGCACTTCTTAACGGCAACGTTTTCTACAACGTAGGAGGTCTCGTCGCATTGACATATCGGTGTATTTTAAAGTTTCACCTTCACTTCAAGATCTCACTTCGTTGCAGCATTGCCAAGAGTTTAGAGAAAGGAAAAATTATGAAGTCAAAATTGTACATATACTATAATATTTTTTTTAACAGTGTTAATATATCTTTGTTTATCTTTATCTCGATAGGCCTATATTTTCTCAAGATTTATTCCCTAGAGAATATTGTAGTTCTTTTTACCTTTTTTCAAGATATTATTCTGATAATATATGTAATGTTTATCTGGATACAGATTCAGTTAGTAACAACGCATTACAACGGATATATAGCCTATAGATTTGCCACTTTAAATAGACTATAGACGCATTCTGGTGGCAAGAAAATACACTATTATAAGGAGGAGTTTATCTGTCAATTGTTCATTGTTGCTTTATTGTTAAATCCTCAATAAGGAGTTTGCTTAGCAGCGCTATCTATTTGTTAGCTTGAGTCTTCAAAAGCACAAGACGACTCAATTCCAAAAATATCCAAGTTGCCGTGTTTTGTTTCGGACAAACATTGAATGTGCACCAACGAAAGAAAGATACAACAATGCAGTTGCCTATAGCAACACATTGTTTGTCCGCCTGTGATGTCACAGCCCCCTCAATTGAGTCTTGTGCTATTAATCATGTCGTGTATACGCGCGGTGGTGACTTAAGACTTGCGGCGGCCGTGATAAATTTCACCATCAGCCTTTTCCGTCAGAAAGTTAATTTCAGGCCTGTCTGCGTCAGACACGGAACGGAAAACATGGGTTATTGATTCAAAAGAAAGACTTTTCCGCTTGGCTGGAATCTGAAAGATGAGTTTCGGGGTATTATACAGCCGTGTATAATAGTTAAAGTGCAAGGATGGACGGCGCGTGCTGCATTATTACTAAGACTTACATGTTCTAGATCGTGAATTTCTTGTGTATACATTCTAATTTATCATCTTTTGCAACAGCCCGCTCTAGAGAACGCGAGGAGAAAAATGTGAAAGATAAGAAGAGTAATTTGACATCTGCTTCGTCGTGCGTTAAAGAAATAATGAGCAACTTGAAAACTGTACAGTTTAGCAGGACACTCACGTACACATAATATACACCCGAGTGAGTTTGCATCAAAACTTCTTATATTTTATGAGTTTGCTCGTAGATATTATGCTAGCCATCCTATTACATCACTGAATCTGGCGTCGTGTGTACAGATATAAACAAGCACATGTTGCTTTACTATATTTATCATATATGAATGACCGTCGTAAGCTCATTGGATTGTGTGTATTTTAAGGATATGAGCGTAACTAAAACAGATTCATTGATGGTTTTCCGTAAAACGTTATAGGCCACCACTCAAAATAGACTGCAAGTGATGCAATCTGGTGGCAAGCAAATCAACTTCTATGAGGAGGAGATTTACTCATCGTTGATTTGTTGAAACCATCAATGGCGCAGATAAGGAGGTAGCTTAGCAGCGCTATCTAATGGTATATACGTTATTTTAGTCACGGACAAGATTTTCTGTGGCAGACAGTGTGGACAAGCCATATTTATAACTATGCTATAGGCGATTGTCTTCAACTTCCAAGCTATCGCCCGTGGGTAGAACAGAGGTCTGCTTGTCGTACGAGGCGATCAAAGTAGCCCCTCCATATTATATGCATCGTTAAACAATAATAAGTATATGAGCGTTCAACTTTCCAGGGATTTGAATTGGTCGAAAAAATAAACAGACACATCCCAAGGTATCACGGTCGTATAGGTTGCTAAATGTCAATCAAACGCCAGATACAGACGAAATCAGTCGAAGATGATGGAATATCACCGACGATAGACGAAACTAGCCAAAGATGATCGATTATCACCGACGATAGACGAAATCAGTCGAAAATGATCGAATATCACCGACCATAGATGAAATCATTCGAAAGTGATCGAATGTGGCCGATGATAGACGAAATAAGTCGAGGATAATCGAATGATAGACTTAATCAGTCGAAGGTAATCGAATGATGGACTAAATAAGTCGAAGATAATCGAACGATAGACTAAATCAGTCGAAGATAATTTCGAATATCACTGACAATAGTCGAAAATGATCGAATATCACCGACCATAGACGAGAGCAGTCGAAAATTATCGAATATCACCGACGACGGACGAAATAAGTCGAAGATAATCGAATACCACCGACGATAGACAAAATCAGTCGAAGATGATCGAATATCACCGACGATAGACGAATTCAGTCGAAGATGATCGAATATCACCGACGATAGACGAATTCAGTCGAAGATGATCGAATATCACCGACGATAGACGAAATCAGTCGAAGATGATCGAATATCACCGACGATAGACGAAATCAGTCGAAGATGACCGAATATCACCGACGATAGACTAAATCAGTCGAAGATGATCGAATATCACCGACGATAGACAAAATCAGTCGAAGATGATCGAATATCACCGACGATAGACGAAATCAGTCGAAGATGACCGAATATCACCGACGATAGACTAAATCAGTCGAAGATGACCGAATATCACCGACGATAGACGAAATCAGTCGAAGATGACCGAATATCACCGACGATAGACTAAATCAGTAGAAGATGACCGAATATCACCGACGATAGACGAAACTAGTCGAAGATGACCGAACATCACCGACGATAGACGAAACTAGTCGAAGATGACCGAATATCACCGACGATAGACGAAATCAGTCGAAGATGACCGAATATCACCGACGATAGACGAAATCAGTCGAAGATGACCGAATATCACCGACGATAGACTAAATCAGTCGAAGATGACCGAATATCACCGACGATAGACGAAATCAGTCGAAGATGACCGAATATAGCCGACGAAAGGTGCCTGAGCGCGACCCGGCACCTCCACCAACCATGCACGTGTTCGCCACTGTTTCAAGACGTGTGACGTCATCACGACCCCGCCTGATACGGACGACGACGACGACGACGACGACGACGATAGACGAAATCAGTCGAAGTTGACCGAATATCACCGACGAAAGCCGCCGGAGCGCGACCCGGCACCTCCACCAACCACGTGTTCGCCACTGTAGCAAGACTTGTGACGTCATCACGACCCCGCCTGATACCCGGGTAAATACGTAATGCGGTGGCACCGATACGTGCTGCTTTATGCCCTGTTTAAGCATCCTCTCTCCTGACTGCCTCACTGCCTGACTCACTCAAACTACTCTGACTCGTCAATTATTTACCCGTATCAATGTTGCAGCATGGTGCCGAGTTGGTTTTATGTGTACTCATTACGTTGTCAGAGAGAGGATTGAGCTCGCTTTACGACGGAGAAGTGAGACTCGAACCCGAAGCTTTACGACGGAGAGGTGGAACTCGAACCCGAAGCTTTACGATCGATAGTTGGGAGTCGAACCCGAAGCTTTACGGTGGAGAGGTGGGACTCGAACCCGAAGCTTTACGACGGAGAGGTGGAACTCGAACCCGAAGCTTTACGATCGATAGTTGGGAGTCGAACCCGAAGCTTTACGGTGGAGAGGTGGGACTCGAACCCGAAGCTTTACGACGGAGAGATGGGAGTCGAACCCGAAGCTTTACGACCGATAGTTGGGAGTCGAACCCGAAGCTTTACGACCGATAGTTGGGAGTCGAACCCGAAGCTTTACGACCGATAGTTGGGAGTCGAATCCGTAGCTTTACGACCGAGAGGTGGGACTCGAACCCGAAGCTTTACGACGGAGAGATGGGAGTCGAACCCGAAGCTTTACGACCGATAGTTGGGAGTCGAATCCGTAGCTTTACGACCGAGAGGTGGGACTCGAACCCGAAGCATTTCGACCGATAGTTGGGAGTCAAATCCGTAGCTTTACAACCGAGAGGTGAGACTCGAACCCGAAGCTTTACGACGGAGAGGTGGGAGTCGAACCCAAAGCTTTACGACCTAGTGGTGGGACTCGAACCCGAAGCTTTACGTCCAAGAGTTAGGAGTCGAACCCGAAGCTTTACGATAGAGACGATAGAGATTCGAACCCGAAGCTTTATGTATACGAGAGTTCGTCTCTCTACGGGGACCGTTCATGCATGATGGAAACACATAACAATTTGATGAGATTAGTTTTTTTGTTCCGCACTCGTATTATGATGTTGTTTTATGAGACCTGGTGTGTGCGCTGCATTCGGTTGTTTAGCTCTGCTTTTGTACTATTTCGAGATGTTTTATTATTCTACTCGCCCAATCTGGAGTAGGAAGTGAGTTGTATTATGAAACGTGTTGTCTGAAGCGAGGTCTATATACTTGCGAGTACATCTCGATGGCTAACATCAATGATATTCAACAGCTATAGTAGGCTAGATGCGCAGCCTAGGAACCACAAGCGTAGCGATTTGATGCCATCTTGAAATGGGCAAATAACACAGGCGAGAATAGGAGTTTCTAATGCAACTTTCTGCCATTGGCAGCGCTAGTAGTACTAAAAGGTCCAAATTAGCATGTAAACTGCCCATTTCAAGATGGCTTCTAATCGCTACGCTCGCTACTGAGTGGAAGGTTGGGGGACTGGTGATCTAGCCTACTATAGATGTTGAATATCATTGGCTAACATGGAGGGGCTGTGTGATGACTATAGAGAGCCTATATATACGTCCGCCGGTATGTTGAATCACTCGCGCACCTCAGGCACTATTGGTTCGCTGTATTTGTCATGCACTTATGAAATAGAAAAGAAGTTATAGTGAATTGTTTTGTTTTTTAATTAAAGAGCTTGCAAACCGATGCTGCCCGCAGGTACAAGTGGATTCAACATGGCGATAAGCCGCACTTGTCCGAACGCCTGTGTTTTGTTGCTAACTCCAGTTAGGTTCAGTTTTGACGTTATTAACAATGTGTACCCTCTCTTCATTGTTTGTTGATGATTGTTGATAGCGTCATGTATGGAGTTGACTAAGGAATAGAGATACTTGAATTACACTATACAGTATATAGTTTATATGATAAGATAAGACATTTTGTTTTTGACTTAGGTCCGGTTAACGGGTTGTTAACGGGGCCGTTAGCTGACGGTCCGTAATCTGTAACCCAATCAACCCTATGCAGATAACGGACCGTCAGCTAACTAACGGCCCCGTTAATGACCGATTGAAAAACCGGGCCTAAATTAATACTCTCGTTTTCCGAACCACTTTGCTTGCGCGCGTTCGCTACGATTATCTGTCTGTCTGTCTGTCTGTCTGTCTGTCTGTCTGTCTGTCTGTCTGTCTGTCTGTCTGTCTGTCTGTCTGTCGATCCATCTCTGTAAATATCGTTTCTCACACTTGGTCTATTCTCGTCTTATCGAGAGTGTTTTCGAAGCAGGGCGAACAGGCATGCAGACCAAGGTAACAGCCTGGAATGGAACACACATGGACGTATACAGGGGGGGGGGGGGGGTACGTCAACAAACCTGCCGTCAGTACGTTTCGACAGTTTTTTTTTTCGGATGGAACGTGAGTCTACAGGTTTCCATTCCATCACTTTTCGTCCCGCGCTGGGATTTATTCTGCATTGCGTGTTGGATTGATTAAAGGAGCTGTTACCTGATAAATCCATTTTTTGTATCGTGCATTCTTTAGTGGAATACAAATCTAAAGCAACCATTTAAAATTGTGTAACTTAAAACAGTGAATTTATATTATTAGTTAAAGTTTTCATTCTCTTAAAATTGCGAGAATTGGGGTTTTAAAGGTGCCATTATGCCTATCTATACTATAAACTAATTTTTTCACTTAGATACTAAAACATAGTACTAACTATAGGTCTACTAACCTAAAATTATCGTGGAAACAATATAAATTGATACTGTGTAAAAATTTCAATTTTTAAACGCAAAGAAGTGAAAGTTATCCAATAACATCCCATTACAAAAGAAGGTGATTAACAATATCTGAAAAACGGAAACCACCCGCTTGACAATAGCGAAGACGGGGCTCAGGATTCGGTCCTTTTTCAAAGGGTCGGCCATGATTATTTCTTCTCATGAAAAATGACCATCTCTAAATGAAACTGGTATTTTACTACTCTTTTCTCTTACAAACCCATTATGAGAATGGCTAATCCTGAATATTCATGGTCGAAGCTCCATGTGGTTTGGAATTGTCTTTACTATGTTAGAATGTAAATGCATTGCCAGATTAAGGGGGGGGGGGGGGGGGATGATTGACAGCATTAATCGCCAAACAGTTCCTTTTAGTTCGCATTTTTGCCGGCGTGTATTTTGAATTGAGACGAACTCTAGATGTAGTCGCGTGTATACCGTGAGATACGAGCGGGTGTTGCGCATAAGCCGCGCTCGCTCGCGCTTCCCGTTTGCTAATCCACTTTGCTTCGTTCTAATCCGGCGCCGTAACTGCGGCTTTTGTCTTTGTGTTGTAATTTTAAGTGTGCAATAAATGAAGCTGAGCCAAACCAGATGTTTGGGGGGTTTCCGTTCCGCTTACATCTTTAAAACATCATGGCCTGGATTCACAAAGATTCCTATTGCCTAACTCTAGTTGTCATAAGTTAGGCAAATCATAGCTATAGTTGAGAAACTGTAAGAATGACGGTCCTCTTCATATCCCCTCCACAGCTACCCGACCCCCCTCAACTCCACGAAACAGCAATCTGAACAACTGAAACAAACTGATTTTCAGTTACGTATTTCATTTTGTCGGGCTGTCACGGAGTTGAGGGGGGTCGGGTAGCTGTGGGGGGATATGGAGGGGGCCGTCATTCTTACAGTTTCTCAACTATAGATGAATCATCTTTGGGTATTATTACACATTCACAAATAAAATATTATTAGTTTAGTTGTTGATTTTTTACTATATATTTTATCTTAATGACATTGTAGAACGACGTATGCGTGATTTGTATCATTCAGATTTGCCTATAAACTAGGACGTTTAGCACTTAGGCACCATTGTGAATCTGGGCCTAGAATTCTGTGAATAGAAAGTTGAATTTTACAAAATACCGTATTGGTTTTGTTTTGAATATAGCATTCTTGTTATTAGATGAGAATATTATAAGAACGTGGCCGGATTTAATGAAAATTCTTCGCATTTTAATAAAGTTTTTAATGTAGTATACGTATAGATTTAGGTTGCTGTTTTTTTCCCCCCAGTTTATATTATTTTGATACGGATTTTTGTGAGATAACGAAACACGCGGAGTCATCGCGTTTTTTAAAGCTATGTCGAAAAATACGATGGAACACTCGTGTGTCTAGAACACATCTTCCTTTAAAACCGAGCTATATGTATAGCAACACCATTATAATATAACAACACCATTATATAACACCATTATAATGTGCTGTTATGAACAATTATTATTGGAATCATTAGTCATCTTGTGGAAACATAATATCGTAATTTTGTATCTTTAACCTTAATCGGAAATAAAACAGTTAAGCAACACATATTGTTTCGGAGAATACAAGATTTTCATAGGACGATTTTCCCCGCCTGTTTGGTGGCAAGACAGCGACATTCGAACACCGCGACCCCACGAAAAAAGTCACAGATAATATTGACCCTAAGACAAAAAGTAATGAAACTGAATCCTTAATATAAGTTAAAAAAACTTCTGCCTGAACCGGGATTTGAACCGGGGACCTTCTGCATTTGAAGCAGGGATGCTAACCACTGGACCAACGAGCCTGATTGGCCATCGACGTGTCAGAACATACGAGAACCCTGCACGAGTTTCTAAAACAAGACGTGTTCGCACTGAAGGTACTCGTCAGCCTGTCCGTGTAAGATAAGACAGTTTCTTGGCTCCGCGTCCAACGTGTCGTATTAGGGGGAAATCAATTGCGGGCGGGGTTAGACTGCCATGCAGCCAGACTGTTTGGGCTGGAGAGATTGATGACGCCCGATTGTTCCTAGATTGGTTCCTGTTCCTGTAGGAGATGGTGCAAGAAGTCAACACGGTGCGATAACGACGTGGCGCGGTAACTCCGGTATAGGATGAAGGGAGAGCGGCACTCGGGGTTATCGGCATGCGGGGTGACCGGTACATGGGGTGACCGTCACGTGGGGTTACCGGCACGCGGGGTGACCGGTACGCGGGTTGACCGGCCCATGGGGTGGAAACATACTATGATACTATACTGTAGGCTACTATTGACAAGTTAGAGAACAATCAACATTTTTTAACAAAATTGTTCTTTACGTCATGTAAAACATAGAAAATAAAAACAAAATATATTTTTAATATTTATGTATGAAACAGAGATAAACTGAAGGTGAAAAGAAATGTAGATACCCACGCACAGAATTTAGAACAACAAAATTACCAAAGAGGACGAGGGACACGTAAATAGAAACCGTTAAAGAAACGTGTCCGGTTAACGAAGAGAAAAACAAGTACGGAATTGGACAGTGAAAGACGAGTTTGTGAAGGTGTTAAAAAAAGTCAATGTCCGAAACCTTCCTCGCAAGTTAACTGTGGTCGGCGATGCAGATCAATAATATATCCAAGCACGTGGGGGTGGGTGTTGATTCCTCGAAGTGTTTCAAGTATTTAGAGGCGACCGGGGCGGCTGCGGGCGTCCCGCGGGGCATCCGTCGCGACGCCTCTAAGTTACAATCACACGATGAGTACAGTATGCCGATACCCCGGGGGCGCGGGGGGCGCTACCTGGCGGATCAACGACTTGGCGCGACGCCTCTAAGTTACAATCACACGATGAATACAGTATACCGATACCCCGGGGGCGCGGGTGGCGCTACCTGGCGGATCAACGACTTGGCGCGACGCCTCTAAGTTACAATCACACGATGAATACAGTATACCGATACCCCGGGGGCGCGGGGGGCGCTACCTGGCGGATCAACGACTTGGCGCGACGCCTCTAAGTTACAATCACACGATGAATACAGTATACCGATACCCCGGGGGCGCGGGGGGCGCTACCTGGCGGATCAACGACTTGGCGCGACGCCTCTAAGTTACAATCACACGATGAATACAGTATACCGATACCCCGGGGGCGCGGGGGGCGCTACCTGGCGGATCAACGACTTGGCGCGACGCCTCTAAGTTACAATCACACGATGAATACAGTATACCGATACCCCGGGGGCGCGGGGGGCGCTACCTGGCGGATCAACGACTTGGCGCGACGCCTCTAAGTTACAATCACACGATGAATACAGTATACCGATACCCCGGGGGCGCGGGGGGCGCTACCTGGCGGATCAACGACTTGGCGCGACGCCTCTAAGTTACAATCACACGATGAATACAGTATACCGATACCCCGGGGGCGCGGGTGGCGCTACCTGGCGGATCAGCGACTTGGCGCGACGCCTCTAAGTTACAATCACACGATGAGTACAGTATACCGATACCCCGGGGGCGCGGGGGGCGCTACCTGGCGGATCAACGACTTGGCGCGACGCCTCTAAGTTACAATCACACGATGAATACAGTATACCGATACCCCGGGGGCGCGGGGGGCGCTACCTGGCGGATCAACGACTTGGCGTGACGTCACAGCGGCCATGTTTGAGGGCAAAGGTGTATTGACATTTGCGCTGTCAATAAGAGACGAATATGCTACCACGAAATATGAGAGTCAAGAGCGAAGGATACGACAAAAAACAGCAGAAAATTTTAATTTTGGTTATTATAGCTCAAGATTATTATTATTTAATTTATTATTCATCTACTACAGGATATGAGTCCCAAATACATTAGATATAATAAAGATTGATTGATTGATTGAATAATGATTGAAACACAACATCGAAAATCTGAGTAATCATAGCGATGTGGTTTGGTAAGCCCTACATAATGATAAATGTATCTAACATTATAATCAGTATGACTGTGATTTTTTCTTCATTAAATTACTAATGAAATAATTATGCCCATTATAGCCTACACTGGCCATCCCGTCCTGTCATGAGACAGGAAAATAACAATTGAATTGAATTGAATTGAAGGTAGGTCGATGTGTTCAACCTTGGACCGCTGAGGTATATTTTTCACTCAATTCTTGGACCACATTACGATATGCCGCGCGGGTCGGGACGCTGTGGGGATACACTCTCTTCGTGAGTGGAGTGGATGTGCTCGCGGCAACATTGACACTCGCCATCTCGAGCACGGCTGAATAATGGAAGTGTCTACCTCAATAGGGGGTGGACTGCTTGGGGCCTTGTCTGCCCGCGGGGCAAAGCTCAGCTCAGCGGTGGCTCAGCGGTGAGACGCAGGACTCTAATTCGGGATGTCGCCAGTTCGATTCCGGCCACCGGCAGTTCTGTCTTAATTTTTATCCAGTAGGTTTTCCTCATTCGTAAAAGCGAATGCTGGGATTCTAACAGCCCTCGGACATTTCTTCCCAACTGTCCAAACTCCTACCTAGTTAGTAGTTAGTCGCCTAAAAAGGGGCACACCAGGTTAAGCTGGTGTGCGCCCTATAACGGGTATTCCTACGACAAATTATTATAATTATTAATATATTCTTGTGTGTGTCGTGTATATATATATAGGCCTAGTTGGTGTATGTAGCAACTTGTAATTCATGTAGTCTCGTGTGTGTGATTCGTGCGTGCTTTAGCGTGTGTAGATCTCTAGTCCTGAATATGTTTCCAGTGATGTAATTAAATATGCATAACCGGACTTGTCTCTGTGGGAGTGTGTGGGATGGATTCGAACCGCTGGCTTCAGCCGGAGCAACTTCCTTTTATAACTGTATATATATGTGTGTGAGTAACTAACTTTCGTTATAGTCTCGAAACATTAAATCTGTTGTATATTTAGCCGAGGCGTGTACAAACACCAGACTCACTTTTCAGAACTTCTTGTAGCATAAATAATTACGTAGTTATCTCTCATCCGCGACCCCGCCTTTAATTTATTTCTTCTACAAATTTAATTACTTGCTACAACGAATGGGCCAACTTTTAATTAAAGCGCGTGTACAACATTACCATATACATCACAACTGGAAGGAGGAAAAATATGTTTTCCATATCGTAATTGTATCATGTATAAGGAGAAACGTACGCTAGGGGTTCACCGATAGAGGTGGCTCAGCGGTAAGACGCGAGACTCGAATTCGGGAGGGTACCGGTTTGATTCCGGCCACCGGCAGTCCTGACTGAAGGTTTTTTCCGAGGTTTTCCTCAGTCGTAAAAGCGAATGCTGGGATTGAGTCATACTGCTATCAGCCCTCGGACATTCCTTCCCAACTATCCAAACACCCTAATAACCTAGTTAGTCACCTGAAGAGGGGCACATCAGGTAAAGCTGGTGTGCACCCTAGAACGGTTATTCCTACAAAAGTTATTAATTATTAGGGGTTCCTCGGCTGTATAGGTAGGTTTATCCACGTAGGGTAGGCCTACAGAGTATGTGAGTTATGCGCCATCATTTAGCATCTTATACCAATCCACAATGGACTAAGCATTGAATTTCGTGTGTAGCACTCTTGAGATCTATTTAAAAAACGAAAATGTCTGCGGTACGAGCCTACACTGTGCCCGGGGAATAATGTTCGCAACACTAGAGCCATGTTTCACGCAACCGCATACATCCAGTATACACGATCTCTCAGTGTCCATCCAGTACATTAGCTGGACATGGGGGCCGATGTGTGACCTCTACACACACGCAGAGGTCACACGTTACACAACGTCAGCTACGTATGTAGATGTGTCTATGTCTACTCTCTACCCCCCCCCCCCCCTCCGCGTCGTGTTAACATAGCACACATCAATCTCCGTGTATATATATATATATAGTGGGCCACATTAATCATGGTGAGCCTCCTCGGGTGCATGTGGCTACGTGGTCCGGAGCTTTTTACATTTTGTAGTCTCGGCAAATATAAAACCGCACTAAAGTAACAAGTTTTATTTATTTACGTTTTTTGTCCGAATTCGGCAAACTTTTTAATCGGCTGATTTACAAATCTCGGAGTGGTTTCCATGGGTTCAACAACGTTACATACTAAATCTACTGTGGTTTCTACAGGGCGCCGTTTTGGATCTTCGATTAACAGAAAATCTCGGGATTAAAGTTTGGTGAAACTGGCCCCCTAAACAACATTTGGGTTCGTAAGAACTTAACACTGGATTTGTTAAGTTCTAATTATTTTAATCCTTACGTTTTGTTATTTTGGAAGCCAATTAAAGAACGTGTAATGTTTGCAATATTTGAAATGTTGTTTACTTAATGTTGTTTTGTTTGATTTGCTTTTTAGTGTGTTTAGCGTTCTCCAGGTATTTCTAAAAACCTTTTGATGTTGCGCGATTTCAACGGTTGAGAGTTGAGACACACATTTCCTGTTTTAAAAGTTTCAGGTTCTCTGGGCGGCCGCACATATATTCATTCATTCATTGTTGTGGCCGTTTCCGTTTGTCATAATATAGAAGAAGGGGTGAAACTTTTCCCATAAACTCATACACTCACTATATTCAGACGCTTTTTTATTGATGCCTTTCTGGGTAGCCTATATGATATATTTTATACGACTTGTGTATACCTCTATCCTGTAGGAATTGTGAAGTTTCTAAATTATTTCCTTCCATATTTTTCTCTGTCGGAGCTGTTTGCCCGTCAAAACCGAAAGGTCGCCTTATGATTGTTAAACTGAAAAATGATGTTTGTCTATAACCAATTTGGATTGAATAACAACGTTTAAATCGAATGTGCAACTTCGTGACGGTTTTGTTGTACAGCCCCACTTGTATCGTACCACCAAAATAAAACTTAATTTTCAACCATCGTTCGTGTTAATTTTGTATAATTTGTCTTTCTCATATTTGGATTTCTGGACATATTCAAATTAACGTATTGTTTACAATCGGGGCTCGAATTTAAAATTATTTAGTGTGAGGTTTCTAATTTACTAGTCCGAAAAGAAAACCACTATAGTCCTACCATTTCCATCATCTAATTTGTATTTACATCACATCACATCACATCACATTTCATAACTTGCCACCACCGGTTGTCAAGTTGAAGAACGCTGTTTTGACATAGTTGCTTTAATTATCGGGATCAAGAACACCGCGTCTTTATATAGGCTACTTTGCAAGTTTGTGGTAACGAGGGATCGCATTTTTAATGTATTTATGTTTTTTTATGATTTATGTTTTGTAATGGATTTATTAGGGTTGCCAAAAGTCGCCCATCGGGCGAGTGAATAGAAAATTTGGCTCGTCCGAGTAACAATTTATTCTGCTCGCGGGCGATCGGGCGAGCGTTAAATTCGAGCTCTGTTTACAATAAATAATCGCCTTTACATATATATGTTAGTACATAGGTTTTCACTGATAATCATATATATATTTCAAGAGTGTGTCTTGTTAATGTCAAACAACGTCAAGATCTGTTTTCGCAGTCGCCATATTACTTGGTGACGTCATAGACGATATTTCTGCGCTCGTGTCGAAACTGGTGCTTTAATTATTCTCTCATAACGACATTTACCCATTAATTTACCTTAGTCAATATTACATGTTATCAAATTACACTCAAGGACTCGAGCTCTGTATGTATGGGTGTAATTACTCTTTGTGAAGTGATTGCAATCAAGTTAGTAACACGGTATAGTTGCAGTCAGGGTGCGAATTGACGGCTTGGCAGAGTGGAGGATGCCCAAATATATAGTATCTGCGTGGGTAGTAAGGGGTCTGGGGCAAAGCCCCAGCCGCCGGAGGCAAAGATCTTTTTGAGGTATTATTGCCTATACGAGATGGCCTTAGAAGCGATCTGAGAGTCCATTGGTTTGGTTTATTAATGTACAAACACTTCGTGGCTAGGAATGCATTTGTAAATTGACGCATTATTTATTAACGTTACTAGATAAAGTCACTTGACACACAGTTACAAAAAGGGAACCTTCCCCTATATACAGGGAGCGATACCCGTCCGTAGTCGAGTCAAGGCCTCATTCTTAACATTCAGCTGTCGGTACCGGCTGAGAAGGCGAGTGCTTTGCTGAATAATGGGGATGATTGACATTTATCCACAATACTATCTCCTCCCTTTGAGGTTAGTGATTGGCAGGGTGCTTCTTAGGTTGGCATGCAGAGTAGTTACTTGGAGCAAGTTGAGCACATTTGCTCCCGGCGTGTGGTTGCAGCAGCTTGTATGTTGTGCTATATATGTTGTAACCGTTGCCAAGCAGATTGCACCATCCTACCCTATATAAGAACGGGAGATGTCTTGCGGGGTAGTTTCATTGTAGTTATTGGATTAAAGCTACGAGTTGGCACACGAAGTATCTTCTGTCTCACATAGCTGCAGTGTGAACCAACACGGGATATACGTCGACTTTTAAGAACTTAGAATTTCTGATTAACTAAGTCGAAACATACAAAACACATATAAATTGTTATGAATAAGAATTGTTATGTGAACGCATATATGTCC
This sequence comes from Isoperla grammatica, assembly GCA_945910005.1. Taxonomy (NCBI): domain Eukaryota; kingdom Metazoa; phylum Arthropoda; class Insecta; order Plecoptera; family Perlodidae; genus Isoperla; species Isoperla grammatica. The sequence goes on from OX246738.1 coordinate 102,045,145, forward strand.
TTGTTATGTTTCAACTTTGTTAATCACAAATTCTAGCTTCTTAAAAATCTACGTAGCCCAGCCTTTATAGGGACGGGTGAGATGGTATAAGCTAGCAATCTGAATAGGATAGACATTAAATAAATAAATAAATAAATAAATAAATAAATAAATAAATAAATAAATAAATAAATAAATAAATAAATAAATAAATAAATAAATAAATAAATAAATGAATAAATAAAGCTGACACTGTTGTGACGTCATTATCTGGGTTGATAGGCGTATATTTGCCATGAACCTTCTAGTAGTAATAAAGAGCCGTCGTGGTGGGCCATCTGCTATAGCGATGCGGGCTCGAATCTCGTACGATATATTCATTTTTTTCGCGAGTTTTTTTTTTGTAACAATCGTCCTTCATCTTCATGTATCAACCCTAATCGTCCCGCAAATATGATTGCAATAGTCGTAAACCAACAAGAATCATCGTTTTGAATGATGCCAAGAGTAGTTTTTTTAATTTTTAATTTTACATATAGCCTAATATAATAAGTAGGCCTAGAGTTCGGGATGTAGATTTTCACTGACATTTTAGTAATGTTGTCGTTCTTTCTTTGTTAAACGTCCCGTTTTTACAAGAGAAAGAAATGTTTAATCCTAGTGCAATTTGGAAAGCAGACGCTGATCGCAGGATAACAAACAACTCATCAATACTGTTCCATCATATCGACGCAGTTTATCCCAATAACATATTGCTATATAAATGAAATAAAACCCATCAACTTGTGAAGATGATATGTTGGACTCGTTGCAGAAATATGCGATATAAAACCCCAAATATCATCATCATAAATTATGTTGGACTATCGTCGTATATTTTGGCAACGATACAAATCGAGACAATGCGTGAGATAAAAGGCACCATCATAGCACAGATAAATACCTGTTAGTGATCATAGCATCCATGCCCAAGATTTAAATAATTACAATCGTACAATTATAATGTCTGATAGCTTTTAAATTCATCGTTTGGCCGGTATAAACCAAATCGTCGTTATTAACTACATTTTCCATATCTAGAAGCTTTTTGAAGATATCAATAGAAAAGCAAGTTAGGTATCATTGACTATACGCCGTTTAACATGAACTTTTGTAGATAGGTAATAGTGTGAGAACTATTACTAACACAACATTGAATGTAAAACTGACATGTTCGACATAACAGTATTGCCGCGGTGCTTCTGTAGTCATTGAGAGGTCGCCGACTGACACAAAACCTCGTGTCCGCCGGACTTGGGGGGGGGGGGGGGGGGGGATTATGGAAATCCCGTTAATCCCGTTGACCGTCGCCCCTCCCCTCTTCCGGTCGCCGACGACGTCCGACCGGAAGTGGCCAGATTCTGTAAATCGCCGGGCGCGAGAATTAAACGGCGTTTGATTAATTTATCTTCGAAACGACATGATATCTAAACTTGCTGCTAGTATGCGGCGCCAAGATATTATGAAGATTATAGTATTCAGATAATATTACAGAAGGGTGCAACACATTTTGTTGCGTTGGTTTAGAAGCGCACCGTTTCAGTGATATCTCATATTGGTTCGTTTTATATACAGCCACACGTAATCAATTTTGTATCCCCTTTTTGGCATTATCTAAAAGGGACGTGCTCCATACAGTTATGTATTACACGCCCTAAGCCAATTAGTAGGCTACAATGCACTTGAAACGCAAAAAAAAAAACGAAACACAAATTGCATTTATGTCTACCTATACTCAATTACAAGAACGGATTAAATTGGCTTTGATGAATATTTATCCACAAAGTATTCCAACATTTTGATATTTAATGTCTTTTTAAATATGCGTTTAAATTGTGTCGCTTTTCACGCTATCTATGGTGGACACTGATGACAGAACGGTTGCATCTTCACAGCTGAAAGGGGGATTTGCGCCTCTCTCTCTCTCGCCCCCCCCCCCCCTCCCCCCGCGCTCACAAACAGTTTAAAGCCCCTCGCGAAGTGGCTATATTGACGAACGAAATTGTGGGTAAGTTCGACTAGCCGAATAATTTCACGGCCGATAACGCGGCTCGATTAAGGGGAATATATATATATATAAGTATAAAAAAGTGTCGATTCAATCCCTAGATGTGCCCAGATGTTTGTTTTCTGGGCCTCAGCCAAATGATTTTCGGATTTTATCTTTTAAACGGGTGCAATTTATTTCGCCGCAATGGATAAGCGGGCGCGCCGGCCCATTTGCCATTTGCGGGCGGAAGAGTCAAAACCGCGCGCTTTGCTATTTCCGCGAGGTCTATCGGTGTCGCCCCAATCTCGGGGGTGTCATGCAAGGTTGCCAATCAGAAGGGGCTATCATGCAACCGCGCCAATCAAAAACGCGGAAATTGTATTTTCCTATACTAATAAAAAATAAAATAAAAAATACATATACAAAAAAGTAAAAAATATAAAAAAAAATAATAAAAAAAAATTCCTATACTTATAATAATATAATAATAACCTTGGAGTTATAACACTCACAGTCTCATGTTGTTCGGGAAGGAAGGAAGGCCCGCTGAGCTGTTTTAAAAGCAATGACATTGGTGTCGGTAGGAGTAGGAGGGATAAATAAAATAAATATAAATAAAAATAAATTCACATTTAGAGTCTACCCACTCAGTAACTATTTATTTATTATTTATTATTCATTTCCATTTACTACAAAAGTGAATGGGGGTTGGCAGAAAAGAGCACAGCTCCAAACACCAGAGTGACTGCCAACCCATACTAAAATTACTTAAAATCTAAATATAATAATGAACATAATACAAAATACAAAATATAAAATACAAAACAAAAAACATGAAAAAAACAAAAAAACTGATTTACAGTAGGGGACTTTAATTTAAAGTGACTAAACCAACCCTGTAGGCTTCGAACACCATCGACGAGTGAGCGATAACCAATCAAAGATCGATATTTCAAATACGAAACATATGAATCAGTGATTGGACAGTGCGAACACCTGCGGACAAATGCCAGAATGTGAGTGCTGTACTCAGTGGCGTATACAGAGGGGGCATGGGGGGGGGGGGGGGCTGGAGCCCCCTCCCCCGAAATCCCAACTTTAATTATACTTTGCAAATCAAGTAAATTTACGCAAAAAAAAATAAGTAGATTTACATATTAGTTTCTCTATTTGCTTATTCGGGAAACACTCCCGTGTAGGTGAGATTGTGTAAGTTGTAACAATATAGTAATTTTGTATAATATTGATTGTTGAAATTTTTTGGAATCGTATTTGGCGCCGTTGTTACCCGTATCCCGTTCAGCAAAGCACGAAACGTCTAAAGCACGTTAAAACCACTTAAAAAATACGGCTTTATTAAAAATTGTTTTACACTTATGTTCTACTCTGGACAGCTACCCCCGAAATATATTTTTTACGTACGCCACTGGCTGTACCAAAACAAAAACATGTTGTGTGTGAGATCAGTGTTATATTATTATACACATGTGTCGTGCGTGCCCAGTCACGTCGCTTACAGCGGAGCAGCACAAGTATCGTTTACTCTCTTTCATCTTTGGTTTTGTTTGCTTTTTGTAGACGGGACTTAAAAGTCCAAATATTGCTATCATTACGTGATGGTATTAAGACCGAGCTACGGAGATGTTTAATAATTTAGAATTTGTGATTAACAAAGTTGAAACATACAAAAACACAATCATATGCGTTCACATAACCATTCTTATTCATAACCATTGCTTTACATTTGCAACAATGGCAACAATTGCAAACAACATTTGTAATCACAAATTGTCAGTTCTTAAAAACCCACGTAGTCCGGCCTTTACGGAAACCAATCAGTTATTTATTCTTTAATTGGCTCTTAAAATGACAACCGAATGGATTACAAAATATTGTTTAAAACTTGTTCAATCTTGTGTTTACTTCTTACGAAGCTCAATAATGTTGGTTATATATTATTGTGCAGCGTATTATACTAAAACACGTTAAAATGTTTTGCGCGGATTTAATAACGAGTCTACCCTTTTACTCGTCCCAGTCCCCGAACCCCCTCAACCCCATCTAATTGACGTTAGTGCAACGCTAACTCCCTTTTCATAAGAACTTGTTATTTATGTTTCATGTTAATTATCTAGAATACTTCACCGTATAGAACATCTGCGACTGCTGAAGAGTTCATTAATTATTTTCCTTTCTCTAACAATATTATCGAACGCTGTATTTACTTTTAACTCTATGACGCATAGAGCTGGCTGGATTCTTTTACCTCTTAGGAAGTTTCTTTACCCGTTTTCTTAAGGGTCTCATCAAAATTAAATTCCGTTTCATACGTAGCTGTGTGTATTCCTTTTCCTAGCTGGCCGGATTGGCATTCGAACATTTTAATATCGGCTTCTTGGCTCGTCCGCCTCATATTGAGACCATAAATCCCGGCGTGCCTTGCGGAGGAAGACTCACTGCATGGCCTTATATATACAGGGTTAGATTCTCTCCCGTCGGATTCAATATGGTTCGGTTGGCATTATACAGAGTAATAAAACGTAGTGTGGGGTGAATTAGATCTTTTCACAACGGCAATATTTTATTTGTTTTGTTGAGTATTCCCATAGCTGGGGAGATTTCTGTGTGAGAGAACCTACCTGACTGAGGGTGATTGATTTCGTGTGTTCTCTTCGTTTTTATTCTTGTAATAATATAATATATAATAGGTCTACAACTCATTTATACCGACATAAATTTTTGGCTTGGTTTAGAATAATGGACACAACTTTGGAATGTTTCAATTTGTTAAAATTTGTTCAATTGGGTAAAATAGACTGCATGCATTTAGTGGTAACAAAATGAACTCGTGCAAAGGTGTCGTTCAGCTGAGATTGCTTTCGAATCGCTAAACAACATGGCGCACAAAATGGTTTTGGGCTCTTGATACGCAAATAATCAAGATGTTGACGCACCGTTAAACACCTGGGCCCAGATTCACAAGAGGTCGTAAGTCTTTTTTTGGTCTTAGCTCTGAGACCGGCCTAACTTTGAACCTCTTGTGAATCCAGGCCCATGGCCCATAAAGAAGTTACTAATTCCTGATCGGAGCAAAGACGCAATGATCAATCCCATAATATGTTTTATAATTCGTTCTCAGACATTGGTCTGGATTCACAAGAGATTCAAAGTTAGGCTGGTCTTAAAGTTAAGACCAAAACAAGACTTAGGACCGCTTGTGAATCCGGGCCTTTAGTTCTTGATAGCTCTAGTGTCTAGTCTTTCACAAGCCGTCTGTCTTGAGTAATCGAAAAGCTTGATCGCGTGTGTGGTGTATTGTTATACCCACCTCACAACAACCTGGTTATTGGGGCGTGGTTTTCGAACACCGCCATTGTGTATCGACAGCGACGCCATATTGCACACACACACACGTACCCGCGGCATGCCTCGCATAGATGCGTCGCGACGCCGGCTCCACAACTAACACGGGATCACTGGTCCGTGACGTATAGAGCCGTCAAGCGTGATACTAGCGTAGTACGTCGCAGTCAATGTAGATCGCAGCACTGAAAGTTCTACAACATGGCTGGCGTTAGAGGTCATTATATTTTCGCCATCTTTGAACTTCCGGCCGCCTTTGCAACCATACCAATGATATGTAACACCTATAGTAGCCTAGATGCGCAACCTAGCAGCCATAAGCGTGTCAATTAGAAGCCACCTTGAATTGGGCAAATACTACAGGCGGGAATGGGAGTATCAAACGCGACTTTCTGCCGCTCGCAGCGCTAGCAGTACTAAAAGGTCCAAATTAGCATGTCAACCGCACAATTTAAAAAAGCTTCAATTTGCTACGCTCGCTATTGAGTGGAAGGTTGTGGGATTGGTGATCTTGATATCGCCATTGTTGATAACCTGTGGCTTGTTGTGTCCATCAGTTCAGTTCATTTGTTTCATTGTTCTATTGCAGACTTGCAAGAAGCCAAATGAAAACATTGATCCGCTTGTAAACACACGCGTATACGTGCCGCAATAAAACAACGCGTACGTGGTTCCCTCTACACTGAACGCAACGCGGTGTCACGTCCGATCATTTCCATATATAAGTTAGTTCGTCCTGTTTCCGTCCGCCGCGCTCGAGTCCCCAACACGCTCCACCGTCCGACGGATTCAATTCAGTGATGACGTTGTCAAACAATAATTGTTTCCAAACTTAAATGATAAAAGTTTTACGAACGGCAATCGTCAACATTGAATCCTGGCAAACTTGTTTCAGTTCTTTCTTCAGATGGTAGTTGAGAAATGTGGATGGTAAAGGAAGTGCTGATGAGAACTCATCACCACTTATTTTATTTAGTTGTGCGTTGATTACTGGATTGTTGATATGGTTTTGTTTATAGTTTTTAATGTGACAGATTGACATACATTTATGTCTGGATTATATCATGTGAACACTTTTTTTAGTAGCTCTTCGGTTTTGCATAACGTGTGAATTGTTAATTTCTGAAGGCGTAAGTATAAGTCCACTGAGCATAGTTTCGAGATGAATAAATAAATAAAAAAAAAAAACTGTCCCAGTCGGGCACCATTTCTGGAATAAACTAGAACTTTCTCATCAAATTTGTATTATAGGGAAAAGCTTTACATTCTTTGTGCACCAAAATGTGGGTCTATAGATGTTTTTTTTAACGGTCATGCCTGCTATCGATACATTGTAACATGCTCTTTAGATGATTGCTAAAGATGTGGGTTTTTAATGTTAGCAGCGATAGGGTTTCCTCCTCCATGTTGCAACATGTCCTCGCTGCCATTAGTGTCTGATCGCTTTCTATATAAAATATTCCACATTTTCCGTCCCAAATGACGGCGCGTTCACAAGACATCACTCATTCAATTACTTTACTACTTCCTTCGTGAAGGATCCGGGGGGGAATCTATAGGGGGCGATTATATAGATTATACCCTTAGCGGCAAAATGATGCGACATCTTTTGAAACGTAGCCCGCGCCCGCCCTCTGTTGTCAACTATTGGAAACTCATTCGTTACTTGTCCATGCACTCTACCCCCCCCCCCCCCCCACTTTGATCAATACTGTGTGTTTGCATTGGCCCTCGGGTCGTATCTTGCACACTGGCAGGCAAACAGCTCACCCACCAACTTAATGTGCTTGGGTGCTGTACAAATAATTAATACTTAATGGCTTCACCCTGCGCTATATATTACATTTATATATATGCATGCACGTCGACAATGTAACCGCTATAAGTAATTGACTTTGGCTTGGTTCCAGTTTTGAAGTCTCATGGAATACAGTGCCATGGTGGTGAATCCATGTATAATTGTATTGGTAGTGAGTGCCCTATTTTCTGTAACTCTGTATACATCTGTTTTGAAATCATCTTGACTATACCAGCGGTTCTTTTAATTCCGCGGACCACTAAAAAATTATAATTTTGAAAACGACCCCCATGTTGTATATAGAAGAGCAAAACGATTTGAAACAACGAAAAGACATATTTTCTTTGACGCCGCTAATGTTCTTAAGTTTGCGGTACCGGCCGTTTTACCACCTTTTTCTCGTTTTTTCAGATCCTCTAATCTTCGACGAAAGAAATCTTCAAAAGCTGTATGATGATTTGTCTCTAAATGTCTTATTAAGACCGAGTTTCTAAACAAAATTTAAAATTATAAACCTTAACGAAGGAATTCTTTGTAACCGTCCGCGGACCCCAGTTTAAGAACCGCTGCTATATACAATAAAGTTATATTTCCATGGTATGATCAATGATGTTTTGTGACGGAATATAGGTTGAAAGGTTAAATCTATTCGTTTTGATTTATTATATGCATGCATATGCGAACACACGTCATATTTGTATAGTTTGGATCTAAGTTTGAACTATGTTTGTGGTGACCTTTGACTTCATCGTTTGAGCTACGTCTTGTGGTGACTGGTGACCTATATCCACTGACTTCATGGTTTGAGCTGTACGTCTTGTGGTGACTTGTGACCTATATCCACTGACTTCATAATTGACTTGGTGGCCCCTCCGGTGTATAAGGACAGCACATTGTGTTGACTTGTTTTCAAGAAAGACTTAAAAAAAAAACTCTTGGTTAGTCTTGGTCGACACGTTATACCATTCTCATGTGTGTCGTTCATCAACTTTTTTAATTTTTGTATTAAAACATGGAACAATGTGTACATCAACCAATCAGTGAGACTATATACAAACTAGAAGCATTTCATGAGAACCTGAGTTTTGTTCCTTTGGATTCTGGTTATAATACAAACAAACAAAAATAAGTTTAATAACACGTATAATAAATTATAAGTAATGTAGGTTTTTCCCCTTTCCCCTGATGCACTGGGGTTTTGTCAAATTCCTGGCGAGTATTTTTAATTATTTCTAGTTTAGAACACTGATCGCAGGTCTACACGTGGTGATCGCTTTACGCAACAAGACATCAGAATCTATAATCTTTTATTGAGACTCAATCTTTCCTAACGTAACTTTAGTCGCATACCGACCTTATCTATATACTGCCGGCCCATTCATGAACGCTTTATTGAAACGAAAATCAACAAGATTCCTGACGATCTTTCACACATTCGTATAAAGACAATCTTACACTTTGTTTGTGTAGAGTGCACATAAGCCTCGTTAGTCACGCCCCCCGCTGTGTTAATAATTTTCAGGTAACGAACCCATGGGCGTAAATTATCCCTAGTGGACCTGTTTCAATTAGATGGAATAGAAACTAGCGAAGAAGAAAATTAAGTTGGTAGGCCTACTATTTGACTCTGCTATTTCGTAAGATGAGACTTTTTGGACCAACTTTACATAACTCTTGTTAACTGGTTGCCTGTGGCTGGGGCTAGTCCACATGGGCTTGTCCAGTTGTTATAGTGGTACAGTTTTTCCACGGTACACCTACAAGGTTCTGAGTATTGTATTATTATAGATCTATCTGTTTGAATCGCTCCCAAAACAATAAAACAAAGTTCAGTTTGAGCACGGTAGTCTTGCCTCAGACAGTGTGCTGCAAATGAGCGCCGTGTATAGGCTACTATCGTTGAGTGAGTAATATAGGGTAGAGGCCCCACGCCATCGGCAGTTTGTCTACCGCAGCATTAACTGACCAAAATACTTTAGTTGGGTAGTACAAGTTCAACAAGCGACGCGATGACGGAGCCTGATTGGTCGCGGCTACTTCACCGAAGACATATACGAAGACAGCCGAAAACTCCGTCATCGCGTCGTTTGGTGAACTTGTATTACCCGACTAAAGTATGTTGGGCAGCATAAGGCGGTAACTATTGTTGAGTGAGTAATATAGGGTATAGAGACCCCACGCATCGGCAGTTTGTCTACCGCCTTTTACTGCCCAAAATACTTAAGTCGGGTAGTACAAGTTCGCCAAGCGACGCGATGACGGAACCTGATTGGTCGTGGCTACTTCACCGAAGATAAACGAAAACTCCGTCATCGCGTCGCTTGGCGAACTTATACCCGACTAAAGTATGTTGGGCAGCATAAGGCGATAGACAAACTGCCGATTGCGTTGCGACTCTACCCTATATTACTCACTCAACGTTCCTATGTTGTTCTCCTAAGACGTCGATCAGAGATGCTGTCATGTGCAGCAGTTTACTCCGGTCTTGAGCTCCGCACAGTTTGACGGACGGGCCGGGCAGCCTCCCGTGCGAAGTTTGCAGCGATGGGCGGACAAGACACGTCGAGATGCATGCTGGGATGGCCGGATTAATCTCCCGCCCATCCTCGGCTTGGATTGAATATGCGATCGTGCAAACAATTAATTAACACAATCCAATGTTAACATAGTCCAATCATTGATTCATATGTTTCGTATTTGAAATATCGATCTTTGATTGGTTATCTCTCACTCGTCAATGGTGTTCGAAGCCTACAAGGTTGGTTTAGTCACTTTAAATTAAAGTCCCCCACTGCAAATCAGTTTAGTTACTGAATGGGTAGACTCTAAATGTGAATTTATTTAATGCGAGTATAGGGTTTATACTCGGGTGAAGTTACTCAAACCAACTCATAGAAAGCGTTGCTGAGCAACCTATGATTTAACATGCACTAAAGTACTCTTCATAATAGTTTATTTTCTTGCCAACAGAATGCGTCTGGTGTAGCGGTTCTTAATCTTTTCATCATTCCGCCGAAATTACAATTTTGAACAAGGACCTGCATGTTCCTGAGAAGAGCATAACGATTTGAAACACCGATAACATATATTTTGTACGACGCCTCTAATGCTCTTTGGTTTGCGGTACCGGCCGTTTCCTCAAACTTTTTCTCGTCTTTAAGGTCTTCTTATCTTCGACGAAACAAATCTTCATATTTGTCTTTAAAAGCTGTATGATTTGTCTCTAAATGCCTTACCAAGAGCGTGTTTCTAAACAAAACTTAAAATTACAAACGCAAAAGCATGGAATTCTTTGTAACCGTCGGCGGACCACTTTGACATCACTCGCGGACCCCAGGTGAAGAACCGCTCATCCAGTGTATTCATAGTTCCCACGTGACGTCACAGCGGCCATGATTGCGACACAATTGAGAAGGACCGATCCTAGATCATTGGCAAATACTTTATTCACATTAAATGAACAAGCCTTAATTAGAATTTAAAAAGTAAACATAAGGAATACAAAGATAAAAAATTACCACACATACCTACCAATTGTGTTGCAAAAACCGGCTGGATTTTAAAGAACTAAGCATTTCTGTGTTCTACCACAACAGCCTTCAATTGTTTCTCCATAGCAACGTCAAAGTTTGATCACAATTAGTGTGGCCGCCACGCGCACAGATGTGACGTACGTGCAACCTATGAATATTTTGAGTGGTTGACGTATAAAGTTACCCCAACGCATATAACTAGCCTGATGCTGACGTAATAGTCGAGTATAATATGCTAATATGCTACCAACTTCATTTTCTACTACTCTAGTTTCTAACATCTTCTTGAAACGCTTCAACTGGGGATAATAGGCAACACGCGTACGATTTTTTTGTTAAACCAAACACTTAGTTTAATAGTATCAGATACAAAAAGTATATTAATGCAAGTCCTAAGTAAAAAAGAAATTTTTAAATGGGTTTAATGTGGTCGCATTTATTGAAGTTTAAACTCGGGGATCTGAAACGCGTACAGGTGGCTGTGACGCAATGATTCTGTAGATGTGGCGTAACAGACCAATCGCTGAGGCGGTGAGCGTACAAAGAACAAAACCATGACGTCAAATTCACTCTACATGGCGGCGGCTTGTTTTTCGCGCCCTTTTATTTATCGTTACTAAACCAATTATTGTCAGGTATAGACTGATCCGTTTTTCAAAATTCAAAGACACAAAATTATAAAATGAGAGACAAGGTATTTAAAAATCGATTAAAATTTTCATACGCGTGTTCCCTATTCACATCCGTGTATTGTGCACACGGAGACTCGTAACACAGCGAACGTTACTAATGCGGCTTGTGTACTCTACTAAGCGGAAGGCCGCCTTTACGAGTGCGTGAAAGATCGCCAGGAAGCTCTTTCTTTTCGACTATAGTTGCGTTGTGCGTGGGGGAGACATGCGTGTGTTACATAGTGAATATAAATAATGTAATATGTTTATACTTATTTACATTTTATCTTCACGCGTGTCTATAACTATAACATTAACGTTGGTAAAGTCGCGATACCTAAAGAAGTCAGATAGTTACTTTTTCGTTCTCAACTTAACAAGCACGAATCACTGACGTTTTTCCCGATTATCTAGTATACAATTTGGTTGCGGTACGTTTTTTGACGGTATCGTATACACGAAAACGTGCAAGCAGGTTTCCGTAAAAAAAAACTTAACGCAACCAAATTGTACTAGATAATCGGGAAAAAGGTTAGTGATAATCGCACTTGTTAAGTTGGAAACTAATTGTGGGCGGTCCTGACTTCCCTGACACTATCTTATACTTCTTGGTCTGAGAGACCTTTACTATGTGTACGGGTGAGAGAAGTATAGCCAAGCTGAGTTTTAAGGCTGAATCCCGGTAGGCCTATATTCATGTTCTGACCAAGGGAAGTCGTACGTAGAGAAATATTGTGAGTCAAGATTGCAAATCGGATCGACACGCATGTCTTTCGAATCCTAGTCCCCTGCATACATACACAGTCTTATAATTTGTGAGTGTTCACACAAATAGCTAAAAAAAAAGATAGGAAATTGTTTTTTGCTCATAACTTTAAAAGCGCATTTAAAATTTGTAGATGTTATCAAGTTCTACATATATATTAAAATTTAAAACATGATTGATAAGTAATAACTTCTGTTATAAAATGTGATAAATAATTCATGACAAATGTGTGTATGTTATGTGATAATATTATACAATTTGAACTATTATTGAAATTGTATAATTTTATCAAAAATACAATCAATTTGCATTATTGTTTTGAGACTATAGATCTTGATATTATCTATAGTCTCGCACCAATCCAAATGTTGATCTTGAAAGTCGCGTTCAAGATAGTTACAATACCCCTTTAGTTCTCACGCTTTTGCTTGATTGCATGACGAGCTGATCATGTTTGCTATGAATTAACTTGGCTCCTTGGCTCTATGGTGGAGGCGCCGGGTCAGGGCCGGACACTTTCAGTTGTGGGTTTTATTCCGGGTGCAGCACAGTAGTATATTTTATTTCATCAACCTAAGTAGTCATTGACAGTGAATCCCATCCCAGTATTAATGAGTGACATTTCCATATAATTAGCATAACCGGGCATTGTATTATAGTCACGTCATTACTTTGTTTATCTTGTATAGTGGTGACAGTGTGGCATTATATATAGTGTATACATTATACATTATGTATAGTGTGACAGTGTGTCATTATATATAGTGTAAACATTATGTATAGTGTGACAGTGTGTCATTATACATAGTGTATACATTATACATTATGTATAGTGTGACAATGTGTCATTATAAATAGTGTATACGTTATCGTTATGTATAGTATGACGATGACGTAAAACATTATTCCCGAGAGTCATCTTATTGTAGGTGTATCTCTGAATGTATAACGTGTTTTGTTCTATATTTCAATATCAAACCCTTCAATATATGTCTGTCTGCCTGCCTGCCTGCCCCTGTCTGTTGGTCTGTCTGTCTGTCTGTCTGTCTGAGGAGACTATGCCCGATGCCGTACACTCCAATGTTGCTCAAAGTGTTTGCTGTACGCACTTTGTTCTTGCTATCGCTCTAACTCCTTGCTTGATACGATCGCTCCATTTGGCGTTCACATTGTCGCACATGTATACGAGACGGGTATATAGACAACAGATCATTTGTGATGTGATTCAGTTGCTGCGTGATTCATTACATAGTCACCCCCGCTTTGACTTGCTTTGAGCCTCAATCACGAGACGTTTTGCTTCGTCGCCGTCAAACGACGACAACGCGTCGTTAATCGTCATGTGAATGTTTCCGAGCAAGAACACGGTGAAGAAACTTGCTTTTCAGTTGTGGGACAAAGACGAGATAATGGTTGACGATATATACGGGTAAAATCATTCCTAAGCTGGATCTTGTATCCGATTCTCTAAGGCCGGCGGCGTTGGGTCTCTATTTCAGCAAGTGCGCCATCATTAGCCCGTGAATACCGATAGAGTTGGCTCTGCGGTAAGACGCGAGACTCTTAGTCGGGAGGTCGCCGTTTCGATTCCGCGGCCTGGCAGTCCTGACTGAAGGTTTATTCCGAGGTTTTCGTAAAGGCGAATGCTGGGATTGAGTCCTACTAACAGGCCTCGGACATTCCTTCCCAACTACCCAGACACCCTAATATCCTAGTTAGTCACCTGAAGAGGGGCACATCAAGTAAAGCTGGTGTGCATCCTATAACGGGTATTCATACGAAAAATTATAATTATCATTAACCCGTGAACCGAGCGACATTAGCTTTACGTCGTGCGCCGCTAATCCACCAGATCTTATAACTTTCAAAGCCTTTCGAAAGTATTGCGTATAAATTATTGAAAATCGATAACCGCGTTAAAACGTATATTTACAATGTTCTTGAGCAGGTATTCTCAGATATTGAAGTGGCGCCCAACGTGTCATTATTCTCATGCTTACAGCATAGCCAAGTCTAATTGTACCAACCTAATATTCTACTACTCTACCATCTAATTGAAACAGATCAATTATTATAGATAATGTACGACCTTCCGTTGGTTACTTTTAACATAGGTGTTGCTTATTAGGATTGGGCACTATACTCATAGCGGAAGACTGAACGTCCAGAAATATGTTGAATTTTGTTGAATTAGCGCGCACTATAGGGGCGCAGTATAGATAAGGGTCTGAGGTTGGTATGCGTCTACTTATATATTGTTTGTGAGGTCAATTTCAAGCGTCTATACGAGATGTGTTTGTGATGTACCGACGTTAATGTAAAGTCGTTGTACTATTAGACCGGAACACACATAGGGAAACCCTCCCCCCCCTGCGGAATTTTGGTGACCTATATATTATGATAGAATGATAAGTTTGGAGTAGAATTTGACTTGTTGGCCACATGGCCAGTGGTGGGTGTGGCACCCAGGGGTGTCCAAAGGGTGAATTTTGCTGATTTTGTGACCATAAATTATTTTTTTACAGCCAAACCAATAAACAAACTACAAATGTGATTTTAGATTCGTGTTTAGAATCACAAAGTTGATGTCATTCATATTTTTTGAACCCCAACATTGCCCGGAAATCAAAATTTTGATTTTGGGGTTATGCCCCTAAAATGGTCAAAAATATCGTTTTTCAAAAAAATCTTCAATAATAAGATACTTTTGTAAATTTGAAGTAAACATTAGTTTGTTGGCCACTTCTCAAGTCCTGGGTGTGGCACCCAGGGGTGCACAGAAGTTGCATTTTTCTGTTGATTTAATTCTTACCATATTTTTTAACAGCTAAACTAATAAACATATTGCCCATATGATTTCATATTCGTGTTTTGAATCAAAAAGTTAGTTTTATTTATATTTTTGTTTTTCCAATATTGCCCGGAAATCAAAATTTTGATTTTGGGGCTATGTCCCTAAAATGGTCAAAAATATTCTTTTTCAAGAAAATCTTCAATAATTAAATACTTTTGTATATTTAAAGTTAAAAATTAGTTTGTTGGTCACTTCTCAAGTCCTGGGTGTGGCACCCAGGGTGCCCAGAAGTTGCATTTTTTATGTTGATTTAATTATTACAATATTTTTTTACAGCTTAACTAATAAACATATTGCCAATATGATTTCAGATTCATATTTGAAATTACAAAGTTAGTTCAATTCATATTTGTTGAACTCCCATATTGCCCGGAAATCAAAATTTTGATTTTGGGGTTATGTCCCTAAAATGGTCAAATATTACCGTTTAACAAAAAATCTTCAATAATTAGGTAGCACGATATATTTTAAATAAAAATTAGTTTGTTGGCTACTTCTCAAGTCCTGGGTGTGGCACCCAGGGGTGCCCAGAAGTTGCATTTTTCTGTTGATTTAATTTAACAATATTTTTTAGAGCCCCACAGATAAATAAAACAGAGTTTTGATTCCATATCAGTGTTAATAATGTCAAATCTAGCTTTATCCGTATTTTTACAGTTTTGAAATGTGCCCGGAAATCAAAATTTTGATTTTAAGGTAACTGTCTCCATAAGAAAACCAATGGCCGTAATTGCCATAAATCTACAATAAATTGTATACAGTGCAAAAGTAAATAAACTTGTTAAATGATCAGTTTGGTTCATAGGTGTGCCCAAAGTGCAAATTTGGATGGTTTTGTTTTCACCATAAGCTCATTTTTTACAGCCAACAAACTGATTAGTATTTGATAGTTTTGACTTCATATTCGTGTTTAGAATAACATGAGTTTTAATCTACTTGTATTTTAAATACTATTTGCCTCAAAATCAAAATTAAAATTTCAATGTTGCTATAATTTCCTCGAGAACTGGTCAAAAATTGGTACTTTTCTTAGATCTTCAAAAGTTGGCATAAAGTACACCTAATTTTTATAAACATTTAAAACGCATTTACATTTCACATTTATATATTTTTATTGATAACATTTAACTTGTCTGTTATGAGCTTTTGGAGGGGGGGTTGTCAAGATTTAATTTTGAGGTTATGCCACAATGCGTTCATAACGCTTTCATAAATCCCTACTTGTTACCAGGCGAATGATTGTATGCGTATGCCATGATGATTATAGTTACTTGGTATGGAGTACTCTCAATTTTCAGTCGGTAGTGACTAGTGGTTTACTCGAGAACTAAGTAACATTGTAGATTTCGTGCTTTATGTTTTCTCATAAATTGTAGAACTTTGTTCATGATGGTGTGAAGTGACTGTAACACGTAACATAATGTAAACTACTTTGCTTTATCAGAGAGTGCTGGATTTCCGTTCACTTGTTTTAAATTAACGCAAAAGACAAATATAATATAATTATTTGGAAAGTGATGTATAGTAATTTGGTATGTAAGTTTGTGTAACTAAAATATGAAATCAATACCCAAATTTATAATTTAAAGTATGCCTGGTGCATTTGAAATCATATTACAAAACGTGTATTGGAGGACAATAAGAAACAAGGCCAAAAGTACGCGAGTTTCAAAAATTGTTTGTAAACTAAAATAAATATTATTACTATCTACATAGTGTGTAATTTGTGTGGAGTATTAAAAAGTGAAATTTATTTTACGTTAATGTTATTAAGTAGGCGTATTTTCCTTAAAGCACAATGGCGAGGATTATTCAAAACAATTCGATATGATACCAAGATGTGATGTGAGTGCCTACTTTTTTTAGTGTACACGTGAAATTGAATTGGTTGTGATCTAGAAAATGTGTTAGCCATCAGGATCGATGCTTAAAAAACTACCGAAACAAATCGAGTTGGATAGAACATTGAAAATCTAAGTGCCCATTTTAATAGTTTAGAATATAAACGAGATAATGAAATGCTTGTTATCTCCATTAATGTATTGGGCACGTACTCATTACGGGGTACGCACAAAATACTGTTGGTCAGAATCCCATTTTGCAAAATACATTGCGATAGAAATGTTGCTGACAATGAAACGCGGACGCCCATAAACATTTCACAGATTTCTGGCGATAAGATAAGCCCTGTTTTTTGGTCACGTTTACAACGGCCACACACACAAGTAACAAAGTAATATACAAGTAAAATAAAAAAAAGTATAGATGATGCTGCAACCGAACCAAAATACAAACTTCTATTTATAAAAATCTCAAATCAAGATTTGATAGAGTATCTCAGTCGGTTTGAGTATGCAAGAAAGTTACCGTCGACAGAACAATCAAGAGACAAAACTGAAAATAGCGTCTTGAACACATGAAGCAACCTTTGACTTTACGAGGACTATCAACATAAAAGCAAATACACTACAAAATCAAACAAATATAATCAAGCAAATATATCTACAAAATCAAATTTATCAAATAATAAATAAATATCTACAAAATCACATTTGCCCCCTCCCCCGCCTGCACCCTCTCGTAACAGACCAATTAACATACTTGTAATTATTTTTATAAATTAAGTGTACTTTTTACCAGTTATACCAGTCAGATCTAAGGAAACATATCACTTTTTGACTAGGTCTGGTGGAAATTATTCCAAAATTTTGATTTTGGTCTTGGAATAATCAATATTTTGCGTACAATTTCAAAAATGAAATTTGCTTAAAACACAGTTGTCATTCTAAAGATGAATATGAAGTCAGAATTAAAATAAACTCATAAGCAATTGGTTATAAAATAAAAACTTTCCGGTGAAAAAAATCAGCCAAATTCACACTTCAGCCACCCATAAGAACAACACCGACAATTTAACAAGTTTATTTATTGATAAATACCAATTGGGGGCACTGTATACAATTAATTGTAAATTTATGGTACAAACGGCCATTGGTTTTCATTTTGGAGACAATAACCTAATTATCAAAATTTTGATTTCCGGGCACATTACAAAACTATGAAAATACGGATAAAGCTGGATTTGACATTCTTAACACTGATATGGAATCAAAACGTTGTTGTATTTTATCCGTGGGGCTCTAAAAAAAATAGTTTATAGGAAAGAAAATAAACAGAAAAGTGCAAAATCTGGGCACCCCTGGATGCCACACCCACGACTTTAAAAGTGGCCAACAACCTAATTTTTACTTAAAATATATCGCGATATCTAATTATGGAAGATGTTTTGTAAAACAGTAATATTTGACCATTTTAGGGACATAACCCCAAAATCAAAATTTTGATTTCCGGGCAATATTGGAAATAAAAAAATATGAATAAAAATAAATTTGTAATTCTTAACACGAATCTGAAATCATATTGGCAATATGTTTATTAGTTTAGCTGTAAAAAAATATGGTAATAATTATATCAACAGAAACATGCAACTTCTGGGCACCCCTGGGTACCACACCCAGGACTTGAGAAGTGGCCAACAAACTAATTTTTACTTAAAATATACAACAGTATGTTATTATTGAAGAGTTTTTTGAAAAAATATATTTTTGACCATTTTAGGGACATAACCCCAAAATCAAAATTTTGATTTCCGGGCAATATTGGAGTTCAAAAAATATGAATTAAATTAACTTTTTGATTCTAAACACGAATCTGGAATCAAATTTGTAATTTGTTTATTGGTTTGGCTGTAAAAAAATAATTTATGGTCACAAAATCAGCAAAATTCACCCTTTGGACACCCCTGGGTGCCACACCCACCACTGGCCATGCGGCCAACAAGTCAAATTCTACTCCAAATTCATCATTCTATCATAATATATAGGTCTCCAAAATTCCGCAGGGGGGGGGAGGGTCTCACTAATGGTGTGTTCCGGTCTATATGAATACCTTTCCGGTGCTTTCGTCATAGGCGAAGAGCTCGTATAGCCAATCAGCGAACCGCTCGAGACAAACCCCGTGCAAATAGCGATCGCTGATTGGCTACGAGTGAGGGCGGGTTCCTCGTCTGTGACGAAAGCAGGAGTAAGCTAAACCTTTGCCGTGGCAAAGCTGAGAACGCCGCAGGGCATTTTTTGCGCTGCATTTACAATAAATTGTTTGTACATCCCTAGTGCGACCGCAGTTTCCTCGAAATTATTGGGTTTGAACTGTCAAAAAGTAATCAAATGTATTCGTTTGTATGTTGTGTGGACGCCTATTATTTGACTATAGATGTTGGGTTTCCAAGAAATGTGAGCATCATGGTTGAACTTCTGTTGGCTTGCTTCCGTTAATAAATTCGGGGATTTCGTCTCATGTTTGCATGTGCTAGCCAGGTAGTGGGGGTGTACATTATTTGTAAAATGCCAAGATCGACTTATTTTCTTGTTCTCAACTAAGCCACAGACCCACTGTATACTGGCCACGCCTTGAGAAACAAGGTGTCCCCTAAAATTCTGAGAAGAGACGGTCGCTCCATGCGGTCTATTTCAACGGTATTTCCCGATACCTGTATTGTTATTGTCCACTGCATTGACTGCACCGACCGTGAATAGAATGCAACCCCACCACGTCTGACAACAGGCGAACGATATTATCACTACAATACCTGTGGCAAGAGAACGGGATGCAACTATATTTAGGTTGGTCTCACGCGTCACTTCACTATTACGTAATCCGTGACGACAACACCTTGCAAGGTAATTTGACGCGACTATAGGTTGCTGTGCGGCAACTCCCTACCTCACTTGTCCTGTCTCCGCGCCCTTTGTGTTAGGCTTGTCACGTGTTCACTCACACCCCCCCGCAGAGACATATTGCACCCGCCCGCCCGGTTTAATGAAACTGTTGCATGCCCGGGCGTCGGCGCCTCTAGTGACGTCACGACGCCCGTCGTAATGAACCCACGACGCCGCCTCACTCCGCCTAGCATGATGGGGTGAATGCTAAATTAGAATAAATAGGAATTGTGTGTAGAGAGAGTAGATGAATATGCACACGTGACTGCGCTACTGCGCTACAGTGCTACGGTGCTACGGTGCGTGCTGGCTTCGCCCGCACCCCCACACGTCATATTAGTTACGCGTATCTCAACATTATACGTAACGTGTTCACAGGCGCGTAGGAAGAGGAGGGGGGGGGGGAATGAGAGGAGAGCCCCTCCCAGTTTTTTCTGCGACCCACCCAATTTAGTGTTTAAGGCATCCCCAGTCACGTAACACATCCCTACGATGGTGTTCGGAGCCTACAGGGTTGGTTTAGTCACTTTAAATTAAAGTCCCCCACTGCAAATCAGTTTCGTTACTGAGTGGGTAGACCCTAAATGTGAATTTGTTTATTTGTTTATTTATTTATTTATTTATTTATTTATTTATTTATTTATTTATTTATTTATTTATTTATTTATTTATTTATTTATTTATTTATTTATTTATTTATTTATTTATTTATTTATTTATTTATTTATTTATTTATTTATTTATTTATTTATTTATTTATTTATTTATTTATTTATTTATTTATTTATTTATTTATTTATTTACATACATCCGTACACCCATCCGTACACCTTTTATACTCGTTTTAAAATCATGTATCGGCTTTTGTTTTCCAATATGTATAATAGACAACTACCGGTGTCGATAGGCATATCGGTAACCCGAGCACGGATACCCGGGTAAACAGTCACCAACTAAATTTCATATTTCACTGGTGAATAATTGCAGAAACACAGAGGGCCCACGCCCCGGAGAAAGCCACGAGTCTTCCTCGCAAGATACATTTCCTCCCTGCCTTTTGTTTTCACTTTGTAGCATTACAAAATATATAAACAAATAAAAAAAAAAACAAGGAATAAAGCGAATGCGTGCCTGAAGGTACGCGATGAGGTCAGTGGCGTAATTAGAGAAGAGGCGGGTTATGGTCCATCAAAAAATCGAGAAATTACTAATAAGTAATGTGCAGATATTTAAAATCAATTAAATCGAGCGTTAGAATTCGATAGGAATGAGGACATCTTATTTTTTGTAAAATTACCATTTTGTAGCGTTTTTAAAAAAGATATGTTCACAGATTTAGCATCTAAAACCTAAAACGAAAAAAAAAAAAAAAAAAAAAACACATTCTAGGTATCTTCGTGCTGACCGGGGTATACGCGCTGCCCCCCCCCCACGAGGCCACACGAGCAAGAGCGAACCGCAGCCCGAGAGCACGAGTTAATTGCTAATTAACGGGGATGTGGTCAGAACGCAAGTTTTTCGGCTGTTTCTAATTACGCAGCAGCGAGAGGATCGAGGCTGCGTTTCAAATTGATTTCGTTTCTCGAGTGCGGTTGTCGGTGTCCGAGGAAGCTCCGCGCTTGATGCGAGTAGAGCGATGTGAGAGCGACGGGCAGTGGCGTATCCAGGATTTTGGAAAGGGGGGGGGGGTTAACTCATATTATAGAGAGTGGAACCAAAAATAAACGGGGAGTCCGGGGGGTTTTCCCCCCGGAAACATTTTCTCGTCAAGGTAATTTTGGTGCAAATTTGTGCGTTTTACAGCGGCCAACTGAACTAAAATTAATACATTTCTAGCAACGATTTTCTCCTTAAGAAACGAAAAAAGCTTCAAAGAACAACAATTGAACTGAAATGTTAATACACGGAAATAGAATTATAGAGCGATGTGTGTATTTTTAACATAAACTAATGTCTTTGGTATTTCAAACAAAAATACTGTACATTTATAATTTAATTTTTTTCAATCCGATGCAATTTCCACTTTTCCTTTGCGAAAAGGGGGGGGGGGTTTGTCCCCCCCCCCTCCCCCCCTTGGATACGCCACTGGCGACGGGTGGCAACTTACAGAAGTATCTTCGTGCGAGGCGTCACGCAACATAGAGAGTGAGATCTGTTGATTGGGCCGTCGCTATAGTTGTTTGTTTCAAACTTAAATTCTTTGGCGGATTCGTTTTTTCCAACAACAACAGATCTGCTGAATCTAATGAACCCCACAGTCTGTATACAATGTACCTTTATCATTTTGCATTGTTAATTCAGAAGGTTCGTTAACGTGTTCTGTAAAAGAATATTAATTCACATTTCTCATCAAGAAGAAAATTGAATAATATCCCTTTAATGCAAATTTTAATAAGAATTTTTCTAGAGAATTAGTTTCCAACTTTGTTTCTAAATTTAATACTTTGATGAACTTTTAGGTTATGCTTCATTGACTGATATATGCAAAGTGTCGGATGCATTTCATTTCATTTCATTTCTTTCATAACATTTTTTTTTTTTTTTGCTAGAGAGAGGTCACTATTTCTAAGGCCAACATAGGCAATCGTATGTATGAATAAAGTTCACTTGAGGAATAATTTGTACTTTTCCCGGAATAACTTTATCGATTTCTTCATTGTAGGCAGCTGTGAGTCGTTCTTCACCACTGTGCGATCGGTATTTGAAACTAAGTACTCGAAAGCATCGGTAAGGATGTTTCGGCCTTCGGAGCTACTTTTATATCGACCAAAATTCCTCATTAAAAAAATAAAAAATAAAAAATCTGGATGTGGACAATATTTACCCTACTCGCAGATTTCAACGTCCTACAAAAAAAAAAAAAACTTGATTTGTTACTTAAAGGCTGGTCCACACAGATTTTTAAGACATAAGATTTAAGGTTTAACGCGTAGTCGTAAAGTTGGATCATAGGAAACACGTACTGGCGTTCACACAAAGTTTTAGTTTCAAGACGTTGTTTTTATGCGTTATTCATTGTCATAAAGTTGGGCAATGTCCAACACTTGACGCTTAAATCTTAAAAAACAAGTTACTAAAATCTCAAGTCAACGGACCATCTACTTTAATAATACTTACGAATTAATTGTAAGATGTGCACGAATTGTTGTAAACAAGGCTATTATAATTAATGATGGATAATACAAATTTCAATTAATTTGTTTAGTATCACAATGATGTTTTAACTGAGGATAAAACGTTACAAAGTACTTCACTTTACTAGGCCTATCTTGAACGAAACGAAACCATGTGAACCAGAGCCCTAAAAACAACATCTTCAAACCTTATGCATTATGTCTTCAAAATCTGTGTGGACCAGCCTTAAATTAATTTTTCTCTAAATTCATCTCTATGACGTCATCTCCGGTTGGCTCGAACCGTGTGCCGCGCGCACTTGACATCGTGTTGCGCACCACCCGTCTCGCGCCTGTGACGTCAGAGCCGCCCGTATCTCTCTCTATCGGGCAGACAGACACTCACTGAATAACTTACTCTATGGGGTGGAGGTGGAAGGGAAGGCTTCCCGCCTCTGCCGCCGCGGGCGCTGGTGTAGAATCGACGCTGTGACTGACTCACTTACTGACTGACTGACTGACATGTTTCCCGGGCATGTTTCAGTCGTCGAGTCACGTCAGTCTCGTTGGCAAGAGTAGAGTAGAGTATAGCCCGACATTTCAGTCAATTCAGACTCTAACATCGTGTGTAACTATTTAATGGGCGTCTCAGGCGCGACTTTCTGCCGCTCGCAGCGCTAGCAGTACTCACGGGTCCAACTCGATCTTTGCACCTCGTTTTCTCAATTCAAACATTCAAGTCGTTTATATTTATAATACTTTTAAATATCAATCATCAATTGTAGTAATGTTTTACAAGGTTTTTGACAAAGAATACCTTTGTTATGACTGCAAAACAAACATATTGTCGTTTGACAGTTAGACAGTTGACTAACGACAATATTAACATAGAATGAATTACAAAGTTGGACCTTTAAGGACAGGTGCTGCAACCTACTTCAGCTTTGACCTGAGACGCCCATTTAATACATGATTTTCAGAATTGATCTAGAAAGCCGTGATTTGCTCTATCTGATCATGGAGTTATATTTGAGGAGGAGATCTAGCTCTAATGGGAGGGGCCGTCCACGATTGTTGTTCCGGAAATGGCCGCCATATTTGTTGTTTACGAATTGTGAAGAAACTTCAGTAGGCCGCATAGGCCTACATGCTGTGCGCTACACAGGCTTCCTACGTTTGTTAAATACTTTACACCAAGACTGACAATAAGAAACTCGTTAGGTAAGTAGATTGAATGGTTATTTAACTACTAGGCCTAATTACCTAGTACTTAATTTAGGTTGTCTAGAAGAAAAGCAGTCGTAGTGGGCTATGGAGTAGGCGATGGCTTATTGTCATGGGCTAGGCCTACTAGCCCTAGACCTGTACAGCCTAGCCCAGGTATTTTACCGGTACGGCGTAGGCCTAGGTACCAGTGAAAGATGGAGTTGAATCACAACATTGTAATTAAATCCTGGCTAGTCCTGAGAATTGGTAAGGTCACAGCTATGTAGAAAATATTGGCAATTGGTCACGTACCATCAACTAGGGCCTAGGGCCGAGACCCCTAGCACTCACCTTTCCTAGTCTAGGCCTACGCTTTGATCTAGGCCAATATCTTGAAAATATTGATATGTGGTAAATGAACTCAAGCCAACAGCATCAATCATACATCCAATCTGGGCTAGGCCTAAGAGTAGACAAGGTTAAGATTGACAACAGCATTCACTATCACTATCCATGCATCCAACTTCGCTAAGCCTAGGTCCTATACACTTAGCTCATCTTGATATTATTGTAACATGGTGTGTGACAACTCTTTGTATACAACATTTATACATAACACCATGTCAAATAGCCTAGGCCTAGTAGGCCTGCCAATTATGCATTCAACATGGGCTAGGCTAGGCCTAGTCCGTTTGCATTTGCAGGACCTAGGGACTCTAGAAATTATTGGCAATAAGTTAATGCCAATTGTATCATAAGCGTCACCCATGCACCATGGTATTGTGTGATATTAGATAATGCACATAGGCCTATGTAATCAACTGTTTAGGGTCTAGCAGCAAGGCCATCGCTACCCTCTGTAGCAATGGTCTCGGCAGTAGGCCCTACCTACTTCTTTTGACAGAATACTCGAGCTTAGACTGGACCTATTCTTGTAATTAATAACCACATACCGTCATACACTATAGGGTATTAGTTCGGTCAATGTTGCAAGACTTGCAAAGTACATTTGCCTGTATTATGTAACATGTTTGAACTGATGTTCTCGATTGCCATAGTTCCATAACTAGGAAAAGGTTTTCTTGCCTAGGCATACTAAGCACTAGGTAATGTTCTCGAGTAGCAATCACAACATGCTGGCTAGATACAATTTCCATGTTCATGTAGTAGCCATGGCTATGCATTGTAATTTAACTTGAAATGATCAACAAGTTATAATAGTTCTGTGCATGGACATTAATGGATTGTGAGAGACAGCCTACTGTAATCAATAGTCACTTCTTAGGCCATACACATTTTTACATTGTACAGTAATAATGGTTTTTGTTGTAGATTGCTTAATCAATAGATACACAAATATTTTCAAATTATAGATACCGGTAGTTCAACTAGGCTTTAAACTTGTTGATAGGTCAATGATAAGGTCCAAACAATAATATATATGTATTTATATTTCAGCCAACTCAGACATGGAATTGAAAATAAAAAATATTTTATTGGAAGTTACATCTCTTCACTTCAAAGTAGCTGTAGCTGCTTCTGAAGATTCATCACAAGCTCTGGATGATTGGTGTGTTCAGGCAACATCTCTACTAAAATGCAAGAATATAGAAGACTCTTGGTCTACATGCCACAAGTTCCGCTTAAAAGATGACATTTTACAGCCGGTCAAAAGATTCACATCAACACTGATGGTAAGTTATTTTCAGTACAAAACTTACAGTAGGTAGCCAAATCACACTCAGTGATTAGGCCTACTTTTTCATAATAAGAGAGATCAATCTTCCATCAGATTCAGAACTGGTATGATCTTTGGTTGGTAGCCAGAGTACACACATAATAACATTATTGACCTACCATTTAGCTTTATTATTAGGCCTTTAATAATATAGGCCTAATAATAATAAATTCCGTTTTATTCTCACACATTCAAGAATACATATAATTACAAACAGTAGTATTATTTATTTATTTATTTATTTATTTATATATTTATTTATTTAGGTATTTATTTATTTATTAAACCCCCAGGCCTGGTTCAGCTCCAATCATCCTTAACCAGCCAGAGGTTGATGATCACTACCAGGCCGAACTCCCAGTGAATCAACGTCCTGGTGAATTAATGATTATACTTACAGAGGAACCATTCACTACTCAGGGTAAGTCATAGATATTAAAATAGTGCAAGTGCTACTCAAATCAAATTGTTTTATTCAGTACATGATACAGAATTGTAGCATACTCAATGATTGTAGGGCCTATATTGACTAAATTATCATTTATCAGTAACTAACAACTCAAAAATTTATTTTTCTATAGGCCTAGTAAAAAATTGATATGTACATACCTACGGTACGTTAAATGTAGATACCCATGCCTTAAGTAATTCATTTTAAATTAAAATCCATCTTATTCATCTAAAATTGTAATTGTAATCATGTTCTTTTTTTTTTTTAGGAACCATGACTGCTGTGGATCGGGGTGATCCACCGACTGAGCTAGGAATAATTTCCTCGAAAACCGAAACAAAGAGCTGTTAGTAGACGTACAAAAACGTCAAGAAGAAAACAATGACCTGACTAAAATAATTAATGAAAACCGTTAGAAAGCACACCAGATGTCAGACAATTTGTTTCACTTTTATACTAGCCTTGTTTCATATGAATTATTTCAGACTTTAGTTTCATATGTAGCCCCATTTATGGCCAATTTTCATTCAGTCAAGATTAAAGACCAGATAATGATCATATGCATTTTGGTATATTATATGTCATATATTACATATACATAATATAATCTTCATATAAGGCCTATCAGCATTTTCTCGTGAGTAGATTCTCCCGAATCGGAATCGCTGTCTAGTGTTAGAGCAAAATATACTGCAGTGGGTACTGGGTACTATTTTCTTTTTTTTTTGCTTCAAATAACTTTGTATTTTCTATGGTTTCCTTCAACTGGTGTCGGCTCTACATAAACGAGTGGCTCGTTTACAGTTATTGATGCCACCTACATGGTGTGTATGTCTAGCAAAGTTGTATTTCTTCAGCTTGCTTACATTCTACCTGTAACATAAGAATAGGTTAGAGATCTACCTAGATACATTTTTTAAACTATTAAATTTTGCAAATATTAAAAATAAACATGAACTTAAATATGAGCTTATATTTTATTGATTGGAGTAAACCTGATCCTGTCATTTTGCACAAACTCGTCTAAATCCGACATGTTGTGAACTACACTGATATAGAATTTTTTGTTAGCCTGTGCTGTTGACATTCACCACACAGTACAATCATTGGGCTAACTAACAAACTCAATGGTACAATCCTAGTTTACAACGAACATGTAGCCTTCTATTCCTTCCAAACCTTCTATCAAAAATTGTATGCGATCTAGGTTTAAAGCTTTAAAAACCAGCCTACAGCTTGAGAATGATTAATCAACGGTTTATGCCGTAAACGAGTTATATGATTACCTAGTGCTGCTATCCTATCACTGACCTGGCTGGTGTGCAAACTAAAACTAGAAGTACATTTAGCCCAGGTCTGATAAAGCTAAAGGCAGAGCAAACTTTTACATTCTGTATGCGTGTTATTTCCCATAAAGAAAACAAATCCTTACACAACAATTATTGTTACCTGGCAACAACCCTAGGTGTAGGGGATAACTAAAATTCTTGGGCTGCATACCAACTTTGACTGCGTTCACTGTGGCTGTGACTGGTGGTGGGTGTAACCCAGTCAACGCAGTGAACGCAGCAGCTGGTACGGGCTGCAGTCACAGTCACAGCGAAAGCAGACAACAGCAGAAATTGTCATTCATAAAAGCAACATTTGCCATCTGCTAATTAACCTTACAACATTACATTCATAATTTAACTCTTACGGGACTTCTAAGTTGAGATTATATGGTGTTGTGATGTCACTTACTATTTAAAACATATAATATTGTCATAATTCGCGGTACAATTATTAGCTACGCCCCCCTTGACTGCGATAGCTGGATCTTTTCGACCCAGTCATCGTAGTGACTGGAGGGGTAACTGCGAGGTAAACTGATACGCAAAAAGCAGTGACTGCAGCTTGACTGTGAGTCAAGTTGGTACGGATCTCAGTCACTGCCAGTCATAGATTTGGTACGCAGCCCAGATTGCAGCCCTTTTTTTCTATGCTTTTTGACAGATACGCCTAGCCTAGGCCTAGGTTAGGTAGGCCTAGGGCCTGGTATAATTTCTATGGCTTAGGAGGCCTAACCTGAACCTATTCATTTATCACAATATTACAATATTTCTTACCCTGCCATGCATGTGCAATGAGCAGCACATATGCAGCCATCTGTTTCTTTATCCAGAACCCATATTTCCCGGGGCTTGTCGTTCAGCCTTCGGCCCGGCGTCACTTTGCACTTGAGGAAACAAAATCTGAAATGGGATAGGCCCTAGGCCTTCGATTGGGTGGTAAAACACTTCACGCACTAAACCACACTTGAAGTAGGCTAGTTGTACGCGTGTCAAATGACTTGTATGCTTTCATACTGTCTTTGGTACGTACGCATTTACTTCATTTACCAAATAATTGTAAATGTAGGCCTAGGCCTATCCGAACTCAGCTGGTGGCCACTTTGAAACCTGTGTAGACCAGTTATCTTAGGCAATAGTGTATTAACAATAACTTAACAGTCACATATTACTTATAATAAGGACATTTTCCTTTGAAATATGCACGAGAGAAACATGTGAAATGCAGCGGTCACGACGACTGTCGGAGCACGTAAACAACAAATATGGCCGACTAGCTTTGCGGGGCGTGGTCCAAAATCTCGTACACTGCCCACTACACACCTGCCTATCCAGTACGAAGTACTATTATAAATCCATGATCTGATGGTCCTTGATAGTTATCTTAAGGTGCCTTTTTCACTGTTGAGCATTGTAGTCATTGAAGATGTAGATGGCCGTGATTAGCTCTATCTAAGAATCCTAGACCAATTCTGGAAAAGGTCTATTGTCGTTCTCAACTTATCTACTCCGCCTACCGAAGGACCGTCGAACTCCCAAGTCGGGTCGCGCAGTCCATTGAATTGTTGTGTCATTGTCATTGTTGATTCAAAGGGGAGAAACGCCAAGGAAAACCAATAAGTGATCTGTCACAATAACGTATGGGATATAAAGACAAAATTACAATATTTTCAAGACAATCGCATTGTATTCTTTCACAATGTCTCATTTATGGTATAAGTATTATTTTACATGAAACAACATATTATATTTAAATATTTTAGGGACAGTTTTACCAAACTTTAATCCGGCGATTTTCTGTTAATCGGAGATCAAAAACGGCGCCCGGTAGAAGCCACCGCGCATTTAGTATGTAATGTTTGTTGAAACTGTGGTAACCAATCCAAGATTAGTAAATCGGCCGATAAAAATTTTGGTGGATTCGGACCTGAGGTGTTTTTGTAATGGGATCCCCTTGCTACGACCTGACTTGGGAGAGGCACCGAGTTTGGCCACTGAGGGCGCTAGTGAAAACGAATGAAGCGCTCAAAGTGGCAATGTCGCGCAACAACCTGATGAAGCAGCGTCGTTCTTCCTACGTCGATCATGGCAAGCTTCGAAAATTGTTCAATTAAACGTGCGTCCATACAGGTTATCTTTCCAGCACTGTGCATACCCCCGACATACCCCACCCCACGCCGCATATACCCCCGACATATCGCACACATAACTCATAGTGTTTAGTCGTGAATAAATAAATACTGATTTGTTGTCAGAGCCCGTAATGTATGAAGTACACAAGGATGATGGTAAACACAGCTAGTCAAACAGGATACAGGTCATGCCTAATAATGGAGCGATTTATGGTGTATGGAGGGCTGTGGATTTGTCGCTCATTTTTGTGTATATCAGTCCATCCCCTTTGGAAATTCTGACTGTGCTATACAGGTTCATGTGAAAAAGTTCTTCAATATGACATTGGCCTAGATGTGAAAATGTGGAAAGAAATGTGAAAAATCGTGGTTCGTATGAAAAAGTGAAACATGATTTCTGTGTATGAAAATCTTGTGAGAAATTCATGTCGGGAGTAATCTAAAATACAAAACTTCATTGTTGAGATAGTTGAGAAACGACATCGTGAACAGTAAATTCGCGGGTTTACTGCACGGAAGTCAGGAATTGTGTTTAAATTAAGGCTACATATTTAAATTTTAATCAAAAATACAACTGGAATTTCCGTTGAAAGTGGCAAATAGGCCAAATAGGTTGTTAATTCGTTTTTTGCATTTAAAATGTTCTTATTTCGCGGAAACTCCCAAAATTCGTTTTACCAACAGATATTGCCGTAGTATGTGGAGATATGTGAAACAAGAATACCAAATGTATCAAATAACACATTTCGTTTTGTCGCGCCTTGCAAAAGACAATTACACATCTGTGATACGTGTGCACTCCAACCTCGGTGTGCACCGCTTTAAGCGTGTGCGTGCGTGCTTGCGTGCGTGACACGCGAGGCTGACGTGATGGGGTATTCACAGCTCTTAACACGATAGCCTCCGGACCTCAACCCGTCGTTTTGCTGTCAAATTATCGGGTGATTGAAACGTTTTTAATGCGGGCCGAACACATTTCCATGTGTCGGCCAATCAAATTAATACTCTCGTCTCGGTGTGACTGGTCACTCGTCGTGCATCGCATATTATCACATTCACAGGTCGACTCGTGTCATATCACTGCCAATATGATTACTCGATGTAAAGTAACAACATGTTTAAAGTCTCTCACACCAAGAAGTAAGATAGTGTCAGGGGAGCCAGGACCGCCCACAATTAGTTTTCAACTTAACGAGTGCGAATCACTAACGTTTCCTGATTATCTAGTACAATTTGGTTGCGTTAAGTTTTTTGACGGAAAACTGCTTGCACGTTTTCTTGTGCGTTACCGTCAAAAAACTTAACGCAACCAAATTGTACTACATAATCGGGAAAAAAGTCAGTGATTCGCGCTTGTTAAGTTGGAAACTAAATGTGGGCGGTCCTGATACTATCTTACTTCTTTTTGTGAAATACCTAAGTAACGTCAACGTATAACATTCACATTTAGAGTCTACTCACTCAGTAATAAGTCTGATTTTCAGTGGGGGACTTAAATTTAAAGTGACTATAAACCAACCCTGTAGGCTCCGAAAACCATCGACGAGTGAGCGATAACCAATCAAAGATCTATAATGTGTCAAATATAAAACAGTGATTGGACAGTGCGAACACCTGCGGACAAATGCCAGAATCAACAAGGCCGATTCAGAACTGTGAACTTTGAGTGCTTTGTTGCTAGGACGACTCCAAAGTCACCGTTTACTTATTATTCCAAGACAAGAAGTGATAAACACACAATTCAGTGAGATTGTGGACAAAAGTTTAATCAATTTTAAATGATTTAATTAAGAACAGAAATAACAAAAGCAACAAACTCTATATTTTGAAAAATTTAAAACTCATTGTGCGTAATATCTGATTCAAACCCAAATCTTTGGCTAGAATCACTTTTTCAATAACATATTATCTTGAAGCATTCTCAAGACATCAATTAAATAACGTGGTTTAACCTTGCAAAATACCCCTTGCCCTTAATAAATAGCCAATTAATTGCAAATAAACTCCGCATGTTTACCATATTAATGGCGGCATTCAATTTGCAAGCATTTTCCACCCCTTGTCGCTATGGAGTGTTTAAAAGGTTTGTGTTTGGTATGGGGATGGAGTTGGACTGTCCGGATTACTTTCCGAGGTCCGTCTATAGAACGCAACTCACACGCCGTTGACTAACACACATTCATTCGCACAGTTCTTTATCTACAATATGCGACAATTGGAAACATAAAAACACACTACACTAACAACATAATGTCTCTGTCAAACTGCTCTCTGTCTCGATTGTTCAAATGAGTAGACCCCCCACCCACCCCGTTCTGGCGCACAACACTTTTTGTAAGGATGTTGGTTCCATTAGCGCCGTCAAGTTGGCAGTCGTGACTGAAGACCTGTCCAAACTTTTCTCTCTGTTAAGACGAATGTTGTGAACGAGGCTCCAAATTGGCTCGCGAAAGTAGTATCCGCTGCCCCTATAAATGGGTACCTTAAGCTAGTCTTTATAATTGATTAATAATTTTTCGTAGGAATACCCGTTGTAGTGTGGACACCAGCTTTATACACACTTAGTAGGACTCAATCCCAGCATTCGCCTTTACGACTGAGGAAAACCTCGAAAAAAACCTTCAGTCCGGACTGCCGGTGGCCGGAATCGAACCGGCGACCTCCCGAATCAGAGACTGATTTTCAGTGGGGGAATTTCATTTAAAGTGACTAAACCAACCCTTTAGGTTCCGAAAACCATCGACGAGTGAGCGGCCGATAACCAATCAAATATCTATATTTCAAATATGAAACACATATGAATCGGTGATTGGACAGTGCGGACAGATGCCAGAATCAATAAGGCCGATTCAGAACAACTTTGAATTTATTGAGTGCATCGTTGCTATAGGACGGCTCAATGTCACCGTTTACTTATTCCTAAGCCGAGAAGTGATGGAATTGAATCCAAATTAGAAGCTAAAAACTTTTACCTGAAGCGGGATTACTAGGTCGATAGTGTAGTTACCCTTTCGATCACACTGTTCTCAGCTGTGATCCCGAAGTCTTAGGCCCGAATGCAAAGTTTACACTCAAGCCCTCCTCAACTCAGCCTCTCCTCAGCCTCGCCCAACCACCAATCACGGAGCGGCATTGCCATGTGGACTGCTCTGTGATTGGTGGGTAGGTGAGGCTGAGGAAAGGCTGAGTTGAGGAGGGCTTGAGTGTCAACTATGCATTCGGGCCTAAGGGTCAAATGCATAGTCGTTCCTTACGTGCTCCTTAACTCAGCCTTTCCTAAGACTCGCCCAACCACCAATCACAGAGCAGTCCACAAGGCAATGCTGCTCTGTGATTGGTTGGGCGAGCCTGAGGAAAGGCTGAGTTGAGAAGCATGTGAGGAACGACTATGCATTCGACCCTATGCCATTCGAGTTGTTATGAAAATAATCATGTTTGTTTATGGTACAGATAAAATGTTTCACTGGTAGTGTTGCTTTCTAGAACACAGTAGTTTTCTTAACAATATGGCAAATACTGTTCATTCGATCCTACATTAATTCTAATTATTTTTTTTTTTTTTTTTATTGCTTCATACAGTTTATATGAGTATAAAACGTTAGTCGGTGGATTGTTAAAATATTTAAAATAAGTTCATTTCATGACATTTTTTTTCACCTTACTTTTTATAGCGCGTGCACTTGCGACTCGAGGGTAGTTTTCCTCGTAGAACGTGGTAGAATTGAAGCAGATGGGTTCGTCCTCGCGAGCTTTATGTCGAGACCGCGTTCATTTCTAGTGCGTCGTTAAATAATGGCGTACACATACATGTAGTAAGAGTGGAAGAGGTCGGCCATAGCGCTTTACGGCACCCCTAACTGAATCGGTTATCGCGTTAAATATTCAACGCGGCATTACGGAGTCGCGGAGTTAATCTCGTATACGGACGGGGTTTTTATTGTGCGGGGGCGTCCCACGGGTATAGAACACTGGGCCGGCTTCCGGCGGGACCGGGTTCGAGACCCGCATTACGACCTAAACTATAAGGGCCGCGTTTGAATTAATTAACGAGGTCACGGTTAGGGGAAGGGGTGGCCTCATTGTTCAGTAACTTCCATTAGACTAGGGATCTGATCGTGACCGCACTTTGCCCAACTTTGTATATTGAAGCACTGTGATCTGGCTGGCATACGCGTATAAGCCACACGAATTGCAATGCAAAGTTTTAGTACTTATGATGTCTGCGCCCACAACGAATAGACCTTTGCTAATCACGGCCCTCCAGATCTTCAGATTTGATGCAATTTCCCTCACTGAGAAGTGTACTTGGTATGTTCTGTATGAACACACGCGTAAGTTCCTGTATTCCCGCCAGGTTTGCAGTCACTGTGTCACTGTACCGACCTCTATAACAGTCTCAAGTATGTTCTGTATGAACACACGCGTAAGTTCCTGTATTCCTGCGCCAGGTTTGCAGTCACTGTGTCACTGTACCGACCTCTATAACAGTCTCAAGTATGTTCTGTATGAACACACGCGTAAGTTCTTGTATTCCTGCGCCAGGTTTGCAGTCACTGTGTCAGTTTACAGTCTCAAGTATGTTCTGCATGAACACACGCGTAAGTTCCTGTATTCCCGCCAGGTTTACAGTCACTGTGTCACTGTACCGACCTCTATAACAGTCTCGCGAAAGAGTTATTACAGAGGAGGGTTAACGCTCTGACGTATTATCTTGCTCCAGCCAGACCACCTGTATTCATTATGTATGTATTGCCGCTCTGTAGCCCCCACGCGCAGATGCGAGCCCTAAACTAATGGCGACGTAAGCAACATCTGGGTTAGCATGACCATACTGTGTGCAGTGAACCCAGGGTTGTTTCAATTAATGCCTGTGTAGTGGATGACTTGAGGCGGTAAGTGGAATACCCCGCGTTTGAAGCGGAGGGAACATCTTTTTCTCCTCGCACTTGGCCCTGCCCTCCCTTGCTGGACTCCCCTTATGACGACTCCCGCGATCTAGACAGCGCTGATTCGGAACACGTCATAAGACCTAAGCTGTCGAGTACTTCGTTAAACACCACCAATAATAATAATAATAATAATAATAATAATTTAAATCAAACCAAGATTGATATTCTCTGTTAAGATTGTAATAGCGTCCATCAACGAGTATTGTGTGTAGGGTAGTTGTGGCCGCACCCTTCACCTATGTCAACAGAACTGTACCGATTCCTCCCACCACGCCTGGTTAAATACCCGAGGCCGGTGGTAGGAGAAACCGGTACCGTCGAAGACACGGCGAGGGATGCGACCAGGCCGGAGCCATTCCTTTATTGTTTCAAATGCAAGTACATGTATACATTGGTATTATGGAATACAATCAAATGTGAGAATACAAAAATAAGGTCTTAAATCTACGCTGAGATTTGGCGCAAGCACAAGCGCGACCGGAGTAGCGGTACATGATGGTTAGCGGGCTGAGTTTCCCGCACCTCGACCTTTGGGCTTGCTTCCCTGTACTGCTCCCCTGCTGGCTGTCTTCTGCTTGTACACCGGTGCTGGATTTAACTGTCTTCTGCGTCCAATACTTGGCCAAGTTGCCCCGTTTTCATGCTTCTGAAATAGCCGAGTCGATATTTCTTTCCTATATCTTCTAATTGAGACAGTGTTCCATTAGGTATAATATTGTGCACTCTACTATAAGTGCGGGATTTACGAATGTGTGAATGAACGCCAGGAATCGGTTGATTCTTGTGGAATCAGCGTGCATGAAAGTAGGATCTGTGTGGTTAGTGTGTGACTATACTTGCGGTGGGGCTAGTGTACTTATAGTATCTGTCCTGTAACGAAGGATGATATATTTGCATCGATAGTCGGTGTATAACGTCCCTGCCCATGCATAGTGGACTCACTGACGCATCGCACAAGCCAGCAGCTTCTCGCAAACCAATCTTAACCCATAAATTATTCCCATCTGTTCTGACGTAACGCTTGTCTTTACGGCATTGGGCCGGTGATGCCGCCAGACACACTTGCACAATGCGAAGCTCATTGTTGGCCTCGTGTTATGTATGTATAATGTATGCAGCAAGCTACACGCATAAGGTCTACCACTAATTCCAAGTAGACCTACGGCTTTCGTCTTATATGCGATAAGAAGAAGAAAAATCGTTCAGCCAATCAAAGGTTCCTTCCCCAACCTAAGGGGAACAGAATTGTTACGCTCTCGAGTTCAATCTAGGCACATTTACAGTCCGATCGTCTGGGCATAGATATAAATGGTCTGGGTGTAGCGCACGGTTCAATAGTATCAGCAGGGCGATTCTAAATGGGCGACGATGAGTTCATCATCACCGGTTTCGGTCGTTACTGAAGGCGAATACCCTGGTGATTGCATGTGTCATCGCCTTCTTCTAATGACCGAAACCGCGGTGATACCTTGCAGCAAGGCGATTCTGTATGGGCGACGATAAATTTATCAGCGGTTTTGGTCGTTACTGAAGGCGAATACAAGGCGGCGATTGGCTCATCGCCTTCTTCGAACAACTGAAACCGGTGATGAACGTATCGTCACCCATTCAGAATCAGGGCGCAGGTCTCGCAAAGCGCCATGGCTGCCGTGAAGCCAATAGCGTTGGCAGTTTCAGAGGTACCCGACAGATAGCGCGTCACGTGGGCGGGCCACATAGGTCTTAGACACGGCGTGAGAAGTTCGTAGCGCATTCTGTGTGGTAACGGCGGAACTGTCGACGCTATTGGCTTCACTTCTTCAAGACACTCGCCGGCTATTAGACCATGAGACTTGTAATAGGGACCTGAATCAGCTGACAAATCAACGTATCAATTATATCACGGAAGAAGGCGGTGGGCAGCCATTTTAGCCCTTACGTTTTAGTTTTTGACATTGTTCACATTGTTGTTGTCTGTTGATGTGTAATTGTTGAGCGATAAGGGCTAAAATGCCCGACAATATCAAAAACCGGAAATAAGAATCGCAGACGCGTATATTCTAACCATGTAGCACATCCAGATAGTTGTAAGTTCATGATTAGACGGTGGTTTAGCGTATTGACCAATCGGGAATGCGTAATAAAGTGCCACGAACGCGAGTTCCAACTTAGCGACTTGTCGAATGCACAGTCTTTGTCTAATTCACCGGCCAGCCACCATGGATTTACAACTCCCTGGATGTGCAATATGGTTGGAATACGCGTCTGCGATTCTCATTTCCGGTTTTTGACATTCTCGGACATTCTAGCGCCTAATGCTAAACAATTACACATCAACAGTCACAACAACAATGTGAACAATTTCAAAATCCGAAACTTTAGGGCTAAAATGGCTGCCCACCGCCTTCTTCCGTGGCTATTTAATTGATATACGTTGATGTGTTAGCTGATTCATGTCCAGTAACGACGTTACTATTACAAGTCCATGGTGTGGCATTGCAGTTGTCATTGAATATTCATCTGAGATGATGATAATTCCCCTGTAAATTATTCAAACATCACGCACGATATTTTGTCTTTGAATCGCGTCGAGTGCGAACCTTGTCTCAAAGGAAACATGACGCGCGGTTGTAAATAATCAACAAATTCGAGATTGTCTTTCACAAAGGGCGCAATCACACACATACACACACACACACACAAAGTACAGCGTGCACTATATAACCACACCACACGATCGAAAGAGTTCTCCCAGGACGTAACACTAGCTAGCTAGACTCATGAATAATGAACGAAGCCACATTTCGTTTTTACCGCATTGAATCGAGTGAGGCGCACGAGGTGTCGGTTTTACCCCCCCCCCCCCTCTCCCCCCGCCCCCTCTCCTCAATCAATCCACGCGACGTGAGCGAGGACGGTGTCACATGCATCGTATCGGTCGTGGTTGGTGGGTGTGTGTATCAACTTGGACCCTAATGGGTGTATAGAAAGTATGTATATGCGCGTCTATAAAAACTAACACAAAAACACGAAACATCGAGCGAGAGGAGAGGCGAGAACCCTCTTCACATTTTCTCTTTCAAATTCACTCCGTATAGAATTTGATTTATTTTCAGATATATAACGGTTATAAAGGCCGACCTCATAATATAGAGAATTCCGTGACTTGCGGAAACGAGGAATGTACGAGTACGGACTTGAATCACGCGCATAAAAACTGCAGTATTTTTGTATAATGGTCATCTTAATGAATAGATAAAGTAACTTCGCTTAGTTTTATGTGTAAATAAAACGTGCAGCAAACACCAAATTAAGTGGACGGTTTGATAGCGTGCTGAGCACTCGCCGACATGAGTCACCGGGTATATAGTAAACATATCTTCTTAATTAACATCTTTGCGGTTTGTAGGTCGCGGGTTCCAGTTTTGTGAATTTAGCGAATTTAATTCGAAAGCGAATTTTTGAATCCTTGCGTTCCTTTGCACATGTCTATAAAGAGCACGCTTTATAGTGTTATGGACGTCTAATATGGTCTAATAGCGTTATATTTCTATATTATCTAGTGTAAAACGTTATAGTGTTATAGACTTGAAAAAATTCGCAGTGCCCAAATTAAAGCACAGTTAACAAAGCCAGTTAATATATACTAAGTTTACACTCTAACAACAGATGACTAAACTTTAGACATTAATATCATCTATATTCTAGAACAAACGCCAAACTTGGTTTCCTGCAATACTATTTAATACATAATAATATACAGTTAAGTATAGTAATAGTATTAATATTAATAAAAAGTAACTATTAATAGTAATAGTAGGCAATTACTATCCACCTAAGCAGGAACTTGCGAACCAACCCTATATGCTGTGTTGAAAAAGAAGATATCTTTGTTTCCTACCCTTGACTTGTGTACGTCGGCGAGTATACACCCCCCCCTCCAACCCCTCCCCCACCCCCACGACCTTCCATCTCTAATCGGCAATCTAAATTCAATGTTAACTCGTACCCGGCGCCTCCACCAAATCTCGACCAAGTCGCGGTTTATGGATTGAAAATGTTCCGCGCGCGATGGAAGAGAGAACCAATTTTCCAGCTGAACCGATAAGAAGGGTCAATTCAACTAGTGTCGTTCCAGTTTCAAAAAGTGTGCAGCTCGATTTGATGTTTGTTGAATTTAATTCGCGTTGCGCACCAACAGTAAATTAATTCCTATGGAAGCTATAGTCGTCGTACAACAACTTCGGTAATGATTCCGTCACTAGTGGGTGAGCGGCAGCCAACCAACGGCCGTGACTAATGTAAATACCTGCTCGGGTTGGCCGAGACACGCGTAAACACGTCATTGATTGATGACGAAAGCATTACCGAAGTTGTTGTACGATGACTTTATGAATCCTTAAAAATGTATTTAGATATTCATTCAGGAATAGTCTTATAATTTATAAAAGATTGACCGCGCAACACACATCAAAATGTGCTGTTGCGTAACAATTTCATACCCGATTAGGCTATCAGCCGACGCCGTTTTATGAGTGTACTATCATTGAGTTTGTAAGGCTTTGTCTCAAATCGATGTTTTTCGCTAGTCGACTAGCGTAGCTGACTAACCTAACAATTAGTAACAATTAATTATAACAATTGGTAATTGTTGTGTTAGTTGGCGAAGTACTTATTGCCTTGTTTAATTATCTTTACAGTATGAAACATACTTTCTATGAGCTTATTGTTATTCACTTTGGCTTTCAGATATCAAATATGATATTAGCGATCGACGAAGCGATAACCGGATGTGATATAGAAGATTATTTATTATTGTCTCGGTTGCAAAAGCCTACGGCAGTGTTGCTTTTAAATTTATATTTTTTATATACATAACTCGTTTTCCTCCCCGTGTTTCACAAAATGTATATTATTAATGCTCGCCGTTGGCATTCGTTAAGTAACTAGTTTTTTTTTCACTTGTCTACACACGTTCGAATTTCCACGACCGGCTATAGAACTCATGGTGACCGTACAACCCTCTGGCGTTGTTACTAATGAAGCTCTGTCCAGCGGTTCGTGTTGAGGCTGTATTATTAAATCTTGATTGACAACAGGACCGAGGTCCCCCACGAGTGCAATACAATAAAATACAATATATTGGACAATGAACACACAGTATGGACATACAGAAAAAAAAGTGACGCTACAAAAAAACATAAGAACAAGTTAAAATGCCAGCAGTAATTAATGCTACTATAACTAATTGCTACTAACAACCATAATGCTAATTAATCTCTTATATTCATTTAAAGACACACTGTGAATATCAACTTCAGTGTTGACATGGTTAAATAAATAAACGGCGGGAGTAACTATACGAGTATCTTGTAGTTGAAGTTGAAGTTATTCTTATTTTTTATTTAAACATAGAAAAGGTACAATACAATAATCTTACAAAATATTTGGCTCCTAATGAATGCAACATTACACTCATTTGATTTTCTTAGTTTGACGTTCCCCTGCTGCTCCCCCCATCACTATGTGACCACCCTTTACCCCCGTCACAACCTGACAATCATATCATATTTATTAATTTAATATTATATTATTGATAATCAGTCATACAGTCTTGTTATTCTGGGCGGTGGTCACATAACTAGGGGGTGGAGCTTCAAACTATGTCAAACTAAAAATATCTGCACTCTAGGTGCATCCACACATGTGCAATTAATGCATTAATCTGCACATGTGCAATTAATGAATTAAATAAATAAATTCACATTTAGAGTCTACCCACTCAGTAGGTAACTAAACAACTAAACTGATTTGCAGTGGGGGACTTTAATTTAAAGTGACTAAACCAACCCTGTAGGCTTCGAACACCATCGACGAGTGAGCAATACAATAACCAATCAAAGATCGATATTTCAAATACGAAACACGTGAATCAGTGAGTGATTGGACAGTGCGAACACATGCCAGAATCAACAAGGCCGATTCAGAACAACTTCGAATTTATTGAGTGCATCTACACATGTGCAATTAGTGCATTAATCATGTATCGAAAGGCATATGCGACAATGGTAAGACGTGAAAGCAATAATATCGATCTATTGCATTGCGGTTCACACGAGCCCAATACGACACGACGATAAACACTCGAATGCTGATGTTTTTGGCACTTGTGTCAATATATATCCGGCGTAGCGTGAAGATTGCATCGACACTGGTAATATATTATGTAACGCGATGCCTTGAAATGTGTTACACGCATGACGTTGTTATCGGAATGGGCCACGGCTCACAGAGTCCATGTTTTGTGTTGTGTTGAGAAAGCACCGAAAGCATAAGCATAAGCACCAAGAAAGCGTAGACAAGGCGCATCCTACTTTCGATGAAACTGCACAGTATCATATTCAATAGATTCATATTCAATAGATCATTTTCAAAATTGATCTAGAACCGTTAGATAGAGTTAATCATGATCCTCTAAATCTTCAATTACAACAATGCACAACAATGAAAAAGGCACCTTGACATAACATTTGGTGCATTGTTGTATAGTTGAACATTTATAGATGACCGGGATTAACTCTATCTAATGGTCCTAGATCAATTTTGAAAATGGTCTATAGGCCTTCTAGGGCGGTAATTAAGCGACATCTCGGGTTTATCAGGATTTAGTAGTTAACCTGCCGCTTACCACGGTACCGACGTCGTGAAATATATCTATACCTATACCATGATCAGTTGATCACGCAAGGCAGACGTTTTTCATTTGGAGTAATGGCTGGTCCACACAGATTTTTAAGACATACGATCTAAGGTTTAACGCGTATAGTCGTAAAGTTGGATCATAGGAAACACGTACTGGCGTTCACACAAAGTTTTAGTTTTAAGACGTTGTTTTCATTGTTGTTTTTAAAACAACGTTAAGGAGACGTCTTCCGACTTTGAAGAAAAACGGTAACCGCAGACCCGAGCGATCCAGTGATGGTTGTCACAACTTCGACAATCACAGCCTTCTGAATGCGAGTCAGAAGTCGCTCCAAGGTCTACTTGATCTCCGCCTAGCGGAGGCACGTTGAACTATGAATTTATACCTACGTCCACCTACGTCGAACTCCCAAGTTAGGTCGTCGCAAGGGAACCAAACCACTATTTTGTCGCCCACAACAAAAACAGTTTTTATAAATAAACGTATACGCTGTAGATTATGTAAACTAATTTACTTAAAAACACGTAAATGAGACATTTTGATCGAATGCAATGAATAACAGTCTTAAAATAGTCTGATGATATGTCATTTTAGGCAAAGTTACTTGGACAGATCATGGATTTATAAAAGTACCTACGGACAGATCACCTCATATGTAATCTTTAACGTTTCTCCTTTTTGAATAACGTTTGATTTTTAACATTGTTGAACGGACTGCGACGACCTAATATGCGAGTTCGACGAGCCTCCGCTAGACGGAGATCAAGTAGACCTTGAATTCGCTAATCTACATCTAGTACTGGTTCTAAAAAGGTTCAACAGCAACCTTGTGAACGCTGACGTCATAGATGAGGAGTTAGTCTGAGCCAATCAGCGGGTGGCTATTTCAAATACTGACATTTGGTTTGTCAATGCCTCACTCATCTTTGACGCCAGCATCCACATACTTGCTACGGAACAAATTTACGTTACCTTCCTGTGCCAGTAGCCGACAAAGTATAGTACCATAAGGTCCGTATGCACTGGCAGTCAAGTGAAGTACAGGATTCGTTGCTATGAAATTGTTTTATTGCATGCTTTTTCGATAAGAAGTACAAACTCCATAGCAACCATAAAAAAATCACAACTCGACTCTGCACCGGACTTGACCGAGGCCTTCGTGAAAACCTATATCGCTTTGCTTTCGACCCTGTTTTATAACTCTATGCTTTCGACGGCCTCGACTCGACTCCAACAACCCCGTTGTCAAATTTCAATCCGCGCGCACTTTTCTTTCAAATTGTTTCTTTTGTAATTTTGATTGATTCGTCGTGTTGCTATTTTAAACCGATGTATTGGTGGCCTGTGTTGCCCTCTATAATTGCAAACTGTTTCATATATACGTAGCTGTGAATGGGATGGATGATTGAATGGCGCTGTCGAGTGAGCAACGTATAGATTGGCTATATATACGATACGTGTCAACATCCCGTTATATACCCCTTATC
Source organism: Isoperla grammatica (assembly GCA_945910005.1). Taxonomy (NCBI): domain Eukaryota; kingdom Metazoa; phylum Arthropoda; class Insecta; order Plecoptera; family Perlodidae; genus Isoperla; species Isoperla grammatica. The sequence goes on from OX246738.1 coordinate 102,088,002, forward strand.
GTAGACCAGTCCTACCCTACTATATTCATCCACCCATTCATCGCAGCGGGAGGCTTCGCGCTCCATACCATCCATTTATAAGCTGACCTTTCGCGGTGGTGTTTCACCTGCATTAATACAAACTCAACATTTGCGGTGTATACCTATCCCATTTGTATGTAACGAGTTGAGGTCATGTTTTATCGTCTGTTTATTATGATAGTCTAGTAACCGGCAAACGTGAAATACACTTCGAACAACTGTCGTTATACAAATTTGGTGCAAATTACGATGGTCACGTTTTTATATCTCCTAATTAATTAATTATTAGTTTTCAGGCCTTAGTAACGCGTGAAAATAATGACAATTGTCTATGTTTGAAACGGCGTGTCCTTAGTTCCGTTATAAGTATGCCCCAACGAAAGTATTCTGATGCTTACGACACAGCCGAGTCCAAGGTGACAACTTCATTTTCTACTTTGCTAATTTGTACCATCTAATCAAAACAGGTTTGTTGGGGATAGTTTAAAACCTTCCAAACCGCCTGTGCACTCGACTATAAGCCGAACCGTGCATTTACGAATGGGTGACACAACGCCAGGTATCTGTTGTTTTTCTTTCAATTGGCGCTGTTGAAAGGGGCAGTAGACAATGACCTGAGATCGGTATGCGAATACTTTCGTTGGGACTAGTATACTAGGAAAACGCTCCGCGTTGCCAGATGAGTGACCACACTAATCAATGCAACCGTCTACGTAATTAACTTCATGTTTAATTAAACCTACCCTACACTTAAAAAGTTATCACAATTGTTTTGGGAATGTGTTTTTACAAAAGTGATCCTATGTAGTAAGTGAGTGAATGATGTTGACATGATTAAAGCTGAGTGATGCGAGCGTGTGTACTAAAGTTGTTCCACATCAACCTTGTGAAAGCTGACGTCATAACGAGTGACTATAGGAGCCAATGAGCGGGTGGCTTTTTCAAATGCTGACATTTAGTTGGTCGATTCTTCCCTTGTCTGTGACGTCAGCATCCACATTGTTGCTGTGGAACGACTTTAGTCCCACGTAGTCTCATACCGTTCTCAAATCCTTGTCTACTGACCCAAAATCGACGGATTCCTGATGTTCTTTCACACATCGTAGTCTTTTGCTTAGTAGAGTGCACATAAGCCTCGCTAAATAAATAAATAAATAAATAAATAAATAAATAAATAAATAAATAAATAAATAAATAAATAAATAAATAAATAAATAAATAAATAAATAAATAAATTCGCATTTAGAGTCCACCCACTCAGTAACGTAACTGATTTTCAGTGGGGGACTTTAATTTAAAGCGACTATACCAACCCTGTAGGCTCCGAACACCATCGACGAGTGAGCAATAAGCCAATAACCAATCAAAGATCGATATTTCAAATTCCTTCGAAACATATGAATCAGTGATAGGACAGTGCGAGCACCTGCGGATAAATGTCAGAATCAACAAGGCCGATTCAGAACAACTTTGAATTAATTGAGTGCTTCGTTGCTAGTCACGCCCGCTGTGCTAGAAGTTTCCAGGTAACAAACCCAAGACTGTAAATTATCCCTAATAGATCTGTAGGAACTAAAGTGGAATCAGCGTTGGGAAACATAGTGGATGAAAATGGAGCCTGGATCTGTTGTTCCCTCTCGGCCCGTGCCTTTTCCACCCCACTTAAACGGCATCTAGAAAACATTTACCCTCCCATTGTCAGATTTGAGTGCTCTGTAATTGACCGCACTTCGACCTCCGTCCGTATAGGTGAATGTTTTCGAGATTTCTTTAAACCTTCTTGTTACGGCCGCTTTTAGCGGGTACAATAGGGTCCGACTGTATTCATCTGGTTCTCAAGGCTGATTGAACTTTAGAGAAGTAGACACTAATGCTGTTAAACTTTACTATTGTACTCTTGCTATTTCGTAAACACCTTTACTACAATAATTGACACGAATAGAGATGTGGTATAGTGAGGAATGAATAATGAACGGCTAGCTGGAGTGGATTGGTTCGGATCCATAAAGCACGAATGTTTGCCTCGTAAAACCCTACGCGAGGCTACCGACGAACTGTGCGCCGCTTTCATCTCGTAATTGTATCCGTTTGGATGGAATTATATACAAGTTTTATCGCGTAGCCGGGTCTGACAGATGTCGGTTGTTGCTTTACGACTTCTTTGTCCCGAGCGCGTCCAAAGAACTTTATGAGAAGACAAACCACCGCCATGGCGAGTGGGTGAAATGAGTCTAGACTGTTTTTACCGCCATTTTGTCAGGTGCCACGGCGAACGAAATGAGACGAAACCAGTTTTTATTAATACCCTTGGCGTTTGTTCCTTCAGGCTATGACTTATTTTGTCCTTTAATAATGCTATTATTAATTGTTTATTCTTGTCACTATAAAATGCAATTAGAAACATATAAACATAGAATCACGTAGGTAATAGTTCTAATTAATTAATTAGTTAATTAATTCATTTATTTTAATATGCTTTCATTATGTTTGAACTTTATGTGAATTCCTGGTAATGTTATTAATTCTGTTGCCAACAAACTGATGCGCATTTAAAAACTTTTGACTTGTCCCATTAGTTAATTACTAGAATATAATCCATTTATAGCTCGCACCTAAAATGCAAGCCAAAAAACAACTGGAAACAAACTATGAAGTTAAAATTTCGGTTGCCATATTGGAAATGTCTACCATAAAATTTTGATCAGCAATATACAACAGTAGACGATTTTCAGAATTGATCTAGAAGGCTGTGATTACTTAATGACAACAATGCTCAACAATAACAACTAATTTTCAAACATTATGCTAAGATGCATTTTTCATTGTTGTGCATTGTTGTCATTGAAGATCTAGAGGGTCGTGATTTGCTCTATCTAAGGGGACTTGATAGTTATGTGAAGGTGCATTTTTCATTGTTGTGCATTGTTGTCTTTGGAGATCTAGAGAGCCGTGATTAATTCTAGCTAAGGGTCCTAGATCAATTCATGATTATGCAAAAGGAAAGTCAAGAATGTACTATTTTCCCCTTTGCCGTGATATGCATGCCATTCATGTGTTGTGTGTAATGGATGCCTAATTATTGTCCAGATTGTTAATAATTGTAAATGATGTAATGTAGTAGCTAGTGCAGCTAAAATGAAGAACATTATTATTATTATTATTATTATTATTATTATTATTATTATTATTATTATTATTATTATTATTATTATTATTATTATTTTTTTTTTATTATTATTAGATGAGCGTAGCGAAGCGGAGTGAATCTCTCCATACAACTCGATCGGCGCTTTGTCTGTGTGTGTGTGTGTATGTCTGTATGTATGTGCGCTAAATTTTGTTCGTCGCGCACAGGTCAAACGGCTTGACGTATTTGGCTGAAATTTTCTGTCAACATTTGTGACAGCTAAACTCGATGCTGTTAACATAACCAGCAAAATTTGTTAAGATGCCAACCTACAAAAAATTAATTACTGAAAAACAAAAATTGTGTATTTATTTAATTAAATGAAAAGTTACAAACGGATTTAAATAATGTTTCTCATGTAGGTTTATGTCAACAGTAGCAACTATTAACAATAATTTCAAAATTGTACGTTTATCCGCCATGTTATAAAAAAATATTGTTTATTTACAACAATAATTTCTTTATTTTTACAGTGTTCCGCCGCTATGATTCGCATTTGCGGACTTTTGCAATAAGATGCACATAGTATACACCAAAAATAGCGTACGTAACAATACCTATGCAATCTTATTTGCAATCTCGATAGCTGTCATTAAATGGCTACAATGACATAAGATGCCAACCTACAAAAAATTAACAACTGAAACACGTGTTTTGTTATTTATTTATTTAAATTAAAACTTACACACGGATGTTAATGATTTTTTATATGTAGGTTCACATTAATACTACTAACACTCGACATAAGTTTCAAAATTGTTGCTATAACCGCCATGTTATAAACAAATATTGTTTATTTACGGCAGACATTTTCTTCATTTTTAGAGTGTTCCACCGATATGATTCGCATTTGCGGACCATTGAAGTTAGATGCACATAGTATGCTGCGGGAATGGCGTAGGGAGTCAGACCGTTCTTACTATGTATTTGGAATTTTGATAGCTATCATAGAATGGCTAAAATGACGTGTTATATTTAATGACCTTCACGGCAAACATGCAAATGTTAACAACGAACTTGGTCGACAAATTAAAAAGCTTTTATCATGATTTAAAAGCGGGTTATTGTATGATTAATTAATATTACATTTTAGATATAGTCTGTATCTACATTATGAAATTTTTCATACACTAATAGGTTTAATAGTTTATGAATTAGAGCCTATTGAGTAGACCACGGTCGAATGAAATTATGCGGAAATCCATCAACTAAAAGGTTTTAATTTCTTTAAAGAAAACTTCTTAACGGATTTTAATAATATTTCGTGCGTTTATAAGCAACATATCAAAAAATAATATACTTAAGTTATAAGGTTGTAACTTGATCCGCCATCTTGTAAAAATATCATATGTTTATTATAAAGGTATTTTTTTTTTAAAGAGTAATATGATATGCAAATGATTTATTTGATTTGATTTTGATACATTAAAAAAATCGCTCATCTGTCAACGCGGAGCGTTTTCCTAGTTATTACTAGATGAGCGTAGCGAAGCGAAGTGAATCTTTCCATACAACTCGATCGGCGCTTTGTCTGTGTGTCTGTATGTCTGTATGTATGTATGTATGTATGTATGTATGTATGTCTGTATGTGCGCTAAATTTTGTTCGTCGCGCACAGGTCAAACGGCTTGACGTATTTGGCTGAAACTTTCGGGCAACGTTTGTGACCACTAAACTCGATGCTGTTAACATAACCAGCAAAATTTGTCAAGATGCCAACCTACAAAAAATTAATTACTGAGAAATAAAATTTGTGTATTTATTTAATTAAATGAAAACCTAGGTACTGATTTAAATGATGTTTGACTTGTAGGTTCACATCAATAGTACCAACACTCGATAATAGTTTCAAAATTGTAAGTTCATCCGCCATGTTATAAAAAAATATTGTTCCTTTACGGTAATAATTTTTTCACTTTTATTGTGTTCCACCGATATCATTCGCATTTGCGGATTTTTGCAGTTAGATGCACATAGTAAACACAAAAATAGCGTACGCAATCTTTCTTTTCTCATTGTTATTTGCAATCTCGATAGCTGTCATAGAATGGCTACAATGACGTAAGATGCCAACCTACAAAAAATTAACAACTAAAACACATGTTTTGTTATTTATTTAATTAAATTTAAACTAACAAACCGATAATTATAATTTTTTATATATAAGTCCACATCAATAGTACCAACACGCGACAGCAGTTTCAAAATTTTAGCTTTAACCGCCATGTTATAAACAAATATTGTTTATTTACGGCAGAAATTTTCTTCGTTTTTACAGTGTTCCACCGATATTATTCGCATTTGCGGACTATTGAAGTTAGATGCACATAGTATGCTGCCGAAATGGCTTACGCAGTCAGACCTTTCTCACAATGTATTTGGAATTTTGATAGCTATCATAGAATGGCCACAATGACGTGTTATGTTTTATGACGTTCACGGTAAACATGCAAAAGCTAACAACGAACTTGGTCGACAATTTAAAAAGCTATTATTATCAATTAAATGCGAGTTATTGTACAATTAAACAATTATACGTTTTAGATATAGTCTGTATCTACATTATGGAATTTTCCATTCACTGATAGGTTTAATAGTTTATGAATTAGAGCCTATTGAGTAGACCACGGTCGAATGAAAAGTTCTTAACGGATTTAAATAATATTTCGTGCATTTATTAGCAATATATCAAGAAATAATATACTTAAGTAATAAGGTTGAAACTTGATCCACCATCTTGTAAAAAAATCATATGTTTATTATAAAGGTATTTTTTTTAAAAAGAGTAATATGATATGCAAATGATTTATTTGATTTTTTGATACATTGAAAAAATCGCTCATCTGTCAACGCGGAGCGTTTTCCTAGTTATTATATTATTATTCTACAGGCTTTGTCATTTTCTAGGTGGTGCTTCATCCAGTAACGATTTTTTTTTTATAAAGACGAAATACTAATGTTTTGGCAGAAACATTGTACTTAAGTGCGTTTTCTTGTGTTCCATAGAGACGGGCAACTCTACGAGGGTGACCAGATCCTAGCTATCGATGGCCAACCTTTGGACTCCAACATCTCTCACCAGCAGGCCATCAGCATGTAGTGGTGGTGTATTGTACTGACTAGTGTTGTCTTGTGTTCCACAGAGACGGGCAACTCTACGAGGGTGACCAGATCCTAGCTATCGATGGCCAACCTTTGGACTCCAACATCTCTCACCAGCAGGCCATCAGCATCCTGCAGAAGGCTCGAGGCCAAGTGGAACTGGTCGTAGCGAGAAACCCCCAGGAAGAAGACGACCTCAACCCCCTCTCCCCCTCCCCTGTTGACCGGTCGCCGTCTGTGGTCAGCGACACATCCAAGGCTGGCTCGGATATGGTGGTGAGTACCGGTACCCGCCCCTTCTCTTTGCGAACAGTGCAAACGAATTAATTTCCTAGGTTATTTTAAATTTTCAAGTTCTTAATTTCGAAAGGTTATTTTTTCTATTAAAAAAAAGCATTTAGGAAAATTAAAATATCTTAATTTTAAGAACATTTTATGAGTATTTTCATAATTACCAGCTGACATTAATTTTTTGACAACAAGAGTTTACGGATTATACTTCCTGAAACATTATACATTTTTTTGCAATTTTTAAGTTCAACCCCGCAAGTATTATTCGTTTAACAAATTTCTGAGACATTTGAAAATATCCATCTTTGGTATATTTTTTGCACATCTCCATTTTCAATTTCTTTCAAAAGTCATACCAAGTTATGATAAATATCTCTAATGTCTAAGTCGTCCATTAATCACCGTGCGTCTGTCTCTCTGCTCTTTCAGCTGAACACCGAATGGGCACAAGTTGAGGTGATCGATCTGATCAACGATGGATCGGGTCTGGGCTTCGGTATCATCGGGGGCAGAAGTACCGGGGTTGTCGTCAAGACCATCTTACCGGGGGGTGTGGCCGACAGGGTGAGTAGAGTAGGCCTACCAACCATGGGGGCAGAAGTACCAGGGTTGTCGTCAAGACCATCTTACCGGGGGGTGTGGCCGACAGGGTGAGTGGAGTAGACCTACCCAACCACCAGTGACGACGCCAGGAATTTTCCATTGGGGGGACCAAGGGGGACCCTACAAATGTATGGGGGGGGCCATGCAGATTCCAGGCTTGTTTTCTATCGGTGTTGGGGTGGAGGGGGGGGGGGGGGGGGGGGGTACACCAGGCTACATCCACTTGCGGATATGAAAATATGCTTTCCATTCTTACCTTATTAATGCAAGGTTATCCTCAAGTTGTGATGAGCTCCATCAAATGATTTGCGAACCACCTCGCAAATGTTGAGGCCTTTGACAATGTTTTTTTTTTACTGATAGGACAGATAGTGTACTTAGTCAATTGTTCCCCATTCGATGTCGTAAGTAACTCTTGATAACACATGCAGAAAAATGTTCCTTCACAAGCAACACTTGATGCAGCTATTGTTAGGCTAATAGTGCACAGTTTGTAAGCTTCATTGAAAGCAAGGAGGGGCATACATACAACCTTCCATTGGCGTTTGAAACTTCTGGCTTCAGTTACCATGTGTAAGCAGTGAAAAAATTTAAAGTAAAAAATCAAAATGCTACGAACTCCAGTTTGATAAATATTTGGTAGAGAGAGTGGTGGATTGGTGTAGACAATTTCAACTACAAGAACTAGTTAAAAGCGCGGCTATTTGAACGCAAATTATTTATTTGTTGGCATGCATGCGGCGGCACCAACGTAGTGTATCAGTGGTAATTTATTTTGGCTTGGGGGGGGGAGCGAGGGATTTTAGGGGGGGCACCGGCCCCCCCTGGACCCCCCCTAGCGTCGTCACTGCGTCAACCACCTACGCTCAGGGGTGTTGTCATAACATTTTTGCAAGGGACACAGTGTGTGAATGCATACTATGTATTTATCATGTTTGAACATTTGAAATAATTCAATTACCTTGAGATTGTAGTTTAATTACTTTCCATTTTGAGTAATTGTTACTGAATTAGTTTCCGAAAGTTGTTCTCACCACCGTTACCTTTGCGATGGTATGGTACATAGCATTTACTAATCATTTTGAAATCGTTTTTAGTTTTCAAACTTCCATGTAAAAGATTTTGAGTCTAGAGAAGTCAACCCTTTTTTTTAAATCGTTTTTAGTTTTCAAACTTCCATGTAAATGGTTTCGAGTCTAGACTAGTCAACGCTTTTTTTAGACAGGGTTGGCTTTAAAAAAAGTGTTCACAACTGTCATGGAACCGCACCTCACTGCCACGTAGACTGGATCCCAACTTGTCTCGTTACTATAGTTGTATGGGGGACCGTATGACAGTGTCTCAGCGCTGTGAGCGTTCCCACCCAAATGAATTTCAGTATGCCCCTCACTTGACGCATGCAATAATGATGTCGTGGAAATATAAATGGCTGTAAGATGGCTTAACCTTACCAGCGGGCGAAGTGTGTGCGTGGTAGACAGTGTCATTTCGTCAGCCATGGTACAAGGTTTCACTTGTTTTTTTGCATTATTCAGCTGATCGTTAAATTTAAACACACAGCACGTATTAATATTTAGTTTTCAATGCTATAAGTATATCTATAATAACAAATACTATAATCAATGTATTAGGGAGATCAAATATTTGGAGCACTTAACAAAAGTTAGACAAGCTATCATATCTAAATTGGCTATGATCGCTCGCAGCGCACTCTGGCTGTCATACGGTCTCCCATAGCAACAACAACATGTAGAGCACCTAAACAATGATAATGAGGTGTGATAAACAACTGGTGTGTCAAATGACGCTACATTTACAATGTAAACAGTGGCGGCCCGACCATACAAATTTGGGGCCATGGCCCCGCGAACGTTAAGGGGTGGGTGGGTGGGTGGTTGGGTGGGTGGGTGGGTAGGTAGGTAGGTAAGTTGGTCGAAACCATAAATTAAAAAGGTAATTGTAAAACAAAATGAGTTGTAAAGAATATGATAATGCTTATCTACACAATACCAATACAGAAACACTACTTATACAACAACTCGGCGTAAAATTGAGTACAAAATCATCTTTCCAAGCCAAAACGATTTACAAACAAATAATCCTAATTGCGCGCTTAAAAGAAAATGGAGGAAATAGAGAAAACATATTCATTTTGTTACGCCGATAACTTAAGTTTCGATTTTTATATGTTTGTATAAAACGTGAAATAACCACCTCTGGTAGCCGTGGCATCGCCCCACAACCCTCCTGACTTCGAATCTTCACCCCATCCCGTTACGCCATTATGAATACTGTCTACTCTAGAATACCGAAGTGCGTATACTGATAAAATCCAGTTATCTTATTTTAAATCCCATTTTAATTGTCTACAATAAACAGGCGCGTAGGAAGGGGGGAGGGAATGGGGGGAGATTCCCCCCCCCACTTTTTCCTGTGACCCACACGATTTAGCGTTTTATGCACATCCTGACATAATACCACACGAATACCCGGGTAAACATCCACCAACTTAATTTCATATTTCACCAGTGAATAATAATTGCAGAAACACAGAGTGCCCCACGCCCCGGAGAAAGCCAAGATCTTCGTCACCAGATACATTTCCTCTGCCTTTGTTTGCACTTTGTAGCATTACAAAATGAAAGCGAATGGGTGCTTGAAGGTCAGTGGCGTAATTAGGGAAGGGACGGGTTAAGGCCCTCAAAACGTATTTATTTAAGCCTAAAAATCGAGAAATAACTAATATAGCCAGGAAATTTTTCGCCTTCGGCGAAAATGCCTCCGGCGGCTGGAGCTCCGCCCCAGACCCCGCGAGTTTTCGCGCTTCGCGCTCACAATTCTTCCCCCCCCCCCTTGATTTTGAGTTCCTACGCGCCTGACAATAAATGGATACCTAGTCAATATTACATAACACGAATAAACTTAATCATTTACAATTTAAATATTACCATGTATATTGGTGAAGTCAGTAATCGTATTTGGCGCTCGCTTACTGTCGGCTCACCAACGTTTCAATTATAATTATGTTTTTAGTAACACATTTGTGTTAATTAACAACACATAATTTTATTAGAACAACTTTTCTTTTTATTTCATTCTAAACTAATAACGTGTTATGAACATTTTCCACCCCTCCCTCTTAATCCTATTCAATTTCAAAGAATCAAGAAGAGCCATGCATCAATGCATTACACTTAGAATGGAAGAAAACCTGAAAAGCAAACAAATTACACATTTCCAGACTGCCTCTACTCCTCTACAAACGCTTAAATTCACATTAAAAAAACTCTATACAAATTTTTCACCTGCGGCGCTGTTGTGGGGGGCTTCCCCCCCACACCCCCCATTCATTTGCACCCGAAGTCGATTTCCACGCAGTCGGTGGTGGGTGGTATATGCTACGAATTTGGCCCCGGGCATATCAAGGGGGTCGGGCCGCCACTGAATGTAAATATAGGAAAAAATACTGTAAACTGATGGAAAACGTTTTCAGAATGACTGTTTCAAACATACATGTAAACGCGTTTGGACTCGAGTCAAAAGTCTTAAAGTTTTCGAAACTGCATGTAAACGTGGTAAATAAATAAAATAATTTCATATTTATAGAGTCTACCTACTCAGTAACAAGACTGATTTTCACTGGGGGACTTTAATTTAAATTTTAAAGCGACTAAACCGACCCCGTAGGCTACAAACACCGTCGACGAGTGAGCGATAACCAATCAAAGAACGATATTTTAAATATGAAACACATGAATCAGTGATTGGACAGTGCGAACACCTGCGAACAGATGCCAGAATCAACAAGGCCGATTCAGAACAACTTTCAATTTTTTGAAGTGAATGTGTTAAATTGCCTAACGGCTAGGTAATTGAGCTAGGGGAGAAGGACAGGAAGGAAGCAACAGCTTAGCTTCTAGTAGTTGCGGCCTTCGGAGTCTATAGAAACACAAAAGATATATACACAAAACGTCGAGACAGTTTCGGCCTGACGTGGCCTTGATCACCCGACGAAGGTGGAGTGTCGTTGGGTGATCAAGGCCACGTCAGGCCGAAACTGTCTCGACGTTTTGTGTATCCATCTTTTGTGTTTCTATCGACTCCGAAGGCTGCAACTGCTACAAGGTAAGCTGTTGGTTCCTTCTTGTCCTTCTCTCCTAGCTCAATTTGAATTTATTGTGTGAGAACGTGGTAAGTGACGGTGCTGTGTGGTCTGTGCAGGACAACCGGCTGCAGAGCGGCGACCACATCCTTCAGATCGGCGAGGTCAACCTGCGAGGGATGGGATCCGAGCAGGTGGCCGCGGTTCTACGTCAGTCCGGTAGTCACGTGAGACTGGTGGTCGCAAGGCCCGTGGAGCCCACCTCACCAGACTACCAGGTAGGTAGTCACGTTAAATATCTTGGGAACGATTTTAGATGTTGGAATACTCTTCTCTTCTTCTTGTTCTCTTATGCCCACATTGACACATTTATGTAATCATGCATCTCGCCAACCAATAGAGACAAGCCTCCTGCTCCTTCCTGTCCAGCCCTCCTGGCATTCCTTTGTTGTGCTCTTTCAGTATCGAGCAATGGAATAGATGTTGCCTGTCCTGTATGCCATTCCCACAGAGCTTGCATGTACTGCTCTCTGCCAACCCCATTCTAAATACTGATTGTTACCCGAGATTTCATTTTGAATCAGCTAAACAATAAACAATGAATTTATAAACTATTGTAATTTATAACTAATTAATGAATTATAACTTGCAATATTTGAAAGTAATTATTGTAACCGATTATTATTTTTATCGTTAATTAATGAAATAGACATAGATATCATAACAATTTCAATGTTAGAAAGATAATCAATTCATTGTTCTTATTAAAAACTTTTAAATTAAATAATTATTAAAAAACAAAATCTCGTGTAAGAATCACAATTTTGATGCGTTCTCAAAATAATATCATGCAATCTTCACCAAAAATAATATCATGCAATCTTCACCAATAAGTTGTTACATTTGGGCACATATAGCACATATAACACACGGTGCCTATAACCATTGTATTGTAACAACAACTAACAATGTGTCTGTGGTTGTCAGGCTCTCGGCAGCCACGCTCCGATTGTCCCGACCAAGATCCTGGGCGACCCGGAGGAGCTGGACAGACATCTGATGCAGAACGGTTACCCGGAGGCGACGTTTCAACACGCTGGCATGATCGACAGATACGAGGGCCAGTTCATCTTCGGTGGACAGGAGCAGGAGATTGAGCTGCACGTGAGTTGCCACTGCGTATCTGTACTATAATAATTATTGGGGATGGGCATCGATTCCAAATAAGGGTATCGTATTGATAATCAAGGGACAATTATCGTTATCGATCGATAATTTCGAAAAAAAAATTGTAAAATTAAAAAATTTAAATTTAAGTTGGATTTAAGCAAATATTCAAAATTCTATTTAAAAATGTGTTTTTTCTTTAAATATTTGCAAAAGAGATTTTCTTATAGGCCTAATTTGCAAGTTCTTAAAGGCGAGATGCACAGTCGAGTGAAGTATGGAGATAAGTTTGTGTTTGCTATGGAGTTTGTTTTTCTTATGGAAAATAGCATGTAACAAAACACAACAACAACAATACACATGTGGAAAACAATTCCATAGCAACAATCCTGTACTTGACTCAGTGGCGTATCCAGGAATTGGGAAAGGGGGGGGGGTTTCAACCCATATTATAGAGAGTGGAGCTGAAACATAATTGGGGTTCCGGGGGGCTTGCCCCCCGAAAAAATTCTCGTCGAGGTCATTTTAGTGCAAATCTGTGCGTTTTACAGCGGCCAACTGAAACAAGATTACTCAGTTTCTGGCAACACATTTTTCCCTTAGCACCGCTAATAAAAGAAACCTCAATCAATAATTTGCATATTTTTCGTATTGCTTTTGCTTTTAATTACAACAATATACAATAATTATAAAGTAAAACATTTTAACTGTCTATTGAAATACTGTCTATTGAGTATTGATACTGTCTATTGAAATGTAAACGGTCATTTTCCATGTTTCCTTTGCAAAAGGGGGGGTTTTGTCCCCCCCCTCCCCCCCCGTGTATACGCCACTGACTTGACTTGACACTGTTGACTGTGCATTCTCAACCAATCATTCTCAATGATTCTCAAATTTCAATACTTTCGATACCTACTTAAATTAATACCGATAACGTAAATATTTTCCAATATCGAATATCGGACAATGAAATCGATATTTTTGCCCATCCCTAATAATAATAAATAATACATCTGGTACAGTGGTTTGGGATATGAAAATCAGAAATATTGATTGAAATAAAAAACCATTGATAAGAAAGAGCACATATTTCTGTAGATGATGATGAGATTTTGATTGTCTATTGGGACAATTTAAAAACATTTTTAAGCAAATTTAACAGACCGATATCGGATATTCCGCAGGGTAGGTGAACACAGCCTGAAGCGGAGGACTATATTACGAATTGTGTAAAAGATCGTCAGAAATCTGTTAAGTTTTTTATAATCAGCACCCATGCCGATGATTTAGTTAATGAATAATAATAAATTAGAATTAATTAATGAATTGATATGGCAATCGTAACAATTGCAATATTTGAAGGTTTAAAATTTATTGTTTAACTGATACACAACTAAATTCCTAGTAGGAATCGCTTAAATTAAACAACTTGAAGCATTTTCAAGATATCAGAAAAGAAAACATTGTCTTCTTATTATATGCCCAGTATTGGCTTGTCAGGCCACTGTGCTAGATCTGGTCAACCAGTAGAGACAGGCTTCCTTCTCTTCTCTCTACATGCCTACATTGTGAGTTACGTCCACTTTACCGTGATCATGGTTGCCAGATAGTTGTATACACAGATCGCCATCTCAGCCTTCTAGATAGCCCAAAAGTCGCCCAAAGAAGTTTTTGTGATTGAGAGAGAAGATACGGGAACGCTAGAGAGTGGAGAGATACTAGTAGCCGCAAAGTTCGCACATTGTTCATGAGGAGGGGGCAAGACTGTGGACTTGAAATGGGCGGTACATTTAAAAAGAAAAGGTTCATAATATAGTCATTACATTTCATCACTGGTTTTATGAACTGTAGATTGAAATCAATTAAATAAGCATATTTTGATGAAATTGAAGTCACCCAATTGGGTGACAGGCGATTTTCTACACTTATAAGTCGCAAAAAGTTAATTGAAATAGCCCAATTGGCGATCGCCCAATCTGGCAACACTGCCCGTGCTCTTAGTCACCCGAGGATGCGCCGTGTTTGTTCGCAGCCCGAGCCTGGCCTGGTAGTGGACGTGGTGCGCAACGTGCTGCCCATCCGAGCCCCCCCCGTACTGACCACCGCGCCCTCGTTGCCGATACTGACCATGTGTTTGTTCGCAGCCCGAGCCTGGCCTGGTAGTTGACGTAGTGCGCAACGTACTGCCCATCCGAGCCCCCCCCGTACTGACCACCGCGCCGTCGTTGCCGATACTCACCATGGACATGATTCCCCTGGACGCGCAGCTGCCGGAGATGGAGAACTTCACCGTCAACCTGAAGAAAGACTTCCACGGCCTGGGCATCACCATCGCCGGCTACGTTTGCGAGAAGGGTGAGTGGAAACACGGTGACGCACCCTTCGTTCGTAGAGTTTAGTGACTGGCAATGATATCGTGAATACATGGAGGTTCATTTTGATATTAGTGATGACATCGGGTAGTAAATGTTGGAGTCGACTCCAGAGCCTTGGGAATCGAGTAGGAGTCGACTCCTAGATCGGTAATAAAGATAAGGTAATAACCTTGGCCAATGTTTAAACACCCTCCTTGGGTCGATTTTTTCCAGAAGGGGACAAAAAGAAGCAAATGTTTTGATATTATGTAACAATAATTTATTGTTATTTTGTAAAGTTGGCTTGGTACTAAATATGAAAACAGTATTTATAATCTAGTTAGTAGTTTACAAATTACAAACAAAATTATCTCTGTGGAAGGCACCAACTTTGCACGTTGCTTGTTTACAATTCTTTCTGCGTGGGAAAATTGCGCTATATCATATATCTGATACAGCAACCCACTTTCAAAGGAATGGACTCCTTGAAAATGGAGTCGACTACAAAAGAAGCCAGTTAAATGGAGTACCCGATGTTATCACTAGTTGATATCGGTACTGGAAATATCGCACTTCTGAACAATAATGTAAAATCATTTTGTTGTCAGTTAGTGCAAGATCGTGCAGTAAGGGTGTGGAATGAATACTTCCACATAACTCGTCTGTTATTGGCTGGAAGTACAAGAATACGTAGCAGTATACATAATTCTTGGTTGGACATAGCCAATCAAAAGATATTTGAAACAACGTAACAAATAATTAGCAACTTTGCCTTGTGTACTGTGTAGTTAAAGTAAGCGGATTGAATACTTGGGGACTCGTACTTACCTTACCGATGCTTTCATCAGAGACGAATGCTTCGTATCCAACCAGCAAGCCCCAATACCTGTTAGTACACTTCTTTAGAACAGATTTGCAACTTATTTTGGGTTTGTAGGGTTTAAAATTTCTGAGCTTTTGCAGATGGCCAATATCATTCCTGTATTGAGGAAGTAATAACTATTTGTCCATATAGTATTAACATATCTCCTCGTTTCTACATCTGACCAACGGTGCCGTTTGTCCCGCCTCATTGACGAGAGAATGTGCGTCTTGTGTTCGCAGAGGAGCTGTCGGGGATCTTTGTCAAGAGCATCAGCGAAGGGAGTGCGGCCGACATGTGCAAGCAGATCCAAGTCAACGACCGCATTGTCGAGGTGGACCACCAGTCACTGCAGGTATGCGCGTGTGGCTTTCGTTGCCCGTACATTTGCTGTAGTACCGGTATGCTGTGTGGCTGCTTAGTACACTATTTCGGTACTATTTGTTTGTATTACTAGTACTTATGCATAATAATTTCAGTTGGATGATCATTTTTATTTTATTTATTTATTTATTTATTTATTTATTTATTTATTTATTTATTTATTTATTTATTTATTTATTTATTTATTTATTTATTTATTTATTTATTTATTTATTTATTTATTTATTTATTTATTTATTTATTTATTTACTTATTTATTTATTTATTTATTTATTTATTTATTTATTTATTATATTTTATTTATGTCATAATAATCACCTCTTAGAAAGTGGTCAAAGGAACTCCTAAAGACTCTGTATTGAATCTAGTGTATTTACCCGAATAGAAGACGACCTCGAATTTAAGACGAACCCCTATTTTCAAGAATTTTAAACTGGAAAATTTCAAATTCATTTCATTTCATTTTTTTTTTTTTTTTTTTTAAGGGTTTCTTTAAAGCATTGCAATTTTCAGATATTATTTTTTTACTATTTACATGTAAAATGCTTGATACCCAATTATGACTTAACTAAATATAATACTATTATCTAAAAACAATGCTAAAACTGTACTCATAATCTTAATGTGTTCATAATCTTAACACGCAATTTAAGAGGGCCCCCAATATTTTAACAATACAAGATATAGTCGTAGGGCCTAAATACGGTACTTTGTACAGTCGTAGGCCTGTCTATCTGACTGTGTGAACGTATTGGGTCGGCCTGTCTATCTGACTGTGTGAACGTATTGTCTCCAGGGCTACACCAACCATCAGGCAGTGGAAGTGCTGAGAAGCACCGGACAGATGGTTCACCTGTGTCTGGAGCGCTACCTCCGAGGACCCAAGTACGATCAACTCCAGCAGGCCATCGCTGCCAGTGAGCTGAAGCCACCGACACCTTCGTCTCCCAGCGCTGCATCGCTGCCACGCTTCCCTGTCAGCAGCACGGTTAGTGACAGTTGGTGTGCTTACTTAACTCTAGGGCTGCTCAACGATATCGATAATTCGATACGATATCGATAATAGAAAAATAATTTGATATCGATATATAGAATTAATTACGATATCGAACTTGCATCTAATAAACTAATTGTAAAGAAAAAACCGATTACTTTATGTAACGCCAATCACAACTTTGCTGGATATTCTAAATGTTGAGTAGTAGGCCTTCAACACACAAATTGACGCACATAATTTAAGACATTAAAAGTTCAAATATTTATTTACGTAATACGGTAATATTGTTTATAATGCTCGATTAGCCTCGTTGCAAAAATATGAGACGTAAAGTCCAAGTATCACATCATCTAAATTGAAAGTACGTAGTGTTTTCATTGTCGCTTGGTGTGGGAGTACGTGGTAACATGTACGTGTGCGCTGTTGTCAGGACGGGGAAGAGACGGAGATCGAGGTGGAAGGCGAGTCACACACGACCATCGACTCGATGGTTCTCGAGCCGATCGAGACCTCCAACCTGGACGTGATGATCCACGACATCGAGTTACTCATCGACAACAACTACGAGGGAGCGCTGAAGCCGACGGTTGAGGCGGCCATACAGGTGAGTGGGCGACCTTGATGCGACCTTGCCATGACCTTGACACGACCTTGACGTGACCTTCACACGACCTTGATACAACCTTGAGGCGGCAGTGTGCGACCTTGCGGGACCTGTACAATACCAATTAAACATTAGCAAAAAACCACTGTCTTAACTGCTGTGCATCATGGAATAGATATATTTTATATTATTTTTCTTTACCTCTACTTTGAATATTTTCTGAACCTTGATGAAAGTTTTATTTGTGCCTTGTGTAAGCCTACGTGTATTGTTATTTGTTGTTATTATTATTATTATTATTATTATTATTATTATTATTATTATTATTATTATTATTATTATTATTATTATTATTTTGTTGAATGTTTGATATATAACCTCGGTCAAAACCACGTTGATATGTTATATGGATGTTATGTCAAATATTTCCATTGACCATTAGTGATGACATCGGATACCCGGAAACCGGTTCCTAACCGGTTCCAATTTTTCAATCCAGTTTTGTTCACGGCCATTCAGTTACTTCTAAAAGCACTCGCCTAATACTAGCTAGCTGGCTCAAAGTACATTTATTGCCTATAGGCTCGTCTAAATGAATAAACTTAATAGATTACAATCTATACATACAACCAGCTAGCAGAGCATTTGAGCACCGACATTTGTTTTGAAAGTTACAATTGTTTTAAAAATAAAATAATCCAGGCGCCGTAGCAAAAGTTTTTTTTTTTTTTAATTTTAATTATTTAATTTTCTTGCTGTTGTTTTGGTATCCTTGCTTATGTCTTATGTATTATGTTTTATTCTAACACATTTTATTATTTTTTATTGTTGTAATTGTTTTATTATTACTTACTCCTGTCTTCTGAGTGTATTATTGTATTGTATTATGTTTGCACTAGTGGGATTTTGATATCCTGTTTGCAAATAAAGGCATTATTAATTATTATTATTATTATTATTATTATTATTATTATTATTTTATTGTTGCAATACATACAAACTCGGTCAAAACCGGCATTAACATGTTGTACGGACACAAATGTCAAGTATTTCCATGTGTTTACCTTATTAAAATATACTTAGAACTACTTAATATATCATTGTCCACATTATTTTTTCCAAATCGAACTGTGGATGCTATGTACGGTCGTGGCCGATTTGTACTCATCCCAGCATTCGCTCTTTGTACGGTGGAAACCACGAAAACCACCATCGGGATGGAGAATTTCTTGAAGTCTTCATTCTTCTATTATTATTATTATTATTATTATTATTATTATTATTATTATTATTATTATTATTATTATTATTATTATTAAACTAAACGTGTTGTGCGTGTTGTTGTTACCGCAGGCCAAGTGGGGCAAGGTGATGAACAACCCGGACATCGAGATCGTGGTGGCGCAACTGTGCAAGCTGAGCGAGGGCGGAGGTCTGGGCATCAGTCTGGAGGGCACTAAACTAAACGTGTTGTGTGTGTTGTTGTTACCGCAGGCCAAGTGGGGCAAGGTCATGAACAACCCGGACATCGAGATCGTGGTGGCGCAACTGTGCAAGCTGAGCGAGGGCGGAGGTCTGGGCATCAGTCTGGAGGGCACTAAACTAAACGTGTTGTGCGTGTTGTTGTTACCGCAGGCCAAGTGGGGCAAGGTCATGAACAACCCCGACATCGAGATCGTGGTGGCGCAACTGTGCAAGCTGAGCGAGGGCGGAGGTCTGGGCATCAGTCTGGAGGGCACGGTGGACGTGGAGGATGGCCAGGAGGTCAGGCCACACCACTACATCCGGTCCATCTTGCCGGAGGGGCCGGTCGGCAGGAACAACCGGCTGCACTCGGGCGACGAGCTGCTCGAGGTACGTGTTGTGGT
Source organism: Isoperla grammatica (assembly GCA_945910005.1). Taxonomy (NCBI): domain Eukaryota; kingdom Metazoa; phylum Arthropoda; class Insecta; order Plecoptera; family Perlodidae; genus Isoperla; species Isoperla grammatica. The sequence continues at coordinate 102,107,544 of OX246738.1, forward strand.
CCAGGCAAAATACTTTTTCGTATCGACAAAATTTTAAAATTTCCCAAAAAATAAAAATTTCCCATATTTTTTTGTATTTATTTATTTTTAAATTTTAAATTTTGTGTATATACATTTGGCAAACTTCCATGAGTGTGGTTAAAAAATAAATTGTTACATGAGTTTCAACCTCTTACATGTTGCTTGTATATTCCTACCATAAATAAATAGACAAAATTGGACTTAAAAAAATACATACCAGTAGGCCTATGTGCAGGCACGTAGGAACTCTAAATCAAGTGGGGGGGGAGAATTGTGAGCGCGAAGCGCGAACAACTCGCGGGGTCTGGGGCGGAGCCCCAGCCGCCGGAGGCCTTTTCGCCGAAGGCGAAAAATTTTCTTGCTATATTAGTTATTTCTCGATTTTTAGGCTTAAATAAATACGTTTTGAGGGCCATAACCCGCCCCTTCCCTAAGTACGCCACTGAGTTTCAAGCACCCATTAGCTTTTATTTTGTAATGCTACAAAGTGCAAACTAAGACAGAGGAAATCTATTGTGACGAAAATCTTGGCTTTCTCCGGGGCGTGGGGCCCTCTGTGTTTCTGCAATTATTATTCACTATTTAGTCGGTGAATGTTTACCCGGGTATCCGTGTGGTATTGTATGTCGGGATGTGCCTAAAACGCTAAATTGGGTGGGTCCCAGGAAAAAGTGGGGGGGGAATCTCCCCCCATTCCCCCCCCCTTCCTACGCGCCTGCCTATGTGTAGGCTAATAATTTTAATTTCGATTATTAGTACATTTTTGCACAATGTCCGATTATTTATATATACATCTCGCATCGTTTCCTTTTGAAGAAATATTGAAAATTATAGTTTATTTTTACACGTGTGCATGTGTCGCCCTAGGCCTATACTTATTCAATGTTGTCTTTTTGCTTTAAATGTATTCTACTCTTCCTACTTTATTTTTTTAAATCAGAATGATTATATAGTTATATGATATGTGAATGTGTAAGTGTAAGTTTGCCTAACGGCTAGGTTTGAGCTTGGGGGGAAGGATAGGAAGGATTCAACAGCTTACCTTGTAGTAGTTGCGGCCTTCGGAGTCGATACAAACACAAAAAACACAAAAAAGATGTAAACAATACGTCGAGACAGTTTCGGCCTGACGTGGCCTTGATCACCCGACGAAGGTGGATTTTACTAATTACTCTTAATCTATATAATGTAAATGTATTATATATTGTTTAAACTATCTATTTATGACTGTTCACACACCTCTATAGAGGTATATATCTTTACTTTACTTTACTTTGTAAAATCTATATATGAGTACCAAATCAATATCATCTGTTAAGCTGAAAGCATCCTTCCTAACGAGGGCTGTTTAAATGCGAGTTTTCCTGACCGAACGTTTATCAAGTCTGCTCCAATGTTCCAGGTGAACGGTCATCGCCTCCTGGGCATGAACCACATCGAGGTGGTCACCATCCTTAAGGACCTCCCGATGAGTGTCAGGATGGTCTGTGCTCGGAGGCCGGGAGAGATGACGCCCTACCGGCTGATAGACACTTCCCAGGACCGTGCGGCGTTCGCTACCAGGGTGGGTACTAACTACTAGCTTAACAGGGAAGGATACCTCTACCTCAACAACTGCACAAAATTTCCATTTTTATAATATATCTCAAGAATGGGCTTTGAAATCGAAAATCTGAATCAACAGCGCACTGCGGATTAGTAAGCCCTACATATTGAATGGGCTTAGTTGTGATTTACATTATAATATAATCAATATATTTTTTATAATTAATTTAATTAGTACTTATCATCAAATTAATATCAAAATAACTACGGTAATGGTTATAACATTTTATTCGGTCTGTAGGGCGTACCAGTGCGCTGTTGATTTAGATATTTGATTTCTTGTTGCAATCTTGAGATATAATTAAATAATGAAAATGTTCTGCAGTTTTTGACGTAGAGGCTACCCTTTGCTCTTAACACAACCACATTGAGGCACGGTCACCATCCTTAAGGACCTCCCTATGAGTGTCAGGAATATACAAGAAGAAACGAGTGTGGAAAGCTGTCGGTTGAAACGTTGGATGTTGTTCCGTGTCCTCAGAGCATCCTGGGTGGCAGCCTGCAGAACCTGATCCCCGCGTCGGACCGACTGGTCAAGGCCAAGTAACATGTTGGATGTTGTTCCGTGTCCTCAGAGCATCCTGGGTGGCAGCCTGCAGAGCCTGATCCCCGCGTCGGACCGACTGGTCAAGGCCAAGTAACATGTTGGATGTTGTTCCGTGTCCTCAGAGCATCCTGGGTGGCAGCCTGCAGAACCTGATCCCCGCGTCGGACCGACTGGTCAAGGCCAAGTCGGACGGCTCGCTGGCGTCGACGACCACGACCGCGACTGCAACCGACACGAGCTTCTCCAAGATGAAGTCTCGCTCGCTGGAGCCCCTGACCGGCCTGGCCATGTGGAGCTCCGAGCCTCAGATGATCGAGCTCGTCAAGGGCGAACGAGGGCTGGGATTCTCGATACTCGACTACCAGGTGAGAAGGGCGCGACCGCCACTCTCGCCGCTACTCACGGTTCCCTTCTCGTATCACATCTACATCTAGACATTTCGTTCTGTTTGGTTGGTTGCTTGTCCTTGCTCTGCACTGCACCCGTCTTGTTTCACGGCGATGGGTAGTCGCGGTATTAAAACACGTAAAATTAACCGTTTTTTTTATTTGTTTATTTATTTATTTATTTATTTATTTATTTACTTATTTATTTATTTATTTATTTATTTATTTATTTATTTATTTATTTATTTATTTATTTATTTATTTATTTATTTATTTATTTATTTATTTATTTATTTATTTATTTATTTATTTATTTATTTATTTATTTATTCAGGATTTAAATACAACTATACAGCCATTTTACATTAAACCTTCAAATGTAACATTATAACATTATACTTTTTTTTTTTGATATTCAAGAACGGTTTAAGAAAAAAGAAGAAAATGTGATCTACTTACATGAAATTTTGTTTTGTATCAGCTAAACACTGGATTTTTAAATTTTTTTATTTTTTATTTCTATAATTAATTAATTATCTACTGAAATAAAAATGTAACAATTACAATATATTACACTTATGAAACTGATTATTTAGACTAACTTATGCAAAACCAAATTCCGCATAGGATTTACTTTTTCAGTGTCTCAAAACGTTGGCAAGATGTCAATTAAAAAACCGTTAACTTATTAACAGACATTTCTTTGAAAGTGGCTCACGTTGCCGACTCGCTTTGTGTACACCTGAGCCGTGGATTCGTGCATGCAGTCATCTGTTCTTAACTACGTAGCTGCATTTAAAAACATGGCAAACCAAAAGGCCTAATATATTATCTTTATTGATTGACTATAGAAAACCTTTGTTCTGTTCCCACTTGGTCCAGGTGAAATTAATGACTGAATTGGGATAGAAGCATTAAATTATATGTTCAGGAACTTCATACCCATGTATTGCTCTTCTTTATTTAGGAACATTGCACATTTTAAAATAATAATTTACTTCAGGAAGTGAAACAATATATATGTTAGTGTTAAGTTTGACTTACTGCCCTTTATCGTTCGTCTGTATTTATTTATTTTAAATTAGGCCTACAGTCCAGCCCACTTATAACGAACTTGAAGGGAACTGATTGTTATTTTATTGAAAAAGAACTTTGTTATAACAGAACCAATTTGCACAGATTTTTATTTAAGATGAATCAAAATTACTTTGTTAAATCTAGAATTTTGTTAAAAGAGAGTTCTTAAAAAGAACTCTCACTATAGCGTGCAAAACAGAAGTATTCCGTTATTCAAATTATACAGTGGAGCCTCGATTATACGTTTTCCAAGGGCCAAACCGAAAAAACCGGATAAGTACAAAAAACGTATAACTACAATTACATTTGTTTTCGTTTGTAATGAGTGGAGATGGTGACTCTCGGCAGTCTCCTCTTTCTGCAGTACAAAAATTCCCTTCACGGTGTGTTCTAGCACACGTAGGAGTGGGGGGGGGGGGGGGGGCCTGGAAATGTGGAAATGGTGCTTAGGTCTAAATATATATTTTACATGTTACGTCGTGAAAATCGTCGTTTTTATTTCGAATAGTCCCGACCGAAAGTGATATCTAAATCATTTTATTCCAAATATCGTTGCTCGCCGTACCGTTTTTCAGCATCGATCGCTTTATTTTTCCCGTCCCAGATCAATATTTACCTCGATTAATCGTTTTTCGATTATAAATGTCAACGCGGCAACAAGTGTTAAGTGTTTTTTGGACGCGACTGTACAGCCGCGCGTCACCTGGAGACCGCTATCATGAGCTGGCGGCAGCTGTCAGCTCAGCGCCCGCGAGGGATGTATCACAGAGCGCCCGCACTCGGCCCGCAGGCCTATTACGTCGGCAAGGTCGGGGGCACGAATAATTATTTTTAATCAACAAATTGATTAAACGATCAGATCAATACGTGAAATGTTACTATAAAATCAGAGGATAGTAATAAAACAACAAATCGGCAAAACAAGCCATTATGAACACGTGGTATCACTTTAAAAACACCAACAAACTTGGAACAATCTGCATGGACAGACGCTTTGTGAAACGTAGTATTGTGGGAGGGGTGAGGGGCTGGCGCTATACGATGCCTCGGGGCTTGGGCTACCTGCCAAGAGCTGGACGTGAGCAAGGGTAGCGAATGGGTGGAGGGGAGGGGGGCGAGATGGGGTGACCGCTTGACAATAACAACATTCCATTCTCGCGCATTCACAGCTGCATATCCCGAACGAGATAAAGCTTGCGCTTCCAGGAAGTGATTTTGGATGACAAATAAAACCAATTAGTGTATAATCGCTACTAAGATGTCTGGGGGGAACAATTTCTGTTGCGTATAACCGAAAATAACGTATAACTAAATAACGTATAATTAGAGGTGTTTGAAAATGGTTTTATTTTGAAAAAAAAATCGTTTTATTCTCAACCAAAATGTGGTGTTATTTCGGTGTTATTTTTATAATGGAAATGGAGAAATCAGGAAGTTTCAAAGCAACGGAAATTTTCACTCGCTTCACACCTCTTTATTTTGAGCAACGCTATCTACCAGCAACACTGCAAACCACTTTTCCATCGGCCAAAATGTGGTTGGTAAACTGTTTGAGACTAAACTGTTTTACCAACTTGGGTCAAAAGTAGTAATTACGTAAAATATGCAATGTTTACTGTAAATAGTTAAAAATGCTGAAAATGGTGTTATTTCGCTATTTCAACACTCAATTCGCGTTATTAAAATAATATGGTGTTATTTCCCGATTTGATTCCTTATCCTTCATGGCCAACATGCCGACATCTGTCCAAAAAAAAGTTCCTACACCACAAATAATGAATTTCGTTTTATCGCGGATTCCGAAAAACAAACGTCTCTACGTATAATTAAATTATTTTAACATTGACTCTTATGGGAAATGGTCGGGACCATATGGAAATCACGTATAAATACGAAAAACGTATAAGTACGAAACGTATAATCGATGCTCCACTGTAGATTGATGTCGATTAAATCAAATTTATTGATGAAATCGATGTATATTCGCTATCAAAATAGATATCTATAATGGAAATATTTTCCAGTAGGCCTATCGAGTATTGATGGACTCAGTCGATAGTTTTGCCCATCCCTAGTGGTAATTCCGGGTAACTATGTTCTATGTAGGCCTATCCCTTCTTTTTAGTTTGTCCATACTTAAGTGGTGGTGGTGGTGGTGGTGAAGGAATGCTAATAGGCTAGATATTGTAAGTTGCTTGCAGGTAGGGATTCTACAGTTCTTCTCAAGTGATAGTGATGACTGGTACGGTTATGTATTACAGTACAGAAAATGCAATTCTTTGGTCTACATGATTTTCCTGACTTAGTGAAAAGTGAGAACTAAAGAAGCATCTCTTCATTAACTGCAGAAAGTCACAGAGACCGAAAAGTAGTCTGCGTTTTATGTACATTATCGTCTGTACTGTGGATCAGCTGTGATTTCTACCTCTATCAAACAACGGATCAATTAGAAATTCTTCGTGCGTTGACTATGCTAAAACTGCAGAACTGCTGAACTAGTATAAGATTTCAATAACGTAGATGTAATAATACATAGTTACACTTACATATTAACGGTGGATTTGGTATTGCGAAGTGCTGATATGCCGTATTGAAATGTGACGCTAATGTTTTCGAAAGTTAACGTCGATCTACTGTAGCAGATAATCTGAAGTAGTCTTCTGAAACGGGGTATAGTGCAGAACTCATTTCCATATCATGTTGTCGTGATAGGAACAAACGTGTATGATTTTCGTTATCCGGTTGAGCCACTTCACGGATTCAGGCCGTCATTAAGTAGTGATATAAAATATGAAGAAACCGCTACGGTACCATGAAAGTTTCAATTGACAAAAAAAAAACTAACTTTGTTAAAGAAAATAAAAATAAAAAATCATGTAAATTGCATGTACGGTATGGTTTTTATTAAGGTTGCCCATCGACATCGATTAATCGATTAATAATCAATGTCGATGCAAATTTCCAACATCGATTTTTTTTTTTTCATAAATCGAATCGTTTTTTAGTTTTACACAAAATTACAATAATAAAAACAAAATCTGTACTCCGCTCGTCGACTAGGTTACAACACCTTAGAAGGTTTTGCGGTTTTGATAGTTTTTCTTTTTAGTTTTTACATTGTTCAAGGAACTTTTTTTTTCGATGTCGATTATTTCACGCTTGATGTCGATGTCGAAAAATTTCCGACATCGCGATGTGACATCGATGTTTTGATTTCGATGTCGATGTTGTTATTTAACATCGATGGGCAACCTTAGTTTTTATTGACAATTAAACATTGAAAAGAGTAAAAAGAATATTTAAGGAATGGAAAATAAAAAAGTCTGGCTATTTCATAATTGTTTCACTTTCAAGAACATAATTTTAAACTTTACTATGCCTATGTAAAATGAAATGTAATTGTTTGATGAGGAATAGGATGCAAACAGCTTACCTGAGTAGAGTGCTGATGCTAAGTTGCGATAAAACATAAAATATATAGGAAAATTTTCGGTGAATGGGACCTTCCTCAATAAGTAGAGAGAGGTACTAAAACTACCTGTTGCACGGGATAATGTTAACTTTCAAGGGAAATTGCGTTTGCACAGTACGAACAAACGACTTTTATCTAAATCCCGATAAACATTTAAAGGTACCTGACGCACAGTGCAACTTAACATTACAACCAAGTCATTGCACACAACAGAATTTAGTTTCAACATTCATTTGATCCTGTAAGTCAGTAGTGGTTTTTGGATGTCAGGTCGATCATATCATGTATCATACCATTCTTCCTGTACATCAGTATGAATATCAAGAGGTAGAATATACTCATTAGGAAACATGTAGGCTAGTACTGTAGTTTAATTTTGTGACGAGTGAAAATTACATTGCTGGACTTGCAGCCACTCTATGGTCTTCGTTGAAGCCGGTGCTATGATGCAGAATGGGAGCTTATATACGTCTAATGTGTATCATCCTTTGCTTTTGACCATTTGCATTTTAACAAGTGCTTTCATTAAAATTTCTGCAGATCATGTCGTTTACTTTACAAGTGATAATACATCTGCATTGGCCTTTGGTAACAGAAATTAGATCTTGTAGTGTCATTAGATTTCTACAACCTCTTAAAATAATACAAACAGACATTCACATTCTCATTTAGATTAGTTATCTCGGAAGCAAAGTAACTTATTTTATTTGACAGGTACCGGTATATTTCAGCATCATCATCTTATTTTCAGTATACATCATCTTCAGCCTTAATTTCATATTTTGATCAAGGAACAATCTTTACTAGATGACTACTACATGGTTAGTATTTTTATTTTTACAGTGTTTACTGACTAGGGTGATATTCATAACATTTTTAATTGATTAAAAAGATAGACCATTATGATTACTGAGAGTGGAGTATTAATTGATAGGCAATGTTATTGCACAATTGTCCTGGATCTGATTCTCTCCTATTGTACTAATACATTGGTTGCTCTGTTGCTCAACTCTGTATATCTGCTGTTGAATTCTATCTTTCATAACCCCGATCCTTTTAGCCGAGAGCAGAACTTCCATAACTAAACTGTTTAAGTATCAATGAACTAGTCTTTGGATTATCGGCACAAGTATTAGTTGGATTCTGAAAATTCTCAAGATTCTGAGTGGAACTAAGAACTCAACTGAAAAATTGGTACTACTGTATATTTATGCCATTTACTTTGTATGTACTGTAATTATTTGTCATTACAGTCATCTGATAAGTTCGTACATTTTATTAGCAGTAAACTGTTTTCTCTTGAGACATTTGGCAGCTATAAGGACTCGGCTCGTATTTTCCTCCTGTAATCCATAACAAGGAGTACACATCGAATATGGAATGTATATGTGTTTTTAATTTTGTATTGTGCTTTGGGTTTCAAAATTCCTCATGGTAATTATTTGTGTTGGCTGGAAAATATATAAAATTCAATCTTTTGGGTGAAATGTAACATCTCACTTCCAGTGACAGTCAATATGTACAGTACTGAGAAATGGATGCAATAGTGTTTTAAACAAAACTCAGATGGTTTTATTTTTTATATTACTCCATTGTAGGCTCATCTTGGGTACGTTATGTGTAATTAAGTAATAACCCTTAGTTATAATTTAATTTTTGCATTAAACGTGCCACTTATTCACTTATCTATTCTAAACTTGAATTCTGAATTTGATGTGTCTCCATATTTACCTTACTAACAGCATATTTTACTCACTCCCACTGCTATTGTTAAGTAATCGATAATTTCTTGACCTTAAGCGTTCAGATTACGTAGACGGTTGGGATTGCCTTTTCATGCAAGAAGAGTGGGAAGATTGCACACACTATGTACTGACATACTCATGCTCTACAATAACATTCTTGAATCTTTATATCTCTTGTAAGGTTATGCATGCGGGAACAATTTTAAATAACTTCTTAGCGAGCGCTGATTTTGCTCAAAAATACTCTGCTTATGTGACAATGTGATTTAAATTATTATCAATAAAATGTTGAGAAAGTTATTTCATCGTGTGCTAGAGTGTAGAAAGTATGAAGAGTGAAAGCTACGTTGTAAATCATCCGAGGGTGGCGTAAGGTGGCGGTCGCTTGCTCCTTGTCTAATGCTGTTATTTAACATACTAAACTCCCCTTGATATGCATAGCTTTACCTCTTGATACATTTCTACACTCCTGTTACTTTCTGTGTCTTACCCCCTCTTCTCTCCTTGGTCTGTCCTTCGTCCCACTAACATGCTTCTCAACCTGAACTCATTTTCTGTTTACAAGCATTGACCTGTGTGTTGTTGTTCGGCATTCACTGAGCTGTATACTTTGTATCATGTACATTATACTGCTGTCACCTACTCAAATCATCCATGTAGGCCTATTGCCTATCAGAAGAGCATTTAGCAGCACTACATAGGTACATCTAATACCTTATTTTATGTGTGTGTTTCATATTTAGATATGTAGTGAAGTGTCAGCAAGAAAAGTAGTGAATACATAATACTTTTTTATTTTTCATCAAGGTACTATCTTACATCTTGCATTACCGGTACTCTTGATTACCCACACAAACATCATCAGCACCCATTATATATAATTAGATCCAATAATATATTTATCATCCTTAATTAATTTTATCAGTCCAATTGTAAATATTTTACTGACATACCGGTACCAGTAGCTCTTTCTAATGTAAGTAGGCAGAACTATCTGTTTCTCAAATGGTTCACCCAAAGAGTCTATTCACAATGTATTACTGTACACGTATTGTATACTGGAAATAAAAATCAACTAGCTAATAAGAGTGTGATAAGGGAGTGCTAAAATAGAGGTTATTGATGTTACGTTTGAGTGCGACTATTCCTCGTGATAGCTAGCACAGGTTTTGCTACTTGTAATGTGTTCTCCAACTTACGAGTGTTGAAACGTTGAATACAAGCATGATAGGAATCAAAGATCATTAATTATAAAATTTGTATAAAAACACTAAGTATGTGTATCGGGTATCCCCGCACAGAATTCCGTGCCTATCAATTACTTTTGTGTACCTACATATCTGTTTTATTGAGCGTGAGAGCATTACTGGTGCTAATTAATTTTTATGTGAGAACAAAAGTATATTTACAAAATAAATAATAATAATAATAATAATAATAATTATAATATTATTAATAATAATAATATTATTAATAATAATAATAATAATAATAATAATAATAATAATAATAATAATAATAATAATAATATAATCTGCTCCCTGTGTCCAACAATGAAGTCAGGTAGGGGATAGGAAATTAGGAGGAAGCTAACATGAGGGAAGCGTCAGGCATGGCCAGCCGGCTTCGATGTACCTAGGGGCCAGAATATGATGGGATTAATTTCCTATCCCCTACCCGACTTCATCGTTGGACACAGGGAGCAGATATAAAACAAAAAAATAATATAATAATAATAATAATTAAACATGACGCAGTAAAGTGCGTTCCAACATGGTGATAAGATGAGGCTTGCGGGCTCGGTGCTTTCAGGATCCGATGAATCCCAACGAAACGGTGATCGTGATCCGGAGTCTTGTTCCGGGCGGGGTGGCTCAAGTGGACGGCCGGCTGATTCCCGGCGACCGGCTTCTGTCCGTCAACGACACCGGTCTGGAGAACGCCTCTCTCGACCGGGCCGTGCAGGCGTTGAAGGGGGCCCAGAAGGGGGTGGTCCGTATAGGCGTGGCCAAGCCGCTGCCGATACCTGATAGCGTGTCCCACAGCCAGGTAAGCCAGGACTATACCGTGGTGGCGCCACCCCCCATCCCCCCCACCCCTGCCCCCACCCCCGTGGCAACCACTCACCACGTCGAGTATTACTCGGACGTGCATCAGGGGGAGGAGGGGGGGGCCGCACAGCTCGTCAAGTCCGAGAGCTTCTAGGGGGTTTCGCGTGCGTTTCTTTTGGGGTTGCCCGTCGATGTGAAATTATTTTAACTTAAATAATAGACATTGAAAAAAGTTCTTGACACATGCAAAATTGAAGTCAATAATAACTGTTTGATCAGAAATATTAGTAACGATAAATATTTGTACAATTGGCAAAAGTATCGGTCGGCCAAAATTGTAGACCAATTAATTTCTTTTGTGGAGTGATGTGTACTGAATACATTTTAACTTACTTACATGAATATTTTAAATTTGTAACATTATTTTTGTAAATTAGACTTCAATTCTATTTTCAAAATAAAGTCGACGTTGCAAATTTGCATTGACGTGGACCTCGATGGGTAACCTTAGTTTCTTTGCCTTTCACTAGTAATTGTATTGGACCACGTTATGTATATATAACACTGCTCGGCCAAGGACGTTGTGGAACGTCCGAACGTTGTAGCCTAGTAATCAGACGCGTGTGGGCTACCGATATTGGCAGATTGACGACTTAATTACTGTATTCCTAATTACTGTTCTCTGGTCGACCTTTCGTTGTTTGCACGCTGAATATAAGACTGAAGTACAAAGGTTTATAACGTAGTTATCAAATAGTTTGTGAACATCTAATCGAGGGTGGGAGATCCTTTAAGTATTGCTTTGACGATACGAGTCATTCGGTGTCATCTTTCATCTTACATACCAACCATATCTATATTATTTGTAATTTTGTATCTGTTACAATACATTGTTTGCCCAATAAGACGTTGGATTAGGAACAAAGTGCGCATGTCGTGGTATAACGCGTCTAGAGAACAGCAATTGTTTGAATCTGCCAATATTGGTTATTCCACATTAAGGTAATTACCTTTTAACTTAATGCATTTGTACTTTTTAAATGTTAAATGGATGTGACGGCAGAAAGTGTTGGATCCCCTACAATATGTTGGTTATGCAATCCGTTACTTATGTGCTCTTCTTCTTAATGTGATTGTTTAAGTCTTAAGTGACTGCATCGCAATATTTTACCTTGTCCTTGCACTGAGTACAGTATTAGGAAAAGGGGAACATTGTAGTACATACACATATATATTGTATTTGGGCACAGAGTCTACATATCCACTTGAATGTATTAAGATTTAAAACTAACGTTGACTGAAGATTGTAATCACGCTAGGACATCAATAGTTTCGCTCTCACATTCATTTATAATTATTACTTCTGCTCATGAATCTGATGTTCCGATCGGGCAGGAGTAGCCTACGTTATGTTTGTTTGTAGTGCTAGCACCATAGAACACGGCACTTTAACTTTGAACGTTATATTACACGTGTATTTTATATGAAATATTGATTGACAATCTAACAAGCTAGCCTTGAAGGTGAAAACGGACATCTCATAATGTCTGAGATTATATTTTCATGTTCACTGTTATTAAACTAGTGTGTGTGTGTATGCGGTCGGGTTTCCTATAGTAATAGATTGGAAGATTTATAGAGTCCATGGTTGTTGGATATTAGCTGTTGTCTTGGTTTGGTTGTGTTAAGCCGCAACGCGTGATAGCATGAGGGGAATGAATATGTTTCATTGTGGTGGATGATGATAGCCGCCAGTAGAACAGTTGCAGCACGTGTCAAGTCCGATCTGTCGGTACGTCTACAATGCGGTGTGTTTGCGTAGGATTCCGAATGTGAAATTGACAAAGTATTCAGATTAAAGTGCAAAAATTGTTTATATATCTTATTTCAGCCAACTTCCTTATGTATGCCTAGTCATTCATATAATCCAGGCTAAATAATTATTCAAGATACTAGATTTGAATTCGATGCATAAGTAACAGTTTGACTTGTGGTTTATGTCTTCCTATGTAGTCTAGATAGCATAATATTTAATATGGCTGTATTTTATTAATATAATAAACACCGTAATACTACGGTTTGTCTACTGTTTCGGAAATTATGCGTATGTACTCTTTCAATGAAGTCCCATAGAAAAAGAAGTATTTTCTAAATCTATCAAAGCTTTGCAATGGTGTGTTACCTTCGATAGCTTTGCATCAGCCTAATTTATACAATCTCATCTTAGCTGTTCATCTTGAGAGTTAAATTAGGGAGCTTACTCGGCCGGAGTTTGATTTCATTCTGCCGCCTAACACATTTGCTCAGTGAAACGAGAACCAACGATACCTAGAAGTATTATTATTGTAAATGTCTCTAAAGTTAATAAACTCGTTGAATTTATATTTGTAGTAGTGATGAGAACCCAGATGGTTTCCTCAAAAGCTTGTTACGCAAAGATGGGCAAAGTGCAGGCAAGTAGAGCTAGTTCTCAATTGTTCCTGTAGGGGGTGTTAGTCGAAACGGCTCGTAGACTGTGTGTTTGAGTGAAGCGAACGATCAACTGCAACTGTTCTGCTCGTGTGCTTTGCGTCGGAATGTGGTGGTTGTTGCTCGGGTAACCTAGTTTCATGACACAGCCTAAAGGATTTGAAAATATAATTACAATATTAATTGACTGAATGCCATTCCAGTTTGTTGGTGCATAATATTTGTAATGTCTATACATAGTAACTTAGTATTTATGAATTCTCTATTTAATAATGAAGGACCACTGTTTGATGTAATGTAACCTCACACCAAGGCGTACTTAATTCATGCACTTCATTTTCAATCACTCATTATCGTAATATGTTTTGTTACTTATAACCACAGTACCTATAAACGTACTAATTTAAAGCTGCATAAAAGTCGTCCTCTCTCTATTGGCAGCTGTCACACAAGGGCAACTAAGGCCTCTTTGACGTGCGTGCACACGATATAGTTTTGGGATGGAGTGACACTTGTATCCTATATAACCCCTTACAAGATGCATGCTGTATTAGCCTTTGTGTGTAGGCCACAACGGTCGAGCTACGCTTGCAGCTCGGCCGGTTATATAACGAATTACTAATGCTATTGTTATGTTTGGTTTTGTAGACCTTTAGTAGTGATTTTTAATATGCTCTTACTTAAATCACAGAAAATTAACTGTTCGATCTGTTGTCTATATAAAACTCACTCTTGGTGGTACCATTTTGTACCGTTGTTAACCGGCACATCTAAATTCAATGTTTGCTCACGATCAAACTAGTACTGTAAGACTCGGGTAAGAGCAGTAATAGTCACGAGGAAGGCAAATTGTTTGTTTTGTACGTGTTGTGTACTGTCACAACTTTGTAAAATTTTATCTGAGGAAAATAAACTTGTCCTAAACAGTATTTTTGGCGTTTTAACTTCAACCCACCCAAAACTAGCACTAAAGTTCAAACGAATCCAGTGTTGTTGCTAATCCTACATCCAACAAATTTCCTCGAGTACCATTTGAAACTGACTCCTGAGAAACTCAATAGAAAGATTAACACTAAACGATGTAATTGTAATGTAATCAAGGTCTTACACTGGAAGATGCCACGAGATTGATATTGATACAGAACAAACGGAAACATTCTGTGATGAAAGTCTCTAAAGCTGCTTAATTATTTATTTTTAAGCATGCCACTTAGCTTACTGATTGCATTTGTCCTTGACCTGCTGTCTGCCAAGTAGACTAACATTTTACTTTAGGCTCGGTTACCTTCTCTTTGTTTGACATTTTCCAAATTCTTATGCTCTTCACCGTGCATTGACATCAGCACATGGCCACTTTTTTATTTTACATCCTTTCTAATATGGTTTTCTTTGGAGTTGGGTTGTCTTTTGATATGTATGGTACATTCTCCACCAGAGTTCACTTAACACGTTCAAACGATTTCACGAAGTGTCAATCGTATAGCTATAGTATGTAGCTGATTAGTTAGTACGGGCGGTGACGCGCAGTCTGCAGTGCTCGCAAAGGTAAGTGCAGACTTCATTACTACATATTGTGATATCTTTATGCAGCTCACATGTCTACTATTTAGTTCATAAGACTATGAGTGAATCTTTTGCCATGATATGCAACATTTCACGTATTTGAACGTACCGAGTCCAGAAGTGTTATTACGTACATTTCAGGATGTTTTTGCACCAATGCCTGTCAGCTGAAGAGTATCTGTTAAACACAGAGCACAGCACTAAATAGTTAGCAGTATTTCTAGTCTAGAAGGGAGTTGTAGTATTGAAAACATATTAGTGTTTGCTACTGCTCGACCATTACAATTTAGATAACATGGTGTGCTGCTTTCCTCAGAACTATCGTTATGTATTAGAGGAATTATTTTTATTGAAAAAATATGTTGGCTTCAAATTTTATGACAAGTATCTATTTGCAGCATAGGCGCCGACTTGTTAACATTTCAGGGGGGGCTGAGAAAGAACTCGCATAAAAACTAGGGCTACCATATTTCAAAATTCATATTAATATTATGATAATTCATGTTCATATTACTATACTTCATATTATCTATCGAGGAGAAAACACACGGGTGGTTAGGGGGGCATAGACCCCCAATAATAGCGCCGCAGGCAAAATTTAGACAAATCAGGCCTTTAGAGCGCGTTCTGAGCGTTTCAGAAAAAAATACCGTACTGAATGCAATACCGAAATACTGTCGTTTTTGTAGTGCAAAAACCAAAAAACCACCAGCAAAAATTAGAACGATGACGAGAATTATCTAGTAATTAATTTTGGGGCTTTGGAAGTTGGGAGTAAGTAAGGGATTCTACAAGATAATGCTTGCCTTCAATATCAGTTTTTTAAATAATTGAACCTAATTTGCTTTTGGATTTTGATACCTGAGAACGTTCTGGACTGCAAGTATCTGATATTTCAAGCTAGAAATCACAATATTTTTTAAATTTAAATTTAGAAAAACAATAACAAAAAATTTAATTTAAATTGAGGGAATTATGACCTGATGACTAAATCGTTTTTATTTATTTTTATTATTATTATAATGAACTTTTTCTTCAAACAAAAAAGTACAAACTTCAAATCTCAGGGGGGGCTCAGCCCCCCCTGGGATTTGTCAGGGGGGGCGCTAGACCTCAAGCCCCCCCGTAGTCGGCGCCTATGATTTGCAGTAATTTTTAATCATCTGTAAAAGTAATAAGTTCCGGTGTTAATTGTTAATTGATAACCTTTGCGTTTCTTGAGTAGTCCAAACTTTGCTTCGAATTGCAAATTGATTCAGCAGTTCGGTAAATATAAATTACTTACTATCCATAGATTTTAGTTCTAACAACACACTTCTTTTGATTAAAATAAAGTGTGAAAAGTATACCATTAGTTAATAAATAAAATTTTATTTTTATTTTTCCTTAAATGATTTTCTAAAATCTCCAACATAGTTTTGCAACCACATTTTACTCGAACCTTTGGATGCTATAAATGTAATTGTTCAAAAGTTACTTCCCTATCTGTTTTCTTTATTAGCTATGTTTACATGGAGGATTCAATACGGTATTGAGTACGATCCGACTGTTCAATCCTCCATGTAAACACTTTAAACTCGGATTGGATCGGCTGAATCCAATCCCCTAAAAGCTGGGATCGTATTGAGTGATCGTATTGAATCTGTGCATGTAAACGACTTTCTAGTATCGTATCGAATTCACCAAGGTTGTTGTTGTTGTACGTGTGTATTGTGACAGGTGACGGTGATTAGCCCGCGGTTTAAAGCGTCAAACCGCGAACACAGACGTCAGACTTTGCGTGTTTACTTAAAAAAACGAGCAGAAATGTCTAAACGAAACGTGTGGTCGTGTGAAGAGGTAACATGACAACAAAACAAAACAAAAATAAGGTTAGGGTACAAACCGCCTACGTTACACCCCCTAATGCATCCACTTTCTGATAGCCAGATTAAAGATGGCAGTGGATAAGAAGTTCATTAAACGACCGCTAGGCTGCACTCGCTTGGTATTGAAAACGAACTGAATGCGTGATAAATTCGGGTCATGTAAACGCATAGATCTGAATCCAATCCAATCCCAATCCAATACTCAATACTCCATGTAAACATAGCTATTGATACATATAAATAACTAGTTCTCTATTGCTATTGCATGGTTTTGCAGTAGTACATATTTAATCAATAACGGCAGTGTTGAGCAATCAATGCTGGTGACGGTCCTATAGTTTCCCTGCAACGTGTTGCCGACAGACGTCAGCTGGCCATAAATGGCCAAGCTGGAAATAATCTCCGTTATCTAGTAACGATGCGCTCGTGGTTCATGACAGTTCCGAAATTGGCGTTCGTCGGTCGACACACCTAGCACGTATAAATGCACTCTAGTGTATAAAGGGAGATGAACGTTACTGGTCGTAATTCCGTTAGCAAGCTAGCTTGATATTTCCGATTTATTTGCACTAAGTGTTTTGAGTGCTATTCCATCCATGCAGTGTTTTTGTTTCACTTTTTTTTCCTGTTTTACATGTGTGAGTGTGATACAGATATATTTATTTTTACACTTTGGAAAATACCTGAACCAATAAACAAGTGTTCGTGGCAACAGTTCAGGCTTCTATTACATAACTATTAGCCTGTAATATACAGTTCAATATATTAACAGTTAAATTATAAAGCTAAATTAAACTGCACAAGACAAAATTACTTGTGGTACCATATAGAAATAATATAAAATTGATAAAATGTAGGCTTAAAATTAGAATTAACAGTAAATTTTGCACAAAGAATCTCAACCATGAATTATGCAAAGTTACTGATGAAAGAGTGTTGTTGATGGCTACAGAGTTTGAAACGTAGCTGCGAGTTGTCCTTGATAATGTTTGCTGCTAATGTAGAAGCTGTGTTTGAATGCGAGAGCAGTTTCCTTCATAGTTGGTGGAGGTGCCGGGTAGACTTGGACATTGCTTTTACTTCTTTGGGGTTTTCCTCAATAGTTTGCTTAAAAAGAAAGCTGTGAGTGGGAAAGGAAGTCTCCGGATTTAAACTACACGAGATTACCGATTTGTAATGACGCCTCAAAGATGCTACATCAAATCGAAAAAGTGAGAACAATGGCTCTGTGCAAGTATTTCTGAAGTTCTTGTCAGTAGAGTGATTAAGTTTTGATTAGCCTACTATAATATTTTCACTAAACAAATACTAATTTACTGATTGCTAAAAAGATGTTGGAATAGTGTAGGATTGCTATATGGCAACAGATTAACGGTGAATAAATGCTAATTTTTTGTCATATAAAATCAATAATCATTTATTTCAGTATAAAATTTCATCATATAAACTAAAAATAATCGAGATTGCACGCTAAAAAATATGTTGACAATTTATTGTAAGGCTAGTACAGAAATCCATGTATGTTTATTCCCGTGGCAATGTATGAAAGTTAAAAGAGTTATAGAATCCAGTTGGAACCGAGGTATCGAACCTGTATGTTTTGGTATATTTCGGATCATAACTTTGTACAAAAAAAATTATTGAAAAATACACCGTTTTAGGCCTAAACCCTATTTGTGCCCATCTCAGACCCTAGTATGTATAATACAAAAATGACTTTATTATTACAACTTCTACAATTTCACCTACTGGAGTGTTTCCTAATTAAGCAAATAGAGAAATTAATATGTCAATGTATTTAATTTTTTGCGTAAATTTAGACGATTTGCAGAGTATAATTATTAAAGCTGGGAATTTGGGTGGGTGGAGGGGGGGATACGCCACTGCCGACGACTATAATTCAATCATCGGCCATTTTGCTCGTACTTTGATGTCAGCTAATGACGAGATTCGTTAATTGAAGTCACACACTACTAAATCCTGATGTGAACCGATCCAAGCCGAACCAATGCCGACTGTCATCACTATCAATTACGTCGTGTGCACATGTCGCTGATTTCAATGAGAGCGAGAGAGAGAGAGAGAGAGAGAGAGAGAGAGAGAGAGAGAGAGAGAGGGAGGGGGGGAAAGCGAAAGAGGGAGACGGAGAGAGAGAGAGATATATAATGGTATTTTATGAAGGCGGGATTAAGGCCAGCAAGGCCTTATCTTCCATCCAACTTTATAACAAATAATGCTTTTTGGTAATACATTTTGATACAGACAATACACAGTTTACAGTAGTACAATAATAGTAATAATACAAGGATTAGTGTAGGAACATCAAACAAACAAACTACCCAATATGAATACTGAAATACAAATTCATAATGAAAGAAATTAATTTCAATTAAGGTTAGTGAGAGCGAGAGGGATAGAGAGTGAGAGACAGAAAGACAGACAGACAGAGATAGGGAGAGGGGGGGGAGAGAGAGAGAGAGAGAAAGACAGACAGACAGAGATAGGGAGAGGGGGGGGGGGGAGAGAGAGTCGGGTAAATCAAATCACACAGGAGGTTACCCGGAAGCCATTCAATCCCGCATGGTTATGCCTAGTGGGCTGTCTGTAGAACAAAGCTTGTTATGAAATCCAATAGGCTTGAATGCAATTAGGAAATTGTCTGCAATGGTGTGTGTTGAATGGGGGGAATGGTGGTGACAGTTCTTGTACAGGTGTATTTATATACTGAGCGAATCACTGACTGATGTGGTCTATAATTTCCGTTTAGCGTCAAGTTTTCCTATTTCGATTAGCTACAGGTAGTATTTTAATAATTTAGATCAAGCTTCCAGACACGCATTATTATACGTAAGGCTCGCGGCTTCGTCTACAATTCAAGTCGGTATTTATTAGAGGCTGTTAAAAAACGACTGATATTTACATTTTAATGTGCATGGGTACTCTCAGTATATAAAAAAAAACACACACTGTTGACATTACCGTACCACAAGAATGCTACACTTACAATGAAAACGTGAGAGCACTGTACTGTGGTTTTGCAGCACTACAATCATATTCATGTCGATGCTTTAAATCTTTCTTATATTGCAATCACTAGAGGCACCAAATTTTATCGAGGCACGAAATCTGAATGTTTTGAAAATGCATATTTTTGCTATTTTGTTATGGGCTTTAAACTGAAAATGTATTCACGAAATAACGCGAAAATTTACGTTCCTCACCAATTCTACCAAATTTCTTTGCAGATATAAATTCCACACATAAATGCTTCTTATTTGTAATTAATTTTATTTCTAATAATCGATTTAATAATCAAAATAACTATGCTAATGGTTATAATATTTCATTTAGTCTGTAGGGCTTACCACCCCAAAACAGTGCGCTGTTTACTCAGATTTTCGTTTTCATGCTGCAATCTTGAGATAGGGTGACCAGACGTCCCGAAAAATGCGGGACAGTCCCGAATTTGACACAAATGTCCCGCTTCCCGAAATATCTCATTTAAAAAACCACTGTCGCCGTTTCACTTTCAGCGAACATTTAACATCTGACAGTGTTTTCACCTGCGTTGGGTTAGAGAAAGTGTCCTGAAATTTAGTCTTGACCATCTGGTCACCCTTTCTTGAGTAAATTTTTCTGCGGTTTTTGACGTATAGAGAGAGGTACCCTTCGCTCTTAACGACTTGTTGGTGAATTGCTTCAAGTCACCAGACTTCCTCCTCGCGTGTCGACAATTATCTTATCTTGATCGCGTCTAACAGGTGTCGTTGAGGCTGCCTCTCGTCGCGTCGCGCGGATTGAGACGCGGTGCGTGAAGAGTGCGTGAAGAGTGCGTATATACGCGTATTGATCGTCGCGCGCTCACTCCCACACACACATATAGTCCTGTCAAATTAACTTGCAAGGTGTTGTCGTCACGGATTATGTAATAGGGTAGTGACGCGTGTGACAATTACCAACCTAAAGCTGCGTACACACGGCGGATTTTGGCCTTACGACGATCTCAAGGCGGTCGTACGACCGTCGTGAGGCCAAAATCCGCCGTGTGTACGCAGCTACAAATACTGACCAGGCAGAGATTGGAACGGATCGTTGTACGATCGCCTCAAGACTGTACACACGAGAGATTTCCATCCAATTTTCATCCGATCAGTCCATCCGTCCGACCGCCTTGAGATCGTCGTGAGGCCAAAATCCGCCGTGTGTACGCAGCTTTAAGTATTGTAGTGATAATATCGCTCGCCTGTTGTCAAACGTGGTAGGGTCGCATTCCATTCACGGTTGGTGCAATCAATGCAGTGGACAATAACAAGGCAGGTATCGGAAATTCTCGCAGTGAATGCCGTTGAATAGACCGTGTGGAGCGACCGTCTCTTCTCAGAGTTTTAGGGGACACCTTGCTTCTTACGGCGTGGCCAGTATACATACATGGCGGGAGAAATCTCAGTCGAGACATCGACAGACGCGGACTTTCGAAAAGAAATTGCTGATTCGCCGCTCGCGAAAACGCTATCTCGAATAGGGGGAGTGAATGAACTATGAAGTGAGAATCGGAATCGGCAAAGTTGCACTTTTATTTGTGACGCGAACTGGCTGTAGCCCAAACTGCTTCATATCACTGTATCACTGAAAGGATAAAGAAAACCCCTACCACTATTGTCGGCATCGGGATTGCAATTGCGCAATCCGTAAATCGTGAAATGGTGAACTTTAAACATGGTTCTTATGGCGCTGTTCACAATAAAATCGTAAATGTCGTAATGTCTTTGAGAAAATGTACGATTGAGATCCCGATCCCGATTACAATCACGATGCCAATTGCGCAGTCCGTACATCGAAAATAGGTTAACTTGCGTGGTTCTTATATGGCGCTGTTCACAATAAAATCGTAATGTCGTAATGACTTAGCATGGGAAAATGTACGATGGCGGCGTGAGTTACGCACAATCCATTGTAAAGGGAAAGTTCTCGGTATGTCCAAAACAATTCGAAACACGTTTCGCAAAAACGAGATTAAGTTATATCTAGTGAACTTTTCCTCTCCAAGTTCTTTGGACTTGTCGCAATCGCTCGATAACATAATCTCACGATATTTTAAGTGCTGTGGGCTTGTCGTAATTGCCTCGTCCTAGTTTAATACCGGCATTAATGTGCGCAATAAAATGTGCTCATTTTCGAGCTCTCTAGTTGATGAGCGAACCGCTACGATTGCTGGCGTCGGGTGGATGAACGTGGGAGCGATGTCGGATCTGTCTAAGGGCCGGTCTTACAATCTCTTAAGGCTGGTCCACACAGATTTTGAAGACATAATGCATAAGGTTTTAAGACGTTGTTTTAAAAACAACAATGAAACAACGTCTTAAAACTAAAACTTTGTGTGAACGCCAGTACGTGTTTCCTATGATCCAACTTTACGACTACGCGTTAAACCTTAAATCGTATGTCTTAAAAATCTGTGTGGACAAGCCCTTAGTAAGAAAGCTATTTGTAGCAATTAAGCTATTTGGAGGATTTCAAGAGTTTTGATTGGTCGTTGCCATGGAGACAACAAGCTATTCGACGAGTAAATAGTTAGTTACATTGTAAGACTGGACCTACAAACATAAGACACGTGCTTTAAACGTGCTTTAGACGAACCTTGTGACTTTTTTAGGAATTCGAATAAAACGCTATCATGTGTTTGTGTTATTATTTTAATACCCGTACTTTAAATTAAATTAAAATAAAATAATCTTAAAATGTATTACTATTACCAAAGATTACAAACTAATCTTTGCTATTACCCTCCTATATATATGGCTACTGAATCTTAAGTTTAGAAAAGTATATACAACTTATACCGAATAGAGTTGTATATATGCTAGTTTAATGAGGGTAATGATGATATCTGGCGTTTTACGCGCATATTTTTGCAACGATGCTAATTCAGACGATTAGTGGGTGATTATGAGGAAGAAAAAACGCCACACGACATCCACCATGCCCAAATCAGGATTCAAACTTGGAACGCAGAGACCGCGGTTTACTAACTAGACCATCAATGGCGAACTGCAGCTGGCATTACACTAGTTCGCCACACATATTTCTACATATATTTCTTGCGAATCAATACATCCGGGGATGTTGATATATGTATAGCTAGAGAAACATAAATTGGCCCTTTTGTAATTCGATGTTTGAATTGAATTTTACAGCCGGTTTCCCGTACGACGTACGGCGCCCCCCTCCACTCCCCCCACCCCGACAACGAAGTCCCGCTGCCTTAAATCAAAAGCGATGGTGCTTATTGATCTCAGTTTCTTTGCAACCAATGTTCTTCTCGTACTTTAGTAGTATCAGCTCAACGCATCTGTGCGTGACTGCGTGACTACATGAGTATGACTACGTGACTACCAATGGCCGCTCTTTGGATCTTCAATCTGCCCTCGCTCTAACCGATATAGCTCCTTGAAATTGGCTAAACTTTTTTACGAGTTTGTCCATCTCCGTTAAAGGCCAAATAACTTAACTAGAATAGTTAAAAAGTTTTTTTTACGGCTAAATATTTTATGCGAGCGGTCTTGAATAATTTATACTCAGTTACAACTTGTTCAGAGATTGAGATTTAATTATACCTAACTTCCACATCGACTACTATTGATGGTTTGCAGGGCCCGGATTCACAAGAGGTCTTAAGTCATTTTTTTGGTCTTATCTTTAGGACCGGCCTAACTTTGAACCAGGAAAATATCTGAGAACAGATTTTAAAACATATTATTTTAATACTCATTATGTCCTTGTTCTCACCAGGCATTAGTAACTTTTTATGTGACCTGGGTCTGGTTTTACAAGATGTTCAAAGTTAGGTCGGTCTTAGAGATAAGACCAAGATAAGACTTAGGTTGGAATTCATAGTCGGCCCCTACACCTAGGGGCACCCATTGTTGCTATGGATTTGTTTTGTTTATGGGAAATAACATGCAAACAATTGTTACCTTAGTAACAATGGGCGCCCCTAGGTGTAGGGGCCGACTATGAATTCCAACCTTAGGACCTCTTGTGAATCCGAACCCAGGGACCTTACAGCAATGTGCTTGGCGGCCATACTGGTGCTATGTTTGAGTATGTTGCCATGGAGAAGCCAATTGTAGTAGAAATCAAATACTTAAAAAAAAATTATTTGTTTGTGAATTTGTGATTTTTATCTTAATTTAATATGGATTTTTAATGATAAACATTGCTTTCATGTAAAAATCATACCCGCTCAAAGCCAATTGTAGTAGAAACCAAAAACAACAAAAAAAATTGTTCGTTTGTGAATTTGTGATTTTTATCTTAATTTAATATGGATTTTTAATGATAAACATTGCTTTCATGTAAAAATCATACCCGCTCAAAGCCAATTGTAGTAGAAACCAAAAACAACAAAAAAAATTGTTCGTTTGTGAATTTGTGATTTTTATCTTAATTTCGTATATGTATTTTTAATTATAAACATTTCTTTTGTGCAGTTTAAAAATCATGCCCGCGCATCTTCTGTAATGATTAATGACACCAGTATGGCCACTGTGACGTCACATGCAAACTAGCAACAGTTTGGAACATACCTACCTTGGAAGTGAATTAAGCAGCGCGAGTGTGTTGGCATTCTCGTCTCGAGTTCCCCCACTAAATCATGTTTCTCGTTCTTGTCTCGGCGTATTTGTCAAGATAAGACTGAGGACCGCGCGTCGACTTTATATCGATGTAGACCTGTGGGCCGCTTGCTAGTTCTGCCGCTAGATAGCTCTGCGTGGAGTGATGGATGACGTGGGCCAGAACCCCCCCCCCCCCCATGTAAATCACATGGCAGCGGCCGGGGGGCTTTCATGACGTGACGACGTCGACTCGTATCCGACACCTTTATGTCGGTACCAGTGATGATGATAAATAAATGAATAAACACATTTTTATTTATGATTCATCTCCTCAGTTACAATAACTAAAGTATAACTAAAGTATAACGTAAAGTATAACTATACGTATGTTGCATGATGGATACTAAACCTGATATTTGTCAGTAGAGGAAGGACATTAAAAGAAGGCGGCAAGGTTATCGTGTCGAATGAGACCATTTAAAAAAAAAACAATGAAAAAAAAACAACAATTTATTCACATCGCGCATGGTGGCCATACTGGATGCCACAATGGCATGTGACTGGTATTTGGTAGTAGTTTATTTTATGATTTATCTCGTCTCGAGTATTCTCGTGTCGTGAACGCCGACAAATCAAGTGGGTTGTTGACAAAGCTGCTGCAACTTCATGTTTGTTCATCTCGTGGAAAGTTTGCTGGCGGAATTACTATGTAAAGCTCATTACCAACCTGATGAAAACAAATAGCACCGCTCATTGACTCTCTCGGAAGCTACGCTCAAGTCGGATGAGTTACAGGTTCCTATAATTAGATTCCACAGCTCAGTTTGCAATTACGAGCCACGGCTTAGTATGTCCTGTTCTATTATATTTCAAATTCATAACAACAAGAAAAGAATATTAACTTTTATTTTCGTTCTTCAGCACTGCTTGGGTATTTTTTTCTTTAGAACGTTTTAAGAACTTGTTTTTAATTAAGTTTCTAGTTTTTTTCGTAAAAAAAGTTTGGCGCACTTTGCTTTTAAGATGTTCCTCCTCTCTGTGCCTTCCTCGACTTGTTAAAATTAGAATACACACTATTAAAACAAATGTTAGGTTAGGTCGAAGTTTAAAAGGTCATTGAAAAGTTTTAAGATAACCAGCATTCGAACTGTGACTGTAATAATGGAACTTCTCACAAACATTTGACCATTGTATTTATAGTTATTTCCATATCAACTAGCACAATTGGCAGCATCTAATACTGCCCCTATATTTGACCTACCATGGTCGCCGTCTATTGGTAATATTGACATTCGTAACCCAATAAAGATTTAGCATCGCTGTTTCTATAAATTACATTCTAGCTTCGTAATGTATATTGGGATAATAGTTGTTGGTTTGCAGGAACCTTACAACAATGTGCTTGGCGGCCATACTGGTGCTATGTTTAGTATGTTGCCATGGAGAAACAGTTGAAGCCAATTGTAGTAGAAACTAAAAACTAATTTCACTAAGATTGTTAGTTTTTGTTATGTATATTTATATATATATAAAATTGATTTGTTTGTGAATTTGAGATTTTTATCTTAATTTCGTATGTATTTTTAATTATAAAAATTGCTTTTATGCAATTTAAAAATCATACCCACTTATCTTCTGTAATGATTAACGACACCAGGATGGCCGCTCTGACGTCACATGCAAACTGTCTACATGTTCCTGGAAACTATAATAGGGACACGGCTTTATCAAAACCCAACATTTTATATTAAACCCATCAACGTTAACGTTCAACGATTGTGGATTTAAAACTCTTTATCTATCTGTTGTGTTTGACAGAATTCCGACCCTTCAGTGACCCTCGACAAAGATTATTATTATTCGATATAACAATAGCGTGTCCACTGCAGCGTGATGGAACAGATACTAGAATCATGAGTGTTGTGTGACATGTGAAATGTGTTGAATAAAAAAAAAAACATTGGTTGTCATATTCTTTCTTCTCGTTTCGTTTTGGACGCGTGCACGGGCAGAATGCCTGGAGAAGAATATAGACGATAAAGAGGATGTATTTTGAGAGCAGAGAGCCCCCCAAAGAGAGCTCCCCACTGAGCATGGTGGTATAATTCTAAAAGAAAATGGCTCTAAATGTCTGCGTAATGGGAGAGCGTTCATCATCAGGAGGAAGCGGGAATGTGCGTTAGGTTGGTACGAGTGCCTGGAGGTAACTCGAACTGCATCCGACCATTGGTGAAGATGCTGGGTGTTATAATATAATATATTATTAATGATAATAATAATAATAATAATAATAATAATAATAATAATAATAATAATAATAATAATAATAATAATAATATTTATAATAATAATATTGATAATAATAATAATGTAAACTAATTTAATGTACTAACAAATGAAGTTAAATAAGTTACACACATGGAAATACTTGACATTACGTCCATACAACATAAACGCTGGCCAGGCTTTCACCGAGATATTTTTTCATACATTCATTAAAATAACAACAACAACAACAACAACAACAACAACAACAACAACAACAACAACAACAACAACAACAACAACAACAATAGTAATAATAATAAATATAATAATAATAATAATAATAATAATAATAATAATAATAATAATAATAATAATAATAATAATAATAATCGTTAATATTTGGTGGAGGTGCCGGGTTTTGGAACGAACTTAATAATGTTGGACTTGTTCTTTGGGCTTCAATTTAGCTCAGATAAAGCTGTACAGTCGGTGTCAAAACGTGATAGAACACCCAACGTTTAATCCCGTAAGACGAACGGACAACGTAATTCAGTGTAACATGATAGTCACGTTATCTTGACGAGAACTGTACCTACCTGGAGAATGTTCGGTGGTATTAGGGGGCTGACGAGACCATTGTATGCGCATGTTTAAGAGCGTTTGGAATAAATCATTTTACCGCTAAAACATGCGTCTAAACTTACATTCCTCACGCCTAAACCGATAATAGGATTTTTCTCTAATTTTACGTCCTAGTATAAAGATGTCAAACTAATTACTTTCATTACGAAAACACAAGATAATATTAATTAATCTTGTAAGATTATTTAGAAAATGATAAAATATGTTAATTTGTGTACAATGTAGTTTCAACGGGTATAAAATAATATATTTTATCATTTTTAAATACTCTTTCAAGATTAATATCTTGTGTTTTCGTAATGAAAGTCATCAATTTGACACTTTTATATTCGGACGTAAAATTAGAGATAAATCCTATTATCGGTTTAGACGTGAGGAATGCAAGTTTAGACGCATGTTTTAGCGGTAAAATGACGTCTGCCGAACGCTCTTAACAACTCGACTCCGTCCATCTTTATGCGCCTCTATCTCATCTCATTATTATTCTATGCCCTTATCCGCTGAGATGGAAGTACAGAAGATGGCGGCGCTGTTGGGCGTAGTTCGATATATACACGCCAGGTGTCGGCGTTTATTTAAAAAATAATCAAACTGTAACTTGTCATTTTCTACTATAGCGGGTGTTACACGGAGAAGTAAGAAAAGTAAAAAGCAGAAAGTGAAGAGTAGAGATAGCGTGTAGCTTACGGGACTTTTCACTTGTTCAACATTGTCCTACTTTGGAGAGAACTTCTCACTTTTGTTCTTTTCCCGTAAGCTACACGCTATCTCTACTCTTCACTTTCTGCTTTTTACTTTTCTCACTTCTCCCTGTAACACCCGCTTATAGGGAGTATTCACGTGACGTCAAATCGGCCATATTGGAGGCCACCTATACTACTATTTCAAGTTTCATTTAGCTGTCAATAGAAAACGAATAATATTGTTTACGGGGAAATATGTAAGTTTGAACACGCATATCCTCCGACAAAGTTTACGTAAATGATTATGTGCACCATTGTAAACAACAAAAAGAGCGGCCGAAATAAGAGAGAATTTATTTTAGATGCGTTTCAGTATTAATAGCAAACCAAATTTAGAGAACAGTTGAATTTGCATCAAACGCCAGCTGAAACATAGTAACAATGAACTACCAATCACATGCCATTGTGGCCTCCAATGTGGCCACCATTCGCAATACGTGAATACACCCTATAGTCTATTTGAAGTGGGCGGTCGGCTGTACTGATCGCTCAATTGATCAGTCGGAAGACACATTATCGCGTGTTGGACGGGCTATCGACATCTCGTTGGTACAGAGAGTCTGCCAATACTATCGGAAAAGCAATGATACTTACAGCCCCGGTCCCGTCTAGAATTTAGGTCTCTTATGGCGTCGAACTCATCATCATCATCACTTGTTATGATTCTATACCTGCAACATGACCGAGGTCCCACTAGTGCAAATATAATATAGAATAGTTATTGATGAATGATGATGATTGATGAATGAGGGGAAGCCTGATATTACCCAAGCCCAAGATTACTTGCACCTGCTTTCGTCACATCCGGGGCAGTGGTAGCCAACCAGCGAACCGCCCGAGACACATCCGGGCCAATACCGATCGCTGACTGGCTACGAACCAGTCGCCTGTGCCGAAAGCATGTGTAAGGTAGTCTTGGGACAACTATACCGGCACGTAGCCTAGTCCTGTCGAAAAGTACCAAGGGGACCGTCGTTTTTACGTCTCATCCGAAAGGACGGTGTAACTTCGAACAGTCATGTAGGTTCATCCACTAATTTTACCTGGACTGCCGAGCAGTTGACGAGAAGAACGAAACTGTACACAAGCTTTCGGATCTTCTTCCAAACCGCTCTAACCAACGGTAACTATAGTGTTTCGGAGGAGAGTTGTAACACAAGTTCACTTCCTGACCTAGCCCGATGTTGCTTGAGTTCGGTGTTCGTGTACGATCTTTCAAAGAAAAACAATAGATTCCTGTTGTTCTTTCCCACATTCGTAAATGCGCATTATTTTGCTTAGTAGAGTAGGTCTATCTATACACAACCCTCGTTAGTCACGGCCGACCACTGTCTTAGGTAGCCAACGGTTTAGCCGCGGTCGCTTAGCCGGTTCCCATACGAACACCGAAGTTAAGCAACCTCGGGCTAGGTCAGGAGGTGGATGGGTGACCACTCTCCTCTGAAACACTAGTTACCGTTGGTTAGAGCAGATTGGAGGGTTCGAAAGCTTGTGTGTAACAGCTTCGTTCTTCTCGTCAACAGTCCAGGTTAGTGGAGGAACCTATATGACTGGTCAAAGTTACACCGTCCTTTCGGATGCGACGTAAAGCCGATGGTCTCCTTGGTGCTTTTCGACAGGAGTAGGCTACGTGCTGGTACCAGGCTTCCCTTCCTCCCTTCCTCATTATCATTCATCAATCATCACTCATCAGGCTAAAGAGGGTGATGTGCCCAACACTGGCCTTAATTACGATACAGTACAGTACTCTTAATTATACAACTCAAGGTCGTAAAAGATCCTTCATGAACATGTTGAAAGTAGATGGTAGCAAATATGGTAGACACTAGACAAGTTGGTACTTTTGGACTCGGCTGTTTCGTTAGGTTGAGACTTTTAAGTTTTACGTTGAGGAAACGTTGCTATAGTCCCTTCAAAGTAACTTGCAAGGTGTTGTCGTCAATGAAGTGAAGTGATGCATGTGTCAACTACCAACCTAAATCTAGTCGCATCCCGTTCTCTTGCCTAAGGTATTGCAGTGACAATATTGGCCGCATGTTGTCAGACGTGGTGGGGTCGCATTCCATTCACGGTCGGTGCAGTCAATGGGGTGGACAATAACAATGCAGGTATCGGGAAAACTCGAGGTGAATACCGTTGAAATAGACCGTGTGGAGCGACCGTCTCTTCTCAGAATTTTAGGGGACACCTTGCTTCTTACGGCGTGGCCAGTATACCTGTGTTTAGTGGCGACAAGAAGACGAGATGCTTGGAACAAACTAATTAACGTCGCCAACTTCCCCCAGCAATTTAATTACGAATTACCGGGTCTCAAAGTTGCCTAACAGCCAATTAATTGAATCCGAGAGCTTCTCTCGCTAAACACGGTATAACTTGCCCGCGTTTAACGTTAGTTGTCGGCGAGCTCAAGTGTTTACCGCCGATGTAGTTTGTAATGCATGAGTGTCGTTCCCTGGCGGATGTTTGTCGAAGGATGGTTGTCGCGTACCTTACAACGATGCTGGTGGCGGCCATCTTGGAAATATGTTTGAGTGTGTTGCCACGGCGAAACAGTTGAAGCAAATTGTAGTTAAAATAAAACACCTCATTTTGTTAAGATTATATGCAAGTTATTTTTTAAATAAAATCTTTTTTAAATTTCTTTAATTAGTCTTTATTTAATTCTAAACACTGCTTTTATGCAACTTAAGTCGCTCCTCTTCTTGTTAGGTTATGCTTCCAATATGGCCGCTGTGACGTCACGTATCACGTCATCATGTTATTCAAAGAGAAGAATAATTAAGCAAACCAAATTATGGTCCAAAATATCAAAATAAGGTAATTTTATATCTTTGCGTTATACGTGTTATACTTTTCAATTTAAATATTTGGTTTCTCATGTCATAATGAATTACCTAATTTAACGTTATCTCGCAGTCATTTTATGTAGGGGGTGGAGGGGGGGCTACACAGTTATTCGCTCTCAGCACAATGGACGAAACCGATGCGAATGGGGAAACTTGGTAGAGGTGTAATTCGATGAACCTAGACAATGATGCACAACCAAGATCGGCTTGTCAGAGTGGGTGGAAGGTAGATAGATAGATAAGAGACGACGATTGTTATGAGCGCAGACGATGCGTGAGTTGTTTACTGGAAGCACCGCTTGTCAAACTTTGCCCGTCTAGTCAAACTCGCTTTGCTTTTACTGACGTTGCTATATACGTCGTCGAGTATTTCAAACCCGCCCGTTTCAAGCTGAAGACGACATTCTGTCTGTCTGTCTGTCTGTCTGTCTGTCTGTCTGTCTGTCTGTCTGTCTGTCTGTCTGACTGACTGTCTTCTGTCCGCCTGTCTGTTTGCATCTTCGTTTTAACTGCGAATTCTTTGTGTGCTATAAATGCAATTACTGTCTTTTATAGGCTGCCGAGACAAGGTTGTATGCATTACATTTATATCAAGGTTGTATACGTACATTTATATCAAAGTCGAGCTGAGTTAACTGCTTGGCTGTATTTTGTTGCAATAATTCATATTTGTAAGTTTTTCTACGTTTTATAATGTGTTTAATTTAAAAAAAAACATCCTATTTAAAAAAAATGTTTTTCAAGTAATTAATCAAAATGTACACATGTCGAAACGATTGTTTATAATTCACCTACAACCGTGCACAATCTCAAATATGTCAAATCCTTCCTGACAGCAGAAAGCACCACTAATGGTCAAAAGCGTCATGAAAACGCCACAAGAAACAATCTGAAAAGTGTGAGAATTTCAGGCTCTTTGAATCTTGAAACTTTACATTCAAATTCTATGTAAAAAAAAAAAAAAAAAACCCGGCCCGGGAATTGAACATTTTATTGGAAGCAGAATAAACCCACTATCAGACCAATGAGCCGCAACGAAAACTTTTCAACGTATCTTGTGCGATGTCTCCCAGCCCCGTATAAACATGTCATGTATGTATCCAATCTGGTGGCAAGCGGATAAACTTCTACGAGGAGATTACTCGTCTTTTTTTTTGTTGAAACCATCAATGACGCAAATAAGGGGGTAGCTTATCAGCGCCATCTATTGTTAGTTTGAGTCTACTCTACCTGGTGTCGTTGTGTCTTAACTCTCATCCGAGGGACAGCCGCGTGACGTCATAACCCCAGGCGCCTGTTGCTCTCTGCGACGCAGCCCGCAGCACTCTCGGCCGACTCCCAGTCGCGTGACGTCATAATCCCAGGCGCCTGTTGCTCTCTGCGACGCAGCCCGCAGCACTCTCGGCCGACTCCCAGCCGCGTGACGTCATAACCCCAGGCGCCTGTTGCTCTCTGCGACGCAGCCCGCAGCACTCTCGGCCGACTCCCAGTCGCGTGACGTCATAATCCCAGGCGCCTGTTGCTCTCTGCGACGCAGCCCGCAGCACTCTCGGCCGACTCCCAGCCGCGTGACGTCATAACCCCAGGCGCCTGTTGCTCTCTGCGACGCAGCCCGCAGCACTCTCGGCCGACTCCCAGCCGCGTGACGTCATAATCCCAGGCGCCTGTTGCTCTCTGCGACGCAGCCCGCAGCACTCTCGGCCGACTCCCAGCCGCGTGACGTCATAATCCCAGGCGCCTGTTGCTCTCTGCGACGCAGCCCGCAGCACTCTCGGCCGACTCCCAGTTAATCTTCTCTCGAATTCTCACTCTGACAAATGAATCCTTATTGTGCGAGGACAATGGGGTCTGACTCTGCAGTGGGAGGGGGGGGTAGGAGTGTGGACAACGGATTATTCCATTCGATGAGGCAAAAGGGGGTGAGGGGAGGGGAGGTAGTTCTCGAGACAATGGCTAAATCAGTTCTTCAGTTTTTTTCAAGAGAGTTGTTAGGGATTTGGCAATCGACCTTTGCCCTCGAACTGGGTTAGAGTTCATGTAAAATAGAACAAGGAGGTTTATTACAAATGGCCGCAGTTAAACTGAGCGGCCGCCAAATTCAGAGTCGAGCGGTGAAACAAAGCGACCCGGCGCCTCCACCAAAT
This sequence comes from Isoperla grammatica, assembly GCA_945910005.1. Classification (NCBI taxonomy): domain Eukaryota; kingdom Metazoa; phylum Arthropoda; class Insecta; order Plecoptera; family Perlodidae; genus Isoperla; species Isoperla grammatica. The sequence continues at coordinate 102,140,607 of OX246738.1, forward strand.
ACGTCATGTGTTATTCATTGAAAGACTTTACATATTATTGTAATAAATTATTGTTTCTTTGTTTTCTCAAACACATTGTACGATATTGGAACATTGTTTATGAATATATTCTCCCCGGGGCTGACACTGTGCATAGTAGAAATTGTCGAGAAAATTTCATCCTTTCTGCAATTTACACCGAGATTAATGAATTCAGGTGCATCTAAATACACTGTAATTATTAATTAACATATTTTCTCCAAACTTTTCCGGCTGGTTTTCAAAATCGTTTTGAAAAATAACATTGTTAATTAATTAATTAATTGTTAATTCTTACTTAACGGAAGAGCGTCTTTGAGAATGTTTGAAATAACGCCGGGTTTCTGTTGGTATTGCTTCAAAGGCGACCATGAAGGGGTTCGTAGGTAATGATCTATAATATTATATATTCATAGGTTGCACGTACGTCACATCTGTGCGCGTGGCGGCCACATTTGTGACCAAACTTTGTCGTTGCCATGGAGAAGCAATCGAAGCCTGTTGTGGCAGAACACACAAATCCTTAGTTGTTAAAAACTCAGTCTTTTTTATAAAATTGTTAATTTGTAATTTTTATCATTTATGTTTACTTTTTTAAATTGTAAATTATGTTTTTCAGAAAACTGTTTCATAATATCCGCCAATGATCTTAGGGTGTCTGTCTACATCAATTGTGTCGCAATCATGGCCGCTGTGACGTCACGTGGGAACTTTGTAGCCACTTTATTAGATCGTAACTTTATTGAGCAAACACTGTGATAGTTTATAGTGTTAAAAGGCGCTGTGGGTCGTAGTATTCAAGACGTGTCCGTGTTAAAGTGCGCTTTTCTCCTCCCGAATTACTACGTGCAAAACATGACAACCAAGGTCTAGCCTCGTGCTCGACCAGGCCTATATTGCGCCAGCCCTGAGGTTTGCCGCAAGACAAATGTGTTCCACGCGTCCTCCAGTCTCTATAACTCACTTAACGTAGTCTAGGTAGTTTCAATAGTGTTGGACGGTTGAGAAGAATAGTGCTTCCAGCACAATTCAAGTTTGTTGTGTGAATCTGTTTTCACCTTCGTCTTGGACGCCGTTGTATGGGAGACCGTATGACAGCAGCGCAGTGAGCGTTCCTGTTCACACAAATGTCAGTATGCCCCTCACTTGACGCATACAATTACTGATGTCGGCTTATAACCTTACCCGCGCGCGAAGAGTGTGGTAGACTGTTTTATTCCATCAACCATTGTATACTAGGTTTCACTTGTTTTTTGGATTCTTCAGCTGATTTTAATTTTAATTACATAACACTCATTAATAATTAAGTTTAAGTGCTTAAGTATGTCAATAATAAAAATTACTGGAAATTATATACCTACTAGGCATATAAGATTTGGAGCACTTACTGAAACTGGGCTAGATATAATATGCAAAGTGAACGTCATCGCTCACAGCGCACTCTACCTGGCATACGGTCTCCCATAGTGGGGGGTAAGGGGTGGTCCCATAGCGATGGAAGGGGGAGGGGGGGGGGGGGGGCGTCAAACAAGAACATCTCAAGTCTAGAATCGCAATGTGTTGTAACTTGCAAAGCGGAATGTGTTGAAATGAACGTAGCATTAGCATTATATACCTTTGATCAAGTTCTACCATGGTTTAGTTTGCTTTACTCTGGGAGCCGTACTACAGTATTATCTCAATTGAATCAACATGTTGACTTTTCCTTCAGAGTCCCGTATAACACTGGAGAATGTGTTAGTCATGAGCTGCGCGCGCATCCTGGAGGTAGAATGAGAGAGCAGCGCTATTACCGGCGCCTGGTGGACGTTTACTGAAGCTCTGGACTATCTAGTAGCAGCGTCACTACTCCACGTATCTTCTCGATCTTGAAGGGAATAATTAATTGACAGAACTGTAGCATTCAGATGTTACTGACCAAATGTAAACTAGGGCCCGGATTCACAAGAGGTCCTAAGTTGTATTTTGGACTTCTCTAAAACCGGGCTAACTTTGAACATCTTGTAAAACCAGACCCAGGTCACATAAAAAGTTACTAATTCCTGGTGAGAACAAGGACCTAACGAACATTCTAATAATATGTTTTAAAATCCGTTCTAAGACATTATCCTGGTTTTATAAGAGGTTCAAAGTTAAGCCGGTCTTAGAGAAAAGACCAAAAAAGATTTAGAACCCCTTGTGAATCCGGGCCCAGACTACTGTCTTGACTATTCTATTAAAACCGTGAAAAGTTAAAGCTTTTTACTTTCTAGTAGTCTCTTAACAATTACTCTTCATAATATTATAAAAGTGGCTACTTAGCAACATTTAGTTTCATAAGAACCAAAAGCTGGATTAAGACATTTTCAAAATTTGCAAATATTTTGCTTGCCAGTATAGGGAAGCCATTTAGTTATTCGTTCTTTAACTGGCTTCCAAAATAACCGTAAGGATTAAAATATTTGAATCCATTATTTAGTTCTTACGTAGCTGAATGTTAGACATTAAATTTTTTTCGTTATTGTGTAGCGTTTTTCAAGATATAAAAAAATAAAATTTTGCGCTGTGTATAGTGACATTGTAAGATGTCAGTTCGGATGGTTTGTGGTCAATGCTATTCCTGCAGGTTCTGATTAGATTTTGTGATTTTGTATGTTTACTCAAAAGTTTTGCCAATGAGCAATGTCTATGATCCCTTTTGAAATCAAATCTGCCAATATGATTTCGTGGCCTCTAGTTTGTTCGTATATGATCTTTGCTAGATTTTGTTAAGATTTAACTAAACGAAACGAGTGATGCTTTTAGTTCATAGGTGTTATAAAAGTAAAACCTAGTTTCACCAATTATTGTTATTTTGCAAATTTTCAAGTAGTATAGTGTCTGAAGATTATCCCGTAATGAACATAAAACTCCAGATACATTCTGTTTTCAGTTGATTTCTCTATTTATGTAAATATCTCTACCATTGACCTGTGGTACGAAACAATCTTTAAATGTTTGCAACGTGTTTTATATCCTAATATTCCTAAATATGTGAACATCACGTAATAATCCGACTGTTTGGTGCTACCAAATCTGAACGAAAGATATAAGGGAAACCCGATAGTGTCAGCAAATAAACGAATTGTACTTCTACCGACTGCAATCGTTGGTGATGGTTGTATTAGAAAAATAAAAATAAAAAGCCGTTAAGATTTGTCTCCGTGCAATATCATCTCGAATATTTAATATTTCATCCCGTTGTGTTGGCAGCCGTCATTCACGATGACGTCACTCGTGACTGACAGTCACGCCTCGTTTGGCTGCAACTTTGGAAGGCAGTGGAAGTAGTAATCCTTTCACTGTTCGAGAAGGCGGTGTCTTTAGAAATCCACTCACGAGTCGAGCGAGGCTCGCTGCCTGAAACAGCGCAAAGCAACACAGATGAGAGAGTGACGTGAAATAGGCCCCGTCGTCCAGATGTCATGTCCGCAGTGTCGTGAAGTAGGCATCGTCTTGAGTCTGGACCTCGCAAAGTAAATGAGCAACCTCGCAAAGTAATAAATGAGTAACCTCGCCAAGTAAATGAGTAACCTCGCCAAGTGAATGAGTAAAAGCAAAGTAAATGAGTAACCTCGCAAAGTAAATGAGTAACCTCGCAAAGTAAATGAGTAACCTCGCAAAGTAAATGAGTAACCTCGCAGCAAAGTAAATGAGTAAACCTCGCGAAATTAATGAGTAACCTCGCAAAGTAAATGAGTAACCTCGCAAAGTAAACGAATAACCTCGCAAAGTAAACCGCGTAACCTCGCAAAGTAAATGAGTAACCTCGCAATGTAAATGAGTAACCTCGCAGCAAAGTAAATGAGTAAACCTCGCGAAATTAATGAGTAAACCTCGCAAAGTAAATGCTGAGAGCGGAACGAGTCTTCCGATTTCTAATTATACGAATTTCTTCCCCATTTCCCCGACACGTCCAGCCACGCGGCAAACAATTTGCCCTTTTTCGTTCTCGTCCATCCACGAGCAAACAAAAACACCGAGGAAAAACACGACTGCTGCCAGCTGCACAATATAACACAGACACGCACGAACCAACCAGCGTTTTAATTAAGGTCAATTTACATCCCATCTAGATCGCGCAAGACAGATTTTAATGAATATTCCATATCTACTCATTTCCGTCGTCGTCGCTCGTGGAAGGTAATTCCGTTTACTGACTGACTTGCGGTCTGGTCTGTCTTGTGTTTATGGGAGTTGGGGAAATTGAAATGACGCCGTCGCGGCCTGTTGAGCTGTTTCTATAGTCCATTGCATAGTCCATCTTCAATACTCCGAAGATGGACTAAGCAATTAGTCTGAAACGTCAGTTTTTAATAAACGATGGACGTGGCGACATCCGACAGCCAAGAATTATTAATATTGACTCGGGCCGCGAAAGCCTACAACAAGCTTTATTCAAAATATGTCAAGTTGTGAAGAGTTAGTTTCTTGAATTCTAAAGCCTAAAGTCTAACAGAAATGATATGCGAAATGTGATGTACGGCCTACGTTAATTTCGTTTGTTAAATGTGTTCTTCAAATGCGGATCTATTTATTTTGATATTCATCAAGTGTATCCAGCATGATTGTGATAATAAGTTTTATGTTAGATTTGATTCCTTTTACCCTGAGCTCGTTCAATAATAATAATACATAAACTTACAGTGCAGATATTTTAAGTTTGACATAGTTTAAAAGCTCCTTACCCCATATGTGACTATCGCCCAGCATAACAAATATGACCGATTATAAGTAATATAATATGAAATTAATGAATATGATTTAATTGTCGGGTTGTCACGGGGGTGAGGGGGTGAGGGGTGGTCACCTAGCGATGGAGGGGAGCAGCAGGGGAGCGTCAAACTAAGAAAATCTCAAGTCTAGTATGAAATTCTTTGTGAAAAGGCAGTTTCTTGATTGTCTTCTATTGAAGTCTCATGTTGGTTATTAGAACTAAAACATCAAGCAGTGAACTGTCAAGCAAGTGCGTGGCACAGCAAGCAACTTATTTAGCAAGCAATTTCATTCAACAAGCGCTCACAACAAGAAAGGAGAAACTTGCACTGAACACGTCTGACAGATCAAAGGACTCGACTGTGTGAGCTACAAAGGTGTAATCAATGTTTTTCGATAGCAACACAATTGCAATGTTGCCGGTTTTGTTTTGTTACCGCGTACACTGATAATTAGTGGGAAGCATAAATTCTCGTGTGTGATACCGTAAGATCAGAAGATTGTATGAAGATACATTCATATACTAATTCGGGTTATTGTTTTGTATTCACTTTAGGTTCGGAGTCACCGAGCTTTGTGAATCCAAGATTTAATTAAACAAACATTACAAACAAATATAGGGTTTTATCGAGAGTAAAGCAGCGTTCGCAACGATTTACTAAAACTTTAGACTAACGATTAATGTTAATCAACAGTTTGTGACGTATCGAGTGGTGATTGGTTGTTATTTAGAAAGTTGGATCAGTCAAATTATAGCTTCCTCTACTTCAACTCCCTTAAATTAGATCTTAATCGTTATTCTGAGTACCCACTCAGTTACAAAAACTTATTTTCTTGTGTGGGACATGATGCCACTTATTGTATGCCTCGGTGCTGTGACGGCTTCAATGCCACCTTTTACATAACATAAGTAGGTATCTACCTCACATATAGATTTAAGTCAATCTAGAAAATCAAAACCCCCAGCCCGAACCGGGAATCGAACCCTGAACCTAGGAGCTAGAATAAACCCTCTAGATCAACATGGAAAAAAGTGTTTCGTGTAAGTCTTTAGTAATCTTTCGAAACCTTAATCACTTTGTAAATGTTGTTGACAGTGGTGTATTCCTAAAATATATAAAGTGTCTAGGCGGTCGAATTCACGTGTGCACGGGGTGGGGAGGGGGGGGGGGGGCGTTGGCGATTGTTTAAAGTGGCCGGAAAAAGATTTTACAGAAATTAAACCTCAACACATGGAGACGTTGAGGTAACATATTTTTTCTCAATTATAGATATTGTGAATACTACATGGGTTCTTGAAATTTAAACAACAGTACTGTGAAAAAGCACCTATAGGCTAGCCTAGCCTCCAAATAAAAGTGCCTAGCTTAAGCCCGTCTAGGCTCGAATACACCACTGATTGTTAAAATATAAACCAAAAATCAACAGCAATCTTGCACTGTTTTAATAGTGTGCAAGCGTGGTGGAGCAAGAAGCTTCGTCAATATCAGTTGAGTTCCCAGCAGACACAGTGAAGTCTTTATGACCTCTTTAAGAGGTCACTTTAAAGAATTTATTGTTATCTTCAGGATGTCACTAATGTTTCATTATGACATCATTATGATGTCTTCAGTTTCTCTAAATGTCCCACCTATTCTGTTCATAATGATGTCACCACAATATCACTTAGTGATTCATTAATTAATCTTTTTTGTTATACAAATGTCTTCCATATTCTGTCATAGTGATGTCACCCTAACATCATTTAATGATCCATCAGTGAATCTTCATCCCTACACAAATAATTTCAATAATTATATTATAAAGAGATTTAAACCAACATTTTTTTAATAAAGCATCAGTTACCTATCAATTAAGAGAATTAACTGGGTTCACATTGTATTATTACCTGTTTGATGCAAAATTGAATTTAATTGATTTCAATTCAACCAAACAGCAATATAGTTTGCATGCCACAAAATATGCCAAGATAAAAGAATAAAAGTGAAAACAAAATGGCTCACAAGGAAACTGCAATGGAGCTCAATATCTATTGGGTAGAATAGGCCAATGGGATACAGGAAATACTAAATAGAAACAGCTCAGTTTAAGTACTCATCTTTATATTGAAGTGTCTGCCTCTGTCCTGTTCACAAAACATATTCTTGAATGATTGAATAACATAATCAGAAAGCTAATGACTAATACAAAACCATGAAGTAAAATGAATTAACTAGGACACTAATACAAACTGTAGCAGTAGATACAAGATACACATTATATTAAAATGTTAAGTAGACATATACAGCTTATTATCAGTGAATGATTGCACGAACGATTGCACTTCATATTCAACAAGATAATGATTAATGCAAAACAATGAAATAATATGAATTAAGTAGGACAGTAATAATAACTGTAGCAGTAAACGCAAGATACACATTACGTATTTGAAATGTTAAGTAGACATATACAGCTTATTATCAGTGAATGATTGCACGAACGATTGCACTTCATATCCAACAAGATAATGATCAATGCAAAACAATGAAATAATATGAATTAAGTAGGACAGTAATAAAAACTGTAGCAGTAAACGCAAGATACACATTATTTGAAATGTTAAGTAGACATATACAGCTGATTCTCAGTGAATGATTGCACGAACGATTGCACTTCATATTTAACAAGATAATGATTAATGCAAAACAATGAAATAATATGAATACACACACAGTTAAAGCCTGTCCGCTCATAGTAGAAACAAAACGTTTAGAGCTAATGACCCATGTTTGTGTATTGAATCATTATTATCGGGTTGTAAACCAAGATTTACTAGAAAAACACGGTTGCCAGTTTTATAATAACGGAAGTTGAAAGAATGTCGCCCTTTGAAAGAAAAAGAATTGCAATGAAATGACAACAGCGCGCTACCTGTTGGCCCTTTAAACCCTATTTCACGGTCTATTAGACAAACATTGGTCATTAGCTCTAAACGTTTCGTTTCTACTATGAGTGGACAGGCTTTACACACAGTTGTCTAGCCTAATCTTTACAAATTTTAGATTTTCCATTTATTCACTGTCTAATTCAGGGATTATAGCCCTGTGTTTTTGTGCCTTTAACTTGTGTTTAATCCTATCATTTGAGTGTTGACCATGTCCTGGTGGCCATCTCGACTTGCTTGTTAGTAACGTTTGTCAGGTTTGGTATCTTCTTCACAGAAGCTGAAAAATGAAAATACTTAATTTTATAATTTGACAGACAGAAGAAGGCACTAGGCACCAGTTAACAGTGTGAGTGAAAAAGAAGCTTGTGAAAAAGAGTCCGACGTAAAGCCACAGTTACTTGAAGTTAAAAAATTGCATTAAATACAAAGCAAGTTGAACACACTGACAGACTTTGACTTAGACCAGGGTGCAGGGGTGAAAGTGATCTACTTTAGCGTGGCAATGGCACACATAATAATAACAATAATAATAATAACTAAGCGAGCGTCTCCATTAGACCTTTATGGCACTTTGTTCTGTTTTTTGTTTTTTTATGTCTGTCGATAGCGGTCGCACGAAAAGTCCGATCAACTTGAAATTTGGACCATCCACAAGCCTCGATGTGGATTGAAGGTGTAAAATCGTTCGAAAAGTTACAAAGTTACACCATAGGTACTGCAAAATATGTTTCTGGAACAAAATGGCGTCAAAATGTGAGATAGCCATATCTTTAAAAAGATATTTCCGATCTTGAATATGTTCGAGTTATGGCGATCTAATAAGTATTGGCAAAGTTACACAAAAGTTACTCGAAAATATTTTTCTGAAACATAGTAACAGCAAAATGTGAGGTGGCTATATTATAGTAAATTTTTGTCCGGTCGCGAATATACTAATATAAATGCGATCTGATACGTATTAGAGGCAGAAAATACATTTCTATTACTGTCAATAAGTGTTAGTAATGGTGACGGACCGTGTTGAAAACACGACGACGAAAATTCTTAGCAACGCACATTGCACTCCATTCAACAATGTCGGAGAGTATAATAGCTATAGAAATTAGAAAAAATTTTGCTATACACATTCTTGAATTGTTGTTCATTGTTGTTTTTATAAGATTTGAGAACTTTTCGCCCCAAAGTTCGTAGGTATGGACGCGCTCGCTTATCAACGCGTAATACAGAGCGTTTTCCTAGTAATAGTAATAATCAAGCAAGCGAGCATAGCAAGAGTCAGTATTCTATTTTTACGGCACTCGTTTTGTTTTTAAATAAAATAAAAATAAATAAATAAATTCACATTTAGGTTGGAATTCATAGTCGGCCCCTACACCTAGGGGCACCCATTGTTGCTATGGATTTGTTTTGTTTATGGGAAATAACATGGAAACAACTGTTACCTTAGTAACAATGGGCGCCCCTAGGTGTAGGGGCCGACTATGAATTCCAACCTTAGAGTCTACCCACTCAGTAATTAAACTGATTTGCAGTGGGGGACTTTAATTTAAAGTTACTAAACCAACCCTGTAGGCTTCGAACACCATCGACGAGTGAGCGATAACCAATCAAAGATCGATATTTTAAATACGAAACATATGAATCAGTGATTGGACAGTGCGAACACCTGCGGACAAATGCCAAAATCAACAAGGCCGATTCAGAACAACTTTGAATTTATTGAGTGCTTCGTTGCTAGGACGGCTCCAAAGTCACCGTTTATTTATTCCTAAGCCAAGAAGTAATGGAATTGAATCCACTTTAGAAGTTAAAAAACTTCTGCCTGAAGCGGGATTTGAACCCGGGACCTTCTGCATTGGAAGCAGGGATGCTAACCACTGGACCAACGATCAAGTTGAAATTTTAATTATCCATAAGCTTTGATGTGGATTGAACGCCATTAGTTTTGTAGATAAATCGGTCGATAAGTTACAAAGTTACAACAAAGTTACACAAAAACAAAATTTTCAAAGAAAATGGCAGCAAAATCTGAGGTGGCTACATTATAGGAAATTTCCGTCCCATCACGAATATGCTATCTTTATTGTAAACCGATAAGTTTTGGAGGTGGAAAGTACATTTGTAAAAAGGTGACGTAATCAATGGCAACATAACACTAATTGGCTGTTGGCGCTAACTTTCAAAACTGTCGTGAAGAGTAATTTCCGTGTTCGTTCCCCATACGCTCTTGCTTATCAACCCAGAGCGTTTTCCTAGTAGTAATAATAATAAAGGCAAGATTGGAACATAGTTCGCTCTTCCATTTAACCTGTAATTTTACTGCATAGGAAGAGAAATGCTGAGATACAAATTAATGTTGTAGGTAAAGGTGAGAACACTCCAATAAACCAAAAAATAGTACATACAAATTGTTTACACATCAAAACAACACCAAATTGTGAATTACGTTATATAAGTTACGTTGATAATGAGTGGATGTAAATACGGCTTAACACTACAGAACTCATTATTGAGATGTATTTTAGAATAGAATGGGAATCATCATCGCTATCTGCAAATTCAAGTATTGGAATCGGTAAAAAAAAAAACTGGAATTAGTACATCCAAGCAAACCTTATTGCTAGTTAGAGTTTGTTGGGGAAAGAGTGTGAAGGACCGACAGCTTACCTGTAGAATTAGTAATTAATGACATAATTTTTCCATTGTTCACCTAAAAACGCACACTTTGGCTAACTGCTTGTCGCTGGTGACAGAAATGTTCTCTCTCTCTCTCTCTCTCTCTCTCTTCAATAAAGACCATTATCTCTCTCTCTCTCTTTCTTAAAGCCACGCCTTTAAGCCAATAAATATCAAATATCAAATCTCTCTCTCTCTCTCTCTCTCTCTCTCTCTCTCTCTCTCTCTCTCTCTCTCTCTCTCTCTCTCTCTCTCTCTCTCTGTAGAAGGTTGGTCCATGTGTAAGCCGACCAAATTATACAATATATATGTAGTGGGCTACGGATGCAAAAGTTTGAGAATTCTCATATAAAACAGGCTGAACAAAAAATTTCCAGGTTAAATAACTTTGTTTCTATGGATTTTTCTTTTGGCGGTGATAAGCTCATTTAACTTACCGATTATGGTTGTCATCAACACATAGTCTCTTAGTTTCCTTTTCCCAGTGGCCCCATCCCAGGTAAAATGTCTCGCAGCTTCGTTAGCAAAGACAAGTCTAAGGATTCTACGAGTCCCATCGGGAACACTTGTGCCACCTTCTGAGCGTAAGATCTCTGCCTAAAATAGTTAAAAAGAAATACGTAATGTATATAATATAACTATAAAATATATTATATAGTGCAAGTTTTAAAATATTCAATTCAAAAGCATTTTATTCTCAGTTCTTTAGTACAGTATTGAAAAAATAGTAGGATATGTTTATGTAATGAGAAGCCCACAGAAGGCAAGCCTTGAGTGTGGGCAGAACATATGTTTGAGACATAAAAAAAATACAGTATAAGATGGCAGAACCAAAGTGATCTCAATGTTAGATTTGTGCAGATTTGTTGATTGATTTTTAAAAAATGACAAACAATTAAATTACAAACATTACAAAATTACAATGTGTAGACAAGACTAATTGTACATATTAAAATAGGAATGAATGTTTTGTTTGTTTGTTATTGCATGTTTAGTCATGTGCCAGAATTCAGCAGCTGAGTGTGCTGAGCAAGCGAAGTGTTCCAGTTCTAAGTTACTTACTTTGCTGACAGTATTGAGAGGGAAATAATTATAGGAACCAACAGCTCACCTTAAAGAAGATCGGCAGCCGTGTTGAGATGGAGATTACATATATTTACAATAATTTACAGTTACATTTAGACGGAACGTTTCGGCTTACACAGCCACACTTTGCTGACAGTTAGCAAGGTGTTCAATTATTCAGTATACTGGGTTTACTAAGTGAAACAATTGGAACTAAATGCCGCTGACTCCAATTGCTAACCTGATAAACACAATAAATATATATTTATATCAAGCCAGTCATTGAATTGCCGGTCCCGGTGGTCTAGGGGTTATGGCGCCCCCCCGGCAAGTGGGAGACCTGGGTTCGATTCCCAGTCGGGGTTGGTTTTTTAATTTCTGGATTTCACATATATATATTTGGAACTCAGAACAAGATAAAACATGTTCTAGTGAGGGGATGCTGTAGCTTGATACCCCTTTGAATGGTAATAATAACCCCATACATAGAAAACGTGCAATTTTACACTAGGCAAACAGCTTATAATGACCATATATGGAAAACGGGAAGCCCTAAAAATGTGAGAAGAACTGACTTGAAAAGTAGACATTCATATGTGGGTGTCCATGTGCAAAATAAAAAAAAAATTAAGAATGTATCAGCATCCACCTCTGGTTGATTTCTGACTAACACGATGTTAGGACTAGGCCTAGGGCTCAAGCCGACACTCAGTTGGTTTAGGGATCAAATGCGAAGTCGTTCCTCACGTGCTCCTCAACTCAGCCGTTCCTCAGACTCGCCCAAACCACCAATCACAGAGCAGTCCACATGGCAATGCTGCTATGTGATTGGTGGTTGGGCGAGCCTGAGGAAAGGCTGAGTTGAGGAGCACGTGAGGAACGACTATGCATTTGACCCTAAATATAAAACGTGTCCAACTTGGCGTGCTAATCGGTTCATAACCTCACAATTTTCGCGTGCCTAACGTTTCCTAGGCACGCTTACGCGGGCCTAGGAAACGCAAGGTAAAACCTCTTAGCCATACCAGAGGGAAGTGCTAATGACACACAATATTATTATTACCACCACACACAACGCCGTTGCAGCTTACCTCAAAATGTCGAAGCCTTTGATATGGATTATCTGCCACGCTTGCCTACACTGCCACTGTGGGAATGCTCATAGAGTAATAACCGGGGGAATAACCGAGAAATGCCTACTACCGCCACCACCACGCTACGTACGCCGCACGGGCCCACAATGACGGTATATTCAGGTGCACCAACGACATTGCATCATGATTTGGAAACTCCTATAGAATTTCCAATTAATATAATAGTGTCATGCAAATAATTGTAGCAGAGTATTGTCCTCTTTCATCGCTTACAATTAATTACTATTGTAAAATAGGTTTTAAATATTAACAGCCAATACTTACCTTTACTCTTCTTGAACACTGTATTTTTGTAAGTTGGCGATGTTGTACTAAAACTTTTTTTCACACGAGCCGCTAACTTCAAACATTGGGAGCAGGAGAATCCGATGTAATGATGCAATAGACCATGACTAATATTGAGGCGTAGGTTACACAGTTACTTTAGCCTATAGGCCAAAACACATTCCACATAAATAATTAAAACAGTTGAATACACATTTCTTTTTAAAGAAAAATAATTCCTGCTCAAGGACTGCTACTTTATCGTGGTGGGCAGGTTGCGTGCTTTGCTAATGTTGTGCCGACAATTAGATTGATTACTAGTCAATTTATTATCGACACCTGGAGCTTGATTTACTTCCTGATATCGGGAATGAGAGGAAAGGGTTTGCTAGGTTAAGACATAAGCCTTGTAAGAGTTAACTACTATTTAATAAAACAATAAGAACTGTTACTTACAAAATACTACTAGTACTTGAATAACCCTATCATCCTAGATCCTGCAAGAACACCTCATCTGCTAGGCTGCCAGATTACAAGAGAGCAATTGCAAGCTCCTGCAGCAAGGAGTGGGGGAGAGGGGGTTACCTCATCCACTCCTGGTTCCCATAACAGTGATCCGCCTCAAATCTCCATATGCTGCATGTCAGTCTACAAACATGTGGAGAGGCTTGTACTGTCTACTCAGCGATCTCGAGTAGCAGAGATCCAGTGACCGAGGCCTGCAGTTTGCAAGCGAGTCAGCTAAATTGGTTGGAGGCTGGGAGCAATAAGTCTACAATTGTCTTGAAAAGTTATCTAATCATGTTCATGATTACCAAATTATAATTTATCAATCAATCAATGGATATTGATTGAAAGGCTTCCCTGCCCACATCACACTAATCCCGAGTTTGCTGGCGGAAGCGTATTTCTTCTGGTAGGGCCATCCACCCAAGCCGGACAGGTCGAAAGGGAGAAGCCAGACCAAATGCAGTCCTCGTCGTACTCCGGTTTCCATTCCTGCATGACCATGTTTGGTTCTTATATTTATATCCCTTTCCTCCAATCACCCCCGGACGTAGTAGTTTTTAGTAGAAGTAGTTTTTTTTGTGGGGGGCGAGGGGGGAGGGGGGGGGGGGGCGTTTGGGTCACAATAGTTTAGTATGTGAATCTTTGATTGACAATAGAATGGGATCCTAGCGTTGTCAGTAAATTATATTGACACGCAGAGTTTTGATGTCTCATAATGATGCCGGAAATATGTCTTGAAACGGTCATTGAATGATTGCAATGCATTTTGTAAATATAAGGTTATATAACGATTTAGATATGTATATATATACCAGCTAGATTAAAAATACCTTTAGAGTGTGCAATTAACTAATTCTTCATTAATTATTGAATCATACAGTGATCTCAGTAAGATGTTCTTGGGATATCAGTTAATGATATTAATATATAGACGAGACAATTATCCTACAATGATGTCAGAATGATATCATTCGTCTACCATTAAATGAAGTAAAACATTAGTGATTCGATTGGGAACTGCCAATGATATCAGTGTGTTTGCTGGGTTACTAGTCTCGCAATGTTGGCAACATGATTGATGTTTGTCGCTTACTAAACATGGCCGTGCCTCGCCGCGTGTGGGCACAGCTGTTCCACTACGCGCGGCAATCGCACAAATGTGTTGGGATAATATTGAATTCATTACTGTTGTATTTCATGGTGGTTCCTGCGTTCGTGGAAAGCTTCGAAATATGTTTTCGTATTTCCGAATATCAGGATTCAATGAAGTTACCAGAACGGTTGAAATATCCACCTGGAAAGCTTCGAATTCGAAGTGTGTTTTCGTATTTCCGAATATCAGGATTCAATTAAGTTACCAGAACAGTTGAAATATACACCTGATGAGTGAACGCACTGGGGTAAGATATCCTCGACTGTTAATGCCGTGCAAAATCAAACGCTGTACATAATAATAAAAAGTGTGTAATACATATAAAAAGTGTAAATTGGGTTGTGCAGATGGTTTTCGAGTTGGAAACATCTTCAATTCATACAAAAATTAAATTGTCCTTTTTTATAAATACATAATTGTAATCAATCATGTCAAATGTAATGATAACCACAATATTATGATAAGCCAATAAACTAGAAACTTGAAACAACATTTAGTTTCATACAAACTAAAAACTGGATTAACGAAATTTAAAATATTGTAATCGTAACGCTAGTAATTTTGGAAACCAATTAATTATTTATTCTTTAATTTGCTTCCAAAATATCAACCGTGAGGATTAAAATATTTAGATTTTTTCTTAAATCGGTGTTTAGTTCTTACAAAACTAAATGTTGGCTATTCATCTATTTTTCCATATAGTGTAGCGTTTTCAAGATATTACTAAAAACACGGTAATTTTGCGTGATGTTAGTCGTTATAAAAATTGCTCTTTGGACTCAACCCATCATATAGAGCTGTCGTTACTTTCTAACTCAAGGCCGTTGAATTATCTTGTTGATATTGGAACGCTTCTTAAAACTTCGTTGCTCCTAGAATTACGGAATAATGACTTCATGCGCTCCTAGATCTCTAGCCCACATCGTTTTGACATTATGCGTTTTTAGTTTTAAAAAATTATTCTAGTCTGAAATAGGACATGTTCAAAA
This sequence comes from Isoperla grammatica, assembly GCA_945910005.1. Taxonomy (NCBI): domain Eukaryota; kingdom Metazoa; phylum Arthropoda; class Insecta; order Plecoptera; family Perlodidae; genus Isoperla; species Isoperla grammatica. Next base: position 102,156,099 of record OX246738.1, read on the forward strand.
TATGTAAAAAAAAAAAATCTAGTGGTATACCATTAAAAATGATGTATACAAAAGCTGCCTTCACATCCAGAACTACAATACAATACAATGTTAAATGACGCATGTAAAAACACTTATTGATTACTCACATTCGTTTGCAATAGGATGTAGGCCTATGTATAAAGTTTTTGCTATTATGAAAATAGTTTTGCATTGCTCGGCACACGACGGATAAAGATTATAGTGTTGCCTACAAGATAAAATAATGTTTGTGCTGTATTTAGATACATTTCGTAACGGTTTATATATAAGCTGATAAATAATATTGTAAACACGTTGATACTGCCCCATTGATCGATTGAATTGAATTGATTGATTGTTGAATCTAATAGGCCTACATAACAAACTAGTACATTTTCAAGTTTCTATTGTAAGTGTGTTGAGTACGTCTTAAACAATAACTAATCTAATTCAAGTCTAAACTCTAGACAACATTTTCTACAACTCGAGTCCGCCTTCAATAACTCCCTCTAGTCGTCTATTTTAAGTAGTTCGTTACCTCTAAAAACGTTGTAGTATATACCTAGTATATAGTTACGAAACTTGGCCACTCCAAAGTTTTCCTCTGTAGTTTACAACAAGCACAACACTCTATACCATTATCTCTGCGTTATCATGCCCTGTGTAAGTTAGAGTCAAGAAGTTCGTCGGAAGAACACAGCAACGATATACAACTCGCCGCTCCGCGTGACCTGGCCTTGTTCCAACTTGTTGGGGGGGGGGGGGGGGGGGAGAGGGAAGGGGGAGGTTATGACCTGAAAGCGGTTGCGACCGAATGGGAGTTGTGTTTGCATGAGTGGAGACGTGGTTCAGCTGATTAATTTCGATTTACGCTAATCGTGATTGTTGTTGTTGAGTTGTTTCAGTTTAACAATAAATTGTTGTTTTATGTATAGTAAATAGGGCTAGGATTAGAAATTGCCATCATACGTAGACAAATAATGCACGGATTATAAAAGAAAATGACACAAGCAATCAGAAAGAGGAATTATCAAATTGACTGGAGTATTTTTAGTTTGCCATATTTTTGTTTCTATTAATAAATCAAACACAAGAATAAAAAGAATGTTTTTTGTTCCGCTGGTATTAGCTCATCTCTCGCTACCACACACCGCAAACATTGACAAATTGCTCGACTAGAAGTGTAAGAATGCCCCTTCTTGCACAATAAGCAGAATGATGCCTGCAAAGACGCCAACGCGTAGTCGCGAGGCAGATGCCAAGGGAACAGTGGAGCCGTGTGTGAACGTAGCAACACAATAAGAGCTCGGAAAGCACAGAAATCTGTTGTCGGGTTTACGCTTGCAAATTGAAAGCGACGTATTTCCGAACCTCTGGGGGTCGGATTGAATCGGGAGAACGATACGGAATAATTGATGATGCGATCTTCGTATGGCAGTGGGAGTTATTATTGACCGAGATTCAACAGACACAATCTGTGCTCTGTCAACACGAACACGCGACTATTCATTTACCTAAAATGTTTAGAAACTATACATAATATTTTCATAGAAATATAATAGTTTGTGAGAGAATAGAAATAAATTAAGTCGTTCTTTAACCTTGGTTGATACGTTGTTGAACTATATGCCAACGATACCATATTTGCAACGATGCTAGTCAACGATGCTGAAATAGTCAATTAGCGATGAATAAAGATAAAACAAAAATCATTTTAAAACCGTGAAATTGAAGATGCAAACTTACGTGCTCGGTACCTTTGCCTCTTCTCGTGATGAGGTCTTCTCAGTCTTTCGGTCTTGGGTTCTGACTGCTCTCCTCTCTATTGTCTTCACGGTTCCAATGCAGAAGCTTGCATGTTCGGGCCGTCGGGTCTTTCAGTTCTGTAAACATGATTGAAATCAGTGTTTTGTTACTCTATCCCAAGAAGCGACACTGAAATTTACAGATATGTATTCATAGTTCCCACGTGACGTCACAGCGGCCATGATTGCGACACAATTGAGGAGGACCAATCCTAGATCATTGGCAAATACTATTTAAATTTAATAAATAAGTCTAGAATTTAGAATTCAAAAAGTAAACATAACTAACTACAAAGTTTAAAAAAATACCACACATTCCAATTTTGTATTAAAAACAGGCTAAATTTTAAATAACTATGGATTTATGTGTTCTACCACAACAGCCTTCAATTGTTTCTTGATAGCAACGTCAAAGTTTGATCACAAAATATGTGGCCGCCAAGCGCAAAGACGTGACATACGTGCAACCTATGAATATATGCATGGTTCACGGTACCGCCCACTTATTATAGATACTGTCGGATATTTCCGTTAAACATCGTCATCTTGTTTCACGACCTTGATTCGAATCGCGGACGGCCGTCAAATTCAACCCCTACCGATCCGTCCTCGACGATTTCGCTCGCACGCAACCGTTGGGGGATGAGTAATGCGCCTAGTTTCAGAACGCCCTGTGCACCTCCTATAACGTTTGACTGTCGACGTATTCATGAGGTCCACGTTAACGTCGTCGCTTCATAATCACCCCCCCCCCCCCCCCCAACTTGTCGTGATGGTGCCAAGACAAACAGTTGTATAATCTACCCGTGTGGCGGGTTAACGCCTCTTAGGAATACATAAGATGGTAGATGGCGTCGTTTGAATCTCGGATGAGAAGAGCCTAGAGAGACGGTAAATCTATTCACAGGTTGTACTTACGTCACATCTGTGCGCATGGCGGCCACATTTGTGATCAAACTTTGACGTTGCCATGGAGAAGCAACAGAAGGCGGTCGTGGTAGAACTCATAAATTCTTAGTTCTTTAAAATTCGGCCTGTTTTTGAGATAAAATTTGTATGTGAGGTAATTTTGTATACTTATGTGTACTTCTTACATTGTAAATTAGTCTTATTTATTAAATTTGAATAGTATTTGCCAGTGATTTAGGATAGGTCTACATCAATTGTGTCGCAATCATGGCCGCTGTGACGTCACGTGGGAACTATGAATTAATTTAACAGCGCTCGGTGTGTTAGTATGTTCTATACTTGTAGTGTAGCGTTGAGTTAGTAATATAAGGTAGAGTCGCAACGCCATCGGCAGTTTGTCTACCGCCTTTTACTGCCTAACATACTTTAGTCGGGTAGTAGGAGTTCGCCAAGCGACGCGATGACGGACGGGGGCTGATTGGTCGGCTACTTCACCGAAGATATACGAAGACAGCCGAAAGCTCCGTGATCGCGTCGCTTGGCGAACTTCTACTACCCGACTAAAGTATATTGGGCAGCATAAGGCTGTAGACGAACTGCCGATTGCGTTGTGACTCTAGCCTGTATTACTCACTCAACGTTTGTAGGGGTACCTCGACGAGCCCCTAGGTTGCGTGCTGACATCTGTGCGTGTGCACATAGGAGGCACGGTTTGCTGATTCGCTGACTTTCACTGTATCTCATTCGTGGCGAGTTCTTTTGTGCAATGCCATTATCCATCAGTATAGATTTCAGTATATATTTAACTATAAAGATTTATATACAAGAATTAAAATTTCGTCGCCCATTTTTAAGTATTGATTAAACTTACGGTACAAAACTACGTCTATATTGAAAATGAGAAAGTTATTTGCAGTACTAGTATTGAGTATTTCGGTTTAAATCGACGTACTTAACAACAATATAGGTCATATATAGCGTCGGCCGAATCAGATCCATAACACATATATCGCGGAGTCGTCATAAGAGGAATCCATTTGGAGGGGTTATTGGGCGTTCCGGTCGCGAAGAGGGTCGCCAAAATGATGCAAGACGCGGTTATGAAAGTATAGAAAGGGATGGAATGAGATGAAGATGATGAGAATAGATGAAAATACGTTCAGGAGAGCCCTCGTTGTACCGATCATCACGAGAATGATCCCATCTCGAGCGGATGGTGTTTTCAAGGAGGAAATGGCTGCCGGTTCGGTACCTCTATGGTTACACAGGCGCAGTTTGTCTACTTGACAATCACAACCACAACAGTTCCCGAAATACCCACTAAATGTGTCGGCAAACACGGCAGACAGACAGACAATTCAAAGCCGTTGTTTGATCAAAGACCTTAGAAGTTACGAAACTACTCGGTTAATAGCTATTAAGATCTTTGGTAATTGATTGTGTCTGCAAACACGGCAGACAGACAGACAATTCAAAGACGTTGTTTGATCAAAGACCTTAGAAGTAACGAAACTACTCGTTTAATAGCTATTAAGATCTTTGGTAATTGATTGTGTCTGCAAACACGGAAGACAGGCAGACAATTCAAAGACGTTGTTTGATCAAAGACCTTAGAAGTAACGAAACTACTCGGTTAATAGCTATTAAGATCTTTGGTAATTGATTGTGTCTGCAAACACGCTAGACAGACAGACATTCAAAGACGTTGTTTGATCAAAGACCTTAGAAGAACAGAAACTACTCGGTTAGTAGCTATTAAGATCTTTGGAAATTGATACCTACAGCCTCATGCACAAAGCCACTTGCAGACGCAACTTTTGACTTGCGTCCGCAAATCAATGAAACCGGATGCACAAAAGGATTTACCGACGCAAATATTTGCGAGAGATCGTTAAAGTTGCGGCTGCCTCGACCGTCGCACAAATACATAGAAATGGCGGCCATGTCAAATACGGTGGACAACGGGCTCCCGCGATCTCGTGTTTTAGAGATTGCACCAACGTATTGGAAGTTCCTGATTACACTTTTAACACTAGTTATTATCTTGCGAAACATTTGGCTCCACTTTAAGTCGAAGATCTTCGTGTGGATTCAAGAATGTGCGATAAGAAAAAGTTACGGTACCTTCCAGTTGACGTTCAGATAAGTCTCCTTTTAATATTGGCCTAGACAAGCATACTTGTAAACCATGTGTTAGTGCCGAGTGCCTAGCTAAACGCCATAACAAATCTAAATGTCTGTAAAACCCAGAAAGTATAACTAAGGCCTCAGCTCAGCCCTAGGCCTGGGCTATAAGCAGGCGTATCGTGAGGCCCTAGGCCTAGCTAGCCCTAGGCCTAGAGCACAGGTTTCTAGGGCTTAGCAATTTGTGGTATTGACAGCTTCAGTTCAGTCGTAGACGAAAAATAAATGAACGCTTTCTGTGTAAAGGAGCGTTCACATAAAATGACTAAGGTTTAAGGTTTAATGATTAACAGTGTTGAATGATACGGAATGCGTGCATGCGTTCACACACTTTACTAATGTTTAAGGTTTAATGATTAGTGATTAAGCGAGATGACTAACGTCCAACTCTTAAACACTCTCTTAGTAAAATCCAATCAAATATCTCTACGTCACAACACATAGGCCAATGAGGTTATTGCAACCAGAGTCAACTGTTTTACTATGTTACACGTAAAAGTTTTATTTTGACTTCCGGTTTAGTTCTGCTTCCGTCTGTTTGAATAATATTGTGCTGTCAATGTAAGTGTCTGTCAGTTCTGATAAGTTAATAAAGATAAATATTAATCAATCAATATCAATTAATCAATCACTTAAATACTTGCTTACAACTTCTGTCCTACTTTCGTTTTGCTGACAGTGTAGTTGTGATGCGCGCAAAACGTATAGTACTACTTTCTACGTATAGAGGGCGACACGATTGGCAAAGCACTCGGTGAGTGCTCTTTCTTTGTAAGTACACATATCTTTCCGTGAAAATACTTGGAGGGCGGAGTCAATGTTTAAGCTTTTAATCGTTAAACACTAGTCATTAAACCTTAGTCATTTTCTGTGAACGCTACTTAAACAGCTAGGTAGGCATAGGTCTAGGCTTAAGACGCCTAGGCCTAGGCCTACCCTACGCCGCGTATAGGCTGTGTAGGCCTAGGATCCGGCATACGAAACCTCGCAAAAACCTGGGGATACCGCCGTAAATCGTAGCGTAGAGAGAATACAAATACAATTATATTCTTGGCCGTAGGCCTAAGCCTAAAGGATTGGTGAAGTAACAGTAAACCTACGTTATAGTTTAGCCTAGACTAGCGTATAGGCCTACCGGTACATACCAAGTACTAGGCCACTAGGCTTAAGCTCAGACCACCTTTTATGCAAAGAGCCCTGACCATTCTGGATTTCCATACCATTACCTACACTAGGCTAGGTCTAGGCCCGCGTAAGAACCATATCCAAGCCCTAATGGGAATACACTAGATTCTAGGCTGATTTATGTCGATTACCGTATGGGTATTTGGGGAATGAATGTGACTTTGATTTTTTCAACGAAATTTAACAAAACCCACTTTATTATGTTACCTGTTACTGTATCTTTCCAATTATGTAAGGCGCATGCTTCAAAAAGTACATATTTATGTTTTAAATCAATTTAATTCTGTTGAATAGGGAAGTCTCACGCATTTTTTTTATTTGCTTACTGGTTACCTCAAGTTAAATTAAACGGGAACTAATTGGTTTCGGCTCGAAAGGTGCATTAACATCGCTTTAACAGCAAGTCAAAGATACTGCTGTCAAAACACGCTCAGAAACGGACCTGCGCCATCTTGCTCGTGATTTCAAGGTTCTGACGTCATATGTCAGTAAACAATAATTTTATATATCATACAAATAGTACTGAAATCCCACCCTTTAGTAGTTTATTGCTCTCATAAGACTCTAACTGAACCAACGTTTATTTATAGTTAGTAAATGAACACTTCTCAACATTAATTAACAACAATATGTTAAATAATTGCATTATTTTAAACACGTTTTGGTAAATACTGTATCAAAATGTATTTTCTGAAGAAAACAGTGGTATAAAAGACATTGTTGTAAAGTCACTGCCTCCTAGATATTGTAAAATGTCCAACTTAATATCGTTGATATTATTAAGAATACTTCCAGGAGGCAGTTGTTTACATGACATATGACGTCAAGAGCCGTTTTTCAATTACGGAACAAGAAGTTCCAAATTTCAAACTTAAAATGCTAATAGAATTGGAAATATACGCTTCTCAGATATAAAAATTATACCGCCCGTATTTTTAGATAATGATCTTCCATTTTTAGGTACTTTGAGGAATATTTATTTTTGATGAGACTTCCCTATTAGCTAGAGCCTATGCCTAATTGTTCAACACTAGGATGAAGAGAAATATCTCTGCAGCAAAATAAGTGCTTTGGTTCTTGTTATCAGCAGATGCACCAACTTAAACACAAGTTACTGTATAGTAATCACAGTATTTTCGATAGATTACCCCTTCTTCAAATTTGAAGAAGGGGTTATTCTTTTAAAATATATTTATACCCAAAAAATAAATTACCCCTTCTTCAAGTTTGCGGGTGATATTCGGTTTCATTTCATACGTTGGCTACAGAATCAACGTAGAACAGCTGATTGTAGCAGTAGGCCATAGCAGTAGGCTGTATGCATGTTGCTAATGGTGAATGGCGTGCATAGGCATAGGCTCTAGCTAATTCAACAGAATTAAATTGATTTAAAACATAAATACGTACTATTTGAAGCATGCGCCTTACATAATTGGAAAGATACAGTAACAGGTAACATAAAAAAGTGATTTTTGTTAAATTTCGTTGAAAAAATCAAAGTCGCATTCATTCCCCAAATACCCCCGTATGTTCTATGTGTCAACAGGGAATAAAATAAAATTTCATTATTACAAGGATGAATTTTGCAGGCCATACTCATGTAGATACATGTCTATAGTTATGCGTTGAACTGATTTTATCCACCTCCCCCCCCCCCCCCCCACACACACAAACTGGTTGCTGACAATCGCCTCCCCCCTCCCCCCAACAGCAAAAGGGAATAACATAAATTTCATTATAACAGGCCTGAATCATAAAGGCCATAAACATTTAGATGAAGACTTCGTAGTCTATGTTTATTTTCTCCCCCCCCCCCCCCCCCCAACAAAAACAGGAAATAAAATAACATGTCATTATAACAGGCCTGAATCACAGACAAAAGCCATCCCCCCCCCCAAACAACAACAACAACAGGGAATAAAATAAAATTTCATTATATCAGACCTGAATCATGTAGGTCATAAGCATTTAGAAAATGGCTTACAGCCTCATGCACAAAGCCACTTGCAGACGCAACTTTTGCCTTGCGCCCGCAAATCAATGAAACCGAATGCACAAAAGGATTTACCGACGCAAATATTTGCGAGAGCTCGTTAAAGTTGCAGCTGCCTCGACCGTCCCACAAATAGATAAAATGGAGGCCCTGTCAAATACGGTGGACAACGGGCTCCCGTGATCTCGTGTTTTAGAGATTTCACCAACGTATTGGATGTTCCGGATTACATTTTTAATACTAGTTATTATCTGCCGAAACATTTGGCTCCACTTTTAGTCGAAGATCTTTGTGTAGATTCAAGAATGTGCGATAAGAAAAAGTTACGGTACCTTCCAAGTTCCAATTAACGTTCAGATAAATCTCCTTTTAATATTGGCCTAGGCAAGCATACTTATCAACCATGTGTTAGTGCGGAGTGTCTAGCTACATGCCATAACAAATCTAAATGTGTGTAAACCCCAGAAAGTATAACTAAGACCTCAGCTCAGCCCTAGGCCTGGGCTATAAGCAAGCGTATCGTGAGGCCCTAGGCCTAGCTAGCCCTAGGCCTAGAGCACAGGCTTCTAGGGCTTAACAACTTGTGGTATTGACAGCTTTAGTTCAGTCGTAGACGAAAAATAAATAAACGCTTTCTGTGTAAACAGCTAGGTAGGCATAGGTCTAGTCTTAAGACGCCTAGGCCTAGGCCTACCTCACGCCGCGTATAGGCTGTGTAGGCCTAGGATCCGGCATACGAAACCTCGCAAAAAACCTGTGGATACCGCCGTAAATCGTAGCGTAGAGAGAATACAAATACAATTATATTCTTGGCCGTAGGCCTAAGCCTAAAGGATTGGTGTAGAAACAGTAAACCTACGTTATAGTTTAGCCTAGACCAACGTATAGGCCTACCAGTACATACCAAGTACTAGGCCACTAGGCTTAAGCTCAGACCACCTATTATGCAAATAGCCCTGACCGTTCTAGATTTCCATACCATTACCTACACTAGGCTAGGTCTAGGCCCGCGTAAGAACCATACTCAGAGCTAGATATAGACCCAAGCCCTAATGGGAATACACTAGATTCTAGGCTGATTTATGTCGATGCCCGTACGTTCTATGTGTCAACAGGGAATAAAATAAAATTTCATTATTACAAGGATGAATATCGCTCCCCCCCCCCCCCCCCCCAACAAAAACAGGAAATAAAATAACATCTCATTATAACAGGCCTGATTCAAGGCCAAAAGCCATCATTTAGGTGACTTCGTGTGTTTATTTTGTTTATCCCCCCCCCCCCCCAAACAACAACAACAACAACAACAACAACAACAACAACAACAACAGGGAATAAAATAACATGTCATTATAACAGGCCTGAAGGATTGATGGCCAAAAGCCATAATTTAGGTGACTTCGTGTGTTTATTTTGTTTATTCCCCCCCCCCCAAACAACAACAACAACAACAGGGAATAAAATAACATGTCATTATAACAGGCCTGAATCACAGAAAGCCATCATTTAGGTGACTTCGTGTGTTTATTTTGTTTCCCCCCCCCCCCCCCCAAACAACAACAACAACAACAGGGAAAAAAATAACATTTCATTATATCAGACCTGAATCATGTAGGCCATAAGCATTTAGAAAAAGGCTTAGTTGTGCGTTTATTATTATTTCCCCCCTGCCCCCCGCCACCACCCCCACAAAATGTCAAATGTCAAATCGTTTTCTGCACAGTGCTCACAAATGTTCGAAATCGTTGTCTGGTTTAAATCTCGTCATGCGTTCCGAGATCCTAGACCCGTGATTGGTTCGGGTAAAGTCGGTCACGTCGGTAAAAGAAGTATTGGAACTTGCGGCGGTAAATTAAACGAGCATCATGGCGGACTTGCGTGAACGCTTTGTGCATTCGGATTTCCGCAAATTGATCTGCGTCTGCAAGTCCGCCATTTTTAACGAGCGGTAACTTTGCATCCGCAAATCTTTGTGCATTAGGCTGTTATTGTGTCTGCAAACACGGTAGACGGACAGACAATTCAAAGCCGTTGTTTGATCAAAGACCTTAGAAGTTACGAAACCACTCGGTAACTAGCTATTAAGATCTTTGGTAATTGATTGTGTCTGCAAACACGGCAGACAGACAGACAAACAATTCAAAGCCGTTCTTTGATCAAAGACCTTAGAAGGAACGTAACTACTCGGTTATACTATCTATTAAGATCTTTGGAAATTGATACCCGCCCAATGTGTCTGCAAACACGGCCAGACAGACAATTCAAAGCTGTTGTTTGATCAAAGACCTTAGAAGTAACGAAACTACTAGGTTACTAGCTATTAAGATCTTTGGTAATTGATTGCAAACACGGTAGACAGACAGACAGACAGACAATTCAAAGACGTTGTTTGATCAAAGACCTTAAAAGTAACGAAACTAATAGGTTACTATTATAGCTATTAAGATCTTGGTAATGGGGCTTTGCACTGCCACATTCTCCCACTCGCAGCGCCAGCGTAGTGCCAGCCCTCAGACAAGGTCTACTTGATCTCCGCATAACTTAGCCATGAAAAAAGGGCTGATTTACCCATCCAGGAGGCTCTGGACTTGAGCTCGAACTATGGTGGCGCTACTTCTATTCCAATGTCTTTGGCAAAATGCTGCCATCACAGCCTGCTGGATGGGTCAAGTAGACCTTGTCCGCGCTGATTTACCCATTCAGCAGGTCATGGATTTGGGCTTGAACGGTGGTGGCGCATTCTACGTCAAGCTTTGCGTGCAAAGCCCCATTGATTGCAAACACGGCAGACAGACAGTTCAAAGACGTTGTTTGATCAAAGACCTTAGAAGTAACGAAACTACTCGGTAACACTCTAAGCTCTTTGGTTTGATATCCCATTTCTGAAATATTTCTTTTACATGAGCCAATTGCCATCAATCCATAATACCCTGTTCACATTACAGTCCTTAACTGTAGTTACCGCGTTAACTCCAGTTACCAAGGCTATGTGAACGGAACGCAGTTAGGCTTAACTACAGTTAGTGGGGTAACTACGTTCCTACAACTCAGTTAAGCATTTAACTGAGTTAACTTCAAGGTCATTGCCCAGTCGCCGCCATGTAAAGTAATACAGGCAGTGGTCATTGAGGTTATGTTGTCATTATCACTTTGTACTACCCGATAACGTATAAGGAAGAGTAATAAAGCATGTATACACGCAATACCTTCCATTGAAACAGAAGAAAAATAGATTTTACGAAACTAAGAAGACGATTTGACTACGTTTAAAAGACTTGTTGTGACGTCGCTGATCTCAGTTAACGTCGTGCAAGTGTGAGCAGAAACGAATTTGATCCAAGTTAAAATAAAAGTCACGTGATCAAAAATAAACTCAGTTATCTTAACTTCGGTTACGAAACGTAGTGTGAACGGGGTATAACCGTCAATATATTGCTGGCATGTTGCATGGACACACATGTTTAATACCCGTAGCGTGATTAGCAGACTTTCAAGAAATTGACAATCCTAACAGTAATTGCACAAAGTATAGGAATCTACTCCCACAGTTAACCAAATCGGAGAAGGGTGTAGTGCTACGTGGACATTTCTACCATTAAAAACTATAGGACTATGTCATTGAAATTCTATGTATTGCTCGCCAAATAGTGTTTTGCTGGTATAATAAAGATTGCTCGTGTAAGAGCACCTTTAGGAAGTAAAGCCAACATTGATATTTAAAATTTGTACAAGTGCAATGGAACATCGGAATGAAGTAGAATACATTTACATTTTTAACTCATTTTGAAAACCGTGAGCCCGTTTTGTTGTAGCTCGTCTAACGATGTTTTCATTTGAGTAACATGTGTTTTGTGTTCTCTAAGGGCCGGTTTTTCAATCAGTTTTGTAATCAGTGATTAGATCAACCAGAGCTATTACCAACTTGAGAATGCTGTGATACTGTTAGTAACCAATTATCAAACGTCTCCTAATTACTCTTATCAAATTGATAGAATTCTTATTCCAGCGACTTTAAATTCGTATGTAAACCACATTGCATAAAAGTTCAAATCAGCAATATCATACTATTTATATACAAACTAATAAATAGCTATAATTTATATTGGTCAACATGTGTATTATGATGCAATAGTGTTTTGTTCAGGTAAACAAACACACCTTTCAACAGTGATTTGAAAGAATTTGGTACAGACAGATAATTGTTGTCTAAACACTGGATGGACCATCAATTTACCAAAGGCTGGTTAGGTACTTCCACGGCCTCTTTTAGGTTGCATAATTTAATATCTTTGTGAGCTTGACAAATGACTTCACTCATCTCAAGCAATAATAGCCAACCAGGAAAACATATACATACACTATTTTATTTCCTATTTATCAAACATGCAGGCTTATGAATTCAATAAATTAAAACTGAGTTGTGCTTTTTAAAAATTGTTATCATATAGGCCTACAAAATTAGTTTGAACTAAAAAAAAATTTTTTTTTAATATGTTTGGGTTGCATCTACATTTTTCGTTGACAATGTTGGTAAAAGCCTTGGTTACCCTAACCACTGATTAAAAAACTGATTGAAAACCGGCCCTAAAAGTGATCGCGATACGTCCAGTCCACAGCCTTGCAATGGCGACCAGAGTTTATGTCGAGGTCCGCTTGATCTCCGACTAGCGGAAGCTCGTCGAACTCGCAAGTACGGTCGTCGCAAGGCCCCCAAAATCGACATTTTGTATCCCACTAAAACAACTATTATAATAATTAAATATACATTGTAGATCATGTAATACAATACTAAAAAAACACGTAAAAGAGACATTTTAAAAGACATTTTAAAATGATTGAAGGTCTTAATTTTTTTTTTCATTTTTAGAAGGCAATTCTATTTTACGGATCAATTCATTTGTTTTCTTTCACGTTTCTCCCATTTGAATAACATATGATGTTTAACATTGTGGAACGGACTGCGACCACCTAACTTGCAGCACTATTTTCAACCGCGGAATTAAATCTCCACCAATAAGTTGCTAAATTTGGCCACATATAGCGCTGCTTGTACTAACACACGGTGCCTTTAGAGAAGTTGAAGACAATGATATTCAACAGCTATAGTAGGCTCACCAGTCCCCCAACCTTCCACTCAGTAGCGAGCGTAGCGATTTGAAGCCATTTTGAATTGGGCAGTTTACATGCTAATTTGGACCTTTCAGTACTGCTAGCGCTGCGAGCGGCAGAAAGTCGAGTTAGAGACTCCTATTCCCGCCTGTGTTTATTTGCCCAGTTCAAGATGGCTTCTAATTTACACGCTTGTGATTGCTAGGTTGCGCATCTAGCCTACTATAGCTGTTGAATATCATTGGTTGAAGACGAGAGTCACAGGCTTCTCACTTCTCACTTCTCACTCACTAAGGCTGTGATGTAGAAGCGCGCGCTGACATCAACGCTGCCTGGTGGCATTACATCGAACTCGCTCATTTAGTAGAGGCTGGCGCAGAGTCAACAACATTCGCCGTAATGAGGGAGCCGTGTAATGTGTGGTTTCAAACGTCGACGCAGTGAGCGCTGCCATCGACTTCATATCCACACGCTGTCTCAACGAAAATCAACGGTGTTTGTAAATGCAGTCTTCAATGCAGTAAAGTAAACAAGCCTCATTAACTATTCACGCCCGCTTTGTATGAAACTTTTATGTATACCCAATTACGCTCGTAAATTATTACTAATGGAGATGCTTCAAGTAGATGGTAGGAAAACAACGGATTCTTGGCGTTCTTTCGTACATTCGTAAATAAATACAGTCTTCCGCGCAGTAAAATGCACAAGCATCATTAGTCACGTTTGCAATTTTCATGTACCCAATTACGGTCGTAAACGATTGTTAATGGAGCTGTTGCAACTAAGTAGATGGTAGAAAAAAGTAGAAACTAGAGAGGAAATTAAGTTCGTACTATTAGACGTACTCGCCTATTTCGTATTTATTATTATTATCATCATAATTTGTTTTTTAACGACGTTGTCGACAACTGGGTCATATTACGTCGACGAGTGATTGTAGGAAAGAGGGAAAATGGGCGTATGTGGGGAGGGGGGGGGGGGGGGCAGACGTGGACTGCATTTCGTCTGGCTTCTCCTCGACCTGTCCGGCTAGAGTTGGTCTAAATAATATTTATATACCATTTTATTTATATACCATAAGCATACTCTCGGGATCAGCAAAGCACACAAACCTGTCCACCACGATAAGGTATAGTCGCGTCGCGTTAACTTCCAAGGTGTTGTCGTCACGGATAATGTAATAGTTAAGTGACGAGTGTGACAACTACCAATCTAAATCTACTTGCGTCAGGTATTCTGGTGATAATATCGCCTGCATGTTGTCAGACGTGGTGGGGTCGCATTCTATTCACGATTGGAGCAGTCAATACAGTTGGCAATAAAAATGCAGCTATCGGGCAACATCGAGTTGAATACCGTTGAAACAGACCATGTGGAGCGACCGTCTCTTCTCAGAATTTTAGGGGACACCTTGCTTCTTACGGCGTGGCCAGTATATATATTTCGTAAGCATGAGACATGGTTACTCCGGGGACACTTTATATGGCGTCTCTTGATATGGTTGCAGGCTCAGAGTTGTCACAGTAGGCCTGCATACCTTAGAGAGTTTGCAATGCTTGCGTTTGCATGACAAAGGGTAAAAGCATGACGCAGGATGTGACAACAGATCGTTTTTAACTATAAGCAATCAAGGCAATTCAACAAATTTATATGCACGTTTTTTTTCGCAACGATATTATTTTTTAACACGGGACAAATAGTATTTGGCGTTGTGACTCTTAACTCGTAGTGTAATGCACACTCAATTGTGTGCTTGCCCTAACACCTTATGCCTCTAACTTCAATGTCCAGTTAAAGTGTTAAGTAAATTTAACTGTCAGGTAAGCCAAGTTTAGTGTATATCTATTGGCCGTTGTCATGGTGAAAACAATTTAACTGAAAAGTAGATTTTACCTGGACATTGAAATATCGGCCCTTCGTCGTATATTTGATTACGGAATATATGTTTAATGTATATTTTAATTGTTTGCGCGAGACTTATGGGCGTTGCAAATTGTTTAGTCCGCTATAGCATTCTTGTGCATATATATATATATAGATTACCTAACTGTTTCCACTCGGGAGTAAAGTGGGTTAATGAGGTATTATAATGACTGCACTTCATGCACCCACCGCCTTCCATCGTTAATCCAGTGGTGTCAGCATTGTATTGATCAGAGAACAAATTGAGCTCGGCTGTGGAAATAGCCATAGCAGCATCCGAACAGCACAAAACAAAATGAACGAATCTTTCCAATATCGGAATGCATTCGGTTGTTGTGCACTATACATCTTGAACAGTTGTGTACTACATCTTGAACAGTTGTGTATTACATCTTGAACAGCTGTGTACTACATTTTGGATAGTTGTGTACTCTATTTTGAACAGTTGTGTACTTCATCTTGAACAGCTGTGTACTACATTTTGGATAGTTGTGTACTACATCTTGAATAGTTGTGTACTACATCTTGAACCGCTGTGTACTACATTTTGGATAGTTGTGTACTACATCTTGAATAGTTGTGTACTACATCTTGAACAGTTGTGTACTTGGGGGTTGTTCAAAAGAGTTACATCATCTGAGCTTGTATTGAATATGTCAATAACTTCAGCAAGAGTTAGATGTCATTCAGTTCAATGAATCTTATTCGAACCAAAATATTAAATTTGCTTCGTGTAGGGGGTGGGTGAATGGTGAGATAGTCTCGAATCTATACATAGCTATAGATGTGTATACCAGAAACGACGAATAAACAACCCACTCCGCGGTCTAGAACAGTCAGAGGTCACTGTACGATAGCTCTTATAGGTGTGACCGATTAATCTATCTTGATGTATTGTGAGGCGTCTATCAGGGAGCTTAACTTAGACCTTTTTTGTTTGTGAACACTGTATCAACTTAGATTGATTATGCAATACACAGTGCATAATGAACTGGTATTTGAATGGTTATAGCCTAGCAGTTGCCGAGTTCCTTGTATTAGTGTAAGAGGATTGAAAGGTATACGCACTTATAATCTGCGGTGTGGTTAAAGGATCATTCGCAATCGGATATAAGGTGTAAGTCGTATGGTTTATGGAATAAGGCGTAAGAAAACGTCAAAGCATCGTACTTTTTACGCCTTAAATCTTACACCTTACGACGACGGGTTGTGAACAGGTGCATTGAAATTTATAAAAAAAAAAAAAAAATACATTCTTATTCATAGAGTCTACCCACTCAGTAACAAGACTGATTTCAAGTGGGGGACTATGATTTAAAGCGACTCAATCAACCCTGTAGGCTCTGAACACCATCGACGAGTGAGCGATAACCAATCAAAGATCGATATTCCAAACATGAAACACACATGAATCAGTGATTGGACAGTGCGAACACATGCGGACAAATGCCAGAATCAACAAGGCCGATTCAGAACAACTTTGGAATTTATTGAGTGCTAGGACGGCTCCAAAGTCACCGTTTTACTTATTCCTAAGCCAAGAAGTGATGGAACTGAATCCATATTAGTAGTTAAAAATACACATTGCAATAATAAACCATACGCCTTACAACATGTGGTTTTAGAAGGGGTTTTCTATAAAAGTTGGTCATCCTAGATCAGCCGTGTTCAACGGTCTTTATAGGGGATTATATCCACAGCCATATAGAAGTAAACAGATCGGCGAGCGGGTTGTTTTGTGAAAGTGTTTCGTTGTTGAATGAGCGCCGCATAAAGTCTCTCGCTCTATCGAGACGGATGGCGCGGCTACGAATTGGATAGTCTTGGATCCTCTCCAAACATCTCAATATGTAAATGGTTGGTGTAGGCGAGAGCGTTGACGGGCGAACCGTGTACAGTCGATAAAAGAACTTGGAAGGAAAGAGATATAGATTGTGAAAATTATCGTTATGTCGCGTACGTGCAGTCAAGCTCAGAATAGCACAAGATTCAATTCCAAAAATAGCCATGCGGCCGTGTTTTGTTTCGGACAAACATTGAATATGCACCAATCAAAGAAAGATACATCAATGGAGTTGCCTAGCAACACATTGTTTGTCCGCCTGTGATGTCACAGCCCCCTCAATTGAATCTTGTGCTATTGAATATACCTAAAATGTAGATCCTTTTTATTATCAGTCTATTTTCGTGTTAGATAATTTCTTACCAATGTATTAGTTACTAGTATTTGATTCGAGACTAGTGCATTTGACATTAAATTGAGGAGTGTGCGCTGGCACAACTTGACTCGATTCTCTAGTTCCCGTTTCTACCGCATGAGCGCGCATCGCAACTTTTAACCTTGCACTGTTACATGTCCCCAAAACAGCTTTCTTCTGCAATCCCTTCACCAGTGAACCACAACGTCCTCCTAACTCATCTAGACATCCTTTCACACATTGTTGCAGTGTCATTGAACCAAAAATAGCCTTTCTATGCCACAAATAATCACCAAAGTATGAGCAGACGAAAAACGAAAAGTGGGTATGGTACAAACAACTTTCGAGTTAACGATATGCCATAAGTTACCCCCCCCCCCAACTCCCCCTCAATACCATAGACATAATACTAACTCTATAGGCAATTTACCGCGCCGTTTACTGGGCGCTGACATCTTGGGCACTTGCCATAGAGTCCGCCAAAGTCAAGGCGGGAACCCGTTTCAGTGCAAAGCCCGTGCACTGCCCATTTAAAATAACCCGTGGTGGTTTTTCAAACACCTATATCTCAGTAAATATACATATTTAACTTATATGTTCTATGTTACGTGCATTACCAACTCTCTATTGAGGCATTATACACAACCGAACATCGACAAACTTGATAGAATTTAAATAATTACGAGTTATAACTCCAAATGTGCGATTACAACGTTGCCAATTTCAAAGAGAGAGAAAACTCCATTTCGTGAATAACAGAGAAAGAAGATCCGCGCATGCGCACAGAGAGGATCGCGGCAGGCAAGGCCCACTAGATCGCTAGTAGCGAGTTCGAAAACACGCCGCCAGGGGATAGACCATTTCAAAAACTATCTAGAACCCTTTGTATGATTATCATCACGGTCAAAGATATTACAATATTCCCTATCACGGTCCTCTCAATCTTTATTAGCAACAATAAACAACAATTAAAAACATAAAATCAAGGTTTGTAGATGATGATCTTGTATGCATCAATGAACCTTGATATAACATTTGAAAACTGATTTTTAATTGTTGTGTGGGTTGTTTACATCGTGATTCGTGATCATCGCAGTTTTGCTATCAACAATTTTTGAGTTTTTTAAAGAAGAACCGAAACTAGTTGACCGAGGTCGATATGCCTTACAGAGTAGGCACGTATAAAGTTGCACTGGACTGCAGATGCAATGGGGATCTTTGAAAGCTCAACCACCAGAGCGCAGCACTGAAAAATGCGGTCCACCTGTCAAAATAAAAACACACTACGACAAAGCGGTGACTTTTGTGTGTTGCTAGGATACTTGGCGTGTTTCTTCGTCAGTTGATGGTCAGTTGTCTTTATTACCGTGATCGTGTTTGACAGAAGTTAATTTCACGCAGGGAAATATGGCGTGTTCGACTTATTTAGTTTGTTGTATTATTTATGAAACCTTATTACCGATATCAAGAAACATTGACACTGAAAACATAACAAAGAGATCTTTCAGAGTAGAAATATGTGTTCCCCGTGCCTTTAGGATACGACAACATGTGGAGAGACAAGGGTAGGTCATCCGTAGCTGTTATTTACGGTCTGTTAGCCTTTGTTTTTATTGATGAATTTGTCTTAAAATAATATTTACCCTATTGACCCGTAGAGAAGGCTGTGGGGAGAGCTTTTGAACAGCCAATAACAAATAAGACGATGTCTGGCAACATCTAATACAGCGACGCCAGATGGTGCGATGTAAAGCTCTGGCGTGCGCCAGAACCTTGTCTCTCCGACTTAAATTGCAACGTTGTAATCGCACATTTGGAGTTATAACTCGTAATTATTTAAATTCTATCAAGTTTGTCGATGTTCGGTTGTGTATAATGCCTCAATAGACAGTTGGTGATGCACGTAACATAGAACATATGAGTTAAATATGTATATTTACTGAGATATAGGTGTTTGAAAAAACACCACGGGTTATTTTAAATGGGCAGTGCACGGGCTTTGCACTGAAACGGGTTCCCGCCTTGACTTTGGCGGACTCTATTACGACCATAGCTTTGTTTGTTTGTCCACGTTATAGTACTCCAGGAGTACAGTATTGAGAAAAACCCGTTTTTCTGTCCGGGGGTACTTGACGTGGTTTCAACTCGGAACGTTTTTCTGTCCGGTGGTAACTTACCACTGGTACAACTGGAGTACTTATTTTTACTACTGCTCCTGGCGAAGGAGTGAGGGTAAGAGGCGCCAATTCTTTCGAAATGGAGGACGCCGCGTCGGACACATTCCCCCGAATATTACGAATTTACGACAATAATAACAAGTGATGGAGAAAATAATCCCGTGACAATCGAAGATTCATACGTATTTCATGTGCTAGAAGGTTAGTGGGTGCTGAATAACAAGAATCGCGCCCAAAACTTGATATACAAACCATCATGGAAGGTATCGCTAGCACTAGTGCTTTACCAACGGCGATATTAACAAGAGATGAATCAAACAACCCTGTGTTTATTGGTGATTGTTATATTTTCTGTGTGTTAGAAGGTAACTTTATTATGTATGACAACCTAAAACTCCGGCAGGCCTGTCCCCTAACCTAAAAAAACTCATCAATTAGGCCTAGGCCCCACGTATTGACCACCGTGGTTTCGTACAAAAATACCCTAAGCAGGCCTAGAACATAAGCCTAGGCCTAGACTAATGATAGGCCCTGTTTTATTTCTCTATGGATAGGCCTTCATTTCATTTCATTCCCTAGGCCTAGCCTAGACAAATATGGGGCCAGGGTGTAGGTCTAGGCATAGGCCTAGTCTTACAAATACTCGTGAAGCCCGCTTTCAGAACGATTACTAAAAGACCCTTAGTAGGCCTAGAAAATAGGCCTAGGTATTACCAGCCTAGGCCCTACTAATGCTAAGCCTACCTTATGAATAAATATGGAACCAGGGTGTAGGCCTAGACATTGTCTTACAAATAGCTACTCTTGAAGCCCGCTTTCAGAACGATTACAAAACACCGTTAGTAGGCCTAGAACATAGGCCTAGGTATTACCAGCCTAGGCCTACCTAATGAATAAATATGGGACCAGGGCGTAGGCCTAGGCATAGTCTTACAATTAATACTCGTTAAGCCCTAGAGACTTAAGCCGCGTCCAGAACGATTAATAAGACCATGTTTAAGACTAACGATTTACCCGACACCACAATTATTGTAAGTAGGCCTTCAGCCTAGATGTAGAATGAATGAACGAATGAAATGAATGAAGAAATGGAACGAGCATTGGGATTAAATTCGCCATTTTCGAATACGCCTCGCAAATGTGTAAAAACAAGGCACAGCGTGTTTGTTTGTCCATGCGGACGGTAGGTGAACTTTGTGCCCCCATATCCGTTTTCGTTAAGTACATCCGGCTGGTTCCAGGAGTACAAAGCTTTGTTTGTTTGTCCACGTTATAGTACTCCAGGAGTACAGTATTGAGAAAAACTTGTTTTTCTGTCCGGGGGTACTTGACGTGGTTTCAACTCGGAACGTTTTTCTGTCCGGTGGTAACTTACCACTGGTACAACTGGAGTACTTATTTTTACTACTGCTCCTGGCGAAGGAGTGAGGGTAAGAGGCGCCAATTCTTTCGAAATGGAGGACGCCGCGTCGGACACATTCCCCCGAATATTATGAATTTACGGCAATAATAACAAGTGATGGAGAAAATAATCCCGTGACAATCGAAGATTCATACGTATTTCATGTGCTAGAAGGTGAGTGGGTGCTGAATAACAAGAATTGCGCCCAAAACTTGATATACAAACCATCATGGAAGGTATCGCTAGCACTAGTGCTTTACCAACGGCGATATTAACAAGAGATGAATCGAACAACCCTGTGTTTATTGGTGATTGTTATATTTTCTGTGTGATAGAAGGTAACTTTATTATGTATGACAACCTAAAACTCCGGCAGGCCTGTCCCCTAACCTAAAAAAACTCATCAATTAGGCCTAGGCCCCACGTTCAAATAATAATGCCAACAAAATATATTGACCACCGTGGTTTCGTACAAAAATACCCTAAGTAGGCCTAGAACATAAGCCTAGGCCTAGACTAATGATAGGCCCTGTTTTATTTCTCTGTGGATAGGCCTTCATTTCATTTCATTCCCTAAGCCTAGCCTAGACAAATATGGGACCAGGGTGTAGGTCTAGGCATAGGCCTAGTCTTACAAATACTCGTGAAGCCCGCTTTCAGAACGATTACTAAAAGACCCTTAGTAGGCCTAGAAAATAGGTCTAGGTATTACCAGCCTAGGCCCTACTAATGCTAAGCCTACCTTATGAATAAATATGGAACCAGGATGTAGGCCTAGACATTGTCTTACAAATACTCTTGAAGCCCGCTTTCAGAACGATTACTAAAGACCCTTAGTAGGCCTAGAACATAGGCCTAGGTATTACCAGCCTAGGCCTACCTAATGAATAAACATGGGACCAGGGCGTAGGCCTAGGCATAGTCTTACAATTAATACTCGTTAAGCCCTAGAGACTTAAGCCGCGTCCAGAACGATTAATAAGACCATGTTTAAGACTAACGATTTACCCGACACCACAATTATTGTAAGTAGGCCTTCAACCTAGATGTAGAATAAATGAACGAATGAAATGAATGAAGAAATGGAACGAGCATTGGGATTAAATTCGCCATTTTCGAATACGCCTCGCAAATGTGTAAAAACAAGGCACAGCGTGTTTGTTTGTCCATGCGGACGGTAGGTGAACTTTGTGCCCCCATATCCGTTTTCATTAAGTACATCCGGCTGGTTCCAGGAGTACATGTCTGTACTTGGAACTGGACAAACGAACGAAGCTCATGTCTGTACTTGGAACTGGACAAACGAACGAAGCTCATACTACTTCCTCAATGCACAGCCTTCTCGACGGGTCAATCCGTGATAGAACCTCGGATTGAACCGACATTCAAGAAAGCTGTGCCTCAATGTATCCCGGCAAAATTATTGAAATTACGAATGATATTCGAGAAGGCTGTGTATTCAAGTATGGTTGCAATGGCGGCCGGAGTTCAAAGATGGCGAAAATATAGTGGCCTTTACTCAACACCTAAATGCACGACAAATATATATGTAATGCTAATGTATGATGATTTGTTTGATATGGTTAACGATTTGATTGATCTTCAATCAACGAATCACTCAATAAATTTAAAGTTCGGCCTTATTGATTCTGGCATTTGTCCGCAGGTGTTCGCACTGTCCAATCACTGATTCATATATGTTTCGTATTTAAAATATCGATCTTTGATTGGTTATCTCTCACTCGTCGATGGTTTTCGGAGCCTATAGGGTTGGTTTAGTCGCTTTAAATTAAAGTCCGCCCCCACTGAAAATCAGCTTCGTTATTGAGTGGGTAGACTCTAAATGTGAATTTATTTATTTCATTTAAAGAACAATATAAAATAGATAATTGTCCAGCACATTGTCTGGCTTCATAAGGTGTTAAGCGCGCAACGAACGGGACAGCATGACGTCACGCCGAAGTCGAAAACGTCTCCCGCAGTTTGACTCCAACCAAGCAAGCCCTACGAGTGACGTCACATCAAGTGTTTAGACAATTGTTTGTAAAGCGGTGAAACTCGAAACTAATCGTCAACAAAGCGCACAAGACGGACCAAGCAACCAATTACATGCGACGACCAAGCCCCGGTATACGCTGGGGGTGACGTTTGAGGCTGGGTGGGAAGGGGGGGAGGGGGGGGGGCGGGGTGCGCGCGGCATACCAAGTGGTGTTAAACATGCTGACGCAATCAAATACTGATTTATTCTCTTGTATTTGAACGGTTCTGAGAGTTACAACTTTACTTCTTTTCAAAACTGTCAAGTTATATTCGAATGAATTACAATTTCAGTGGTTTAGGGATGGAAATTCTTGTTATACTTTTGCCTAAAACCTACCGTAGGTAAAGGTACCATAGGTTCTGATTACCAATAAGCAACCGAATAATTTTACTTTCCTTCACGAGAGAATACTATTTTTCACAAGCTCAAATGACGAATACTATATACGTACTTTCATCAGTTATATGTCTACTTGTAAATAGTTTTATTGCTACTTCACTTTTTTCTTTTAAAAATATCTTTCTTTGTTGAACCGAAACGAGCGTTCTCCCCGTGCTATCATAGTTTTAATTAATTCCTATGTTTGTAGTTTCTACTTCTGTCGACCACAGATTCCTGTTACCACTCCTACAGAAGTCTACTCAACTCAAGGCGACTTTGTAAACACCGATCAATTCCTTCAAAGTTCTCTTTAACTTTTAATTTAAAGTCGGCTCCTAGGTAAACGGTGAACGACCGTATTTGGTTTGCACTGACCTCCCATCCCCTAGGGGACGGGGTAGAAAGTTTACCTCCACTCGACGTCAACATACCCTAATGGAGTTCTGCCGGATCTTTGTGGAATAGAAACTAGAAGCAAATACTTTACTAATGTATAATGCAGATGATAATGATGATGATGATTATGATGATGATATTTGGGTTTTACGTCCCATATTTTTTCAACTCGCTTATCGAGGCGATGGTAGGGTGAAATACGAATGTGAAGATGAAAAAAAAAACACACATGTCCGAATCAGATCCATTATACATCGCGGGGGTCGTCATAACGGAAGTCCAGCAAGGGATTAAATAAATAAATTCACATTTAGAGTCTACCCACTCAGTAACAAGACTGATTTTCAGTGGGGACTTTAATTTAAAGCGGCTAAACCAACCCTGTAGGCTTCGAACACCATCGACGAGTGAGCGATAACCAATCGAAGATCGATATTTCATATTTTTGCAACTTGGCTAATCGAGGCGATGATTGGGTGAAATATAAGAGATAAAGATGATAAAATCACATCCATTACACATGGCGGGGTCGTCATGACGGGAGTCCAGCAAGGGAAGATTTCTCCTAATGTAATACAAGAAACATTAGACAATTTCTGGCGACAGCTGGCCTAACGGTTTGACTTGGTATTATACTAGTTGAAGAAATCCATTCGCTGCTTCCGGAAATGTCCCCCCCCCACCCCCCTGTTAACTCCTAATCTCCCCGATTCTCTTTGTCGTCTGCTTTCTTCGTGCAATCTCTCCTACCGATAGAGTCCCGATAAATAAATTAAATTATCGATAATTTCGACCAACCGTGAAATAAGAGGGAATCTGCTGACGACAGGTTTACCACGCTGGGAACTAGACAGCCGTTGCACTAACACACATCTTTATCTGTACCAGACAGAACACTTCAATCTTGTAATCGCCATTGAAAACATCTTCATGCTGTTAACAGTGTGGCTTTTCTTCGATATTATCAAAGTGAATTATTTATTTGTGAAAATCACACGTGAACCCCATGGCTCAGTTGTAACGTTTCGTATTTAGTAAAGGGTAAACACACAAATTTTCAAGATTCGAAGAGATGATAGAAGACGTGTGCGGCTTCCCGGGTTGCTTTTACGTAAAATTTTGTTTTTCCCAGATTGCAGTTTTTGATTTTTTGCAATCCTTATTTTCGTTTGAGCTGGTACAAACAAACAAACACAACAAATCAGTTTTTTCTTTTTTCTTTTCTCTTTTCGATTTTTTCTCCTGTTTCTTTTTTTTCACTTTTATATATACATGTTTTTTTCCACATTTCTCCTTCATGTTCTTTCACATTTATATACTTAATTTTATTATTTAATATAATGCATTTTCACTTGATTTTATTTTATTCAATTTCTCAATAATTTTTTCTTGTTCTTGATTTTTTTATAATACCGTATACAGTTTGTTTTGTTTTTGTTCTTATTGTTATTTATGATTTCATTATTATTAATTGTTTGCATAGCCTATAGTTGGTAGTTTTATTGAAGGTTTTATTTATTTACCTTTGTAAATCAGTGTTCATAACTGAATAGGATATACATTAAATAAATACATACAATGAGCGTTGCGAAATTGGTATAAATTATAGAATTAATTCATTATTAAAACTAGAGTAAATTATTGTAATAAAGATCTATAAACTAATTGATATGTTGTTATTGAAATCGGCAAATAGCAGCTTTGTGGCGTATAGCAGAAGTTATTGTGTCAAGTTGGTATATCGTTCAATGAGGTTGTTACAGGAAATTGCATATTCGACGACAAGCGGTTTAGCGCGGATGTAGGCTATGTAATTCTATTTATTGTATAACGCCGGCGTCGGAGTCGGACGTAGTCAAATCTCTCTCTGGAGATGGAAACCGGCAGTTGAGACCACAGCTTCGTAGAACCGAGAGCACTCTTGGAGATGGGTCTGTCGAGGAGCGAGAATTATGGAAATTGAGCTCTAAGGGGCCGATAGAGGCCAAGCATGCCCGAACGACGCTCGTGTGCGTGGCGAGTTGATAAGTGGTAATAAAAAACACTGTATGACTTACACGGTTAAAGTTATTTCGATACAGTTGCTGCTTTGGTTAATAATTAACTAATAAATTGTAATGTATTACCGAAATAATCTTAACTATATCTTAGAATAGTCGATGAGCCCCTTTAAATCCTTTTTTTTTTAGTTAAAACGAAAATACATAAGTCATCAGTGTAGCCATTCTCAAGATAATATAATATTTCAACTATCCCTTCGCCTCGACGGGATTTCTTTCTCCATATTGTATTTTGAATTGCTCCCTGACAGACGTGTATCAAGTGGGCGTGGCACTCAATACGTCATTGCTATAAGAGCTTTGCTATATTTTAAATTTGACATAGTTTAAAACCTCCACTGTAGTGTTCTGTATTTTGTTTACTCCCAAGCTAGAATCGATACGCGACCTCGTTCCATGTATCGCTTTCGATGTATCGCGTTCGATATATCTCGTTCGATGTATCGCGTTCGATGTATCGCGATAGCTGGGTGTATTATAGAGTATTCTATATTGTTTGCCAAGCTAGAATCGATACGTAGCCTCGTTCGATGTATCGCGTTCGATATATCGCGTTCGATGTATCGCGATACGCTTGTCGAGCGAAGGTATAGATTGAAATACGGTGCCAATGTATATGTCGGGAGTCCCGTTCACATCGTTGGGTTAATAAATCGCCGTGAATTTCCAAAGTTTTCAAATCAGCCTCGAATGCGGTGAACGAACTGAGGATATTCATTCACTTCGTCGTTTCAGCATTGAATGTCACAAGTCACATCTGGTTCCGACATGTTTTACGGCCGATGTGTAAAACCACACACACACACGTCGGAACAGTGGCGTAAGCAGGAATATATTTCGGGGGGGCTGCCCGGAGTAGAACATAATTGTAAAAAGGTGCACAACAAACAACACAAGGGGAGGGTGTGGGGAGGATGTCCCCCACAATATCGCCGCAGGTAATTTTTGTTTATAAATCTGTGTTTTTGAAGCGGTTTCAATGTGTTTTAGAAGAAAGTAAGGTGCGTCGCTAAACGGGTTACGGGTCACAATTTGGTGCCAAATACGATTTCGAAATAATTTCAACGATGATTATTATATCAAATTAATATATAACTTATACTATTTCACCTGTACGAGAGTGTTTCCCGATTTGCAAATAGAGAAATAAATATGTACATCTACTTTTGTGTGTGTAAATTTGGATGATTTGCAGAGTATAATTAAAGCTGGGATTTGGGGGGTGGGGGAGGGAAGGGGGGCTCCAGCATCCCCAGTCCCCCCCCCCCCCCCTCTGTATATGCCACTGCGTCAGAACTAAGTTATACTCGTAATCAACCTTTATTTCCTTAATACGATTCTCTGCCAAGTAGCGGCGGCGAAAAGTTACGCGCGTTGTTGCGCGCGCATATAGGCCTACAAACTTCACCGAACACAATCTTGATATAACTTATCGGCTTCTTTTCTGGACTTTGCCAACACTTTTGAAAAGGCAGTCAAGTTTGTTACGGTATCTTTAGCCTCCATGTGTTAAATCTTTCGCGAGCGTTTTGCATAGGTATAGCTTTCAGAAACGGTTGGAATCAAATAAGGCGAATGAAAAAATAAAAAAATTTGACTCGTATATTGAGAAGAAAGAGGCAACATAAGAAATGACAGCCAAGATGTGAAAGAAATGAAGAGTGACAGAATTATAACAATATTTTTATTTGATAACAGAGATTATTATACTATAATAACAGAATTGTGTGAATAACAGCTTCTACTCAGTGCATTAACACATTTATGTCTCGTTAGAGAGAAATGCCCAGAGTTACTTCACCTGTGATGATGTTACCCGTAACAAAATCGTCTCGATTAACCAAGTTGCAAAAATATGGGACGTAAAACCGAATTAATATCATCATCATTACCCTTAACGAGAAAGTGTCATAGAAGCATATAGATTGATATTAGCTTGGATCTCTCCTCTATATACTAACTTTTTCATAGTAACAATTTAATCGACCGTATTGTTTACGGTTTTCTCATACGTCCCGTTATTTTCCAATCGGCAGCCCGATACCTATGATTATTATTTTGGACGTAAAATCCTTAATTGTAGCAATTACCCGATGAACGCGTGAAATCACCGTCTGGGTATAATGGTGGGCTGTAAAGCCCCCCCCCCCCCCCCCCACTAAATATCGGCGGCTTATGAAGGCTCCCTCTCTCTCTCTCTGGCGTCCAGAGCAGTACCTAATCCCTGCGACCATTGGCTCAGCCCTATCGGCGTCTAGTAATACCTTGGTCACCTGCCAAACCAAGTCCAGCCTAATGACCTTGATGCAAGGGCTACATCGGCGTCCCCACGGTACTCTTACTGCACGATATGACAACTAGGCTGCAAGCTGATGTGTTCCCTGATTGGCCAACACTGTAAGTTCACCTACCTTTTTGCGTAATACCCGATTTCGGTCATTTTAAATTGTTTTAAAATGTCAAAAGAAAACCAAATTTGTAATCCTAGAGAATTCAGTGATCTTTTTTATGAATGTTTTTTAATTCAAGTAAGTATTTCCTTACCTTATAGTTATAGTCACCTGAAGAGGGGCACTTGTGCACCCTTAACGGGATTTCCTACAACAATTATTATTATTATTATATATTATTATATAATGTTACCCTATTCCACTAATAGTGTTCGAGCTCACCGAAATGTTTTGGTCAACTACTTAGATTTAATGTGGTAGAGTTTAATAAAGTTAGTCGACCTCTGGAAGCCATTCGCCGACCCAAAACAGCCGCGCTGCTTTTGCCTTCCCTAGCTTTGCGTTCATCATTAAACGGTAGAATGGACAGAAAAAGTTTAATTTCGCTTCTAAAGCTTGACTTGCAAACACTTTTTTTATGAACGAAATGTAACAGAGCACATGTTACGTATAATTTAGCTCTTGCGAAGTCGCAAAAACTATTGTAAAATATTTCTATCCTGCATTGAGCTCGCACGAAGGTATAGAATAGTATTTATACGGTTAAAATACGCCGCTCATTAACTGTGGACACGGGGTTCACGCGGTATAACTCTCATTTGGCTTCAACATCGG
Organism: Isoperla grammatica; assembly: GCA_945910005.1. Lineage (NCBI taxonomy): Eukaryota > Metazoa > Arthropoda > Insecta > Plecoptera > Perlodidae > Isoperla > Isoperla grammatica. Next base: position 102,184,927 of record OX246738.1, read on the forward strand.
AAAACACATTTACGCAAATTGCTAATACTCTTGTACAACGATTCACTATAGGGGTATTCATTGGTAATTTACCATTAGAGTTTCTAGAACAACAGTAATTAAACTATGAAGCTATAGCTAGACACTCGATGCAAATAGGTGGCGTTATTAATTATACAATTAGCCGGCGTAGTTGACTGTTCAATTATAGGCGTTAGTTTAGAAAAGTCACGCGGTTTCCATTTTGCAGGTTCGAATCCTGGCTTGGGCAATGGATGCCATGTGAAATTATTTCATCGCGGTGTATTGTCCACTCATCGTCACGATGAGCATCATTGCCAAAATATGAAACGTAAATGCTAACTATAACAATAATCATAATCAATTATAATTTGTAGAGAAAACGAGTTACTGGTTTTCTCTGTTTAGAATGCCATTGTTGTATACAGTTTTTATAAAAGGCCTACTAACAAAATCGAGTAATTCGCTGGGACTCTTTTGAACTGCGTGCATGACGGCCTATTTGTTAGATATTATAGTCGTTTCCTTCCCGTAGGGGCGCCCGGTGTTGCTAAGGATTTGTTTTCTCTATTGGAAATTACACGCATAAAACTGTTACTTGACAAAACCGGGCGCCCTTACGGTAGAGGACGACTATGATTTCCAACCTAAGTTCCGTATTCATAGTCGTTCCCTACACCTAAGGGCGCCCGTTGTTGACAGGTAACGATTTCATACATGTTATTTCCCATAAATAAAACAAATCCTTAGCAAGATCGGGCACCCCTAGGGGTAGGAACGGCTATGTATTGCACCCTTACAATAAAGTGTGTTTCCGTTGCTTTTTACAACACAATATTAATAATTAGTGGCAGTGAAAAACAATTTGTAGATATATGAGAGTGTTGAAAAGTTTACAACAAATCTCTGTCTAGACAAGTTTTTCCTATAGACTGAAGGCGTCACTGATATAAACAGGAACTTTCTATGCGTCGCCTTGTCTTGTGTATATATAGAGAGAGAGAGAGAGAGAGAGAGAGAGAGAGAGAGAGAGAGAGAGAGAGAGAGAGAGAGAGAGAGAGAGAGAGAGAGAGAGAGATTGAGAGAGGGGGGGGGGGGCAAGCGATGCTTTCAAGAGCTGATTGTTCAGCCTGCAGACTCCAGCAATTTGTTGGTAATTCTCTTGTGGTGCTCCGTCAAGTTTGATTCTACTCTGCGTGCCAATCTAAGAAGCACTCTGCCAATCACTAACCTCAAAGGGAGGCGATGGTATTGTGGAGATCATAAATGTCAATCATCCCCATTATTCAGCAAAGCACTCGCCTTCTCAGCCGGTACCGACAGCTGAATGTGAAGGATGTCGCCGCCACTCGACTACGGACGGGTATCGCTCCGTGTATCTTGGGGAAGGTCCCCTTTTTGTAACTATGTTTCCACCTCGTTGACCGCCGCTTGAGATAGACAAGATTGACATTTACAACTGTCAACAAAGGAGGCGACGGCTAAGTCGCCCTTTGTGTGTAGTGATTGGCAGGGTGCTTCTTAGTTTGGCACGCAGAGTAGACCTATACTGGACTGCACGGATGTGAGAAAGCAATTCATAAGTCTTGAGGCAATGTTGACCAGCAAATATACTTCTTTATCAATTTACAATATTCATCAACGATTGTAGGTTTAAAAATAATGATAGAAACATTATTTTCTTAAACTTTGTTACCGTCGTCGTTAACGACAATGGGTAGTTAGCAATATTCAACAAAGCTCATTGTAAACAGTATTATCATTGAGTTTATTAGTGTAGGGTTAGAGACCCAGCGGCCATTGGCGGCTATCTTCCAATAAATTTCCCGTGGACTCTAGTAGTACGATCTCGTACCGCTAGAAAGCGCTACACGTACCCACTGATGTCAGCGTTCCTGTGGAAAGAAGGGATACTACGTAGTACGCGCAGATGCGAAGTCGGTTAGGTAGTAGTATCCAGATGGCGGTGGATATTGTTATTAAAGCATTATCATCTGTTCTGATAAACATGTCAAACGGGCACGAAGTTAACAATAAGTAAGCTAATACTTTATTACAACACATTATGTAAGGTTTTATACATTATATAGGCTAGGCTGTAGTACTACGTTACTAATGTAGGCCTATTAATGTAGGCCTAGGCTTATTGTAGCCTAGTTATGGCCTAGACTAAAAGAGTTGGGCCTAGACCTAGGCTAGACCTAAGCCACGTGATCGTACTACGTAGTATCCCTTCTTTCCACAGGAACGCTGACATCAGTGGGTACGTGTAGCGCTTTCTAGCGGTACGAGATCGTACTACTAGAGTCCACGGGAAATCTATTGGTAGAGAGCCGCCAATGGCCGCTGGGTCTCTAACCTTACACTAATAAACTCAATGGTATTATATTGATATCTTGAGTACGCTTCCAGATATTGCAAAAGTTATTCCTGCCGTAAATTATCCCTAATGCACCTGTTTCAAGTAGATGGTTGTCACTAGAGAAGTACTTAGAAAATAGTTTGTTTGATATACTATTTTTTGATATATTGTTACAGTGGTGTAGTGGTGCGTACACGGGCGTATACGCCGTATACACACTGCTCCGGCTAAAAACTTTCGTATACACACTGGTTTTGGTTATGATACGAGTGATACGCAATGATACGGTCGTTACATGCCTCGAATGACGGACACATTATTCAAGATCGTCAGCGTTTCTCCATTGGTAAAATTGTGCTCTCTGGCACTGGCATTTAATTGGCACAAGGCCTCAAATCCTCTAAGACCACCCCTGGATCTGGGAGTCCCGATATTCAATTTTAAGTCCCGCGTCCCGCCAATACACCAAGTGGGATACAATTGTCTCGCTTGGTAAAAATATTGCGGTGTCAATTATCAACAGCCAACTATCAACAGATATACCTATACGGACCACGTGCGGCGTGTGTGTCGCCAAACCAATTCTCAAGCCCCAAAACGTATTCCTGAACAATTCTCGTCAGTGTTCCAATTATTTGTGGTGATTTTCTGGTTTTGCACTACAAAAACTGCAGTATTTCGGGATTGCATTCAGTCCAGTATAGGGCACTAGCAACACCAAAAGACAACAATGAAACAAATGAATTGAATCGATGGACAAACAACAAGCTGTCAAAAAATAATTTCGTCTGATTTTGGAAAACAAAACAAAAAACAAACAAATACACATACAAAACTTTCACTTAGTCGTTGTCTATCATTAAAAGTTTTAAAAGGCGAGCAGTTACTATTGCTACACTTGTTTTTATTTCTATGGTTGCAATTTTATTATTTTGCTAGCTGTTGGTTTGTCCATCAGTTCAATTCATTTGTTCCATTGTTGTCTTTCGGTGTTGCTAGTGCCCTATTGGTATCTCAAACGCTCAAAACACACTCTAAAAAGCCTGTTTTTTAAATCGCCTGCGGTGCCATTGTTGGGGGGCTCTGCCCCCCAACCCCCCCGTGTTCTTTTGTCTGGAAAGATGTGCCCTCCAGCTTCCCACTGAAGCGTATACGTACTGGTAAATTTGGCACTACACCACTGTATTGTTACTGTTGGACTAAGCTTCTTCGTAAGTGTGGGACCATTGTGGGACTATAGGGTACGCACAACACCAAAACACAACAATGAAACAAATGAATTGAACCGATGGACAAACAAGCTGTCAAAAAATAATTTCTTCTGATTTTGGAAAACAAAACAAAAAACAAATAAATACACATACAAAACTTTCACTTAGTCGTTGTCTATAATTCAAAGTTTTAAATGGCGAGCAGTTTCTATTGCTATACACTTGTTTTTATTTGTATGGTTGCAATTTTATTATTTTGACAGCTGATTGTTTGTGCATCAGTTCAATTCATTTGTTCCATTGTTGTCTTTTGGTGTTGCTAGGGAGTACTTAATCTCCGCCTAGCGGAGGCTCGTCGAACTCCCGAGTTCGACGAGCCTTCGCTAGGCGGAGATCAAGTAGACCTTGGGAAGGCGGCTGTTGTCCCTATAGTGGGCGGTGGGTCAATGCAAGGACACACACACACACACACGCATACATGTTCGGACACGTTCCTCGCTGCTGAGGCGAGTGACTCTTCAATCCCCACATTCCGCGCTCATGCAGCTACGCTTTGGGCTGAAGGGTACAAGCGCGCATACCGCGGTATCAACAGAATTGCGTTCAACATGAAACGAGCCTTTTATACGACGCAACAATTACGTGCTGGGCCCATCACATGAACGCACCGTTCTACAGCGGTTGGTGGTTAAAATGTCAATACAGATTGTTGTACATTGCGTCGCTTCATTTAACTAGAGGGGAGTATTCAGTAATTTGCTACGTGTAGCACCGTAACCACGCTCCACCCGTACCGAAACTAGCTACAAAGGGGCGCCTTGTATTCCGCACGCTCTGGTTTCAGACCATGCATCTGTTCTGTAGCGTTTCAAAAATCAAGGCGCCGTTTTCAAAATGTATAGGGCACTAGCAACACCAAAAGACAACAATGAAACAAATGAATTGAATCGATAGACAAACAACAAGCTATCAAAAAATAATTTCTTCTGATTTTGGAAAACAAAACAAAACAAAAACAAACAAATACACATGCAAAACTTTCACTAAGTCGTTGTCTATCATTAAAAGTTTTAAATAGCGAGCAGTTACTATTGCTACACTTGTTTTTATTTCTATGGTTGCAATTTTATTATTTTGACAGCTGATTGTTTGTCCATCAGTTCAATTCATTTGTTCCATTGTTGTCTTTTGGTGTTGCTAGTGCCCTAAAGCTCATCAAACACTGCATGAACGATAGAATTGTATCACGTTTTTTACAACAGGCCTTTTAAGATTTTATTATCTTACATTTTGCCTTTTATTATTCAGGGAGAATATTGGAATATTACTTCCTTCATTTTATTTCAAATATTTGCTCATATTTTCTCCACTATTTCGCTTGAAGCGTTCCGAAACACATGATAAAATGCGACGTTGTGTCGTGCTACATTCGTAGCATTCTCAGCTGAGGGTTCGGAATACAACCTTGGTATATCGTTTCACAGGAAGACGCTCATTTTATTATTGCTTGTGTGTCCCTTACTGTCACATCTTGAGAGTTGAGATAGTTGCGTTACAGTTGCAGACTTCATCTCGGATTACCTGCCATGACGCCAGGGCATAAAAGGACACTAATGGGATTTGTTTGGTTTCTAAAAGGGATGAAATTTCCAATATAATTGTACTATGCATAACATATTATGAACATTAATGTACAAAGTATCCATTATTTATGAACGATAAACGTATACCTTTAAATCCTTAATTAATTAGTAATAAAAATGTACTACAAATAACAACCGTACTTATTACAATTAAATGGTACGATCAGCATGGTACAGTACTTGCTACCGTGTAAGATACATGTATACCATTCCGTCTGTAGGGCCTATCAAACCGCAGTGCGCTATGCCCTGAGACTTATGATTTCGCGTAGTTCTCTTACAAAAACTTCGGTTATGCTTTCGTCATCAATCAATGACGTGTTTACGGTCCCGGCCAACCCGAGCAGGTATTTGAATTAGCCACGGTCGCTGGTTGGCTGCCGCTCACCCATCCGTGACGGAAGCATTACCGAAGTTGTTGTACGACGAGTATGTAGGATTCTTGTGATATTACAAAAATGAAAACGTGCAGTTCTATACTTGAGTCCACCATTTAAGCGCGTGTTGCACAAAGTCTCCAGCCGTGCAGGAAACGAACCAAACCATCAAAGCCCACCTCCGCCCATTGTTGCCAGGAATGTCCAAATTCGATTATACCCCGCGTCCGTCGCGTGCTGCGCGGCCGCTCAGCGGAAAACCCTCTTCCTCGGGGCGAGATAAGGGACCGGGGAATGCGGGCAGGGCAGGGCGGACTGTCAATCACCCACGCTACATAGATTAGCGAGGGGGGCGTGATTCACAGCCCAGTGTTTCTACAAATAGATCAAGCTGATTTATAGGGGAAGTTTCCACCCTGAACAACCCTCTGTCTATAAGAAACATACTTTTAAAGTTGCCCCAACCTTAGTATTAGTATAGTATAGAGTGAATGGGATGGATGAATGAGACGTAGATTTTTGCTAGTGTATAGAGCACTCAAACTAGAGTAGATGCATTCTGGTGGCAAGAAAATAAACTTCTATTAGGAGTGGTTTAGCTGTCAATTTTCATTGTTGTTTTATTGTTATTATTCATCAATGGCGCTGAAAGGAGGTTGCTTAGCAGCGCTACCTATGTTAGTTTTGAGTCCTCTTTTTATACCCACATTACACGGGTCAATACTTTCGTCAAACTTATTGAATTCAAGAGCAAAAAAGCATCAATTAATAGCAGCTATATTGTTGCAGGTGTTGACCCAACTTACAAACTGTTTTTGTTTCGCTTTTGTTCTTGAATTCGATAAGTTTGACGAAAGTATTGAGTCGTGTAATGTCGGCAGACTATCATATTTTTTTGTAATCAATTTGTACTTAATTAATTAATTAATTAATTTCTATTTCTACGTAGTAATAGTTAGGCTGGATGTAAGAGAAGGTCCAACTGGCCATAATCACGCCTGAAGATAAATGAATAAAGAATATGAGTTCGATGGTGCCAACTTAATTCTCTACTTCACTATAACGTTCCAACTATCTACTTGAAACGGGTCTATTAGGGGATGAATTATGACCTTCGAATCGATAAGCTACCTAAACACAGTTGGCGTGACTAAGGAGGCTGTGCACTCTACTAAGCGGTAGACTGTCGTACGAATGTTTGAAAGAACGCGCGAGGAATCTGAGGCTTTTCGTTAAAGCAGAGTGCATGAAAGGGACGCTAGATAGCGATCTGAGGTTTGCATGAAACTAGTTATACGTTGGGACTGTCGCAAGAAAGTAGGCCTACCTACGTTTACAAGAGTGTACGCTGGTGTACACTCACTAACATACATACATAACGTATGTACATACATATGTAGTATGTAGACTAATGTATTAACCAACATGCCAACTCGAATGTTCTAGTGTATATAATGTACAGTATAACTATTGAACTTTATAAAGAGGCTAATAAATCTTATCTTATCTTATCTTATCTGCCAGGGTGTCCTTCTTTAACTCTTCTTTGAGTTAGCTTGTATTTAGTTCTTGCCTATTGCTCATTTAAATTACTCAGTCCTAGGATATTAAAATATGCTTGTGTATGTTATTAGCTTCGCTAAACGCGCTCTAGAGCGGAGTAATTTCAAGACTATATAAGTTCTTTATAGTTGTTCTTCATAGTTTGAATTACGCAAGACAAGAGTGCACTAAGTTTACAAAACAAACATCTCACGAAAGAACTCGAATAAATTGATTACGAAGATAGCTTTAATACTGTTGCTGTATATTTGTAGGTAGTGAAGACGAGTGTAAATCATGTATTATACAAGTTGGAAAATAAAGAACGCTTATTTTAAACTTGATTTCTCTATTTTTATATTGAGTTTCATGTATGGCAAATCAGTACTTTTTTCAATGGATATTCTTTAAGGTTTGTAAAGCGAGGAAAAATGATCGCTGCTTTTTTTTCTACGGTTGACTCGATCGCTCGTTACGCTTTCCAAATACGAGCCGTGGGGAAAAAGAAATCTGTAAACTTTTTCGCTGTAATGTTTGCATGTTGATTTACAACGTATTGACATACGAACAAACTCTTTATTTTCGACTCTGCTCGCCGAGTTCAGGTCGAGCTCAGAGGCTTTCAGAGCCGAACATTACACGCTCACTGATTTGGCTTTACACATTAGAAAGTTGGTAGAACTGGATTTGTAGTAATGCTCGAATTCTCCTGTGTGTTTAGTTTGTCAAGTTTTATGAAAATTTCGTGCAGCATAGTTTGCTTAGTTTAGGATCTCCGACAGTTTATGTTTTGACGGTTGCGCATTCTCAAGATTTCTACTGTTCATCTTCATATAATAACATGACGTCTATGAATCATCAACACAAATGTTCGTAAGTTTCAAGATCCTCTGGTTGTGTATATTAGGGATGAGACGTTTAACGTTTACATTTGTACGCGACGTTTAAACGTTTGTATACAGTATTGTTTGTGTATATGATAGAAACAAGCGAATATTTCACAACGGAGCATATACTAGTCTACTATTTTAGTTTTGCTCACCACGAATTTTTAATATTTTGTCCTAAGTTACGGAACTTTTCAATAATTTTCTGCATCGGTCATTTTTTATTCACGGCAGAGGAAGGAGTGACTAAAACGTTTAAACGTTTAGGTTATTAAACGTATTTCTCATCCATACTTCCTACAGTGCCATGTAGCACCTACTTGCTCTACATGTTATGAAAAGTCAAAATTAATATTAATAAATTAAAATAAATAACTATATTTAATTTTATTTAAATTTAGTTAGCTTGTCTCATAAAGTTTGATACTAAGTTGAAAGGTTCTCTGTCAAAAATTACAACGTGTCAAACCAAGAATTTAAATCACACACATACAAAATAATCCGCAGAGATTCTCCACCTGTTTTTCCTTGTAAGTATACTGACAGGTCTTGTCGGTGCATTGGGACGCAGTGAATCTATAATGTCGGTGGCAGCGACCCAGTATAACAGGATATCTATTTTTTCCACATTTTTTTCTTGTTCTTTCTTATCTAGGCCTACATACTTTTATTCTTATTATTTAATATATTGCATTTCCACTAGATTTGATTTTTTCTCAATTATTTTTTCTCGTTCTTGATTTTTTTGTTTATATAGTACAGTAGTTTGTTTTGTTTTTGTTGTTATTGTTATTTATTATTTCATTATTATTAATTGTTTGCAAAGTCTAGTTTTATTTAAGGTCCTCCTTCGTAATTCAGTTTTTATAACTGAATAGGATAGACATTCAATAAATAAATAAAATAAATAAATTAGATATCGTGTTCCTTGTCTAACCCTTGTTCCCTCTGTTCTAGGAGTTCCTGGAGGCTCTCCCCCACGCATTATAGCAGGTTAGCAGGATAGCGGAAGTGTGTTTTCTTGTCTAACCCTGATCCCCTCTGTTCCAGGAGTTCCTGGAGGGACTCAGCCAGGCAACCCCGACGCTGGACGATCACTCCATGTTTAGTTCGTCGGGCTCTCTGTCGCCGGCGCCTTCCGACCTGGACCCCGAGGCCAAGGTAAGACCTGTTTACACTTATCACTTGGGACGCCGGCCGTCGCGTTGGTATGCTTTATTTTAACGGTGTAGTGCCACGTTCCAAGGCCCGGATTTATCTTGTTTTGGTCTTAACTGTAAGACCGGCCTAACTTTTAAACTCTTGTGAATCAAGTCCCATGTCCGAGAACGAAATGTAAAACATATTATTGGATTGTTCGTTGTGTCTTTGTTCCAACCAGCAATTAATAACATCTTCATGGGGCATGCGCCTGGATTCACAAGAGGTTCAAAGCTAGGCCGGTCTTATAGTTATGACCAAAAAAAGACTTAGGACCTCTTGTGAAACCGGGCCAAGAGGTCGACCCCCATCATCCAGCCGCGCGGTTTTTTATACATTATACCTGGTATGTCACCTATTTAAAAGGTAATTATCTACAGTAACACAATCAAGTTTCACAGAATCAATATTTTGCAACATTTACAAATTATTTTGATTCTTAAATAATCGATAATGTGGATTTGTCATGTGTTAAAGTCTGTATAACTACCGTTTCAATAGACAAAATCTTGACAGGTATAATTTATAAGTTACTTGATGGTGGCGGTAGACACTTGGCGTGCAACGGGGTAGTACAAAAAGGCATTGCAAGGTTAACATGAAAAGCACTGTAGGTGTATATGGGCAAGATTCGTTCTCTGAGACACCGCTCTAAGTTCAATGATTCTCGTGTCACGCCCTAAAACGTCCCCCCCCCCTTCCCCCTACGTCATTCTTCATTTTGTGACACCACTTTTGTTTCTGGAAATGTGTGTATAGTCGATGTCATTCCCGCGCCGCGTGTATGTAGGATCCCCCCCACCTTAGTCTTCATTTATTTTGTGACAGCACTCTTGTTTCTCGAAATGACGTCATTCCCGCGCTGTGTGTATGTCGAACCCTCCCCCCCCCCCCCTCCCCGCCCGGTCTCGTGGGGTGACAAACATGCTGAGTGCTCTCGTCAACACCTCGGATTCACAGGGAGGCGCGCGCGGAGCTGTCACCGAGGTTTCCCCGTGCATACACACACATTCATTGACATTTTAGTCAATTTGCCAACTTGACTCGTAGTCGACCTACGCTGGCATGACGCGACGGTGGCACGTTACCCACAAACCACCTTGTTTTGTGTAGCGTTTGTGTCACTGTAATGACAACAAATGGTGATAGAAACCTAGGCCGCCTTTGTAGCCTAGCTAAACTGGGCCCGAGACAAAGTTGAGAACGCCACAAGGCATTTTTTCACTGCGTTTATAATATACGGTGTTTGTACAGCCCGAGTGCGACCCAAGTTTACTTGAAATTGTTGTGTCCCAACTGTCAACAAGTAATCAAATGTAATTGTGTGTTTGTTTGTTGTGTGGACGCCTATTGTTTGACTGGATGTCGGGTTTCCAAGAAATTTGCGCATAGTTAAACTTCTGTTATGGCTTCCGGTAATGAATTCGGGGATTTCGTCTCGTGTTTGTGCTAGCCAGGTAGTGGGGGTGTACATCATTTGTGAAATGCCAAGCTCGACGAAAGATCGACTGATTTTCTTGTTCTCAACTAAGCCACGGACCCAGTGTACCATTATCGTATAATGTCTGATCGTTTAGTTAGTGGGGATGTATATATAACTGGGATCACCGCGTAGCCTGCACGAAATATGTCCATTTTACGCCATTGAATTCAACACCGTGCGTCTTGATACGACTTGTTCTCCGAAAGTGGCAAAGATGATAATACACAAAAAGTTTAGTTTTTATTTCTTTAACTGTGCACATTTCGGAGATTCTCACCACTTCACTCAATATATTAAGTCAAATACAATAGGGACGGTTTAACCAACTTTTTAAACACCGATTAACCTGCAATCGAAGGTTCTCTATGAACAAACATGGCGACTGCCATGCATTTTGAATGTAAAGTTCGTTGAAACCATAGTATCAAATCGAGAGCTTACTTAATGGGGGCTTACCAAAGCTGGCGAATTGGTATACCTTGTCATACAAGTCTAAGGTCCGAATTCACCAATATCGTAAAGCTCCGATTAAGTAATCTCGATTTGGTAACTGTGGTTTCAACAAACATTACATTCATAATGCAAGGCAGTCGCCATGTTTGTGAGTAGCAAACCTCCTAGTAGCGGCTGATCGGAGATACAATGAAAAAAAAAAATACAATGAAAAAAGTTTGGTTAACGTAAAGCGTAATACAAATAAGGAAGATAATTTTGTCTTCCACTAAAGACGCCCACCGCTGCCCTATTATATAGGGAGTATTCACGTGACGTCACATCGGCCATATTGGAGGCCATCTATAGTACTATTTCAAGTTTCATTTAGCTGTCAATAGATAAAGAATAATAGTGTTTACGGAGAATTATAAGAATTTGAACACGTATATTACCTAAAGTGTACGAAAATGATTATTGTATGCTTTTATAAGCGATTAAAAGAGTAATCGAGAAAAAAAGTTTGTTTATGTTGATGTTAAGTAATAATAGCAAACCAAAGTTAGAGAACAGTTGAATTTGCATCAAACGCCAGCTGAAACATAGTAACAATGAACTGCCAATCACATGCCATTGTGGCCTCCAATGTGGCCACCATGCGGAATACGTGAATACGTATATAATACGTATAATACACACATAGTTCCCAGACTCGCTGCTTGCAAAGAACAACACGTGTACGGCAACCGACGCCTCCCACAACCCCCACTACCACCACCTGTCGCCTAGGGTTACACAAAGGACGCTGACGTCCCGACGCCCCGCGGTCATTTTAGTGACGTCAGAGGTCGTCGCCAGGCTCGGGTAACCTCTTGTGTGACGTACAAGTGCCCTGTTATTGAGAAGCGCATTGAGTCACGTATTGAGTGACGCAACCGCCATTTTGTCCTACTTCGAAACTATGCTAACGGTCGCGATTCTATTTCAAACACAATACTGTTCATAATTCGTAATATAACGAAAGCCATACTAAAAAAAACGTACTACGTATTACGAATTATTTGTTTAATAGTGTTTTGTAGGCTATTATTATTATTATTATTCGACACTCGTATTTGGAATGGCGTAGGCTCGATTCTCGTTACGGTTTTATTTCAAACACATTACTATTCATAATTCGTAATTTCATGAAAGCGGTACTAAAAAAACGTACTACGTATAACGAATTTTTGTTAAATAGTGTTTTGTAGGCTATTATTATTATTATTATTATTATTATTCGAGACTCGTATTCGGAATGACGTAGGCTCGATTCTCGTTACCGTTTTGAGATTTACTAAAGTCATGAGTCTAAGGTCTAATGCTGATATTGAATCTTACCAACGCCCTATCCTATAGTAAATTTCTTTGCAAGGGATACTTGCTCCTCATCGTAGGTATAGCCTGAAATTAGCACAGTAATGCCCAACTTGTACAGATACATTTGAAAGCCGGTGAAGTAACTTAATATCATCGATGATAAGTCTATATAGTCTATAGTTGTTTCGTTGAACGGCAATGGATACTAAATTACGCAAATATCGATCTTTGATTGGTTATCGCTCACTCGTCGATGGTGTTCGAAGCCTACAGGGTTGGTTTAGTGACTTTAAATTAAAGTCCTCCACTGCAAATCAGTTTAGTTACTGAGTGGGTAGACTCTTAATGTGAATTTATTTATTTATTTTTTATTTATTTTATTTATTTATTTAATATATTGACTTCTTGTGAACGCTTCAAGATATTGAAAAAGTTATTTATCCCCGGGATTTGGTTGTGTATCAACTGTACAATGATTTTTAAAACTTCTAAAATATCAATGAAATCCGTTATTTATAGCGAGTTGGGTCTCCTTTACGCCTAATGCAACAGATCGACCCGGCACCTCCACCAAAGTCACTCATTTCGATTAATCGTATCAAGTCCAGACGATCGTTCCAATCAAATCTCGACCCGATACCTTAACAAAAACCAGCCGCCCACAAAGAAGGCGGGACAAAACGATTGGAAGTCTCGTCTCTCGACTCTTGACGCAAAACTCGAAGCGACGTTGAAATATCGAGTTCGCGCGGGATCGTATTTCCAATACATTCCATTTCGCTTTGTGTAGCCAAACGAAAGAAAGCTACAGCGAACGAATGTTCTATAATGCCCTGCGGTATTTTTACAGGCGATAAGTACTTATTAGAATCTTGTCACATTTGTGATGTGCCACAACAGGCCTATACATCCATCTTTGAACTCGAAAAAACGCATTGTGCGAATCAAAAAGTTCATTCACGATGTCACAACGTTTGTTTGAATAAAGATATGGTGTACGCCGTCGTGGAATCAACTTGATTTCCTCTCGTTTCTGGTGTAATAGCGTACACATAAAAAACCAGTACACCTAGGGTCAAATGCATAGTCGTTCCTAACGTGCTTCTCAACTCAGGCTTTCCTCTGACTCGCCCAACCACCAATCACAGAGCAGTATTAGCAACGTCGTCGAGGCTATGTGCAGGTCCGTATCAGCCAATGGCGTAGTGGTCCTAAAGTTAGGCCAGGCCTAAGTTAAGACTTTTTGTGAATCCGGCCCCAGTAGTCAATACTGCAAACACTCTCATTCCCACGCCCATATGCGGCGCATCCCGTGTTGTTTCATCGATAATACATTTACTGATTGGTTTTATATCATTCATTGGTCTATATAATGTAATTGAATGTCACCGCGCTGGAAATCAATTCGCTAACAATTACTATGCCCGGTCGGCAGGCATGTTGTATAAATAAACACATCTGTTTGTTTTCAATGTAAACTCGATGTGTCCGACCGTGGGGATTGCGAACCTCATTGAGATAATATTAGCGTCAACCGAGAGGGGTGGCGATGTGATTCGGTGTGGTCACCCGTACGGGGGTGTTGTGCATGCACAGGCTGTAATTTGCCGGCCAACGACAAACACATCGGATTGGTCGTAGTCGAAGGGCGTGTCTGATTTGCAAGTTCACGTACTTGCCAACTTGTACTTGTACTTGTGTACTTGACTCGTGAACTTCCGAGCTTGACTTACATGAATTCAGATAACTCTTGGAGGGAGTGACTTTAGTCCCTAAAAATAAATGGACAGAAGTGATGTTAGATATGTCGCTTCGTAAAACGTCCGTAGTGGCGGCCACAATGAATAAAATTAGGCATAGCTTATGTTTTACGATAAAGACCATAAGAATTCACAATTATTTCAACTAAAATGGTGTTCAAGTCACAAATATAAGTAGTAATTTGATAATTAAATTTCCAAACAGTGCCTGGTCTTCTGACAGCCATTTTAAGTTTGTAAGTCAAGTTCACGAGAACGCATGATTTTGTACTCATGAACTCCCGTACTTGCCTCGCCAACTTTGCATTTCAGACATCAACAATGACGTCACTTCCGTACTTAAGACAAGGTCAAGTTCAAACTTAGCAAGAAGTACGCATTTATTGCTCAATTCAGACACGCCCTAAACATGGATTTATAATAGTACCTACGCTACTGGATGTCTAGCTCTGTAGTGAGCGGTGATCGTATAAAGTGCAGTGAGATTTGCAATGCATTATGGGTGGCAGACATTTTGTTCCTGGTTGTCAATGTCATAACATGGTCATAAGATTGGCAGCAAAAAGTTTAAAACAATAAAATAATTAATTCATCCCGGTTTTCTTGGTATTGAAATATGAGTGAAATACCTTTACGAGGTAGGCTACAACTCCATGGTCTGAATAAAGACTTCGAAATATGTGCCTCTATTTATACATATTGTTTCAATTTTGTTGTTCAATGGCATTTTTTTCTATAGAGACTTCACTGCATTGCTTTGTCATTGTTAATTGGTTTCTATTTTATGTTATTTTGTTGTTTTTATTATTGTTTCATTGTTAGTTGTAAAGCTGTATTTATTGTACTCGTTTTTTTCATAAGTTTCCTAACGGAAATGATTATAATTATTGTTGTTTAACGACGTACTCGACAGAAGTCATAGACGAGGTCGTCCTTTAGGCCGCCTCTTACGACAGGCAGAGCTACCGTGGACCAAATTAGGCTATAGATATTAAAAGAATATAATGTCTGGACGCGTTTGGGTGTCAGGCCTTTCTGCTCGGCTGAGGCTGCGTCTAGACAGCATCATCCTTTCTCAGCTTCCCCTCGAACGCGGGTGCTTCATCGTTCACCCGTCGTCTCTCATCTGTCTACGTCTAGATTAGTCTCGTTACTTAAAGGGATGCGTTAATACTTAGTATCAATCAATCATTCAAGTGTGAGTGAGAGTGCCTGTTATTCTCAATCACTTTCTCTCTCTCTCTCTATCTCTGCAGGAAAACAGCAGCTGTCTATTATCCATTATACAGGCACGGCGCCAGAAACGTGATGCGTATATATTTTCAACGGAAAACGCTATTTTGCTACTAAAAACAAAAAACACTTTCGGTTTACAAATATTGTGTTGTTGCTTTTGTTGCGGCGAGATGAAGAGGGTATCATGTGCCGCGGCTTTTGTCTTCTCTCTTGGATATGTGTTTGTTTTTAGAACCTACATTTCCAGGGTGCGTTTAATTCGATGTGTTTCGTTTACATGACATATATAGGCAGTCTTACTAGGGCATATTGTTAAACTCCCTGGTATGTATATATGGCTAATCTGATTTTCTAGACAAATAGAGTCATGGATTATGTCAACTCTTAAGTATGAAGTAAAACTTCACATTTTTTATCATGTAATAATTTGTGTACACTAAAATGGGAAATGATATTATTATTACTAAACATACAACAAAAATAAATTTAACAAAAGTCATGTCATAAAATTGTGCTCAATTTCAGTACGAAAGTTTTGACTTGATCAAGTTAAAAAAAACGACTTAATTTTCATTAAACAGTATTTATTTATATTTCTTTACCATGCGACTTGTACGGGGTACAAATATTGGTAAGACTACAAACCACAAATGTAAATACTGTAAATACAAATTAAAATATACATACAAAACAACAAAATATACATATATTCAGAAAGAGCAGCGGGTCAGAGAGACGGGAATTTGTTTGTTAGTTATCAAAGAAATCTTTCAAAGTGTCGAATGGTTTTGCCAAGAGGAACGTTTTTAGTCTGTATTTAAAAAGTGTAAGAGATTGAAGGCCGTATGCAGAGGCAATTATCATGTTAAGTACAGGATTTGTAGCAATGGAATTGTTTTTCTACATGCTATTTTCCAAAAAAAGAACCAACTCCATAGCAACCATAAACAAATCACATACTTAACTCGACTCTCCACTCCATCCTTAGTTTTTTACTGATTCACCCTTGAGTGTGTGACCTTCACATTAACTATCACGGTACGGTTGGCTAGACTATAGGGTCTGCATCACAATTCACTTATCGCCTCCATCACTCTTCGTCTGATATGCCTGGGAGAGCGCATGCGCAATCCACACATCCATCCATCAATAGCTTTGATTCGCTCTTTCATGCTTTACCTCATTAGCGCCGTTTCCACAGTTCGCGCTACTCAAGCCAACATTCTTCTCTTTCTTTCTTTCTTTTGACGGCATTGTTTGACGGAACGTTGCAGGCGGGGGGTTTTCAGTACAGATTTTGTTTTTAATTAATCTGTAAATCTTGCCCGATCATGCTCGCGCCTACGTCATAGATTTTAATATTCTCATCTAAATAAAAGAGCGGACCCCTTACCAATTAAAAGTCAAAGCTTACAAAAAGAAAGTTAATTATTTATAACTGGAAAAGCATTATTGAGATTTGAATGAAAAAAAAACGTTATTTTCGCGTGGTTCTAATATTGGCGTTAGTATTTTACAAAGCGTCATATCTTGATAGTAACGTATTTACACACAATTGGGAACTCAACCAACCAAAGTTGTGTACATTACTATTGTAATTTATAGTTAGTTATAGTTATATAGTTATTTATTTGTGTCACACGCAGAAACTTATTGACCCGGAATAAATGTTAAAACTACACACACAATAATAAAACGGTACCAAGGTCACTTACTTTAAAAAAACGGTGAATTTTCGGAGTAACCGTTCCTTCTCCTTTCTGAGACCGAGTTCAGAGGCAGTTGCCCTCGGTCTGAGAAAGGAGTATGAACGGTTACTCCGAAAATTCACCGGATTCTTTAAGTAAGTCACCTTGGTACCGTTTTATTATTGTGTGTGTAGTTTTAACAGTTATTTATTTATAAAGTTAGTTATTGTTAGTTTACGTATATTACTATTTATATCAATAAAACAATAATGAAAACACCAAACAAAATAACATAAATGCATAGCATATATTATGTCAGTTAGTATACACAAATGTTATACGTCAGCGTTGTTATGCCTTGCTGCACGAAACATATTGCGTATAGCTAAGGTTTTATGTCGAGTCGGGACATTTCGAGTATAACTCTTCCAGCCTATAGCTGTTATGGTATTTATTAAACTTGCATTAATTTCTCTGAGGAATAGATCCACACGAATCAATTTGTCCTGTTTGCTGTACACGTACAGCGGCGGGAAGACTTCAGCCTCGTTTAAATAGGAACTCCCAAGAGGTTTCTGTAGGGACATCGGTAATTATCCAATTTACAAACCTTTCTGTAAGGGAACTCGCAACTGACGTCACATCAGGACTACAACAATGAAACAAATGAATAATTGAACTGATGGACACAAAATCAGCTGTCAAAATAATAAAATTGCAACCATAGAAATAAAAACAAGTGTAGCAAAAGGAACTGCTCACCATTTAAAACTTTTAATGATAGACAACGACTAAGTGAAAGTTTTGTACGTGTTCTTGTTTGTTTTTAGTTTTGTTTTCCAAAATCAAAAGAAATTATTTTTTGACAGCTTGTTGTTTGTCCATCGATTCAATTCATTTGTTTCATTGTTGTCTTTTGGTGTTGCTAGTGCCCTGGGGACGGATTATGAATGATGCTGCGATCAGGGTTGAGACGAGAGACAGACTGTAATATACTCCTCCAAGCAGACCGAGTCTTGTCACATCCACTTGTTGCTGTAAAGACGTCCTAACTTCTCCGCCAGCCTCGCGTCGTGTTCTGTGGCCCAACAATAATTACCACACTATAACGACAATAATAGTTTAATATTGAATTACATATTCGGGAAACGCTTTGTGTGACGCTTTGATAAGCGAGCATACGCGCAGGTAGTGGGCGCTGACATCTTGGGCGTCCGCCATTACGACCATACTACTTCCTCAATGCACAGCCTTCTCGACGGGTCAATCCGCGATAGAACCTCGGATTGAACCGACGTTCAAGAAAGCTGTGCCTCAATGTATCCCTCAATGATTTTCAACAGCTATAGTAGGCTAGATGCGCAGCCTAGCAGCCACAGGCGTGTCAATTGGAAGCCATCTTGAATTGGGCAACTACTACAGGCGGGATGGGAGTCTCAAACGCGACTTTCTGCCGCTCGCAGCGCTAGCAGTACTGAAAGGTCCAACTTAGCCTGTCCCCTGCCCAATTCAAAATGGCTTTAATTTGCCACGCTCGCTATACTGAGTATGGTAGAAGGTTGGGGGACTGGTGATCTGGTGTTAACCCTTCAAAATGATTTTTGATTACGAATTATATTCGAGAAGGCTGTGTATTCAAATACGGTTGCAATGGCGGCCGGAGTTCAAAGATGGCGAAAATATTTTTCGTCTAAATACAACGTAATTTAATGGTATTACGAATGTAGCTTTGTCCGCACACAGGGCAAACATTGCGTGTACACCGCTAGTTGGCAAGTGTGGCGGGTGACGTCAGAGTCTTCTAGGCTATGATGACAAAGATCGGCCGTGTCATGTCGCATTATATCATCCCTTATCCACCACAGCGCAATCCTTCTTCTTACTTGTCTAGCAGGGTACTACTCATACACACAGAATAAATATAGCAAGGCGTTATATCATCCCTCCTTATCAACCGCATCATTATTTATCTTAGTTGTTTGCACGGACGCTCATCATTTCTCATAGGGAGTATTCACGTGACGTCACATCGGCCATATTGGAGGCCACCTATAGTACTATTTCAAGTTTCATTTAGCTGTCAATAGAGAACGAATAATATTGTTTACGGGGAAATATGACAAGTTTGAACGCGTATATCCCCCGATAAAGTGTACGAAAATGATTATTGTATGCTTTTGTAAACGATTAAAAGAGTAATCGAGACAAAAGAGTTTGTTTATGTTGATTTTAAATGATAATATCAAACCAAAGTTAGAGAAAAGTTGAATTTGCATCAAACGCCAGCTGAAACATAGTAACAATGAACTATCTTCCAATCACATGACATTGTGGCCTCCAATGTGGCCACAATGCGCAATACATGAATACACCCTATAGAGTCTTCCACGGTGACCTTGAGAATGCTGACGTCATAGATGAGTGAGGCCTGCTATTATTAACTTTGGATTAAAGTTGTCGCAACGAAAGTATTCTGATGCTTACGACACAGCCGAGTTCAAGATGACAACTTAATCTTCTTTTTTTTCGTTCTTATCTTATTTTAAGATTGATTGATATTTGGGCTTAGTGAATCATATTTTTGCAACGTGGCTAATCGAGACGATAAGTGAGTGAAATATGAAGATGATGGGGGGTGTTAGGGGGAAAGGGCAGGTAGGAGGACGGGAAGGAAGAGGTAAAGGGGTGGTAAAGTGAAAGAGGATGTGGACTGCATTTCGTCTGACTTCTCCTCCTCGACCTGTCCGGCTAGGGTGGCCCTACCAGAAGCAACGCTTCCGCCGGCATAGCTCTCGGTATCAGCAAAGCACGCAAACCTGTCCACCACGATAAGGTAGCAGTCTCTGGGCAGGATTACATTGTAATACTCTGCATCGGAGCGGATTTTTAGGTGCAATAACTATTTGTCTTGTGTATCTTATCCACAAGTACAATATACATCTTAATATCGTGCATCGTTCTGCCACTGTTTAGTTGAGCAGTTCCCCGCTGGGCACGCATGTTGTGACATTGGTTGTATACGGAGTAAACGTGTCCGATGAAGTATGCCTGCGTGTGGAACTATTACGGGGTCGTAACCATATTGTTTCCGGTACAGTGCTGACTGCTGGTGTGTTTCATATATAATGGTGAGAGATTACAATTGCTGCCGTTCACTGTTTCGCAGTGGAATCAGTGCATGCTTTACTGTCAGAGAGAGAAGCAGAGAGAGCGAGAGAGAGAGCGAGAGAATTAAATTGCTTTGTTACTGACCTATATCCACAGTGCACTGTATTTGAATTAGTAGCTCATGAGTAATCGTGTTATATATAGTTCAGTAAATGAGTTAATTTAAACGGACACATATTAATATTATCGTATCCATTACTAACAGTCGGGTTTTTGCAAAAGAAATTTAAAACGTTCAAAACGTTTTTGTATAATCTGAATAAAAAAACTCCGTTGTTTTGCAACCTAGATATCGAAATTTAAATTGGTTTTCGCGTGCATGTTTTTTTTTAAAACAAGATGAAATAAATTCTTAACAATAAGTGGATATAGATTAGCAGTAAGTGGAAAGAAAAATCGGCCGACGTGCGGTTGTCGAGACTGTGTATTTGACCAGGCAGGCACGGCGCAGTATATCAAATCTGAGCAGACTGTAAATGCATTTTTTTTTTTAATTTTTCAAATTTTAAAATATGTTTTCTCGAGTTAAATAAACGTGCTGTTTACTGCATTTTATTTCAAGTAGCGTTTATCTTTGAAATTTACGCCCGAAAACGGTAAGTCGCTTCCTTCTTAAACTGTGCTTTAGGTGTTAAGAGAAGGCTAAAGTGATAATTTCTATGCCTGCAGTACGATACACGGCTAAACGCAATTGAGTAATTGGCTAATTGCTAATTCCTCTTCAACAACCAACGGGAGTGGATTTCATTTGACAACCCTCGGGAATGGAAGACACAAATGCCATTCCTATTGCATTCGTTCTTAATTAGCGAACCAATGATAAATCACCACAGCTAATTTCATCTAATTACTTGCAGAACATAATTAGTCCATAGGACGCATCGTAGGGTATTTAAATGTGTTCGTTTAAAGCCGTTAAAATGAGAGCCAGGTTGAATTCTCTATTTTCCGTGGTTTTGATTTGATCACATTTTTTAACGCATTAAAAAGTGCTATAAATTTGTATCGTTTGATGGTCATAAATATATGGTAACAACTATAAAGAGTTAAAATCAAGCTGGTCTCGAAATTACCTTCTAACCATCCTTTCTCAAGAACGACAACTATCATCAATATGCCTAATTATCATCGCAGAGCTATATATACATTTCAATTGTTCTCTTTTTGATTTAAAAAACCGTTCTTTTTCAAATTAACGTTTTTCCAAAAACGCAAGGTTTTTCTTACATTGCGTCTCTTTCTACCAAAACGGTTCTGAAAAGTGAAAATAATTACTAAATCAAATATAAATATTTTATGCATGTTTATTTATAATTTAAATTTATATAAATATTTATTTTAATACTTTGCTTTTCGGTTTTGATATTTGGATACGTATGTTTTCTACTGTCATTCACGACACAGAAGTTTATTTTCGATTTCGACTTTCTGCTTGTAACGTGTGTGACGTATTACGCGGGTTTCACCCTCCCCCCCCCCCCCCATGTTGACAGATAGATGAAACTAAACCAACCAACAGTAGTTAGCGCTGAATCTCTGTGAATATAGCAAAGGGGTTCGGCTGTCAATCGGCTCCTGTAATTGAATCTGTCGTCGATGCATCAAAGACCCGCTCCAATATATACGACACCAGTCGGTTAACTGACATCGAGCGCGGGGAGAGTGTTCTCGAAACAACTGCGCTGTCTTCTGCTCTCGATCGGACTCTCGAGTTATCGCTGAATCACAGAAGACGGTCTTGACTTGAAATCATTAATTAGGGTCCGATTTAGTAAGATCGGTAAGGTAACCATGGTTAAAATAAACATTGTATATTATTATTATTATTATTATTATTATTATTATTATTATTATTATTATCATTATTACTATTATTATTATTATTATTATTATTATTATTATTATTATTATTATTATTATTATTATTATTATTACTATTGTTATTGTTATTATTATTATTATTATTATTATTATTATTATTATTATTATTATTATTATTATTATTATTATTATTATTATTATTATTATTATTATTATTATTATCATTAATTGTCTATTCTTGTCATCACAAAAAAAAATTAATAAAAGTTTTGACAAGAAACGGCGTCGACGCTAGCAAACATAATGCTAAAACACCTCTAAGAAATCTTGTGCCGCGAAGAGCGTTCTAAACACTAAATACTACGCTAACGTTTTAATTAAACTAAACTTAACCAAAACTAAACTAAAACTAAACACTAAAATAACACATACATTCAAAACGCATGTGGTTTTTCGCCATCTTTGACTTCCGGCCGCCATTGCAACCATACTTATAACCAGTATAAAATAACCAGTGAAGTAGTGTGTACTTCTTAGAATTAGGGGTAAGGGGGTGGGGGGCAATCTTTTGATTTTAATTATGACATTGGTTTGAAATTACATGTTGTATTCATACAGAGTACATGATTGTGATTATTTGATGCGTATTATCAATACAGTAGTTTTGCAGTAGATTTTAGTTCCCTTTGTCGAATCTACTTCAACTTCTTCGGGACATTTTACCGCTTCTCGTGCCGAATATTACATCAGCCCGCAGAAGCTAAGAATGCCAGTTCGACAGGAAACAAAACACGGCCACTGCGGTTATTCATAGACCGAGCCAATTTGCCGCCTTCCGTTGTATAATATACAACACAACCAGGTGTGCTTTCAATTTAGTAAGTAACGTTCCGTGACGTCATTGTTAGCCAATGAGGTGATTCGAGCACGGAATATTGGATCGTTTTTAAAGTGTGCTAGGCACGTGCAAGGTCCACTAGATCGCTTGTAGCGCGCGCGCAGAATCCGCTAGGAGTAAATCCAGTAGACCTTGGGCACGTGGTGTTTGTTCCAATGTCTACTTGATCTCCGCCTAGCGGAGGCTCGTCGAACTCCTAAGTACGAGCCTCCGCTAGGCGGAGATCAAGTAGACCTTGGTTTGTTTCTAGTTTGGAAGAGAAAGTAGTTGCGATTTCACTTGTTGAAGTTCTGATCGTTCGCTTTTGTTCAATTGTTTGGTTTCGTGTTGAATTCATGATTATATTTCGATTTCCCTAAATATACTGAATTTTTTGTATTTTCCTAATTTTCAGTCTCGTTCTACCCGGCACCTCCACCAAGGTCTAGATTTAGTGATGGCTTCAAACAACAAAATAGTTCGTACGTGTTCGCATTAGCAACACTATCGTCTCAATTCACGGTCACATACGATATAGTTAAATTCGTCAAGTTTTATTCATCCATCCATTCATTCATGCATTCAAACATTCATTCATTCATTCACTTATTTATGTATTAATTCATATTCATTCATTCACTCATTCATTCATCCATTCACTTATTCATTCGAACATTCATTTATTCATTCATTCGAACATTCATTCATTAATTCATTCGTTCATTCATTCATTCATTCATTCATCCATCTCTTATTTATTGATTGATTCATTTCTTTATTTACTTGTTCATTTAATGTCTCCACTTTGAGCAGCACCTTATGACTAACTACGCGTGTTGTGTATAACATCTACACTCAACACAACGTACTCTAGCACAGTAGTGTTCGGTATAGAAACCGCCTCTATTGCGAAGCCACTTGTTGAGCCTGTATGAAACATTTACCATCGCTCTACAGACAAATACGTTCGCATGGAAGTTTGTTCTAACACTGTGTTAGCGTATGTGTGAAACATGCATAAATAAAAATAACAACAGTATTTAAACCTAACGAATATATCGTCTATTAATTATATCTCAAGAAACGTACAGAAAATCGAAAAATTTAGAACCGTTCTGGTACTGATTATTTCTTACATTTCGTAGTCCATAGATTGGGTATACTTGTACTGCAAATTGGGTGGTTGTAGTTCCACTATTTTGAGGTTTGTCTTGTGGTGTTTGCTTTACTGGTGGAGTACTTGCTGTAGTTTTTTGTTGGTTGTTATTTCCTTGTTTTGTTGATTTATTTGGGGGAGGCACAGATTGTTGTCTTATGGTTGTTTACTACATGTGGGTTACTAGCTCCATTTCCTGTACATTAAAATTGCATTTAAGCGATAATTTGTAATCAAAATTCAATCAAAATAACAATGCTATACCAAGTACAACAATATAGCAACAACTACATTAGTATAGTGTTTAGATACCTAAATGAGTAGCATTCTCTCTTTTTCGATTTGATGCAACATTCTTGAAATATAATTTCAGAAAGGTATTGTTGCGTGGCCTTGATTCAGCGACTTACATTTACCGTTAATATTGACTGCAGATGTGAGAATGTATGTTTCGGTATAAATATCTTGTCGATCACAATTGTGTTGGTATTGTAAAGTTGTCCCAACAAAAGTATTCTGATGCTTACGACACAGCCGAGTCCAAGGTGACAAAACTCAATTTTCTACTTCGCTAATTCCTACCATCTTATCAAATCAGGTTTATTGGGGATAATTTAAGACCTTCCTTTGGTTACCTGTAATGGTGGGTGTGGCCAAACCGCCGGTGCACTCGACTAAGCCGAACCATAGTGTGTGAAAGAACGCCAGTTATCTGTTGATTTTCTTTCTATTGCCGCGGTTGAAAGGGGCAGTAGACAATTACCTTAGATCGGTATGCGAATACTTTCGTTAGATATTTTATGTATGAACACAAGGTATTAACAATATTATGTACTATCAACACAATTAAAACTATAAAAACACAATTTGCGTAAATATCGTGTGCATAAGCACTGGAATTCATAGTCGGCCCCTACACCTAGGGGCACCCATTGTTGCTATGGATTTGTTTTGTTCATGGGAAATAACATGCAAACAATTGTTACCTTGGTAACAATGGGCGCCCCTATGTTTAGGGGCCGACTATGAATTCCAGTGCTTATGCACACGATATTTACGCAAATTGTGTTTTTATAGTTTTAATCGTGTCGATAGTACATAATATTGTTTATACCTTGTGTTCATACATAAATTATCTTAACCAAACTTAAGTTTTCTTTAATGATAACTTTCCGCATCAAGTCAGCAAACTTGTATATCCGTTTTCGGTTGGTTAAAACTTGACTGCGATGGACTTTGTTGTTTGTATATATCATGTTGAGGTATTGTATAATGTGGGTTAGCCACGCAGCTGTTGGGTCTTAAAACAAAGATGGTTTAGAGTAGAATACAAAATAAAAAGCAAGTAAGCAAGGTGCAACTATAAAAAAAAAATGTAAAAAAGTGTATTGTAATTTATATTGATTTGTAATATGTGGAAACTGAATAAAACTATTCAATTGAATTGAATTGAATCACATGTTACAAATACAAAAGCTCGTGACAGGTAGAATTGTCTTCTTTTGCATTTGTTAGTTATATATAAATGAATTCATTAGGTTTTTCTTTCATATTTTCTACTTTTAAATTCCAGTTATATTCGTAGCCAATAAGCTAAGTACCGATACGGGTTGTTCGTTTTGTCCAACATCGATACCAATATTTTCTTACAGAACCGTAGAATTGGGCAACACAGTAATTCCCCCCTTTTCCGTTTTATAATCCCTAATGTAATTACGATGGCGCATAATTCCATTGGCTGGGAGCGCCCGTATGTCCCATTGCTACTCGGGGTGAAGAGTTTTATGTCGCCGTGCCCTATACATCAACATGTTTATGACCGGAAGTGAGCGTAGTAGTGCTGTGGCCCCCGTAGCCCAAAAGGGAATCCCCTCGTACGGAATTATTATAGATAATATTCGCGGGATTGTCGCCGCTCGATGGCTCATGGGTCAGAGGGCAACCGTGCCCTTGTCTTACAGGTGCAAAATTTGAACCCCCCCCCCGGCTTGGGGCATGTCACATTTAGACCTGGACGTTGGTACCCATTAAACTAAAAATAAAAAAGTGTGTACACGGAATTTATGAACGTTTTACGTTTTATTCTATAGCCGTAAAATGTCATTTAAAATTAAAATTTTGGAGTGATCTGGGGTCGTGGTGGTGGCCCGTATGCAAGTTAGAATTCCCCCACCATCCTCAGGCACTAGATTACCTGTGATATTCATAAAAACATCCGCCAATTAGTACGATAATATCCCTTGCACGCGTGCATGGTCAGTATACATCGGATCATTTCAGAGGGGGGCTCAAGGTCACGGGCTCGGGTTGCACCGCACACCTTGCACGTTACGCCACTGTGGGGTCTAAATATTATCTAGATGTAAGAAAAAATGTAATAAATAAATTATAAAAAAAAATGTAAGACATAATTGTCGCACATTTATGAAATCGGACACGTTGAATGAAAAATGTATCTCATCGATGTGTTTTATGGATAGATACGTAAATGCAGTTGGGTTGCGCTTTATTCCCGGCGCTACGATTGAAATGTGGACGCGGTGTGAAGATGCAACAGGTAATGGCAATCAAGAAAATAACCGTCCGTGTGTGGGGCGACCTTCCGAAATTAGATGTGTTAGCTTTTACATTGATTTTTTTATCACAATGCCGAATGGTATCTTAACGTTTTCGTGAGATTCTAGATGTCAATTCTTAAAGCGAAGTCGGCGCAGTTGGCCGAGGTCGATTGGGCGTTGGTCTAGTAAACCGCTATCACTGCCTTCTACGTTCTAATCCTGGTTTGGGCATGGTGGATGTCATGTGGCGTTTTTTCATCCTCATAATCACCCACTCATCGTCTCGATTAGCCTCGTTGCAAAAATATGGGACGTAAAACCCAACATATCATCGTCTTAAAGCGACTGCTTGTGTCAACACTAAATATGTTCACGTAGAGTCAAAGTTTCGACATAAAACATATTATCTTACAACCTGGCTGTTTTCAGTACTAAAGAAATGCTCTGAAGCTTTCTCGTATCTTTATTATTTTTCTTTTTATATACCGTCGTTCTTTTGAAGAGACGAAACCAATTTGTCTTCGACTTGTGCACTTTTAAAGTTAGTCGTTTGACGTCTCCGCTAGATCGAGTCATAAGCCTCGCGATAAAGTGGCTAAAGTGGATTAAGTGGATAAAGTGGTATTATCTTCGTTTTTAGTTCACGTATGTACATATCACGTAACAACATATTCTGAGCGGGTATACTGGTTCTTATATATCTAAACACACACGTCACGATTACACGTTCAAATCAAAACAATTCACTGTTATTATAGCCCCAACGAAAGTATTCGCATACCGATCTCAGGTCATTGTCCACTGTCCGTTTCAACCGCGCTAATTGAAAGAAAATCAACAGATACCTGGCGCTCTTTCACAAATTCGTAAATGTATGGTTCGGCTTAGTCGAGTGCACAGGTGGTTTGGCTACACCCACCGTTACAGGTAACCAACGGAAGGTCTTAAATTATCCCCAATGGACATGTTTAGGTTAGATGGTAGGAATTAGCGAAGCGGGAAATTAAGTTGTCACCTTTGACTCGGCTGTGTCGTAAGCGTCAGAATACTTTTGTTGGGTCAACTATATAAGAAATTGTATTGGATTATACACTGTTCTTTGTCAAATAATAATTAAAATGCAATATTTTGAATGCTGATCAGCACTCTTCGACGGGCTGTCACCAACTAACCTAGATTTGAACTGTATACCAACTGTTGATACCTCAACCCACCGCCAACACGATGTTGTCTGGAATAACACATTTCACACAACAGATATGGCAGTGGTTTGGAACTACCTTGTATCGAAATACGACGAGACATAATCGTGAAAAACCGCATCATTGATGTCAAAGAAAAGAAACGTTGTAGACTTGCCCCAAGATTACCTTACATACATATGCTTTCGTCACAGGCGAGGCACTCATAGCCAACTAGCGAGATAAAACCGCGAAAATACCGATCGCTGATTGGCTACGAACTCGTATCGCCTGTGACGAAAGCATGTGTAAGGTAGTAGACTTGGAACAAGTCATGCAGGTTGTGTGTCTGTCTCCATGCATGCAGTAAAAGATATGCTACTTCTTTTCCAATGTCTTTGTCGTGAAGTATGAGAGTACTCACCGCCGCGTGAACGTGGCAGTTCGACAGCTGCGACCGCCAGAGCGCGTGACGGCGACGCTACCATCTCGTGCGACGCGCCGACACCAACTGAGCGGCGTCCCCGCCAGGAGCGCGCGTCACCCCCTCCCCTGCCCCCCTCCCCTATCCTCGCGCGGGGGCAGCGATCACTCGCGACGGCCGGAGAAGACTGGAGCAATCGGACGCTGATCGGATACAAGCGAGCATGATGGCCGATGATGGGCCGATGATAGCCGATGATGGCCGATGATGGCCGATGATGGCCGATGATAGCCGATGATGGCCGATGATGGCCGATGAGCGCGTGCATGCGTGTGTGTTAAACTTTATCTCACTCCAGGATGACAGTGCGAGAACTGGCAAATTAAGTGGCGGTACCCAAAGAAGTCAGATAATTACTTTTTCGTTCTCAACTTAACAAGCACGCATCATAACGAAAAATAAACGAAAAATAACGAAAATGTGTTGAATATTGGCCAAGTGTAAGATAAAATCGAAGAAGAATTTATAATAGAAGAAATAGATAGGACGCACTGTTTATACACAGGAATAACCCGCCTTCATTTGAGTGATATTCCTTAATTAATTATGTTTAATGATTTTTTTGTTGCTTGTTATGCGCAGCTTATAAAAATAACACCGCCAAAACGCGAAATTTACATTTTGAAAAACGAAATTTGTGAAAAAAAAAAAAATAAACCATTTCTCTAGGGCTCTAGTTATTAGTTTTCTCCGTGTTCTATTGTCGACTCTAAACTTTCCGTTGTCCCCGTTCTGCTTGTTTTGAAGACTAGTCTGTGTTTGTTCGATAATCCTACCCTACTCTTTGCAATCATCTAGCCGCTATTATTGCGGTTGTTTGTGACGTGAAACTTTTCTATGGATTCTCCTTCTTCCTTCAGATAAACTCTTTTGAGTGGGCAAGTTTTGATTGGTTGATGTAACCACTGAGCAGAACTCTTTGTGCTTTTTTGCCACCAGGGAATTGAAATATATCCGGCGATCCCAGTACTTCTGAACGAAATGTATAGCCTTATAAATATGGTATAGGCTTCTTGCAAGCTTGCTTTACAACAATGAAACAAATGAAATGAATCGATGGACAAACAACAAGCTGTCAAACAATAAAATATTCTGATTTTGAAAACAAATCTTCAAAACAAACAAGAAACATACAAAACTTTCACAAATGGTTGCTTATCATTAAACGTTTTAACTGGTGAGCAGTTACTATCGCCATACCTCGTTTTCTTCATAATGCTGCAATTTTATTATTTTGACAGCTCGTTGTTTGTCCATCAGTTCGATTTATTTGTTACATTGTTGTAGTTCGGCTGTGACGTCAGTTGCAATTGTTCCCTATATCACGTTCAGGTTGTTTCGTTTTACTTGGGTTAATAGACCTTTTTCAGAATTGATCTAGGATCCTTAGATAGAGCTAATCACTCATTGACTAGGTCGTCAATGACAACAATGCACGACAGTGAAATATGTGCCTTAACATAGCTATCAAGGACCCTTAGATAGAGCTAATCACGGCCATCTAGATCGGCAATGACAACAATGCATGACAGTGAAAATTGCACCTTAACATAACTATCAAGGACCCTTAGATAGAGCAGATTACGGCTTTCTAGATTAATTCTGAAAATCATCTATAGTAGATGTAGACAAATAGCAAAACTTGAATACACGCATCTTATAATCCAGTATAATATGCATTGCAAGGTATATGGAAATAAAAATACTGTAAGAAGTAGACAATAATGGACGGCCATTACAAACCCTTACATCCTGTTATCTATGCCCGTCTACAAAGCCAGTAAAGTAGTGCGGGTAGATCAACAAAACCTAGAACAGAGAGAGCTGTCCTTTTGGAACGTCGCGAATCATCTACAAAAAGAGAAATAAAAATAGTTAAAAGCAATTCGCGGACAAAAACGGGGCACAAATTGTATCATCTTGTAAATCACTCCCTTTCTTCAAGTGGCGATCTTGACATTAAAAGAGCTTTTGCCACCGTTCCGGCATTCTTTTGTCCACCGGAGTCGTTCTTTATAATTAGGTCATTCCGTCCATTTCATCTCTTGTTGAAATCACCGACACTATCCCTCTCTGTATTAATAATGGTATCGTTTATCGGTTTAATCTGAATCGTGCTATGATTCAGCCTAACAAACTTGTAGGGCACAAAAAGGCTGTGTATTAAATGTGTTGTTGCAATACACCTTTCACAATTTAGCTACGGGTAATTTGAAAATCGGAAATATTTATTGGAACAGGGGCACATAACAAGAAAGAGCATTTTATTATCTCAGGGATGTAATGTTTTGGTTTACTTTTAGAGCATTTTAAAGCAATATTTATCGACTGAAACCGGAGGCCGGATTCACAAGAGGTCTTATCTTAAGACAGGCCTTAAGTCTAACCATGGTCTAACCAAGTTACTATTACAAGTACATGGTCTAACTGTACCGTATAGTCATTGAGTGTGTTAGTGTAGGGTAGAGACCCAGCGGCCATCAAACTTAATGGTATAGTTGCTTTGCTTACTATTATAAATCCATGGTAGGAACTTGAAATATATAAAGCAACGCGGCCTTTCAAGTTTATTGTTTAATTTCCTAACACCTTCACACATTTTTAAAACAGACAAATGTGCATGTCAAGGTAAGTAATCGATATCTATTTACGCGTACGTTCACACTTTTAAATCATAGGCGCATTGCTACCATCTTTCAACAAAGATAAGAACAAATCAGACTACGTAGGGCTAAATTTCTGTCTCAAATTTTTGTTATATTCTAGGGTTTCTTAGCGCGGACGTTGAGTCGAGGTTATGTGCACGTCTTTATCGGCCAATGACGTGCAGCCATAATCTAGTGGTCCTAAAGTTAGGCCCAGCTGAGTTGTTAAGACGTTTTGTGAATCCGTGCCCTCTCAGCGGGGGGGGGGGGGGGGGGGGGGGGTGAGATACAGCCGTAATGGCGGCCGATGTTGGATCGCAAGACAGATGACGGCGAGGACGCGTGCTCGGATTACCCAGCCGATATTCTTCTTCGTTAAAATGATGTATCGCGTCACATTATGCGGGCTTATCAGCTTTGCGGTAATTAATGATATGGAACAACTCGAGGCTTCCTATCCTCTTAACAAGCAATACTACGCGGCGACAGTGAGGGGATGAAGGGTTATACACATTGGAAGCGGGGGGAGGGGATTGGGTGTACTATGTCCAGGGTTCCCTACAACCTGGAATGTCAGGGAAATAAAACACTTTTCAGGGAAAGTCAGGGAAATGAGCAAAAAATCTATTAAGGGTGTGTTCCAACTTGACGTGTTTCGTAGTGGCCTAAGCTTAGTTATACTAATCGAAAGGAAGTGACGTCACAAGCAGACGACCAATGCTTCTTAATTTGGCTAGAGGTTAGTGGATAGTGGGTAGTGGCCGAAAGTTTACACTACGACACCGACTAACCCACTAAACCAAGATGGTTGATACAAGCCATCACAGCTGATACTTTTAGGTTAGGAAAATACCCATCCAGGTATTGAATGTAAGTGGAAGTATTATTATCGTATTTCTTTCTTTAAGATGATTGTTAACAATTAACTTTTTTGTTAGCATACTAGGGGGAGTGTCCAAAGCTATTAGTGTTTAGTGTGTAGCAGGTTAGTGGTTAGTTGTTAGCAGGCGAAAATCAAGTTGAAACACACCCTAAGTCAGGGATAAGTCAGGGAAATTTGATGTGTCAGTGTCCAGTGTTGCCACCAAGCTGCAGTATTCGAGGAATCCAGTGGCGAAATAGTGGTGCGAACGGTTGTGACTAAGGGGAGGAGAAGACCATATTTTAATAAATCTTAATCTGTTTATAATGTTATGTATCTATGTAATATTGATATAATAACAGGAATAGTGCAGTAATAAAATGACGAACAGTAGAAAACATTGAATAACAGTAATGGCGTCGAACGTCGCGTTGTGTACGACATGTAAGTCGTTAGATGACCGTCGGTCGATTTCAACCATGTGTAAGTGTATTTACTTTCTCCATTGCTTTAGGTGTATTGGTTCGAATACTTTAAAACTCCACTTGATATAAACAATCTCGTAGGCGAGGTAGCTCTCAACCCATCTTGCGATAACGATTGCGAAATCCAATCACGAACTTAATTGGCGCAAAAGTGTCCGTCCTACTGGCCTCTATGGGCCGCGTTGTGAACTTATTGAAAGACGCAGCCTCCGTAGGTCGACCAATTAAACCCGACTATGGATAGTCCTCGTAAAAGTTTCCACGAGTTTGAGATCAGACCGATTAGCTGGTTTTGTGACGATGTCTGTATTTCTCTCTTTAGGGTCTAAGGCAGAGCACACTTGAATTTAATGGTAGTATTTCAGGCGGGATAAAAATGTCTGGCGCTTTGGATTGGTAAAGTTGCGTCGCGTTACACTAGTCTCAACGAAAGTATTCGCATACCGATCTCAGGTCATTGTCTACTGCGCAATTGAAAGAAAATCAACATATATGTAGTTGAGAAACTGTAAGAATGACGGCCCCCTCTTCATCCCCTCCACTGCTACCCGACCCCCATCAACTCCGTGAAACAACAAACTGAACAACTGAAACAGACTGATTTTCAGTTACGTATTTCATTTTGTCAGGTTGTCACGGAGTTGAGGGAGGTCGGGTAGCTGTGGAGGGGATATGGAGGGGGCCGTCATTCTTACAGTTTCCCAACTATACCTGGCGTTCTTTCACACATTCGTAAATGCACGGTTCGGCTTAGTCGAGTATATACACAGGCGGTTTGGCCACACCCACCGTTACAGATAACCAACGGAAGGTCTAAATTTATCCCCAATGGACCTGTTTAGATTAGATGGTATAGGAATTAGCTAAGTAGAAACTTAAGTCGTCACCTTGGACTCGGCTGCGTCGTAAGCATCAGAATACGTTCGTTGGGGCAACTATAACTTGCAAGATGGTGTCGTCATGAATAATGTAATAGAAGTGACGTATGTGAGAACCCTTACCAACCTATCAGACCAGATGCAGAGTCTGTACTTGAAACTGAACTTGACTTGATCGTCAATGCTATAGTGTTACTCAAAATCAAGTGGAGACTGTGCATACATCTAGTTGCACCTCGTTCTCATGTGCCTCTGGTATTGTAGTGATACTATCAGCACGACTGAATATTAATTAATGCCGCTATATAGTTAACTAGTCGCCCGTTAATTAGTAACCCATGTAGAAGTTATGCAAAGCGATTCATCAATGTGTAATTAACTTTGGATTACTACCCCCAGAGTTTATGTCCAAATACAGCCACCTGGATGTGACCTAGTTTTTGATTCGGGGGGGTCGTGTATAGGCTTCTTACAACTGGCTACTTTCTTATAGTCACAAAATATAGGCCTATAGTTGAACGTGGAAATAGTTGACGCTTCAATCAGTTGTTGAGATAAATCAGCTGTGAAACGGTAGATGTTGTATTAGTGTAGAGGGGCATTACGATGATCTCCGCTTAGTTATAACTTATATATTATATGCGGGCACGTCGAATAGACGATTTTCAGAATTGGTCTAATTTTTATAAGGGCCGTGATTACCTCTATATAAGGGTCCTTGATAGATCAATGACAACAATGCTCAACAATTACCACCAGTTTTTAAATGTGAATTTTTCACTGTTGAGCATTGTTGTCAATGACGATTTAGAAGAGATTAACTCCGTCTAGGGCCTAGATCAATTCTGAAAATCGTCTATGAAATAGTGAAGTGACGTATGTGACAACTACCAACCTAAATCTAGTTGCATCTCGTTCTCATGCCTATAAGGCATTGTAGTGATAATATCGCAGGTCTGTTGTCAGGCGTGGTGCGGCCGCATTTCAACCTCGGTCGGTGCAGTCAATGTAGTGCAGACAAAAAAAATTAAACAGGTATGGAGAAATTCCGCGGCGAATACCGTTAAAATAGACCGCGTGGAGCGATCGTCTCTCCTGAAAATAAAACTTCTTAGAGCTTGGCTGCGTGGTCAAGCCAGGGTGCGCGTTGACGCGCTGTGACGGCGTTGTAAGGGGTTGACGTGGGTGGAGGGGTGGAGGGTTGACACTTCGCAACTGTTGTTTCACGTTGTTATAGGAGGGCAACGGCCCCGAGAGTATAACGACCATGTTTACGTCGTATGGCCCCGTCATTCGGAGGACGTCTGCGGTGATATGATGGCCCACGGGTGGTGGGAGGGGAGCGTCTTCTGTGATCTGACAGACAGACAGACAGAGAGATAGAGATCCGATGAAGAACTCTCTCTCTCTCTCTCTCTCTCTCTCTCTCTCCCCCCCTCCCCCTCCCTCCCACCCACCATCATATACCGTATCCAGTTGTCTCAATCTGCTTGCCAATGGCTCTGCTGTCAAACTGAGTGTTCGTTACGCGCCACGCGTGGAACAATGCACGTTTATCTCTGTCTGCATGGCCATATACGCTACTATACAGCGTAAACGTAATGAAGTGCGCACATTTCAAGTAGTGAGCTGTACAAATCGCTGCTCACTTCACACGTCAGAGCTCGTTACTTCGCGCGGCAGGTTGTTGGTTGACGGTTGTTGGTTGTTACTGACGCTATTTTTTTGTTTTGATTGTGTTCTTTTTCGTAGCGGCAGATTTAGAAACGGTGAAATTAAATTGTTAACAGATTTCAAACAAGTAGATTTGCAGTTAACGTGACCCATTTTCGGTTATTGGATTTCAAAGCAAATGAAGTTGACGAATAGTAATTCATTTACAGGTGTTTAGTGACGATGTAGTCAGCATTTAGAGTCGAAACCAACCTGAACCCGAAAACTGAGAAAAAATTAGCATTTTACTATCGACTCATTATTTTTTTTTCTGGTTCGATCACTCAGCTCTATATTCCGGTGTAGGGTCATGAAATTCGGGTTTCGGGGTCGGGGGCAAGTTTTGTTTTTTGTTTGTTTTTTGTATTCGTGTGGACGAAGATTGTGCCGGTTCCAGCACTTGTAAATCAGTTTCTATTATGTCGCATCCAATGGACAGGGTGACTCATTACTCCCTCCAGAAGAATTATTAGTTATTATTACCGTACTTACTTTGGTACAATCATTTCGAGTTCAATTGCAATTTGTCTATGTTAAGCTATCTTTCGGATACTTGTAAACAAAATTCGCAAGTGTGTGCGAAAAACGGAGACAGCTAAGCCCCCTTATTGCTGTATAGGTCCACCCAGCCTGCGGAACTCCCCATTGTTGTGTGTTAAAATTGCTTCAAAATATGTTTAGATTGTCCCAAATGTAAATCAAAGTAATGCCATCCTGTAGAGAGCGCTGTTTAGCGCTCTTTCTTATTAATGTTTCTTTGTTCCAATCAATATTTTCGTTTTTCAGGTGTTCTTAATTATATTTTGTAATGTGTTGTTTCAGGACATCTGTCACACCTATTTAATTAAGAACATCTGAAAATCATAAATATTTATTGGAATAACAAAAACATTCATAAGAAAGAGCATTAAATTCTCCGCAGGGTGACAAATTTTGATTTTCTTTTGGAACAATTCAAAAGCACTTTTAAGCAATTTTTACAGACTAAAATCGGGTGTTGCGCAAGGTAGGTGAGCATACAACCTTAGGCCCGGTTTTTCAATCGGTTAACGGGTCGATTACGGGGCCATGGGTATTTCTTATACTATCTTTGGACGTGGCCGACGTTAGCTGACGGTCCGTAATCTGTAACTCAACGAACCCTATGCAGATAACGGACCGTCCGTCAGCTAACGGCCCCGTTAATGCCCGATTGAAAAACCAGGGCCCGGATTCACAAAAAGTCTTAACAATTTGGCCTAACTTTAGGACCACTACGCCATTGGCTGATACGGACCTGCACATAGCCTCGACTCGACGTCGCTAAGAAACCCTATAGTAAATAACAAACACTTGAGACAAAAATTTAGGCCCTGTCTGAGTTGGTCTTATCTTTCTTCAAATATGGTGGCAATACGTCTATGACTTGGAAGTGTGAACATAAATAAATATCGTTTACTTACCTTGACATACACATCATAGAGAAATAAAACATACACATTTCTCTGTTTTTAGAATGTGGAGGTATAAGAAAACAAAACACTAAACTTTAAAACACCGCCTTGCAATATTTTAAGTTCACTGTGATTTCCATGAAAGTAGCTATCAATTGGGCTGTGTAGTAGGCCTACCATGGATTTATAAAATAGGGAGTATTCAATAGACGTCACGTGGCGGCCATTATGAGGTACACATTGCTTGTTTACCTTCGTTCTGTCAATAGAAGAAACATAGGTTATCCAGGAAAAATCACAGTTTTAAGCCGTTTAGATTGATGTGTGCAGGTAAAAGTTCAAGAAAATGATAACAACAATGAAAACAAATGATAAAACATGCAAATGATTGTCTTCAAACAGAGTTTACGCGTGCTTTTTTTGTTTTTAGTCATAATACGGAACCTTTGTTTGAAAACAGTTGATGTGTCAGTCAAAGGACATCTGCAATATTGCAACAATGAAGTGTCGGAAGAACGTAAACAAATGTTTACAGAGTACCTCAGTATGGCCACCATGCGATACCGGAAATGACGTTATTGCATACTCCCTATAGGGAGCTTGCAATAGCGTCATTTCCGGTATCTCACGGTAGCCATACTGAGGTACTCTGTAAACATTTGTTTACTTTCTTCCGCCATTGCATTGTTGCAATATTGCAGATGTCCTTTGACTGACATATCAACTGTTTTCAAACAAAGGTTCCGTATTATCAAATACCTTAATAGGAATGACTGAAAACAAAATAAGAACGCGTAAACTCTGTTTGAAGACAATCGTTTGCATGTGTTATCATTTTCTTGAACTTTTACCTGCACACATCAATCTATACGGCTTGAAACTATGATACTTCCTGAATAACCTATGTGTCTTCTATTGTCAGAACAAATGTAAACAAGCAATGAGTACCTCATAATGGCCGCCACGTGACGTCTATTGAAAGCTACCTATAGGCCGGACGCCGTAACAAAGAAGGTTGTGTCGTCACAACTAATTACTCTGGCCGGCGTAGTGATATGGGACGTTTACGCAGTGCTCATCCGCGCACTATACCTGTCAGAGAGATAATACACTGATTGGCAAGGCGGTGTTAGAAAATACTAGCTGTGGTAGGCCGTGACTTAAAAATACTACCATCAAGAAAGCTTTGACTTATGTGTGTTGCTAGAATACTTGATGTATTTCTTTGTCATTTGATGGTCTGTTGTTTTTATTGCCGTTTCGTGTTTGACAGGAGTTGAGTTCACGCGGGGGAAACATGGCGGCGTTTTTTCTATAACTGTGACGCCCGTGTTCGGCTGATTTACCCTGTAATATTATTTATGAAAATTTATTACCGATATCAAGAAACATTGACACTGAAAACATTACTCGGGATCTTTCAGAGTGGTCATATGCGTTCCCTGTGCCTTTAGGGTACGACAATATGCAGACAGTCAAAGCAAATGACAAAGGTAGGTCGTCCGTAGCTGTTCCTTCTTCATACCTTCATGCCTAGCATGATGGGATGGAACTACTTTAAATTTTCCCAAACATAATTAAGTAGTTGTTAATTTATAAGTGAATATAATAAATTAGATAATAAGAAACTAAAGTTTATTCCTGCATAATTAAACCGCAAACACATACCAAGAGGGAGAAAAATAGCATTTAATCCAGGGCCCATGTCCACCAACCTATGAAATAACAATACATGTTTACTTCTGGTAAGGCAATGAGTAGTAGTCTACATTTAAGTTAGTATTACAAGGTGTGAGGTCACTTGCTATTACATCATCCGTGACGACACAACCTTCTTTGTTACGGCGTCCGGCCTATAGTACATACAGTACAGCAGGACTTAGGACCTGTCCTAAGTTAAGACCTTTTGTGAATCCAGCCCCCGATCTTTGTAAAGTTAAGAGAAATAATATCCGCCCACCTACCTTGCCCGTTTACCCGGGAGTATGTGTGGGGGTGGGCGACGTGTATTACATACCTTACATACCTCCCTCGTCGCAGAGGTTGCGATTCTACCGTGTCAACGGTTATCGATCTCCTAATGGACAATTCTTCGTGTCCGAGAGAACCCTGGACATATAATACACCTGTCCGCTTCGGCTTTATTGAATCTGTCCGGCCGTCGTTTCGTCGTTGTCGTCAAAATCGAGCACAAGGCGAGAAACGACATAAATGTTTTATGTGGAACATTTTACGATCCGCGAATAAAAATAATGATAAATGTGTCGAAGTAAGAGTTCCCCTTCCGTGTAATAGAAAGTTGGAAGACGTTACAAGCGCGGGTGTTGGTGTGATGTATTGTAGATATAAGGGAGAACGAATGAGGTTGAGGAAAGGGGGGGGGGGGGGGGGCAAGAGGTATTCATTAATGCTACGTCCACACGTGTCATTTAAGTGGCTGTGCTTTAAAGTACTCTCATTTAACAACCACTACACGTTCATATTTAAATGACATTCTCAACTCTACAAAGCTGTGGATTAAATGGCGGTGGAGCGGGAAACGTCACGTGTAGTCCTAGTTATATATGTCATATTTACTGTTTAACCCCAAACCTGAATTAACGCCGAGATTTCCTCGGCTCTAAAGTTTAGGTTGCGTCGAACACGATTATTAATTTTGGATGATGTCGACATGACTGGAGCCGATTGGGCGCAAAAATATGTAGTTTGACAGTGGACACTTCAATTTAGAGGTTATGTTTTATTGTTTATGGTAGTCTCACTGCCACCGAATTTTAGAAAAGTAACATTTCAAGAAGGCCGCCAGTCATTTAAGATGGGGTCCTGCAGAACTTTAAATGACACCTGATTTAAGTGAGTGGAGTATCGACAACACAGTCATTTAAAGGAGACACTCATTTAAAGTAGTCATTTAAATGACACGTGTGGACGTAGCATAAGAGTGGTTGAATGCTGACGTCATAGATAAAAGTGTCGGAGCCAATCAGCGGGCGGCTTTTTTCGAATACAGACATTTGTTTGGCCAATGCCTCACTCTTCTATGACGTTAGCATCCACAAGGTTGCTGTGGTACGACTTGATAAGGTATCTGAAAGAATTATGTTGCTATGTGCTGAGGTCACTAAGTTGGTCTACTAAGGCCTGGGTCCAGAGATGTCCCCTAGTTGGAGTTCCCTAGGGTAGGGTTGCTATGGGATTGACGGTTTAGCCGCGGTCGCTTAGCCGGTTCCCATACGAGCACCGAAGTTAAGCAATCTCGGGCTAGGTCAGGAGGTGGATGGGTGACCATTCTCCTCTAAAACACTAGTTACCGTTGGTTAGAGCAGATTGGAGGATTCAAAAGCTTGTGTAACAGCTTCGTTCTCCTCGTCAACTGCTCGGCAGTCCAGGTTAGTGGAGGAACCTGTATGACTGGTCAAAGTTACACCGTCCTTTCGGATGGGACGTAAAGCTGGTGGCCCCCTTGGTACTTTTCGACAGGCGTAGGCAACGTGCCGGTACTGGGTTTCCCCTCCTCCCTTCTTCATCATCATGCATCGTTGTTAATCATCCGTTGTTATAATGGTCACTGTTAAATGGCATAAAATGCTGTATGGGGCCAGTTCATAAATAAATAAATAATTACATAATTTTATTGCAAGCTATTTGGCATAAGTAAAACAAACTCCTTGACAAGGGGACATCTGTTCTGTCTGTCAGTTGGAAACCGTGCCTT
The DNA here is from genome assembly GCA_945910005.1 of Isoperla grammatica. Lineage (NCBI taxonomy): Eukaryota > Metazoa > Arthropoda > Insecta > Plecoptera > Perlodidae > Isoperla > Isoperla grammatica. The sequence goes on from OX246738.1 coordinate 102,225,083, forward strand.
TTCTCGCACCTCGCATGGGAATGAAACCCATAGTCAGATAGCAGGTCCATCACCCCATTCAATTAAATTCATTATCTCGCATCTCTGAGCTCTCCGATCGTCTGAGTACAACGCAATCTTTTTCCAATTCATATTTTATCTGGCGTTATATTTATTTCCCCGAGAGATGTATATTGAGTTGAGTTGATATTCATTGTGTTGGTATTATTGAGATGGATGGTTCTATTGGAGAGCCTTCCTAATGAAACACTTTGAAGAGCAGTGGCGTACCTCACGACAAGGCAGTGGCGCGGGTAGACATTAAATACAAAATAAAAATAAATTCGTATTTATAGAGTCTATACCCACTCAGTAACAAGACTGATTTTCAGTGGGAGATTTTAATTTAAAGCGACTTAACCAACACTCCAACCAACTTCTCCAATTCCACCAACACTAGGAACTCCCTCTGCGGATGTCTCGGTCTTATTTCTTGCGGTTTACAATAACTGCACGTAATCATTTTCGTAAACTGTTTTGGGTGATATACGTGATAAAACTATCATATTTCACAAGCACAGTATATGAATCAATGATATTCAACAGCTATAGTAGGCTAGATGCGCAACCCAGCAGCCACAGGCGTGTCAATTAGAAGCCATCTTGAATTGGGCAAATACCACAGGCGGGAATAGAAGTCTCTAACGCCACTTTCTGCCGCTCGCAGCGCTAGCAGTACTAAAAGGTCCAAATTAGCATGTAAACTGCCCAATTCAAAATGGCTTCAATTTGCTACGCTCGCTACTGAGTGAAAGGTTGGGGGACTGGTGATCTAGCCTACTATAGGTGTTACATATCATTGATATGAATCTATACATTGCATTATCGAACTCCACTGGACAAGTTGCGCACGGCGACACTAGCGTGGCGTAGCGGATTGGGTTGACATACGTTCTTTACGATTATAATATATTTACAGGTCGTAGTAGTACTACTTTATCGGCTCTTCTTCTACAACCCCAGGCCAAGGTAGGTACTGCGCGCGCATGTGTTTGCAGCAAGAAAATATCTTCAGTTACGGTATAGTGGACCCAAGATTACTTTACACCTGCTTTCGTCACATCCGGGGCAGTCGTAGCCTACCAGCGAACCGCCCGAGACACACCCGCGCAAATACCGATCGCTGATTGGCTACGAGCCCGTCGCCTGTGACGAAAGCATGTGTAAGGTAGTCTTGGGACAACATATACTGTATAGATTTTTATCCTGTGTTATATACGCTAGAATATTCTCAATTCTATTGACAGCTCAAATGTCGACACATATTTTGCTCGCCATTATGTCCGTTGACGTCAAATCAATTCACTCCCTATGTTCTGTTTTGCCCGTCTACAGTAATGCTTTCTGATTTGCTTACACGCTTTTTTCCCCGAAAGAGAATGTCCCATTTTTCTTGAAAGCGATCTCACTGCAATATTATATTGAAGTTGTCTATAGCTGTGACGTCAGCTCACGCGTTTCGCCTCGTTTCACACGCGCCTCGGAACCACTTCGATATTAAAGCGCGCCCAGGTATAGCCCCGACGCGTTAACTTGCAAGGTGTTGTCGTCACGGATTATTTAATAGTGAAGTGACGCGTGTGACAACTACCAACCTAAATCTAGTTGCATCCCGTTCTCCTGCCTCAGGTATAACTTATTGTTGTGATAATATCGCTCGCATGTTGTCAGAAGTGGTGGGGTCGCATTCCATTCACGTCTCAGGCGCGACTTTCTGCCGCTCGCAGCGCTAGCAGTACTTAAGGGTCCAACTCGATCTTTACACCTCGTTTTCTTAATTCAAACATTCAAGCCGTTTATATATTTAATACTTTTAAATATAAATCATTCATTGTAGTAATGTTTTACAAGGTTTTTGACAGAGAATACCTTTGTTATAGATACAAAACAAACATATTGTCGTTTGACAGTTAGACAGTTGACTAACGACAATATTTAACATGGAATGAATTTTCAAAGTTGGATTTTTGAGGACAGGTGCTGCAACCTACTTCAGCTTTGACCTGAGACGCCCGGTATCGGGAAATCTCGAGGTGAATACCGTTGAAATAAATTGTGTGGAGCGACCGTCTCTTCTCAGTATTTTAGGCGACACCTTCCTTGTTACGGCGGCGCCAGTATAGCAGAAGGGTCTCTTCGTGTTTTCATTTTTATGGCCTACAATTTCCGGAGCTGCTTTTCATGGAAACTAATGAGACTGGGAGTCCACTTAGTTGTTCCTGAGTTGTTCCCGGTCGTCCCTCCAGGTAAATGTTTCCCCAGCTCGCCTGGCGGTAATAGGAGGAGACTCGAGCATGAGAGAGAGAGAGAGAGAGAGAGAGAGAGAGAGAGAGAGAGAGAGAGAGAGAGAGAGAGATTGTCTTTTAGATTGCCTTTATTTTTCAGGCGCGGTTTTAAAAATTAAGACCAGTTTGGCATTCCCTTACATCTAACCTTATAGACAATATAAACAAACGTTAACATAAGGTATTAATATTAAATTATACACTAGGTATTATAATTGCAATAAACATAATTAGTTAAACACAATTATTGCAAGGTTAGAAAATAGCACTAAAATTTGTTGAAACAATACAAGCTTAATTGTAAGCGTATAAGTATAACGCAAGTAGATGATAGGAATTAGAGAAGTAGAGCTGTGGCATTTTTTTTTTGTGATGCCACAAAATAATATTTCCCCCATATTTTTGTACTTCAATTTCTCCTGACATTTCGTAAACATCAACAATGTGGTATCTTCGTTGTTTGTATAATATGAAGTGTTACATATTTATTTATTTTAAACTTATTTTTGTGTGTGCTATTACTTTTATTTTCCATGTGCCGACCACCAGCATTGTTTTCATTACGCGGGCTTCCCAAACTATGTTTTCAGTTTGTTTTCATGTACACTTTATATATATTTTTCGTATCTCCATAAATATTATTTTTTTGTATTTTTTTTGTGGATTTATTTTGGGAACAAAATGATTATAAATCGAATTGATTGAATTGATCAGGTCACGTCCATAGACCTATCCCTTGGTATATTCGTAAAAACCCCAAATGTTTGAACACGCAAGCGCTCATTAAAATAAACCCCTATATTACACATCGTTTCATCGCTGCTTCAAGTAGCAGGTATTTACATTTTAGATGATTACTTATCGATTTCTTGTGCGCACAAAGCTAGGCTCCTTTGTGAGATGTTTTGTATATGACTAATAATTACCATAAGAAGTTGATTAATCATTCTCTGTAATTTACGTATTCATCGGAGCTGCTTTATTCGTAACAGCCAAGGATGAGGCGTGTAAGGGGAAGTTCGTGGATGACGTCTCGTCTTTGAGGGGAAGGTGTGTCACAGGGGTGGGCGTGTCCTTTTAGTATATAAGTTGCTCTTTATCTAACTTTCCTTTTAATGGTAATGCCTTTGTGTATACGGTTGAGGGTAGATTTGTTTGATAAGAACTACGATTGCTTGATTAATGGTGCTTAACGTCTCATATTTTTGCAACAATGGCTAATCGAGACGATGAGCGGGTGATAATGAAGATGAGAAAGATAATGATGAAGAATAAAGCCCTATCCGAATCAGATCCATTGTACGTCGCGTGGGTCGTCATATGGGAGTCCAGCAAGGGAGGGCAGGGCCAAGTGGGAGGAGAAATATTCAATGGGACAGGGTCTCCTTTCGTCGCCTCGTACGACTAGCAGAGTCACTCTGGGCCTATTCTTCCCCGGGCCCAGACGGGTTCTAAGTTTTAACCCGTTCGATTCGCTATTACGCGTGAGCCTTTTAATTTTCTTATGTGCAAATGTATCGGCTGTTCTTTTTCATAGTGAGTCCAACATTTGGTAGCTAGGCATGAATGAAAACCAAACTGTCATTGTGACAATTGTGCATTTTTATAAGCGGAGTTTAAAAATGTTTTTCTCAAAAAGTAGCTAAAACGGGAACATTTTGGAATTTAGGAAATATATTTATGGCTAATTAGTAGTAAATTGTAAGTTGGAGATACAATCGTTGATAATGTTAAACTATTTTTAGATTACTTTTCAAGAAAATGTGTAAGCATTCCCAAATTTTCGGTTTTATGTTTTGTTTTAAAATTCCCAAAAATGTTTGGGAAAAAACCTAAAATCTTTTGTTTTGTTTCTTTATTCTATTTGTCGCGTTATTTATAAGCTAAATAATTTCATAATTAAATCGGGAGTGTAAGAGTCAAAGTTAAGGGTAGTTATAACGGTTGCATTGTGAACAGCTTTGGGAAGTATGCGAGACTTTTCTCTTTTCTAATAATGATGTTCAATTCTTACAGGAAACTCAGCCCTAGAAGAAATTTTCTGAAGTGAATAAATATTTAAATTTTAAGAGTTTTGTAGACTTTAATTTTAATTTACAACAAAAATAAATTGGGTTCAGGTTGTGTCAAGTTCGGATTACATAAAAATGTGTTTTTGAAGTATACGTTCTCATTATTCATGTTGCTTCCCTAGTGTTTGTTTTCTATCTGTGTATTATTTTGGCAAGCGAAACACAGCAAATTCTTGCGCTGTTCATTCAGCCCATGTTGTAGGCCTACGATGTGTGTGAGCAACAAAGTTCCGTATTTCGCGACACTTCAATGCTTTATTGATAGGTACTATATATACTAGGAACAGTGTTGTGACTAGATAATTTATTTTTTATGTAGATAAAGATAAAGCTAATTCTCCAAAAAATTATCTAGATAAGATAAAAGATAAAGTGTAAAAAAAATATCTAGATAATAGGTAATAGATTAAAATAATTATCTAGATAATTTTGAAAAGATAAAAGATAATAATGATATTATTGAGTTATTGACATGTTTCTTAAAAAGCAATATTTACTTATTTTTTCCATATCTATCATAATGTGGATGGATTTTAAGGATGGGATAGTTAGGTTTATAGTTATTAGAGAATAGAGATACAGGACTAAGGATATTCAAAATTTCAAACTTTATTGTAAAAATCAGTACAAGATACAATACTATTAGGGTCTGTCAGGAAAATGTCTTAAGTTTTCAAAATGAAAATTCAATTAATTTAAACATGCTCGGTGTCAAATGTAAGATATAGTCTCCCAAACAATAATTTTTAGAAGTATAATACATAAATTTAAAAAAAATTGTTTTTGAAAAATGGTATATTTTATTATTATTTTGTATCTATATTATGGTTAAACATTTTATCTATTTTTTTTATCTAATAGCTTAAAATTTTAGATAAGATAATCTGTATTTTTATCTAGATAAAAGATAAAGATAGCACCAAAAAAATTAGCTTGATAAAGACAGATAACAGATTTTATCTAGATACGTTATCTAGATAATTTTATCTAGATAAGTCACAACACTGACTAGGAATGAGCAAACATCGATTTTATCGATCGATACTCGATATGAGAAAATATTTACGTTATCGATATTAATTTAAGCATCGAAAGTATCGATATTATCCATTAAAATAGATAAATTGCTTCAAAATAGCTTTGTCTTGACGCGCTAGCGAGAATCGGTACATCGGGGGCGGAAACGGCGCTTTCAGCAGCGTCTCAGACATAACTTGCGAATTATAAAAAATATCTCTTGCGAATATTTAAATAACACCTTTTTAAATGGAATTTTGGCTTAAAAACAAATTAAGAGAATTTAATTTTTTAAATTTCTTTTCGATATTTTAGATCGATAACGATTATTATTGCTATTCAATTATCGATACCCATATTTGGTAACGATGCCGATTGTAATAGTTACGCTCGATAATTGACGTCTTGTCCTTATTTACGAGCGTGATGTTTATACTAAAACGAACCGTCTATATTTGGTTCCAACCTAAGAAGCACTCTGCCAATCACCAACCTCAAAGGCAGGCGATGGTATTGTGGAGATCATAAATGTCAATCATCCCCATTATTCAACAAAGCACTCACCTTCTCAGTCGGTACCGACAGCTGAATGTGAAGGATGTCGCCGCGACTCGACTACGGACGGGTATCGCTCCCTGTATATAGGGGAAAGTCTCCTTTTTGTAACTGTGTGTCCACCCCGTTGACTGCCGCTTGAGATTTTAGACACGATTAACATTTATAACTGTCAACAAAGGAGGCGACGGCTAAGTCGCACATTGTGTGTAGTGATTGGCAGGGTGCTTCTTAGGTTGGCACGCAGAGTACATTGAAGGGTACGGGTCGACGTTTCGCCCGGTGGAACGTCGAGGCGCCCCCCAACCTCCCAGCATTCACGGCCCAACAACCCGGAAAATGTTCGTATAATTGGATGAACATGAGCCATAATTCGAACCAACCTTTTTTTTGGCAACGTGAATCTGTTCCGCATTCCGACAGTCTTTCTCAGAAAACAATTACTCTCTCTCAACAGCGATTCAACAGTGATTGAAAATAACACTGAAATACAGTTGCCTCTTTCTGGACACTCTTTTTTGTTTCTCAAACGAGCAACTCAGAGTTGAGCAACCAGCACAAGAGCCAAATGTGTGATTTGCAGAGCATTCGTACTACTTATCTCATTTCTACATTATACTTTGATCACGCTCGTATTTTGTGTCCGTATTCACAATGTTACTGTGATTATACGTACAAAGAGTTTTTGTTCAAATTCGATCTAGTTCGGACACAAACAATTTTTAAACAGGGACTAAAAATTACTTAAGATGACATTTTTTGTGAAGTTTAGAACCATGGCAAAGAGTAATCTGTACATTAATCTTACAAAACTCTTTGTACGTAAGACAACAGTTTAATTTTATATTGATTATTTTGGTCCATACCAAACCGAAATATTTGGATTTTTGTTTAATTTGACTATAGTACGAAAGTACCGCACGCCGGACGCTCAAAGTGGTTTTCTGGCCGCACCCGATCTCCCTATGACGACCCCTGGGATGTATAATGGATCTGATTTGATCGGAAAGCGTCATATGACCTATAAGCTGTCGAGTACGTCGTTAAACACCAAATAATCAATCAATTCAATCAATTTTCATGCGAGTATCCCTACGTCAAATTGACTACGTGTTGAGTAACGCTGACTTGCAAGCTTTACCCGAATGTAATTCGCAAACGCTGACGCCGCTAGCGATGAGTTTCCAACTGTCAAAGTCGAATCGAACTCTCGCTCGTAGCCGAGTCGAGTTTGATCGAGCGTCGCCACGCCGACAGCGAGACCCATCTAGCGGCCGCGTTTAGAACTAACGCGCTCAGTCGTATCCATCACGTGACTGTGTTGATTAGAGGATTGACTCGCTCGAATTAACTCTTTGACGATTTGTAGCAAAACACATGAGTGTGTGCGTGGAACACACATTATTAACATGTTAACCTGCAGGTTAACACCCGCTTTCCCCCGAATTAAGGCCAATGAGCAGTGGCGTAGCGAGTGGTGAGGGGGGGGGGGATGCTTGATTCCGCGCCCCAAAATTACAAAAGAACATTATTAATTATAATTATTTATTTATTCATGACATTAATATTTGTGTACTCATTTTATATAAGCCATTTTAAACTTGCATCTAATGGCTTCAAATTAAACGTGTAGCCGCTGCAAAATCTTGTTATTATTGAAAAGCAAGACTTCCCCCTTCCCTCTTCCGTACAGGTAGACTTGATCCCCCCACTACCAAAATCCTTTCTACGCCCCTGGCAATGAGTAGCTCGCAACATAAGGCTAGTAAAAGCACGTCAAATTAACGGTTTTTTATTGATGTCTTGAACGCTTCTCTTTAAAATGTACATAAATAGCTGCCCTCTTATCATTATATTATACTGTAGTTTGTTGCGCATGGTGCGGTAAGGCGGTACCCACAATATTGTCGGTATCGGGATCGCCATTAAAATCCAGAAATCGTGAAACAGTTATCTTACGTATAGTTCTTATGGCGCTGTACACAACTAAATCGTTAGATGTCAATGGCACGTCAACGTCTTGGTTATCTGCTAACTAAATCGTAATGTCACAATTGTGGATTGTAATGGGGAAATTAATGATAACGATCACGATATGCCAACAAAGCAATGCAGTACTAACCAGTAACCATATTAGGTATTTCTACGGTTTGTGCGGTTGTGGCTCGTGTTTATGTAACTTATTTAGAGTTTAGTTTGTATACTTACTTTAGTGTATTCGTCAATGGTTTTCTTGCGTGCAACTGCGATATCCTTGTGGTAGGCCTATATATATATTCTCAACCACAGTTGCTTTTTTTTTTTGGTTTGTACTCCCGACCACAGGCGTACGACTGTGATATCCCTGTGGTAGGCTATTAGTTATCTGTGCTATAAATATATTCATAAATTCTCAACCACAGTTGCGTTTTTTTTTTGTTTTTTTTTACTCCCGACCACAGGCAGACAGGCTTCGAGTCGAAACATTACGAAAGAAGAAAGTTCAGGGTTCGGACACTGGGCTCGGCTGGATTTTCTACCAACTTTACAAAAACAAAAATACCGACAACGGTAACCAATAAATGTATGTTTCTTCTTCTTCCAGGATGTTCCCCCGTCTCCGCCCCGCAGCAGCCAACCCATGAGGGAGTCTGAGCAGAGCACAGACGACGAGCTAAGCGGAGACATTCTAGAGGTGCGTAGGCCTACACGTTATAGTTGTCCCAAGACTACTTTACGGATGGTTTCGTCACAGGCGAGGAGCTCGTAGCCAATCAGCGATCAGTATTTGCGCGCGCTTGTCTCGGGCGGTTCGCTGGTTGGCTATGAGTGCCTCGCCTGTAACGAAAGTGGATACACGCAATGACGAAAGCTTGTGGGTGACCAGACGTCGTGCTTTTGACGGGACGGTACCGATTTTCAGCTTTGTGTCCCGTGTCCCGCCACACTTCCTGGCGGGACGCACTTTTGTCCCACTTTTTCAAAAAATGCAAAATCTTAGGTTTTGAATATGAACCTATAATATTGGACCTTATCTACGGGTCAGATAAATATAATAATAAGTGAAATACTCCTCTCCCCCCCCCCCCCCCCCCCCAGCGAGATGCAGGCAACTCGGTTACATTCACTGCTGCATGGCACGCGTCGACGAGAGGCAGGGTCAATAGAATTAATAGTATTAGTAGAACGTAGTATAAGGAGTATAGTACGCGCCCGTACTAAATATTATTTTTCCTAACAATATAAAATATTCAAGCGCCTTGAAACGGTAAAATCTCTTTTTCGAATTCATAGTCGGCCCATACAGCTAGGGGCATTCATTGTTGCTATGGATTTGTTTCATTGATGGGGAATAGCATGCACACAACTGTTACCTTGGTAACAATGGGCGCCCCTAGGTGTAGGGGCCGACTATGAATGCCATTATTGTAAACTTCTCGGTAAGCTTCTTCGGTGCCGACAATAATTGTGGCTAGGGCTTAGGCCATGTACAGCCTGAAGTATTTTAGGATATTCAACGACCTTGCGTAACACCTGACTTCGGTCTGTTAAAATTGCAGAATGGGTTTAAATTAGTGATGCGGACGATAATCGTATATCGATAAATATCGATAATATCGTATATCGATACGATACGATATGCGCCGTCGTATCGCGATATTCATGACGATATTATTTTGCACCCAGTATCATGATAAATTGTTAATACTTCATGGTATCGTCATAGTTTACAATTTCGCATGGCGGTTATTAACTTATTTGATTATTCTATTGATGTTAGCCGAGCATCCCTTGGCAAAGTTTGCATGCTGCTGTTCCCCCCCCCCCCCCCCCCCCGCACGCAATGTTGGCGGTAACACAGTAGTCGTCATTCGTCAATGTGTAATTCAAGATCAGCAGAACGAAACTGACTCGCCATCATTAGCAGACAGACCGCCCGCTCTACACTAAAAAATAAAAATAGAACTCCACTTCGTGTGTCCATGAGCCGCTTGCTAAAGGAAGACGGACTATCTTTAGGCCTCGATTACCTGCACTCATTCATTGACTTCCTTCCGAAAAGTCTGCATTGTTTGACATCTTTCAAGATCCAAATCTACGTTTCACTGCTCCGCTGCCTCAACCCCCCCCCCCCCCCCCCCCCCCACCCATCCCGTCCTTCACCAGCCGACAAACCGGTTTGTTTGGCCATCGGCTACAATCACAATGCGCTATTTATTTGCTATTATCGCGATAATATCGTATCGCGATATTATTATATGCTCACGATATTATCACGATATATCGTGATATATTGTGGGAAAAAATGCGATTATCGATATGAATTTATTTATCATAACGCATCCCTAGTTTAAATTGGCCCAGAAGAAAATAAAAAATATGTCATCCTATAGAGAATGTAATGCTTTTTCTTATGAGTGGTTCTTTATTCCAAGAAATATTTCCGTTTTGCAGATATTCTTAATTAGGTGTGAAAGGTGTCCAGCAACATCACATTACAAAAGTTAATTAAAAACATCTGAAAAACGGAAATATTGATTGGAACAACGAAAAATTCAAAAGCAAGAACACTAAATTCTCTACAGGATAATGACATTTGTTGTTTTGCATTTGGGACAAGTTAAACACATTTTAAAACAATTTTAATGGACCGAAATCGGAAGTTCCGCAGGCTAGGTAGACATATAGCCTTAACACCGATAGAGGTGGCTCAGCGGTAAAACGCGAGACTCTAATTCGGGAGGTCGCCGGTTCGATTCCGCGGCCACCGGCAGTCCTGACTGAAGGTTTTTTCCGAGGTTTTCCTCAGTCGTAAAGGCGAATGCTGGGACTGAGTCATACTATCAGCCCTCGGACATTCCTCCCCAGCTATCCAAACACCCTAATAACCTAGTTAGTCACCTGAAGAGGGGCACATCGGGTAAAGCTGGTGTGCACCCTATAACAGGGATTCCTACAAAAAATTATCAATTATAACCTTAACATTGTATTGTTCTCCAGCTGATCCGGTTCCTGTGTCAAGTAGATATATAGGAACTAGAGACAGGGTGCGAATTGACAGCTTGACAGAGGGGGAGATGCCCAAGTATAGTACCTAGGTGGACTTTAAGGGGTCTGAGGCAAAGCCCCAGCCGCCAAAGGCAAAATTTTCTTGGAGGTATTATTGCCCTCGAGATGGCCTTAGAAGCGATCTGAGAGTCCACTGGTTTGTTCAAACACTTCCTGGCTAGGAATATAAAGTCACTTGACATTATATGAGATGAGATGGGTATCCAGAGGTGGGGATTTAGCCATCCCCGGCGGGAATAGCTTCCAGTAAAACAGAGCCATGGATGAAATTACCAGCGGTGGGGAAATCTCTCCCCATCAATTAGCATCCTGACTAGAGAACTGCTACTTCGTAAGCCTAGTTACGTCGAGGCAACTCTAACATCCAAGTGTTCTCCACAGCTGATGGTTCCCGTGTCTACGGAGCGACTGATCACGTCGCAGCCGTCGGGAGACACTGACGATGACCTTGAAGACGAAGAGATCGCCGCCTGCTGGGCTTCCGACGTGCTCCAGCTTCCTCCCGCCCTGGAGCTGGACGTGCGGTTACGCAAGGGGGCCGAACCTCTCGGTAAGAACAACAGTATCATGTTCATATCATGAGCGCCGTGCTTCCGACGTGCTCCAGCTTCCTCCCGCCCTAGAGCTGGACGAGCGGCTACGCAAGGGGGCCGAACCACAGTATCATGTTCACGCAACCCAGGAACACAGTATGGTGTGTTCTTGTTTGGCCTATGTTTGATTTGCCTAGGCCTACTCGTGGTGGTATTTCAGGTGTAATGGTTTGCTTTGCAATTACGTTACTTCCGTGCTGTGAAATGTGAGTGTTACCTCTGACGGTGGACTGCGTGGACAAGGGAGTGAACGGAATGTGGTGTTACTTCCGTGCTCGGAAATGTGAGTGTTACCTCCGACAGGTCTGACTGTGGACTGCGTGGACAAGGGATGTGAACGGAATGATGGTGTTACTTCCGTGCTCTGAAATGTGAGTGTTACCCCTGACAGGTCTGACCGTGGACTGCATGGACAAGGGAGTGAACGGAATGTGGTGTTACTTCCGTGCTCTGAAATGTGAGTGTTACCTCTGACAGGTCTGACCGTGGACTGCGTGGACAAGGGAGTGAACGGAATGATGGTGTTACTTCCGTGCTCTGAAATGTGAGTGTTACCTCCGACAGGTCTGACCGTGGACTGCGTGGACAAGGGAGTGAACGGAATGTGGTGTTACTTCCGTGCTCTGAAATGTGAGTGTTACCTCCCACAGGTCTAGCTGACCGTGGACTGCGTGGACAAGGGAGTGAACGGAATGCTGCTGTTACTTCCGTGCTCTGAAATGTGAGTGTTACCTCTGACAGGTCTGACCGTGGACTGCGTGGACAAGGGAGTGAACGGAATGCTGCTGTTACTTCCGTGCTCTGAAATGTGAGTGTTACCTCTGACAGGTCTGACCGTGGACTGCGTGGACAAGGGAGTGAACGGAATGTGGTGTTACTTCCGTGCTCTGAAATGTGAGTGTTACCTCTGACAGGTCTGACCGTGGACTGCGTGGACAAGGAAGTGAACGGAATGATGGTGTTACTTCCGTGCTCTGAAATGTGAGTGTTACCTCCGACAGGTCTGACGGTGGACTGCGTGGACAAGGGAGTGAACGGAATGCTGGTGGTGACGGTAACGCCCGGTGGCACCTTCGCTCGGGACGCCCGGATCGTTCCCGGAGACTTTCTGCTCTCGATGAACAACGAGAGTCTCCGCAAGGTGACCAACTCCCAGGCCAGGGTCATCCTACGCAGGGCGCAGCTCCTGTCCACCGACATAAGGTAACCCACCTGCGTGGTTTTGTTTGTTTGCAGACCTGGTTAAATTAATTTTGAAAAGTAGCGAAATTATGTTACTTATTACCGGAACCAAAATGTAAAAAATTACCGTCACGCTACTTTAAAAAAAAAATGTAATTAAATTGCATTACTTTTTATGTACAAAGTATAGTGATTACTTCAATATGAGTTTCAAAATTACTTTCAAAATTAACGAAAATGTAAACAATTACCGTGAGGCTACTTTAAAAAAAATGTAATTAAATTGCATTACTTTTTATGTACAAAGTAGTGATTACTTCAATAATACTTTCAAAATTACTTTCAAAATTAAAAAAAAAATCTCCTTTAGATTATACCTTATCATCGCAAGAATATTGAAGAATGATAAGGAAATAAAAATACGTACTTTGAAAAGCCACATAATGAGCAAGGTACTAATTGTAAATCTATGTGTCATTTATTTATGTCTTTAATTAAATCAATAAATCAATGAAAAATTAAACGAGTTGTGCAGAGTATATTTTCAAGCAAACCACACAGATTGCTCACTATTGTATCCATGCAGTGGTAGAGATAGCTTATCTCACTGATAACAATATCACCCTCCTAATATGAAGTTTTAATACACTAGACAATTAGGCCATTTGTGTGTGGGTGATTAGTTCAAGCATGCAGTTCTATTACATCTCTCATCTGATCATGAGATGGGATGACTGTTCCTTAGCGCTAATCAAAGCTAGCAACCCGATTGCCCGGACTATTCCAACGCAGTTTCAATTGTCAGCTTTCAGAACCTTGATTTGAAAGTCTAATCGAATGTGATTGAGTTAACCTTGCAGGCCAGACACTGCCGGCTGTGACGTTATTACGTGTGCCTCTTTCGTATTCATGTCACTTAGCTAAATGGTTGACTTTGAAAGGGTATAGACATCAGTGCGTCGCGTAGCCTTTATCTTAACCATGCCACTTCGTACAACCAGACGACGTAATATTAGCCATTTAGTTCTACATATCAACGGCGTTAGTGCTCTTTGGTAAGAAACATTTCGGAAGCAGTTGTGGGAGAAATTTCACGTCAATATAAATTGGAATCCAAACAAGTGTCTTTATAATCTCATTAGAATGTGGTGGGGGGAAAGTGGGGGAGGGAGGGGGTAGAGGGGAGATTAACAAGATTATGCTGGGTGTTACTCGTCATGTTGGTTGGTGTGTAGTGAGACATTTCAAAGCCATTTTGTGGTTGGCCTGCAATGAACATTTACATTATACATCACTCTCGTGCGTTCGTCTGCATAATTAGCTGTAATTACGATAAACTTGACATTGACGGCTTAGATTAGAAACAAGTACATTCGAAACAAGTAAGTTATGCAAATTAAGACAACACTTAGTATAATGGGATTTGTATTAGTTCTTGATGAATAGTTTATGTTTTGCCATGCAATTACTTCTCAGTTCAACTTTTACATAAAGAAATGTATCTGAAATATGTTTGGTTTCCACATCGAGTCTATCGTTTTGATGTGAAATCACGGTCAGTCAGTCTTTGATGTTAAGCTTGTCTTTGTGTGTTACCTTGATCGACGTACGGGCAAATAGACTCGCTCGCTTGTTTTCAGCGTGACGTACATCCCTGGAGAAGTTGCCACTGCCTACCGGAAGTCACTGTTACGAGAGGACACCGCTACTGCGCCTGCTAAACAGGCCATGCAGATATCTCCCAGGTGAGTCTACCTTAACAAACTCTCTCTCTCGCTCTCTCTCTCTCTCCTTCCTTGATTTGCTGTTGTCTAATGAAAACGGAATTATTTTGCTAAAGGTCGGTTTATACACTTTCAAGTTGCCTTGATTTATGATTTAAGATTTTATTTTCCTAACTGTTTTACTTAGGATCGCTATCATTGGCCGGATTTATAAAACGTCGCCTCTCATTGGCTGAGCTAAGAATTTTAGGTTTAAGAGCTAACGTTGCTGTGGTTTCCTTAAATCTTAAATCCTAGTTAAGTGTGTAAATGCCATAATGCTTTTGGCTTGATTTGATTTTGTTAACCCTTAAATCGTAATGGTTAAATAAGTGTGTAAACCGACCTTTAAGTGAAGTTCAACTGTGTATATTTTGTATTATATTAATTTTTTAACAGGCCTGAATATTGTTTAAGTTCAAGAGTGTTTGATTCAAAGCTTGAAAAGCATGAGAATTGAATCTTTATTGTTTGTATCCTTAAAATGGCATTCAATATTACGGGATAATACAGGGCTAGTCGTTATCAAGAACTGCAGATAATCTCGAAAAACTTTTGCAAACTTGATTGGTTTGGATAAAAGCAGACAATTTCAATAATATCTCAATTAATTGTCTAATTTTATGAAACACCATCAATTTTGGATATTTTTTGTGAGTATCCGTAGATCTTAATAATATCTAACCACTCATCATCGCAAAATTGTGACTCTCATTTAAAGATACGAACCAAAAAAAACATTAATATTTCACGCTTCTCAAGCTATTTTATGTTGAGCACTCTTAATAATAATTTTAAAGTAACTTTTTCCCAACCTTAGTCTGATATAGGAGTTCTTAAAAAAAAAAGAAAGAAAAAAAACTCAAACTCATAAATGAACCTTTAAATTATCTTTTCATTGTACATATAGGCCTATTGCTGTAACTTGTAAATGTAATGCAGGAGCTACTTTGGCATTTTTTATCACCAATTTTTTACTTTGGTTTTTACTCTCTCACTTTTCAATTGTATATTCATTGAAATTATGTGCACACTTCATGAGCACCTACAATTTATAGAACTAGGGTTAGGGATAAAGGTCGTAAAGCCTCTATTTGTAGGAAAGATGGTTAATTTAGAAAATAATTCAATACGGTACTGGTACTTTCATCTTCTTTAAAATGAAAAATGTTTGCAATTTTAGCGGTGTAGATAAATAAAATCAATGTAGTTAGTAAGTACATTCTAAAACTGTCTCTGTACACTGTTAAAAGGATTCTGATGTATCAGCTCATGGGCTACATAGAACCCAATTAGTATGCAAGCATTGAAGACTAACCATGCACCGGGTTATCTAAGGTGTATGTTAACTCAACCCTGAGTTCGTAGACTATCTCGAAAGCGGAAAGAAATCAGTTGATTACACTTTGTGCATTGGCTACATTGTAGAGAAACACATTAGTACGTATACTAGTCCTTGTGGACGGTTCGTTTCGCAGGGCACTGTTTACAGAGTCACCACACAGGGGCTTGAACATAATTTGTAAGTTACTAGTATTAGTTGGAGTGTGCAATCTTTCAGTTCTCTTGGTGTTTTAGACTAGTTGCATTGTACATAAGCGTCGTGTACGTACCTCATTGAGTAAAACAAGAGAAACATCAGTGTTAATTAAGCCGTCATCTTGCTGGGTGCTACCAAGTAAGCAATAAGCATAGGCTATACAGTGTTTCTTGTAGATATGATTGTAGGGTACTGTTACTACGTAAGTTTTTAGTTTCCATAATATTAATTTTACGTATTATTTGAGTTTGTTGAAATTTTTAACAAGTTCGGGAAAATAGGTCGACTTATCTTGTTTTTGCACAAACTCCTCTCAAAATACATAATGTTTTTCATTGTTTGAGAATAAAGTGCTTTTAAGTTCAAACTGTTGTGTGTGGGAATTTACTGTAGCCTACATAAATCTACAAAAGAACTTGAACTTGAACATAAGAGCGTAGTTTAATTTCATACAAACTCTTTTTATAAAGGGTATCATTATTGCTTTCAAGAAAAACGTTTCCTTTACTTTCTTTCCACCGTTTCTTTGTGAGCATGTTTTATAGTATTGGCATGTGAGGCCAATTAGTCCTTGACCTCTCATGTAATCCGGTTGGTACAAATGAATACGATCCTTCTATCACTCCTCAGAGACAGATCTTTAGAATGCAATCTAAACACATCAGCCTAAATGTTGGTTGTTGGATACCTAATCTCTTTAACTTTTTCTACTTATAGACTTCCTAAATTATACCTAAGTAAAATTAGATAGTGAATGACTAGTAGTGGTTTGACATTTCATTTTCATATTTTTTTTCACAGAATATTGCAGTTTTTACATTAATTTACAAATAATAATAGCAACTTAGCTTTACTTTATCTGGTGGCTGACTTAGTTAATTGTACTTATGGTACAATTTAATTTGACACTCTTAAAAATCTAATCCAATTTTCAGCTTTTTTTCTGGCTGCAAAGGACTGCATGCAGAAAGAATAACGTTTCTTTGATCTTGACCTAAGTCTTTGGTTTTAAGGTAAATTCTTGGTAGACTTGAAGTATTCTCCGCTTTATATCAGCCGCTCCTTACTGCCACTGCAGACAATATGGCAACATTAGACTGTACGTACTGGTTGAAACTATAACATGAGCCTCTTAGGTACCCAAAACATGTAGAGTAACTGATGCAGTAACAGCCGCCGCCGTTACTGTTTACCGAATATATTATCTTATTTCCTACTTGATGAAATGCTATAAGTTGGAGATAGAAATTATGTGTTTTATTTTCCTTTGTTAGTATAAAAAGCACTGGGTTAATGAGAAGAACATATACTTTCACTAACAGTTCATAATAAAAAATGTTCACACAATTCTCAATTTGATAATTAAGACTGCAGGTATAGTTTTTTGTATGAGGTACTGAGGTAATTTACTTTGTAATTTGCAGTTATCTTCAGCAGATTGATGGTATGTACTTTCCGCCTCTAAGGGATATGAAATGATATGTTTTTTTTATGACTGTAGGCTATCTTTTACTTTTATTCATCCCATAATCATTCTCTATAATCTATTGCCCTAATCCACAATAATTGAAAAAAATAAACCATTCAATTACCTTATTAAAAATCATTCTACGTAAAAAAAATCCACATTTCTCCGTACTTATGTGTTACACGGTTTGCATGTTCCTTTACAGGCATACATGGCTTTTATGTCAAAAGTATTCATCTCAAATACTAGCACAGAAAGTACCATGTTGTTTATAAACACGTGCACATAATCACAAGTATCAGTTAGTGATCGATGTTTTGGCCACATTGAAATAGACTAAGAACCGGTTTTTAAATCGGTCATTAACGGGGCCGTTAGCTGACTGTCCGTTATCTGCATAGCAGGGTTTATTGGGTTACAGATTACGGATCATCTCATCTACCGGCCCTGTTAACGACCCGTTAACTGATTTGAAAAACCGGGATTATTACACACCTTATTTGGATCGTTGATCCTGTGAATTTATTTCCGCAAGCAATTCAGAAGATGTAGGGTTCTAAATTCCCAGGTCAGGCAGGGTTTTTTTTAACTTCCAGTAATTGACATTTTGATACTGAGATAACGATACATGTGAACGTTAACTTTGGAGCCGTCATAACAACGATGCACATTACAAATGTATGCTAATATTAACTATTAAGTCCCCACTGAAATTCGATGGTTGCAATTGTGTTGCCAGTCAACAGTTAGTAATGACAGATTTATTTATGTATTGGGTAGACTACTCTGTTTTAATTGTTATTCCCAACATACTACAGCTTGTATCAATACGTAGTTATATACTGTCCATAGTTAAATTGCATACCGATTAGTAGGCTACTGGATTTCAAATGTTCATAAAGTATGAAGGATCTACTATTTTATAATTTCTTCTAATTGAAGTTCAAGTATGTAGCAGCTTTACTATGTATGAATTCGGTATCCAAGTATAAACTTTACTTTTGTTGTTAGTTTAATTTGATGATCGGGGCTCGGGGAATTCGGTATCCAAGTATAAACTTTACTTTTGTTGTTAGTTTAAATTGATGATCGGGGCTCATTTAGCTTTATATCAGTAGTACACAAATACACATAGAACATTGCCTTGCATATGAATGAATAACATGCAATGATATCGTAGATTGCTTAAATAGTGATTACCAACATCCGTACTACACTAAAGCAAAATATTTAAATACAGAAAACTATATAGTTTCAATGCCTTCATGTTTAACACCTTGTCTGAAACAACCACTTCACGACTGTACGTAGCATAAATACACCTCACGGACGACTGCTTACAGTTACACTTCCCACCGCTTTGCCTTTCACTCAGCACACGCTTAATTCTCTGTACTTCTTGCTCTTCTAGGGTGTTTCCAGACTACTATCGGTAAGTTGTTCTTTTGCACGGTTGCTTAACTAACTCATTTATTTGGGTTGTAGTTTGTTTATATATTTTAGTATATAAAAGTTTGTTACTTAAAGTTAAAATTTGCCTTGATTTATACATTAAGTGGATGTTGATGACTAGTTGGCTAAGTAAAAAATTGCATTTTCAGATCGCCTTACATTTCCGACTCGTCGAGACCGGCCAACAATTCGTTAAGTGTTAATTCAAAGGCTGAACCTAGTGAGCGAACGATTAGTACTTCGAGTGTAAAAATTGTGGCCGTAACGAACCTTCCCATAAGTATATCGGAACCAATTTGTACACTCACGTCTCCCGTCACGTACACTTCTGTGAAAACACTTAGCGTCAGCGAACACGTAGAGTCGCCGTCGACAGTGCGGGAAATTGACGCTTCGACTAGCGTTAGGACGGTGAGAGAAGTGCCGGAAAGTGCCATTATAGTGCCAACAGAGGCGGAAGAGTCAGTGTTTGTGTCCGAGATACAGATTCAAACGACAGACGTTTCTTCCTTGCAAACCGATCCGGAACCTGTGTCCCGGAGTCCGGAGCCAAGGCCGGTATCACCTCCTGGAATGACGGTGACGCAGTCTTTGCCAATGGAGGACTATACGACCTCTCAAGGTACGTCTCCCGAACAAACTATTACGAGAGATGCAACATCGCTCATATTAAGGGGAAAGGAGTCTCACTAAACAAGCCGCGCAAAGTTAACGGTTTTTATTAATTTCTTGAGAACGCTTCACTTCACAATATAAAATAATAACTGTGCGAATTGTGGTTTTATAAAAACACAGCAACTAGATTCTAAAAGCATCAAATATTTTCATCGTTGCTGGGTAGTTAGTAATTAACTGTAAATTCATTTAGATTACAAAAAAACATAATTATTAAGATTAAAATAAATGTTTTATTTGAATTTTTGTTTTTAGATTCTCACGAAACCGCTGTGCACACAGTTATCACTTTTTCAATATTGTGAAGAATTCTCAGAATATTAGGCATAATCAAAAACGTTGATTTCACGCGGTTTTCGTAGCGAGACCATTGACCAGTATTATACTCTCGATCTACTAGAAGCTAAATGTATCTCATTATCATAACAATCAACCATGAAACAATAACAAATCATATACTTGCCTTTTTCTAAGACTCTTACAATAATGAAAGAAGTAAAATGTACGAATTTAATTACATTGTCGCTGTAACAATATGAAATCATGTAGTTTCAGTTTTAAACAGGATCTATTTAGATAGAGATAAATTACCTAGTATTGCACATGACATAGCAAGGTTCTTGCATGCTGCTACTGACAGTAAGGAAGCATCTTGAATCACAAATATGTCTGCAGAATATCCGAGCTTAGCCTCACAGTCGTCATGCTCGTTCCTTCGATGCAAGGCTGCGTGCTACTTACTCAAAACTAAACCAACATGATGACAAAATAAGTATGTATCCACTGACTATAGTTTTAGTTGGCCTCAAGTGTTGCACTTAAAAAGAGTAATACAAAACAGTAATACAAAATTATATTTCCAGTTGCAGTAGCATTCTCAATGATTTAATAAATAACTAGCCCGCCTGGGCCAGTGATCGTTTTCAGTATGAACATTACCGGTACTTTTTTAAAAATCAAGACATACAGTTCTTGTGTTACAACAATTTCCACCTGGATGTGATGTCACTCGACAATTATGTATCCGGTTAACCGATTCAGTTTGAACAGTTGTTGTAACTGAATCCAATTTTTGAAATTGATTTATTAAAAAATCCATATTAGGTACTACTACAGTAGTTTGTTTGTGTACACAGAATAAATATTAATAGAGTGTATGCCTTATGTGGAGTTTTGTACTTTGTATTAGATCTTTATAATAAGATGGATCACTCTAAATATGTTCTAGTGTATGGCATCTCTATATTCTGAGTTTACTGCCAACACATTCCTTTTCATTCTTGTAAGATGTTGGTGGTTAGAATGAAATTGAGTTAGGGCTACTTGAAGAAAACACTTTTTGTACAGTTGATTGAAGGTCTAGCTTTCTTTTAGTGCAGTTACAGGCTTATTGTATGCTCTATTCAACAAAGTTTGAGAAATATTTGACAAACAAAAATAATATGTTTTTATTTTTTATATCTGCTCCCTGTGTCCAACAATGAAGTCGGGTAGGGAAATAAAAATAATATTAAATAAAAATAATGTTTTTCTTCTTCAACCCCACATCTCTGGCACACTGTATCATGAACATTTATCTACGACGTAAAAAATACAAACGTCTGAAGTCACTCCCACGTCTCCCTACACGGAGAGACAATCATTGTGCGACATGAATCATGTTTCAGTGCTCCTCGCTAAACACTGGGGTCCCGAGCGCAAGGTGGAGGTCCTACGAGAGCCCAACTGCAGCCTCGGAATCAGCATAGTCGGAGGGAAGGTGGACCTCTACAATGCTGGACCAGACAGCGGGTCAGCCATCTCAGGGATATTCATCAAGAATGTGCTGCCAGAGAGTCCTGCCGGAAGGACCGGGGAACTAAAGGTATACCTCGCGCCAAGTTAGTAGAGCGCTTTCTCGAACCCTATTGTACAAGCATTACAGGCATCTTTAAACTCGACTTTAAAGTGGACAAACGGCTGCGATTCCAACCGCAGGTGGAATATTGCACTACCCGTCTGGACAGAGAAAAACATCGACCTCAACTGGAGTACGGGTTTGCACACAGGTATGGCCATTGGCCAAATGTTTTCATCGCAGGTAGTAACATTACCAGCACGTTCTTCGAAGCACTGAAGCGCACTGGAGGGTGTCATTGGTAATGGGAGGTTTTATTATTCAGTGACAGGTACAAGTTGTCGCATAACAGTTCGACCAAATGCAAAGAAATAGCGGTCGCTCTTCTAACTTGGCGCAAACTATACTCCAAGATCCTTGGTGGAAATTGGAAGTTTTACGAGCACCACTCGAGTCGATTAAAAATCACAAAGGAACCAGCAACTTGCAAATTTTGTTCATCGGGTTTTCAGGACAGAGCGCATCTCCTCAGCTGTGTCGCACTTTAATCTGACATTGACACCCTGCCAAATAACCCGAGCGGGCCATAGAAGGAAGCACATATTTATTGGATAGCTAGGAAAAAAAATGATTGAAAAATCAAACTTTCGGCATAGGAAACAAACAAAAAATTCCATATATTTCTCGTTCCAAAATTAACGGTATAATCAAATAAGAAGTGTAATGCCCTATACAACCTCATACTTGATTACTAATGGTGACTATATTTCTTTAGTTAGACTTACATCTACATATATGTATTTGAAGATTTGTCAAATTTTCAAAGATGAGGAATGTATCCATTGGTGACAATGAAATCCTTATCATTAACAATTTACAAGTTTTTTTTTCTGGAATTATGTGGATATAAAATTCTTTTAGTTCTACACAAGCACCTAATTAATATTCCTTTACGAACCAATTAATTTGTTTTAAGAAATCGGTTAAAACCCGGTTTTGTTCCGCAAAATTGTATTTATTAACGTCTGTATCTCCCCCCCACGCACACACAACAGGACCGCGCGTTTTGGGACTTTGAAATGCGAGAGTTCTGGGCAGAGTACCAGTATGTTAGAACGTTTGGGATGGGGGAGGGGGGGGGGGGGGGGGGGGGGGAGCGAATGCCGAAGGAAAGCGGTGGCAGGGAACACGAGAATGCATCTTGTGTTACTCGGGAAAGCGCAGGCGGTAACTTCCATACGACAATTTTTGGATTCCCAAAAAAGCGTTTACCTATTATTCAATTTAGTCCCTAGTGGTAACCCTATACAATATACATATAATGTTTTTAATTAATTCCGTTGTGTTTCAGACGGGGGATCGAATTCTGGAAGTGGACAGCATCGATTTGCGACAGGCGAGCCATGAGAGAGCCGTGGACGTAATCAGAGGTGCTGGCAACCCTGTACAGTTCCTCGTTCAGTCGCTCATACAATGGGTATGTCCACGTCTGATTGGTGCTGATTATTACATGTGATGTACAAGGCAACACACACATACACGTGCATGCACACCACTGGTCCATCCCCGACGTACGACTGCACCATTTTATTTGAAAGTGGAGTAAACTGATCTCAAATACAAATTCAAATACGTAAATGGCTAATTCTATATCGGAGTGGATTAACCCTTTCACTGCGTCATTAAAAACTCCTCTATGTCTGAAAAATTACTCAAAAACACCCCAAAAATGAAATAATTTTTTTGGACTTAAATATGTTTTACTGTTATTCAAAGATTTTCCCACCAACCAGAATTTAATTTTTAATTTTTCACACAATATTTTCATTGTAATTTTTTCAAGTTAAAATGTTTAGGTGTAGGTGAAACATCCAAAAACTGCTGATGCAGGTAAAATCTAGCGGGGAAAATTAACTTTTTGAGATGACAGCGACTATAGTCGAGCATTTCCTCTTAGTCTATTGTTTTTTCAGAGTGATCGACTAAAGTCGAATTTCGCATCCGTTGGTTATTTTCCTACTTCGGCTAAAGTCGCTCTCCGCTGCGGAGAGACTGTTTGTACTTTAACCCTTTAGCTGCTAAAGGATTAAAATACAAAGTGTACAGCCAGTGAACAAACTTTATTTGATTTTTAAAAGTGTTGTCACCATTCACAGATTTTAAATCATAAGATATAGAGTATTTATTACCCATTGCAAAAGGTTTTGGTGGCTGGGGCTATTGCTCTGCTTTTACACTCTATATTTCTGCCTTCTGGTCCCTTATTCTGTAATTATCCCGCTATAGAAGTGGGCCGCTTTGGGTCGAAAGCGGGCGATATGGAAAAAATTGCGGTTCCAAAACAATATAACTGCCTCAATAATTTCCAATGCTAGTGTCATTATTTCTCAATTGTTTCCATATCGGTCCGCATCCAAAGCGGGATAATTACAGAATAAGGGCCCTGGTAGGTCCATCCTTTCAATTGTTAATTTCTGGATATACGTAACACTGATGGACCACATACATATACACACACATACACTCACATACATACATAGACACAAACCCATATGTTCAAGGCCAGATACACAGTTGAGCTAAGATAGGATTTGTTTATGGTTGCTCTAGAGTTTCTTTTACTTATGAAATATAACATGTAATAAAACAATTCCATACCAACCATAAACAAAGAACTTAACTGTGCATCTGCGCTATATGTATTCTTGTTCAAATTCTCAGCTGTATCTCGCACAGAGCATGCCGATTGTGTGTGCATGTAAAAAAACATTAATCACTCTCTTGAGCAATGTGGTAGTTTAAAACAAGTACAGTATTTGGTATTGTCTTTTGTAAGCATGGCTCGATACCTGACTAAATGCAGTAATGCAAACCTAAATATTAAGTGCATCTGTACTCAATACTCAGTACTTCAGTGCTTTTGTAACTACATTTACTTATATTGTAAGACTAAAATAATTTAACCACACAATGAGAGGTTCGACCGCACATGAGTAACTGCTTGTGCCCCAATCACGTTGATAAGAGGGTGGGCTAGACATCATTTGTGGGGCTGGGTACTCATTAAGCCTTTTTGTAACTTAATTCTGTATTTTAAATTCTAAAAAAAAAATAGAATTCTGTACACTTGAGCCAAACTTTTACTGTATTACTATAATACAAAACAAAGTTTGAAATGTTCTTAAGTGACAACATTGAGAATGTGCTTACATTGTACAGTAAATGCATTTCACATTTTCATTAGTTCAGAGAATAAATTTGCTCAATTCTAGAATGTAAGAGCATTAAACTCTGTGATAGCAGTGAAATGTACTTTACCAGTAATTGTTATTTAAGGGGCTTGCTTTAACTGTATGTCTAACAGACAAATGGTTTAAATAAAATTAAATACTTTATCAGTACTTTCTTACATTACAATTAATTGTTATTTAAGGGACTTGCTTTAACTGTATGCTTAACAGAAAAAAGGTATACTATACATATATTAAATTAAATAGAAACAATGTGTACATTATTGAAAATGACCTTGTCTTACAAACTTTATTACTGGGGAAAGCTTCAAAGTAAAAAATGTAGGACTAAGATTCCACTTTACAATATAGTCTTCTGTAAAAGTTATTTTAAAAAAAACTAAAAAAAAATCAAATTGCGTGTTTTGTCTGCTTCTTTCTCGCATACTGGTACTCTCATCTTTTGTGAGACTGGTAAAAGAGGAGTGCATGTTTTCACACCTTCAATGATTCAACTCTCATATCTATGTTAATAAATTAATGAAGTGTGGTTTTTAAAGTTGAACAGTTATCTGTAAACTTGAAACACTGGCAAGTTCAGTGTCCTTAAATACAAAATTGTAATACGTTATACTTAATAATCATCAAGTACTATAGTTTATCTACATACGTTGTTGCGTAGAAGCTCATAATATTTGAACTGCTTATGTTCAGTATCAACTAAACTTTTACTAAATAACAGAATGTATGCCAAACTAAAATTTATACTAATCTTATTCAGCATCATCTAAGTCAAAAATTAATACTTAAGTTGCAAGTATGTACTACTTTAAGCAAACAAAAAAACAAAAATAATCAATTATGTTTACACTTTACAGTAACAATGTCAATAAATACAAAATTCATTAAAAAAAAATCGTCAGTTCTTAGGAGTTCGAACATCATGATAGAGTGACGAGTAGTCAGTGGCAGATAAGAAAGTTGTATATGTAGTAAAGTAAGATTTAAAAAGTCTTCCACGCTTCAGTGCTCGTACCTAATTTGATTTATTGAAATGTTAATTTCTCATTTTCTACGTCTTACATCTTTTCCGGACGTGGAACAAAAACAGCCAGATGAAACATGAAACGTTCACAAATAAAACAAACCACATGTTTTTTTGGTGCATAATGATAAATTTAATTTAATGTGAGAAGTTAATAGATTCCAACAGCTGTCCTAAAAATAGCACAAGAGTTGTTTTAGTGTGTCTGCAAATCAAGTTGGTCAAAGTTGATGTGACATAGACATAGACCTACCTCTTCAATTCATTACATAATATAGAATCCATCCGCCACCTTCAGATGTAGACCCTGCATAGTTGGGAATGCTCCCTATTTACCTTCAACTAAGTACAGTAGTTTGTAGAATAGCATAGTAGTTCCTTGGCAAATTAATTAACACATTCATCTTTACGTGAAATTACAGTTGGACCAACTTCGAAATATGCCGTATTCGTTTAAAATGTTGCATAAAGTTTGTTTATGTATGCATGTCAGTGCACATGCACATACCACGGTTGTAACACTAGCCTTGTACGTGGTCTTAGTTTTCAGAAAATTAATTCTAGTACGTAATCAAGTTTAGTACAGATTCGCGAAGACCAATTAGAGACGAGAAATGTAATTGTACCACTTTTCCTATCACTGAGTGTGGACTTTCTGCACTAGAAGATTTGCAATTCTGCTAGTATTAAGTATTAGTTTTGAATAGTTCGTTGTCGTTCTAGTGTATTCCAAACATGCACTATTTGAATGGGTTTCTTTTATGCAACCTGTTACCATTTTCAAAATTTAAAAGTTTGTAACCATATTCATAGTTGCAAAACGAGTCATTTTTCTTAAATACATAATCAATCAATGTTTTAATAAATTCAATTGACAACGCATCTATTAAATTAGTATTCACTCCTATTGAGTTTTTGCATTCGGTTTTGTTTACATCCCATAAAGTTGTTGTATTCACTCTCTCTCTCTCTCAAGAGGAGTACACCCTTACATTGTAATGGTCAGTGAACTATGAAATAAATATGAAATATGAAATATTGTAATAATTCTAAATATTTTTGAAAACGACACTGTGACTTGGAGTAAAGTTGTTAACTGAACAACTGGAACTTAATTTAACCGGAATTTAAGTCCCCGTTTTACAAATTCTCTTAGCTATTACATTCCAGTTCAATGCAGTTGTATAAAATTTAATTTTTTTCAACACAATTTAACACCTGAGAAAGAGCGGATTTCACTTTGGGAAAAGAAACAATTGACGAGCAACGGCTAACGTGAAATTAGTACCGGTACCTTAAAAAAAATGAGTACCTACCTTTGAAAAGGCGAATTGTTGGAATGCTTCAGATTCTACCGCTTCAGATTTACTTTACTAACGTTGTACAATATTTGCGCTTCAGTTTTTTTTGTGTATTCAGAACACGTATTTTACGTAAGGCGATGTTGGATATCGAGTTAGGAAAAATAAACCAAAACGTCTTAAATAAATTCACTTATCTGACTGAAGTAGGTATTTATTCTTACGCGACTTCAGCCACAACTAAACAAAGCTAAATAATTAATTTCCACTATTTAAGTAAAAAATAACTTAATGTTTTGCTCTGCACATCAATGTTTGCACTCACGTTATTTGTGTGACACTAACAATACATTAATACTTTTTGAATGTAAAATAAAAATGGCAAATTTGCATTAAGCTGTCTTGATTAACAATCTCACGTAGTGGGATAAGAAATTAAAAAATTAAAAACGGTCCGGTCGTTTGTTTGTGATTCTGTCAGTTGTTTGTATAATAGTTGATCGAGTTTGAGCGGAGGAAAGCGAGAGAGAGTTAGTTTAAGTCCGTCCCGTCGCGGATCTTTGCAGAACGTGGACGGAGACGTTGAGAGTCATGCGTCTGAAGTAGCGTCCGCCTCCTCCGCAGGAGCAGTTGGTTCGACCAGACGCAGAGCCGGGGGACTCCCCCCCGACCGTGACCAACTGATGAAGGTCGTTCCGGTGCCCGTCCCGCAGGCGCGGACCCCCACCCCTGAGCTCATACAGGTAGGCGCTAGCTCGATGCACGCTGCATGCCATACACATCCCCCCCCCCCTCCCGGGGGACTCCCCCCCGACCGTGACCAACTGATGAAGGTCGTTCCGGTGCCCGTCCCGCAGGCGCGGACCCCCACCCCTGAGCTCATACAGGTAGGCGCTAGCTCGATGCACGCTGCATGCCGTACACATCGCCCCCCCCCCCCCCCTCCCAGGGGACTCCCCCCCGACCCTGACCAACTGATGAAGGTCGTTCCGGTGCCCGTCCCGCAGGCGCGGACCCCCACCCCTGAGCTCATTCAGGTAGGCGCTAGCTCGATGCACGCTGCATGCCATACACATCGCCCCCACCCCCCCCCCCCCGACCGTGACCAACTGATGAAGGTCGTTCCGGTGCCCGTCCCGCAGGCGCGGACCCCCACCCCTGAGCTCATACAGGTAGGCGCTAGCTCGATGCACGCTGCATGCCGTACACATCGCCCCCCCCCCCCCCCTCCCAGGGGACTCTCCCCCGACCGTGACCAACTGATGAAGGTCGTTCCGGTGCCCGTCCCGCAGGCGCGGACCCCCACCCCTGAGCTCATACAGGTAGGCGCTAGCTCGATGCACGCTGCATGCCATACACATCGCCCCCCCCCCCCCCCTCTCCCCCCCGACCGTGACCAACTGATGAAGGTCGTTCCGGTGCCCGTCCCGCAGGCGCGGACCCCCACCCCTGAGCTCATACAGGTAGGCGCTAGCTCGATGCACGCTGCATGCCGTACACATCGCCCCCCCTCCCGGGGGATTCCCCCCCGACCGTGACCAACTGATGAAGGTCGTTCCGGTGCCCGTCCCGCAGGCGCGGACCCCCACCCCTGAGCTCATACAGGTAGGCGCTAGCTCGATGCACGCTGCATGCCATACACATCGCCCCCCCCCCCCCCCCCCCCCCTCCCGGGGGATTCCCCCCCGACCGTGACCAACTGATGAAGGTCGTTCCAGTGCCCGTCCCGCAGGCGCGGACCCCCACCCCTGAGCTCATACAGGTAGGCGCTAGCTCGATGCACGCTGCATGCCGTACACATCGCCCCCCCCACCCCCCCCCCTCCCGGGGGATTCCCCCCCGACCGTGACCAACTGATGAAGGTCGTTCCGGTGCCCGTCCCGCAGGCGCGGACCCCCACCCCTGAGCTCATACAGGTAGGCGCTAGCTCGATGCACGCTGCATGCTGTACACATCGCCCCCCCCCCCCCCCCCTCCCGGGGGATTCCCCCCCGACCGTGACCAACTGATGAAGGTCGTTCCGGTGCCCGTCCCGCAGGCGCGGACCCCCACCCCTGAGCTCATACAGGTAGGCGCTAGCTCGATGCACGCTGCATGCCGTACACATCGCCCCCCCTCCCGGGGGATTCCCCCCCGACCGTGACCAACTGATGAAGGTCGTTCCGGTGCCCGTCCCGCAGGCGCGGACCCCCACCCCTGAGCTCATACAGGTAGGCGCTAGCTCGATGCACGCTGCATGCCGTACACATCGCCCCCCCCCCCCCCCCCCCTCCCGGGGGATTCCCCCCCGACCGTGACCAACTGATGAAGGTCGTTCCGGTGCCCGTCCCGCAGGCGCGGACCCCCACCCCTGAGCTCATACAGGTAGGCGCTAGCTCGATGCACGCTGCATGCCGTACACATCGCCCCCCCTCCCGGGGGATTCCCCCCCGACCGTGACCAACTGATGAAGGTCGTTCCGGTGCCCGTCCCGCAGGCGCGGACCCCCACCCCTGAGCTCATACAGGTAGGCGCTAGCTCGATGCACGCTGCATGCCGTACACATCGCACCCCCCCCCCCCCTCCCGGGGGATTCCCCCCCGACCGTGACCAACTGATGAAGGTCGTTCCGGTGCCCGTCCCGCAGGCGCGGACCCCCACCCCTGAGCTCATACAGGTAGGCGCTAGCTCGATGCACGCTGCATGCCGTACACATCGCATGGGTTATAAATATGGGTTAGATATATGGGTTATAAATATAAATACACAACAAATGTCTACACTGACCTCAGCGAGCATTCCGGCCTATGATATCTAACACCTATAGCTAGAGATACGTCTTTTTAGCAAAACTGTTCTCTAAATTTAGCATTAATTATTTTAAATTTAGCATTTTGTAGCATTTATATTTTTCTTTCTATCAAAACCTTGTATATCAGGGGGTTTCTGGCACTTCTAATGAAAAATTATGTGCAGGTACTAGTTAAAATCAATTCAGTTGTAACTTTTAACTTCTTAAGGGGTTAAAATGCAGTTTTTTACTAAATCTCAATAGGTATAGGAACACATTATTTTTTGTAAGTTTTCAAAAATAAAACCAATAAATAAATGACCAATTTAGCATCTAAAACCTAAAACGCTTAAATGACGTACAGTATCTCCACCTATAGTAGATCATCAGTCCTCCAACCTTCCACTCAGTCGCGAGGGTAGGCCGATCCGACGTTGAATTTGGCAGGGGATGGGCTAGACCATTGATAGTGGGACTTTTAGTACAACTAGCGCTGCGAGCGCCAGAAAGTCGCACCTGATACACCCATTCCCTCCTGTAGTAGTTGCCCAATTCAAGATGGCTTCTAACTGTCATGCCTATGGCTGCTAGGCTGTGCATGCATCTAGCCTACTATATGTGTTACATATAATTGGTTCTGGTCACTGAACACTGACTGCTAGAAGTCACTGGAAACCCCTCGAGGAACAGTGAACTATTTACTATTGGCAAAATATCTGTTTATTCCAAAGAAGTCAAATTGTTCGGCCAACGAATTAAAAATTCTTATTGTTGAAAGTTGTAGTGTATCCAATATATTCAGTGACTGTTGGTCGGATCGCTCAAACACTTTATGCTCGCTACGCATCCCCATAGGGTGTACTATCCCCAACGTAAGTAGTCGCATACCCACTGCAGATCCTTATCTACTGTAGCCCTTTCACACATGCTGATTCCACGAAATCAACAGATTTCTAGTGTTCTTTCACATATTTGTAAATGTAGACTTCCGCTTAGTAGTTGACTAGTTGTTAGTCTCACCGATCCAGGTAACCAACCGAAGATCATTAACTGTCACTGATGCACCTGTTTCAATTAGATGGGCAGAGCTATAGACGTTGGAAATTAAGTTGGTACTATTGAACAGGCTATTTCGTATGCATCAGAATACTAACGTCGAAGCAAGTTTACCACATGTATTCCCCGGATGTAATTAGGAACCATTAAAACAACTTTATAGTTCAAATTGCAAAAAACGTACAATTTAATTCGCAATTTTTCTTTCGATTTTTTAAATAATTATAATTTTAAATTCGGGCCAAGGCGGCTAGTACAGGTGCATACTGTAAAACGATCGGTCGGCTTAAACTGCTGACCTGGCCGTCGTAACCACGTCCCGCATCCGATTAAATTAATATCGACACACAGTCAAACTAAAGAACAAAACGTGAATGTATTTCAGGAGTTTGGTGAGAAAAGAACTGTGATTTTTCATAAAAAAAAGCCTGGTTGTCATATCTCATGAACACTACACGATATTGAAAAGTTGAGGAACATGTCTAGATAGTGTTTCGTAATAACTAATGAACAATAGTTACTGTGCGAAAAACACTTCTTATATTTCGATTGCAAGCGTTGTTATTTTGGAATTTTTTTAATGAAGTAATTTCAAAATAACAATCTTACTGGCTAGAATATTATAATTGTTCATTGTCCTGTAGTTCTTTCACAACCACACCGACTTATGCTTTCACTGTTTAAATGTTGTGTAGGTTATTTGTGTCACAGTCTGTATTCAACAACGGTTCTTGTCCATTAATTCTCGTTTTTATTCTTGGCACAAACCAAGCTAAAACCTCTACGATTCGTCCAGCCTAATGGATGGTTATGCTTTGGTTGTAGTTTATGGTTTTCAACTTCGAGTTGTTCATAGAATCTCCAAGCAGTCTTCTCGACATCGCTGCTTGCCACATACACGTTGTTCCAATAATTCCAACATGGTTCCGTGTGTTCTAGGAGGGACGGAGCATTGATGCCATAGACACAACAAAATCACCACCATTAAGAGAAGTTTCAATCAAAGATAAAGCACCAAAACCTCCACAAGTTCAAACTCACCAACAACTAGAACAACAAGAATCACAAAAAGAGAAACAGAAAGAGCAACAACAACCACAACCACAATCGAGCAAGAAAGAGAGAAAGTACTCGTCAAGCGAAGACGACGATGAGGAAGATGAGGACGACGTCAGAGACTTGGAGGGTCGTATGTACACCAAGATGGGGAAGGAGGTGAGATATACCTTCGTACTGAACGCGGTTCGTTGTTAACAATTTTCTGTTTTTTTTTTTAGATTATTAGTCCAATTTATTCCAATTCCAACAGTACAATACATTCCAATAAAACATTTTTTTCTACAGAGATAACCATATGCACATAAGTACACTTGTGCGTTTCTTGTCATTTGAATAAGATAGTGTTATCCAAATATAATTAATGATGTGCTTTGATCCTATGTCTTAAGTTAATTATGTCTACTAAGTTAATTAAAACCGAAACATGGTAGAATAGGTAAAACATTATATAAGACCTAGTAATTGGACTATACACTGTTCCTTGTCACATATAAAAACAATTTAAAAAACGCAATATTTCAAACCCTGATTAGAGCTCTTCAATAGGCAAAAAAAAAAAAAAAAACTACTACTTCCTACCCTACTATCTTCACTTGTCGTAATAGTTTGAGTTCTTAGTATACACAGCGGTGTTAACGAGTCTATTCATTGTTAACAGTCTCCGGATTCTGACTCTTGCATCCACCTTATCACGTGAGCAGCCGTATCAGTTCATACTATTCCCACTCAGTTCTCATGCCATTCCCACGATCTGGGTCTAATACCTTCTTCCACCCCTTCAACCTCAATATGAGACGCAAAGCCCAAACATCTTCATCATCATCATCTAGCTCATTGGTTCCTTAAGTGCCGCCCATGAGTCACTGGGTCCATGGGTCATGGGGGAGATCCAAGGTGGTGGACTGGGTGGTCCGGCCCTCAAGTCACCAGATTTATGCATTCAAATGTATTTGTTCATTCTGAAAGTGTGATCTCACACTTACTCACAAATGTGGATAATACACCAGAGTGAATGCCACTGATTCTAACACTTAATGAGCGATTCCACTTGCGCCATTGCTGTTTGTCGCTGCAGCGTTCAGATGCATAATTTAATACATAAAATACGTGAAATACACATGTATACACAAAATAAAAACATAGAAAATAGGTACATAGAAAAATTTTTTAATTGCGAGTGAAATATTAACGTTCTCTTATTAAGGTAATTTGCAGGTAAGTTGTGATGGGACAGATATAAAAAATGGGTAGTGTGCATGAATGCCAACCTCCTATCTGGTGGTTTTCAGATGCGAATAATCTGAAAAACACTGTTCGAGCTGATGTTCAATACTGTGATTGACCTCGGATGTGTTTGTCCCCCAGATCTATCGAGCGAGCGCTGGAAACGTCAAGAGAACCAAAGAGGAGATAGCTGCCGATCCGGAGGCAGAAGACGAGTTTGGATACACGACAAGTGAGTAGGACCACTTCCTTCACTTGTCGTAATAGTTTATTTAGTGTACTTACTATACACAGCGGTGTTAACGAGTCTGTACACAATATGTCGATCACTTATCTTTTCTTAGATTCATGTTCTCGCTGAGAGGACAGATTTGAGTAAACGTTATGAGAATATTACAGTCAATTAAATTAATACACTATGCACATCTCCTTGCTTATCTTTATTTTCTCCTTGGAAGTACGATTTAATGCATCATGTGAGTAGATAACAAATACATAATTCCAGGTTACCATTAAAGTGAATACCACAATTACGTAACGTTCATGTATCTAAATTAAAAGACTACCGTTCCTCCTAAAATAACGTTTATACGCAGGAAATGGATGAATCACTATCACCATACAGTTTGCAATATTAGTATAGGGATATTGATTTACAAAAGATAGAGTTGTACAATCTCAACTTCTCTAAAAAACAAATACATCTGACACATTTTTCACTCAGAGTAATGAGTTAAATATAATGTGTGCATTCACTGCAGGATCTTTGTCTTACCTGTGCCAGATGAGTTTTGGCATCTCGCTTTGCACTGCCAAACGCATTGTGTTATCTAGCCATTTGCCCCTCATTGCCCTACACTTGACCATCAAAGAAAAGAAAATACGTACTACAGTACTACATTTTGGGTACTTAACTGAAGAAGATTCCCTACTGACAAGCCACCACCCACTATTATACATGTTATGTACTTGTTACTAGGGGTTAGATAAATCGGTTAATTACCTAATCGGTAGAGATCCTTGTATTTCGCAATGCGCGATAGCGCGAAATCACTTGAAACAGCAATTGAAATATGTTGGCATGACAGTCTGTTTTGTGAGTCCAAAAATAGTCTTTTTGAATCGCGAAATAAAACGAAATCCTGTATATACGCGAAATGGCATAAGTTTACTGTTATAAAAACGAAAAAGACTGAAGCTGTTGAATTGACGCAAAATCGCCAAATTTCTGTCAAAAACGTTATTTTCAACATTTTCTGCAGTGACTGCAGTGACCCTTCCACCCCTGCCAAACCGGCTCGCAACAGATTTTTCTTGTAGCTTGTATGTCGACTGCATTCCGCATTCCTAGCGACAGCTTTCTTTTTTTTCTACTTTTCTTTCGCGACAATGTAGGCGTAAGAATACTAGATACAAATTAGATTTGGTAAATTAAAATTGAAACACCGCCAAAACCTGAAATTACTGCTCAACAGCGAAATTTGGTTTTAATAAAACGAAATATGCTAAAAATTAAACCATTTACAAGGATCTCTACTAATCGGTTAATCAGTGATATTAATCACGGTTAACCAATTAACCGAAACTCTTTTAAAAATCGTATAAAATATCATAAAATATGCATGAAGAAAATTAAATTAATTCAGCGCGTGCACGCGCGCGTCACTATTCACGTGAGTACGGTTCTGCCAACTACAGTACATTAAAAAAAACATTAATTTTTCCACGTTTGTGTTGTATTTGCGGCCATTGTCGAGCTCATAGTTAACGGAGTGGGGAAATCATTGACCGGTTTTTCAGCCACGAGCGGTTAATCGGGTAACGGATTAGTTATTCCACTCCTTATTTGTTACCAGTTTGAACTACACTGATACTGCACAATGGTCAGCTATGAATATGTCAACAACTCGATCAATGTTGACTTCGGTCTAGAATCGGCAACCATGCAAACACATACTAATATTTTCATAAAAAGTTGCTTAGTAAGAGCTGGTGCCCCATTAAATGTACCATAGCCCCCCTTAAACCCAGTTCCTGAGTACGCCACTGCTCGAAAGGTAAGTGAATGTATAAAAATGTCTCTGTCATGTTGCGTAATTATATTTGTTCAACGTCGTATACTATGCCACATACTGTGTACTACGATCGTGGGTACAGTACGTGGGTACGTGGGGGGTACAGTACAATTGTACTGTAATTGTAAAAAGTGTCCCGAAATTCAGTCTTGACCATCCGGTCACCTTACCTGGAATCGGATAATGTTCGTTGGAACGGCATGCATGAAACAGCCGGTAAGATACGAATGTGAGGTCACATGAGTGGGGGAACTTTAATCTTAGCATATTATAGCCAACATTTCTTCATGTGACATTCCAAATGATGTAACAATATCATAAATACATACCAACAAGGGTATTGAGAAAAGAAAGTCATTTCGTCAGCAAGTGGCGTCAAACTATTTATGACTTCCTCACCTTTCTATCCACATAGTGAGAGGAAAATCTCCTTCAGCCTCTTCACTTCCCAAGTACACCGCAATATATAATACGAATACCTAAATACCCATATATACTGGTAATACCACCACATTACACGGTTCAATACTTTCGTCAAACTTATAATATTCAAGGACAAAAAAACATCAATTAATAGAAGCTATACATTGTTGCAGTTTTTGAACGAACTATTTTTTATTCGCTTCGTTCTTGAATTCAATAAGTTTGACGAAAGTATTGAGTCCTGTAATGTAGCATAATACAGTTAAATATTTACATATTAAAAACATTCCTAATAGTAAAGGCCCGTCTACATCCACTTAGCGTACGTAACTTCCAGAAATTAGCGAGTTGGCCATATTGAATTTACATGTAACCATGCACATTGAAATTAGGAAAATTAACGTACGTTTCACGACGCGAAAAGTTGATTCAACTCCAACTTTTTTCCAATTTCTAGAATTTGGTTAATTGGCGCATGCGCAATAGAGAGCAAACATACCAACAGTTTACATTGTTTCTTTATCGAAGTGTCAAACCAAACCACATCACAACATTTCTATGCATTTCTATTTTGAAAATAAATCTTCAAAACAAACAAGAAACATTCAAAACTCTCACAACTTGGTTGCCCATAATTAAAAGTTCTAACTGGTGCGCAGTTAAACTATCGCCATACCTCGTTTTCTTCATAATGTTACAATTTTATTATTTTGACAGCTCCTTGTTTGTTTATCAGTTTGATTCATTTGTTGGCTCTGAAGTCAGTTGCAAGTTCCCTATTGGTGGGAAATTCATGAGCTCTGATTGGTTTACGTTTACTTAAGAAAATTATCAACATTCGATGGGAACGGCTACCGTAATTTCTATAATTTTCTATAATTTTCACACGTACGCAAAGTGGATGTACACGAGCCTTAACAGAGCAAATTATGAAATATTTAGTTGGCTACTAACTTGTTTTCACCATGGCAACAACCAGTGGAAAGCCTGAATGTCATTGTGAAAACAAGCTACGTACTACCTTCTAAATATTGCATAATACTGGGCCTAAATTCCCTAGGAGGACATATTTATTTTGTTTTACTTCGTGGGAATTTTAACTGACATAAATCGGGGATTCCGCAGTGGGTAAACAGCATTCACACAGTTTCGATTAGCGTGGATGCATAAACAAACTAACTGATCTAGAGTTGACTTCCGTTCCACCGATCTAAACTCTGACCGAGGTAAAGCTGAGAACGCCTCAGGGCATTTTATTCACTGCATTTATAATAAGTTGTTTGTACAGCCCGAGTGCGATCCCAGTTTCCTTGAAATTGTTGGGTCCGAACTGTCAAAGAGTAATCAAATATAATCGTTTGTTTGTTGTGTGGACGCCTATTATTTGACTATATGTTGGGTTTCCAAGAAATGTGCGCATGGTTGAACTTCTGTTATGGCTTACGATTATGAATTTGAGGATTCGCCTCATGTTTGTGCTAGCCAGGTAGTGGGGGAGTACATCATTTGTGAAATGCCTAGATCAACGAAAGATCGACTGATTTTCTTGTTATCAACTAAGCCACGTACCCACTGTAGGCGCCGTGAGTGTTTGTTTACTCTGCTGGAGAGAGAATATCGGTGGGGTGGCCTCAGAGCTATTTTAAGGTAGCTGCCAGCCCGCCGTTACCGAGAGTGTGTTGAGTATGTCCATACGAGAACGAAATTTGTGGTCGTAAAACTGTGGCACACCTTGTTTGTACTCTTCTCAGACAGTCGGCTGGCTTGTCTCGCCAACGATCCGAACAATTTGCAACGCCTGCTGGGTTTTCACAAACACAGGAGGGAACCTTGATCGTTATTGTGGGTTGTGTCGGTCGCGCATTCCATGTAATAATATATTGTTAAAATTTTAAAAAAACTGTTAAAATTGTTAAAAAAAACTGTATAATTTTAACAATATTAATAGTCACGAAAGTCTAGGTTCAGTATTAATAAATATATATATATATATATATATATATATATATATATATAAATATTTATTTATTTATTTATTTATTTATTTATTTATTTATTTATTTATTTATTTATTTATTTATTTATTTATTTATTTATTTATTTATTTATTTATTTATTTATTTATTCATTTATTTATTTATTTATTTATTTATTTATTTATTTATTGATTTATTTATTTATTTATTTATTTATTTATTTATTTATTTATTTATTTATTTATTTATTTATTTATTTATTTATTTATTTATTTATTTATTTATTTATTTATTTATTTATTTATTTATTTATGTATTTATTTATTCATTCATTCATTCATTCATTCATTTATTCATTTATTTATTTATTTATTTTTTATTTATTTATTTATTTATTTATTTATTTATTTATTTATTTATTTATTTATTTATTTATTTATTTATTTATTTATTTATTTATTTATTTATTTATTTATTTATTTATTTATTTATTTATTTATTTATTTATTTATTTATTTATTTATTTATTTATTTATTTATTTATTCATTTATTCATTCTTTCATTATTTATTTATTATTTATTGGCATAGCTTCTATTATGCCACTGGGCTATATAATAACAACTATAAGATGTGTATTAGTCGCAAAGTTGCTTGCTATCGTTCAGAAGTATGTATCTCTATATTGTTTTGCGAAACTCATGAGGCGCGGAGTTAGGTTAGACATGCCCCGGTATAGAGTGTATTCACGTGACGTCACAGCGGCCATATTTGAGGCCAAAATGTATATTGACGTAAAATCTGAGCTGTCAACAAAAGACAAATATGCTTACCACGAAATATATGTTTTAACACATCTACCTTAAGGCTGGTCCACACAGATTTTGAAGACATAAAACAACAATGAAAACCATGTCTTAAAACTAAAACTTTGTGTGAACGCCAGTACGTGTTTCCTATGATCCAACTTTACGACTACGCGTTAAACCTTAAATCGTATGTCTTAAAAATCTGTGTGGACCAGCCTTTACAAACCTCGTTCAAGTTAACAAAAATGTCTATGTGTGCCGTTGTAAACCACACATAAAGTGACCAAGACACAAGAGCTACTTTTATTTTTATTTTATTTTATTTATTAGTAATAGCGGTAATAGCATATAAAATAAATGTTAGTTACATATAGTTGGATTATTATTAAAGGTAAGTGTTGCCACTTGTGCACTTCAAACCCTTAATCATAAATTACTATTACACAATACATTCTAATAATAGGTAGGTACATTAGGAACTAAGACCACATTATGTTATATAATTTAATCAATAAAGTACATAATATAAACAATAAAGTACAATACTGCAATTCAGTTTTAGCAAATGCCAAAGTACCAAGACTTGACCCCAACAGCTCCGGACCCGTTTTTTGCCGCAATTATTTCTGAGAATCTATGTGTGTGTTTTCACGTTATCTAATATTATTTACAATTACTATTTAGTTATTCATCATTCTTTTTATGTCGTCATATAATAACAAACATACAATAGGGAATGTTCATAAAAAAATAAATATTGTTCAGAGTACCAAAAAATGATAGATCTTTATCCAAAAATTACGTGGAAATAATGTTTATGTCTGAGAAGTGCATAGTTTCAATTCTATTAGCATTTAAAGTATGACATTTCTACCTGCATTGTGAAATGGTCCGTGACGTCAAATGTTAGTAAACAATAAATTTTATGAATTAATTTATCTTAGCTCTTTGGAATTCACAACTATTTTGCCTGTTATAACAGCACTTCATTGTTGTCGATCTTCAGACGTTTCATTTTAAAACCACAATGTTGTCAACTATTCTTAAAAAATACTGTAATTATTGATTATATTCGTATAAATTTATGTTCAATAGTATTTATTGAACATTTTAGAAACAAATTTGATACAAAACATTCTATTGTGAGTGAAATTATTAGCAAAACAGCGTTTCTTTATATGATTGGGTGGTTGTGATCCAAACGTTTGACATCATTCTCCGTTTTTCCCGCCAAAACGATGTGTGAAAGTTTCGGGTGATTTTTATCAATGAAGTCTATTCCAAACACACACAAAAATTAATATGATTCTTTATAGAAAATGAAATTTAACTAGATGGAACTATAAAAAAATCATCTGCACATTCCCTATTGGTCGGTAATAATAACAAACCAAATTTAGAGAACGCTCGATCATCACCGACCGACCAATCAGAATGAAGTGGCGCCGAGAAGCTTAAATCTTTACGTTTGGCTTTGATGTATTCGAAGTCAGTTTACTACACACTTTCCTAAGATTTAAGATATATAATATTTTGTTCCTAGACCCGTATTTTCCTAACTGTTTAACTTAGGATCGCTACGCTACGATTGGCCGTATTTATAAAAGGTCGCCTCTCATTGGCTGAGCTTTAAGGATAAGAATTAAGAACTAACAAGTTGCTATGGTTTTCTTAGCTCTTAAATCTTAAGAAGTTACGTGAACGACCTGCCCTGATGCTACTGGCTTGATTCAACTTTGTTAACGCTTAATGGTGTTTTCCAATGGACTGCACTCGAAACGAGACCAGTGCGCACTGAAACGTCACAGTGACGTAATGCACTAGACGAGTGGAGCTACTAGTGCAGCGCTCATTGGAACACGAAAATAAACTCTGTGCAAAGATCTAGCGCGCCAAATGAAGAAGCGTAACTTTGTGGTTATTATAAATATTATTATGGGGTCCGATAATGCCAAAATAATAACTAATGATGGTGTGTTGTGCAATGTGAATATTACTGGTTATTTGCAGTTATATAATATGCCTAGATACCAGCATTTAGCCTACATAACCTACAAATAGAAAACGACGCATTGAAATTAGATTGCAATAGGGCCCTAGCTTTGTGTAGGCCTATCCAATAGCCCTAGGCCTCATAATGTAGCCCTGAATTTTTGGTTTAACTTCCTAAGGTTGCAACATTTGGAACAATATTATTTCGTCATCGCTGCTGTGGGAGGACACAAGAAATTCCATCAACAAGTACATATCTCCCGCGTCTAATGCCGCCATCTTTGCACTGACTTGATTGCACTTGCCTCTGAACTGAGTGCGACTCAGTGCGGCACTCGATGAGTGCAGTCCTCCATTGGAATACGAAATATTGCACTGAGTGCGCACCGAAAAGTCCATTGGAATACGATTGTGGGTAGCGGTGCGCACTCAGTGCAGTCCAGAGCACCCATTGGAAAACACCATAAGTCTTAACAAAGTATGTAACTTTTGCAATATTTTTATCGTGCTCAAGATATTACTAAATCTAAAACCCGATAATTTTGCACGGATTTGATAGTGTGACTGTAGCAGCTATACCCATGTCCCATACCGGGTAAAATGATAAAATCCCTATTATTTATTTCAAGAAAAGTAATATACACATCACACTACCTACGCATCATGTTACACCACCGTTATTAAAACATATTTCACCCGCAACGCGCTAATGTCATGCGTATATATCATAGGTCTCAAAAGCGCCTGGAATACCGAAAATGAAATAAATCAAATCTACATTTTGAAACACGACAGTCGTATACATTTATAAATATATACATATATAATTGTGAAGTCTTTCACTGACGAGAGATGTATTTTTATTTATTATTTGCCTTTCTTGATTTCAATCCCTGTAATTAACATGTATGAAATAAAATAAAATAGATCAAATAAAATAAAAATAATAAAAAAAATGGTTGATTTTCTCGTAGGCCATATACTCGTATTCCCCCCAATTCTTTGATTTGTATTTTAAAAATTGTTTGTGAAAAAACGTGGCTCATATTATTTGAATTAAAAACCATTTATTTAATTATTTAATTTAATTGATTTGTCTGATTTCACACATTTTACATCGAAACTGGTAAATAATAATAAATTATAATATATATAAGCTATCTGCGAGCGCGAGCAAGTCAGCAAACAGGTGTATACATATATATATATACTGTAGTATAATTTAATAATTTTTGTAGGAATCCCTGTTGTAGGGTGCACACCAGCTTTACCTGATGTGCCCCTCTTCAGGTGACTAACTAGGTTATTAGGGTGTTTGGACAGTTGAGGAGGAATGTCCGAGGGCTGATAGTATGACTCAATCCCAGCATTCGCCTTTACGACTGAGGAAAACCTCGGAAAAAAACCTTCAGTCAGGACTGCCGGTGGCCGCGGAATCGAACCGGCGACCTCCCGAATTAGAGTCTCGCGTCTTACCGCTGAGCCACCTCTATCGGTATTCATAGGTTTGCGCGTGGCGGCCACATTTGTGATCAAACTTTGACTTTGCCATGGAGAAACAATTTTGAAGGCTGTTGTGGTAGAACTAATAAATTCTTAGTTCTTTAAAATCCAGCCTGTTTTTTGTGGTAATTTCTTATTTTTGCGTTAATTATGTTTACTTTTTACATTATAAATTAGGTTTGTTTATTAAATTTGAATAGTATTTGCGGATTTGCCAATGATCTAGGATTGGTCATCATTAGTGCTAGGATGTTCAGGACCTTTCAAAGTGAGAAAAAGGCAGGCAAATAGTACCTTTAAAACAGCAAAAAAGGACTTAAAAAGGACCTATTGAATTTAATCGAGTTCTATTGGTTTCATTACTTTCAGTATTGTTTTATTAAATTAATTCAGTTACACCAATTTATTTTCGTGGAGAGGGGGGGGGGAATAGTTTTGTCGATGTAGCAAACACAAGAAGAAAAATTAAAAACATAATTTTATCTTTTTAATTTCATTTAATCATTGCGTATGCTTGCCCGATGATGTGGCAAGCTCGACACTGCACTCGCACGTTTTGCATCCGTTTTAGCAAATTATATCAAAATAGGAAAATAGTCCCTTAAAAATGCCCAAAAAGGACCTTTTCTCATGAAATGATGTAAATAGGCATTTTAAGGCAAAATAAAATGCATATTTTTGGCATCCCTAACACTTGAAACACACTTAAAACTATTTTCCAGGTGAGTATTTACCAATAGAAAAAAAAGGAGATGTCCTGAACATCCTAGCCCTAGTCATCATCAATAGTGTCGCAATCATGGCCGCTGTGACGTCACGTGGGAACTATGAATACTGTAGTAGTATCTCGGAGAGATGAGTGACCCTTGACATTTGCCGCGTGTGTACCAGCCGTGCCTGTGCTGCTGCGCGTCCCGGCGCCTCGCGGACCGGCCGCGACGCGCCGCGTCAGATGAACGCGAGTCGTCGCCGCGCGATGACGTGTCCGCGTGTCTTGTCCGTCGGCCGCGTGGTGTCCTGACTCACTTCGTTCGCGCGCTCTCGCTCTATCGTCAACTACTGCATTCTTCGTGCGTTTCGCTTTCCGTTCAAGATCGCTGTGTAAATTGTGCGTGCGTTCGTGTGTTTGTTTGGAAGCGAGTAGATTGATTGACCCAGAGTCAATTTACCTTTACCTTTAAGAAACAAAGTGATAACTTAATTCCTGTTTTTATAGATTAGAGAATCTCTTCAAGATCACTGTGTAAATTGTGAGTGCGTGCGTGCGTGCGTGCGTGCGTTTGTTTGTTTGTTTGGAAGCGAGTAGATCGATTGATCCAGAGTCAACTTACCTTTTAGAAACAAAGTGATAACTTAATTCCTGTTCTTATAGATTAGAGAATCTCTAATTATTAGCCTGTCAATTTGTAGTAAAAATTCTTTGTAAATTGTGAGTGCGTTCGTAGGTTCGTTTGTTTGTTTGTTTGGAAGCGAGTAGATTGATTGACCCAGAGTCAACTTATACCTTTAAGAAACATATTGATAAACTTAATTCCTGTTTTTATAGATTAGAGAATCTCTTCAAGATCACTGTGTAAATTGTGAGTGCGTGCGTGCGTCCGTTTGTTTGTTTGTTTGGAAGCGAGTAGATTGATTGACCCAGAGTCAACTTACCTTTAAGAAACAAAGTGATAACTTAATTCCTGTTTTTATAGATTAGAGAATCTCTTCAAGATCACTGTGTAAATTGTGAGTGCGTGCGTGCGTCCGTTTGTTTGTTTGTTTGAAAGCGAGTAGATTGATTGACCCAGAGTCAACTTATACCTTTAAGAAACATATTGATAAACTTAATTCCTGTTTTTATAGATTAGAGAATCTCTCATAAGACGAAAAAGAGCGAAAGCTCATGCTGGTTAATAAAGAACATACATACATATTGTCGACTTGTAGTAAAAATAATTCATGAATTCGATAAATAAAAATAATTATTGCTATGTTGGACTTTGAGTCATCTAAAGTCATCTAAGTTCGCTTTGTTTCTTAAATGTAATTTGACAAGGTTCGTGGTTTTCTTACTCGGTTTCAATAGAATGAGTTTGTGCGGATTATATATAACGTAACCTCTTCAAGTATTGTTTATCGGTGTTAGTTTAAAACAAAAACAAAAAAACAATCGTTATCTTTTCCATATCTCGTTGAATGTTTATACATTCAGTTATAGAATAACGTTCCATAATAGTCGTTAATTAAAAGTTACAAATCTTATAGCTTTTGGGGTAGTAATTAAATTTCCCATCTACAATATAGGTTAAATTAGTGTTTTCGTTTTTGCAGCGCA
Organism: Isoperla grammatica; assembly: GCA_945910005.1. Taxonomy (NCBI): domain Eukaryota; kingdom Metazoa; phylum Arthropoda; class Insecta; order Plecoptera; family Perlodidae; genus Isoperla; species Isoperla grammatica. Next base: position 102,269,389 of record OX246738.1, read on the forward strand.
AAGAGTATATATAGAGTGCTTTAACCTCTTCGCGCAATTGTAACAGTGCTACTCTAGAGTGAGTTTAGAGTAAGCCAGAGTATTTGCAACGCTAACAAACCTCTCGAGTGAATGGCTGACTTATAGTGCGGAGTGCATTCAAATGACGGCGCCTTCTTTATAGGAGTATCCTCTTATTTCTGACGGTTTGACAGGAGTAAAGTAGTCGAAGTTCGACGTAGAAAGGAAAGCGCTTAGTGTGCAGAAAGTTCACAGAGCTGTAGATTATAATGTCGTGGCAGTTATGTCGGATGCGCGTAGAGTTATGTGTCCGTTGTGGGAGGAAGGGGGGGGGGGGCGCGTTGTAACGCATGTGGTGCCTAAACTCCATCGTCAGATTATCTTGGTTTCGTCACTGATCGGTTCTCCCGTACATTTGGTCAGTCTTGGGCAAGTCCCCCCCCCCCCCCCCCCCCCCCACACAAAAAAAGGAACTTTCAAACGTTTAGTTACTTCTGCTTAGAAAGGAACTTAGTTCCTTTCAAAATTACTTTCAATCTTATTCTTGTAATTATTATCACTCGCGGAATCTGACAAGAGGGTGGCGTCATTTTCGAAAATACGGGAATTCCCAAGATATTTTTTATACTGAAGTTTTTCGTTATCAGGTACAGGAATTTGGTGGGATTTCGACGGTGAAAGGGACCTATAAAAGAACGATAAATTAGTTCCAAATAAGTTCCCACAAAAATGTTTACGTTGCAAGTTCCTGATCTAAGAAAAAGAACGCGTTCCAATAAACGTTCCTAAAAAGTACTCCGCACACTAGATATTATACCTACCGACTCTCAAGACTAACTTCTGTCAGTAGGTATTGACCAACGTAAAAACAAATGTATTGTAATTCATATTGATTTGTAATATGTGGTAATTGAATAAAATTGAATTGAATTGAATTGAATTAGTAACGCGTTTCTCTCCAAGACTGCAATTTCATTTCTGCTCGGGCTCGAAAACTCGAGTTCCCAACGCGTTTATTTAACTCACGTATATACAACCACTCAAAATTATCTCTTCACCTATCTCTGCTCGGTTGTAAAGTATTACAGCAAAGGACACTGCAATGTTTGTTTACACGATGTAGAGTTTTATTAGAATCGCGTTTCTGTTCATTCATTCATCCGTTCGTCATGCAGGTTTTTCAAACATTCCATACGATACGATAAGATCACATTCTTGGCGCAAGACCACGTTCGAGCTTTCACATGTGTTGTTTACCTTGTACGATGGACTGACGACGGATGAAAAATTAGCTCTTGAAAAACCGTGCGTGAGTGGAGTCGTATAGTAGACTTAGCCGCCTGGTCACGCGCTTCTCTGTCTAGGATTAGGGGATTAGGGAGTGAGGGGTGAGACCTCGTTCTCATTACTCGAGTTAAAGCAACTCGGGTTGACCGACCTGCGTTTAAATTGAACTGTAATACCGTCGTAAGTTACGTAGTTTACAACCTTTACACATAGAGCGCTGTAGAAGACACGTATTTTGTATGAATTTCAGGCTGGCCAAGTATTGTGCTAAGGAGTGTCGTTTCCTCGTCGGAAAATGTAGACGTTATTAATTCACTTAAAAACAAACTGCGGTAAACACACGTAGGCCTAGCGTCGGACAACAACAAATTTACTACAAAGTTTTGAGGTTATGTAGTCAGACGAACCATAGTTGGCGACCACGCGGTGTTTAAACTGACTAGCGTAGCAACGGTAACGCGAGTAACTCGGAGTTCGGACGCGGGTTGAAAGTGCAACCATCGTAGCAACCTGCGATCGTTCACACAAGGAAATTAACCCACGTAACCCACCAACCCGCGTTAAACGCTAGTAATGAGAACGAGGTCTGAGAGGGGTAGTTACTTTCGTCCAGGGCCAAACTGACAGTTCAAACTAGTGCACCGTTGACGTCAGTGATTGCATTGCATGTATAGGTCTCTCACAGCAAGAAGTAAGATAGTATCAGGACCGCCCACATCTATAGTTTCCAACTTAACAAGCGCGAATCACTAACGTTTTTCCCGATTATCTAGTACAATTTGGTGGCGGTAAGTTCTTTGACGGTAACGTACAAGAAAACGTGCAAGCAGGTTTCCGACAAAAAACTTAACGCAACCGAATTGTATATTAGATAATCGGGAAAAACGTTAGTGATTCGCACTTGTTATGTTAGATACTAATTGTGGGCGGTCCTAACTCCCCTGACACTCTTACTTCTTGGTGTGAGAGACGTTTACCATTCTCGTGTTGCGTTTCAGTGTCAATTGTGTCCGTCCGTTTAGCCACGCACGCTTGAACGATGTGTTGTGGAGTGTATTGACTAGCGTGAGCTGTTCTATTACAACAGGGCGAAGTGTATTATAGCCTTCCGCTGCGCAATTGTCTATCTATACATTGCTGCGCGTCTCACGAGTGCGTTTTACCCTCATCGTCTGCGCATTGGTCACGTCTTAACAGTGACTGCGCGTTGTTCACCAACAGTTGCGTCTGCCCAGTGAGTGTGTTTCTCTCGCCGTCTGCGCATTGGTCACGTCTTACCAGTGACTGCGCGTCGGTGGTTACGAACAGTTGCGTCTGCGCCGTCTGCGCATTGGTCACGTCTGACCAGTGACTGCGCATCGGCGATTGCCAACAGTTGCGTCTGCCCAGTGTGTATTTCCCCCGCCGTCTGCGCGTTGCTGCCCATTGAGTGACTGCGCGTCGGTCGCCTAGCAGGCATGTGACACTGGGGGCGATACGGAGGCGTACGATGCAGAGGGGGATGAAACCACTCATCACAGACGACAATGGAAACGATTGCAGAAGATGCCGAGAGTGAATATGAACTTGGTATTATTTTATTAATTAGTTTTATTATTTCGAAATACGGAAATGTCCGAGTCTGAACCGAGTTGAGACGAAGTGACGACTTGCTTGGCCTCGGGTAAAAGCTTTTACTAAGACACAACATGGAAATTATGTATTGTTCTCGTTTTTTGAATCAGTTTTGCAACTAAATATAGACATTTCAGGGTACTAAATAAAAAACAATTAAATAAATAAGGTTTAAATTTTCAAGTAACTTTAAATGTTTTGCGAGAATTTTTTGTCAATTCTTCTCGTTTGCTGTGCGATCTTTAGTGCCTGCCTCTATTTCTCCCAACCACAATAATTGTCGATATCAGGATCGCAATCGCCATCCGTAAATCGTGAGCAAATTTACTTACATGGTTCTTATGGCGCTGCTCACAATCAAATCGTAATGTCGTAATGATTTAGTATAGGAGAAAATGTACGATTGCGATCCCGTTAACGATCAGGATGCCGGCAATTGTGGTTAGGGGTTGAGAACGATTATGATGGTGCAATGAACGGTTACTGATAAACTGGTACCATGCCGCAAATAAGTGATAACTTATTCCGCGGCGTTTAAAGAAGCACTGTTCATGACACGGCCTTGGTTTGCGAATATTAGCACTTTATTCAAATGTAAAATATCTAGATACATATCTAGAAGTGGAAACCATGAAACTAATAAAGTCGCGGTACCCAAAGAAGTCAGATAGTTACTTTTTCGTTCTCAACTTAACAACCACGAATCACTGACGTTTTTCCCGATTATCTAGTACAATTTGGTTGCGGTAAGTTTTTTGACGGTAACGTGCAAGAAAACGTGCAAGCAGGTTTCCGTCAAAGAACTTAACGCAACCAAATTGTATACTAGATAATCGTGAAAAACGTTAGTGATTCGCACTTGTTGAGTTGGAAACTAATTCTGGGCGGTCCTGACTCCCCTGACACTATCTTACTTCTTGGTGTGAGAGACCTTTACCATCAAACGTCTGCGAGAGGCCTACAAAGTAGCCTAAGATTAGTGGGAGCTATGGCGAATATCCTGATTATTTGTTTTAAGATAGCAAAAATGCCAATAATAAATATTGAAAATCGTACTTATCGTTAACGATCACAAAAATATATCTGTATAACTTTATAGTATTATTTTGGAGAGTGCACACACTGTGATGTGTTTTTATTATTATTATTATTTTTTTTTTTTTACTATGTTATTGTATTGAATTGAAATTGAATTTTTAGGAGACAGGGGCAGAAGGAGTAAATTTCGATGTTGTGTTTTACTAAAAGTTACCGTATAATCTTATTATGTTCTTGATTTTAGGTAATGATGTAGCCCTTTACTATGCATGTGTATACAGAAAAGCTATTTTCTCAGTTATTGTAGCTGTTTAAATGATAGTAGCGTATAACGGTCACTTAATTGTTATATTGTCTTGGATTGGATGTTGTAAATGGTGAACCCAAATTGAACGCATTGCAGCATAGAAAACATGTAAACAACGTTGAGGATGAATGCATGGGTTACCTCTAATTGAACTCAGGGCAGGGTATCACACATATGTAATGGTTATGTCTCTGTCCTATGCTGTGATGTGTTCAATTTGCGTGCCGGCCTGAAGAAGTAAAAATATCTAGTTTCGAATTAATGAGCTGATATCGAAAATTAAGGTTTGACATTAATTTGGCATTTCAGCCGCATAACTATAAGTTTTGTTCAATTGCGGTCAGCGTTTTGAGCGAATAGTTATAGTAGTAGGCTAGTAGAGTATTTGAATACACTACGTGTCAGCAATAGCGTTAATACCTGGAAGATAACTTCTAGATCGACTGTCATGTGTTTACTCACTAAAAGTGTATACATTTTTTTTTCACACAGACCTAGACTCTTTCATCCTGTTTATTATTCGGATCGAACAAATCAATATTTAACAACGCTTTATGTTCCACGTTTTCTAGTTTCTAGTATAGGACGAAGTCCAGTGATCCGGTATCTTTTTCCTTCCTGCAATGGTATAGGCCTATGTGTCTGTCTTATCAGTGTCACCGCATCGTCACATACGTCACTTCCGAACACTTCCGAACCAGAAGTGTCTAGTGTGGTGGACGGCCGATGACGCAATCATGTAAAGGATGTCAATCTATTGCGTCATCGACTTTATATGGCCAGATATCCGATTTTTGTTTTGTTGTGAATACTATGATTACGAGTATACATTCGAAGGGTTATTTCGGGTATTTTTTGTTTATCGTTATTTTAATCGACCGGTACAAATAACACTCGCCGTACCGGTATTAAAATCATGATAAACAAAAAACAATAAAAGTGTTGCACTGAAAATACTTTAGAGACCAAAATATGTTCTTGACCCGTTACATAAAAATTGATGATCACCATCCCGTATTTCTTGCAAAACTTGGTCGACATAAAGTGGATTAAAGTAGCAATAATGCCGGTACCGGTTGGTGAAAAATTAAGATCTATGATGTTTGATACTTCCTGAGGTCAATGTTTCAATTCCATACTTATACTTTTGTATCTTATATATAAATATTATAGAAAACTAATAACGGTTCCGTTCCGTCTAATGAGTTACGTTTTTGCCGCAGCGGTCAAAACGCATAGCTAGACTCATCATAGCCATGCGGCGCATCCACCATCGACGGTCTCACCTCACATCCGTTAGTTACCAACTTGGTTCGAGCGTTGAGTGTTCACGGTTCGAGGGTTCCTTTCGCGCTCAGCTGTGTCAAATAACTTGAAGCAGCTAACCGTCGCTTTACATGATGAGAAACTCACGCGAGTTGGCTTGCGCGAGTTTATTACTATCATGCGACACACGACAGAATAATAACAGATGATAATAACAATAATAATAATAATAATAATAATACAAAATAATAATACACACAAATATATATTATGTATGTATAAAATATATAACATATAATATGTAATAATAATAATATACAATAGATAATAATAGGATAAGATAATAGATTAACGCGTTTTGATTGGAGCTCGCTAACTTGACTCGCTAGGAAGTTGAACAAGTTGGACATTTTCCGAGGAGCTCGCGCGAGCCAACTATCGCGAGCTTCTCAATCGTGTACGCGGCGGTAACCGAGAAATAATTGTTGCTGTTTGTTTTTATATACTCGGCGTAGTTTCACCCGGCTCGGTGGAAACAGATGCCTGGAAATGTGAACGCTCGGGGTATAGTCGAGAAACTTTCTCATATATATATATATATATATATATATATATATACGCACGAAATAATAGATTCACAAAATACAAATTAAGCAGCTTGTAGTTGGCAGCTTTCCAATTCGCCGTCACGACCTTAAATATAAACGGCTTAATAGAAGGTATTGATGTTGAAGAGCAAATAAGAAAACTAAGAGGCAAAAGATTGAGGCAGGTAATGTAATGATTAATGACAGCGTAGGTCGGGCTATATATAGTAGCCCCTCTTCCCCCTCCCCCCCCCCCTCTCGTTCTTATCTACCGCCCCTTTCATGCATTCTGTTTCAGCGGAATTCGACAGATTTCCGGCGTTCTTTCACATATTCATAGTTCCCACGTGACGTCACAGCGGCCATGATTGCGACACAATTGAGGAGGACCAATCCTTGATTATTAGCAAATACTATTCAAATTTAATAAATAATCCTAATAAAGAATTTAAAAAGTAAACATAGTTAACCCTTTCAGACCTGACTTTTTTTTATACCTTATTTTTATTGAAAAAAATACCATTGAAATGGGTGATTTTTTAAAAGATTTTTAGATTTTTTTTTTTTTTTTCAAAATACGGTTTTTTGATTTCAATTTTGGAAATTTTGGACTCTTAATAAAACCGAAATTTTGGCCCAATGACATTTTTTTCCAAACGTATCTGAAACTAGATATTTTCCCCTTTTTTTAAGTAAATTTAAGTTGATTTCTGTTATTTGGTCTTCTATATAAAAAATAAGCTAAAAAAATGGAATTCCTAAAAATACCTTCATTTGTCTCATTTTTGCACATTTATAATTCAAAAATGCTCTAAGAAAAGTCACATATTACATATTTGAAAAAAAAAAAAAAAATATTGTCATTAATTTTTTGTTTTTTTTAAACCGGAGTCCCTTAAATCGAACGCCAGATTCATCAGCAATTAAATATAAAAGTTGATCTACACATATGTGTAGGCAGGGTCTGAAAGGGTTAATACGAAATAAAGAAAATACTACACGTAAAAATTGTATTTAAACAATCAGGCTGGATTTTAAAGAATGAATAGTTTATGTGTTCTACCACAACCGCCTTCAATTGTTTCTCCATGACAACGTCAAAGTTTGATCACAAATGTGGCCGCCACGCGCAAATATGTGACGTACGTGCAACCTATGTATTGATGGTTTGCAGGAACCTTACAACAATGTGCTTGTCGGCCATACTGGTGCTATGTTTGAGTATGTTGCCATGGAGAAGCAGGTGACGCCAATTGTAGTAGAAACCAAAAACTAATTTCATTAGGATTTTAAGTGTTGTTTTTAAATAAAATTGATTATGTTTGTAAATTTGTGACTTTTATTTTAGGGCCGTATGCAGAGTCAAGTGTCAAGTTAAGTACAGGATTAGTTGCCATGGAATTGTTTTATTACATGCTATACTTTCCATAAGTAGCTCCATAGCAACCATAAACGGATCATATACTTAACTCGACTGTGGATTCCGCCCTTAATTTCGTAGGTATTTTTAATTATAAACATTGCTTTTGTGCAATTTAAAAATCATACCCACTCATCTTCTTTAATGATTAATGACACCAGTATGGCCGCTGTGACGTCACATGCAAACTATTAGTTGTTGCACAAGTCAGTGCACAAGCCACATTTGTCACGTCCTCTGTTTTTGGAATTTTATTTCCAGGTTACCAACCTCAGGGTTCAAATGATCCCTAATGTATACGTGTATAAATATATTGTAAAGGAAATAGAGAAGTAGAAAATTTAGTTGGTACTACTTCGTATAAGCATGATACTCCTTTATATGCTAATATTCATTAATAGCAACATATTGCATAAGGAGGACAAAGATTGTCTCGTATATCCTTGGCATCGTATTTTATTTATGGATTCGTCCATCCAGTCCCGGGGGAGGGGAAGCGGGCACTGATTGCAGTTCGTCAATAATCAGATTTCGTTTCTTGCAAGACTTCTTTTCATCGTTAATCAAACGAGATTTTGTTATGAGAGAAATATTTCCCTTTTGCATGAAAAAGGATCTTCCGATCCATCGGCGACTTGCTCGCTCTTTTGTACATGGTTGCCAGATTCGCTCGATCTGTTGTACAGGGTTGCCAATAATAATAATAATAACAACCTTTATTCGGTCTCAGCAGCCAAAGCTGTTGCCATAAGACACAGAATAACATACAATAACTTATATCAATTCGGAATAACTTATATCGATTCGCATCTAATTCGCAAACATATCTTTTTTTTTAAGACTAATAATCCTAATGAAATTAGTTTTTGGTTTCTACTACATTTGGCTTCAACTGTTTCTCCATAGCAACATACTCAAACATAGCACCAGTATGGCCGCCAAGCACATTGTTGTAAGGTTCCTGCAAACCATCAATAGTAGTCGTTGTTTCGATTTAATGAACATGTTAAAAAAAATTTGTTAAAATTTCGTGTAATCCCCATATTGTCATAGAAATTTCTTCGTTAGGCTGTAGGATGTCATAACTAACTATATTGTGTGCTAGCGAGCCTTCGTAACATGATTATTAACGGGCGTGCGATAGAGGCGCAAAGCGACACAATATTTTGATTATGTAAATGTACGTTTAAAAATTATGAGCACGTGTAGAAAATTAGTGTTATTTACTGTCACGTTCATTATCTATACGGTAATTGTTATTACGTGCTTAACGTTCGATACGAGCTTTAGGTTAATTACTTCGTTATATGCGTCCCTCGAATCTCGATCAAAACGATATATTTTTTGCTGTCACCTTTGCCGCTTGCGGATCCAAATGCACTCACAAGTTTTGGTGTTATTAGAAGAAAAAAAATACTTGGGTCGTTTATCCCCGTTGTAGATCTAGAATTACACGAATTGATGTGTCTTCATGTAGACGATAAATTTTACAGCGGTTTTGGTCGTTACTGAAGGCGAATGCAAGGCGGTGATTGGTTCATCGCCTTCCTCTAACAACTGAAACCGGTGATAAACGTATCGTCGTTGAGTTTGTTTGTGTAGGGTACTCTACCCTACACTAATAAACCTCAATGGTATCGACAACCATTCAGAATCAGGGCGCAGGTACCACACATGCATTATCAAAAAGTAAGTTATAACAAGTACATAAATAATAACAAAATACAATAATAACAAATACAACGCACCTTAACATTGTATTCGTTTGCGTCTGCCTTACGGGCTGGGATATTGTGCATTGAAGCCATTTACGTTACCGTTTTTCCTTTTGTATAATCTAACGTTCGTTACAGTAGAAAACCCGAGTTCGAGACAATCTTCTTAAGGCTGGTCCACACAGATTTTGAAGACATAATGCATAAGGTTTTAAGACGTTGTTTAAAAACAACAATGAAAGCGACGTCTTAAAACTAAAACTTTGTGTGAACGCCAGTACGTGTTTCCTATGATCCAACTTAACGATTACGCATTAAACCTTAAATCGTATGTCTTAAAAATCTGTGTGGACCAGCCATTATATAAGGCTCGATGAACAAATCGTGTTACACCTATACCTAAAACAGGGTTTTATATCCACAATGACACATTTTTACGTTGACATTTTGTCAGGATGTGATGCTAATCGATACGTTAAAACTAACATCATTTTTCATTTTAGAAACCTATCCATTCTTTAATTGGCTTCCAAAATAATAACAATAAGAATTAAATTATTTTGACATTTTTTTAATCCAGTGTTTTGTTCTTACAAATCTACTTTCTTCATCTCCGACAAACACCTATCAATACTTTACTTACTTACTTACTTTATTGTAATTAAGACCAGTGTAGGGCACAATGCCCTCTTTAGCCTGATGAGTGATGATTGATGAATGATAATGAGGAAGGGAGGAGGAGAAGCATGCTACCGGCACGTAGCCTATACTCCTGTCGAAAAGTACCAAGGGGACCATCGGCTTTACGTCCCATCCGGAAGGACGGTGTAACTTTGACCAGTCATATAGGTTCCTCCACTTACCTGTGCTGTACTGCCGAGCAGTTGACGAGAAGAACGAAGCTGTCACACAAGCTTTCGAACCCTTCAATCTGCTCTAACCAACGGTAACTAGTGTTCAGAGGAGAGTGGTCACCCATCCACCTCCTGACCTAGCTATGGGTAGCGACCGCTGCTAAACCGTTGGCTATACCTAGCAATATGGTTACATTGCGCATATTGTGTTATTTTATTTCAAGGACATCCGCGGACAGTTACAGTTTGTAAACAAACATCTCGTGTCCGTCACGTCTTTCTGGTGCGTTAGCTGGCGTGACGTGTTGATTATACAATTAAATGTCAACTCTAGACAACCGGTTAGTTGATCTAACTGGCCGTGTTTCCTACATACGAACTGTATGAGCTCTTTGACACGATGGTTATTGTTGTGTAACTACATGTACATAGGCACCGTGTATACAGCGCTATAGAGCACTCAAAATAGACTAGATGCATTCTGGTGGCAGGAAATTAAACTTCTATTAGGAGTGGTTTAGCTGTCAATTTTCATTGTTGTTTTATTGTTATTATTCATCAATGGCGCTGAAAGGAGGTTGCTTAGCAGCGCTATCTATGTTAGTTTTGAGTCCTCTATATGTGTGGCCAAATGTAGCAACTATTGGTGAAGATTGCATTCCACGCTTGTAAATAGTGCCGGATATTATTGTAAAATATGTTGTTTTTTGTTTGTATTTGTTTGTTTTTTTCTTGTTGATGTGATTTTATTTTATTTTGTGGTTTTGTTTTGTGTTTGCTTTGGTTTTTATTGCCTGGTTTTGTTTGTGTTTGTTTTGTGTTGTTTGTTGTTTGCTCTTTTTCACACATGGTGTGTTGGTCGCTTCTTTCAGAATAGCATAAGACTCAATTGAGGTGGCTGTGACATTACAGGCGGCCAAGCAATGTGTAGCTAGGCAACTCCATTGTTGTATCTTTCTTTGATTGGTGCATATTCAATGTTTGTCCAAAACAAAACACGCCAACACGGCTATTTTTAGAATTGAGTCTTGTGCTATTGAGCTAGGACTCTTAGGTTGGAATTCATAGTCGGCCCCTACACCTAGGGGCACCCATTGTTGCTATGGATTTGTTTTGTTTATGGGAAATAACATGCAAACAATTGTTACCTTGGTAACAATGGGCGCCCCTAGGTGTAGGGGCCGACTATGAATTCCAACCTTAGATAGAACTAATCACGGCCCTCTAGATCACTTCTGAAAATCATCTATTGAGATCCTGTCCGTAGCCGAGTGTATATTTGATTAGCGGCTATTCATGATGCAAGACCGCCCCGGACAATGTATGAAACCTCCGTCGTCCCCATTGGACGGACCGGTATACGGCTTGGTCATTGATTAAATTAGTAATTTAATTCATCACAATCAACGCTGAGCTGAACTGTATTCCGGGAGATTTCTACTCTGGACAAAGTGTTAGACAAGGGATCTACATACGAGGGAATCAATATTGTACTTTAGTCGATAGTTATACACTAGAACAATAATTAGAGATACGTGAAAATGCTAGCGTTTTGTGTATAGATGCTACAACGCGCTATTTTTCAGTAGAAACTAAGGTTTTTCTGTTCCTATTTTATTATATTTAACATAGTAATTATACTTTGTTTATGATAAAAGCAATTTGGTTGATTTTAATTTTAATAGTATGACATGATTTAAAAATAAAAATTTGAGAAAACTTCATTCTCAAGTTTTTTTTCTTGGCAAAAAAAATAGATGCTACAAAACGCTATACAATGACAATTGAAAATGCTATTTAGTATTTTCACGTATCACTAACAGTACTTTACTATAACCAACAGTAACAATACTATAATCTGGTGTTCAATCTAATACAACTAAAGAATGAACACATTGTGTATGATATTAAATTGTAAAATCAATCTGTTTGTTATTGAATAAATGGAAAAAGTAGAAACGAATTAAAAAATATAAAGAGATTGCAAAAGGATGACGAATGGAGAATCGGCTGGAGTCAACTATACTATCGTGGTTTTCCGGGTATAACCGTGTCAAAAGGTGGATTGGTTCCACCTTTTGACACGGTTGTACCCGGAAAACCACGATAGTATAGATCCCCATACGTATAGTTAAATTATAAACTTGTGTGGGAACACAGCACGTATTCCGTCTCTGAGCGTGCAATGAGAGCTATCTAGACCCCTGTTGTGCCCTGTAGTCTCTGAGCGATGCAATGAGTGCTATCTAAAGCCCTGTATGGTTTATGAGCTTACATGTAGCTATCTACAGTGGCTGTCATCTAAAGAGTTCATTCGAGTTCTGCGAAATGCCTTCACCTCTTACCCCCACCAGTGCCCGCGCACGGACGAATGCCTTCCCCTCTTACCCCCACCAGTGCGCGCGCACGGACGAATGCCTTCCCCTCCTACCCCCACCAGTGCCCGCGCACGGACGAATGCCTTCCCCTCCTACCCCCACCAGTGCCCGCGCACGGACGAATGCCTTCACCTCTTACCCCCCCCAGTGCCCGCGCACGGACGAATGCCTTCCCCTCTTACCCCCCCCCCCAGTGCCCGCGCACGGACGAATGCCTTCCCCTCCTACCCCCACCAGTGCCCGCGCACGGACGAATGCCTTCCCCTCTTACCCCCACCAGTGCGCGCGCACGGACGAATGCCTTCCCCTCCTACCCCCACCAGTGCCCGCGCACGGACGAATGCCTTCCCCTCCTACCCCCACCAGTGCCCGCGCACGGACGAATGCCTTCCCCTCTTCTTACCCCCACCAGTGCCCGCGCACGGACGAACAACAACGACGAATATCAACTCACGTAGAATTAATAACGATAGAATTACATTTAATGTAATTAGAATAAAGGAATTCATTTGTATTGAAAGATGATTTATTTAATTGGAAGATCATGGACAGCTTTCGTTGACAGCTTGATGGTCTATTATAGAGATAAGATCTTTCACTGCCTCTCATCGTCTGTGCGCGGGCACTGGTGGGGGTAAGAGGGGCAGGCATTTCGCAGAATTCGAATGAACTCTTTAGATGACGGCCACTTTAGAGCCCTGTTCTGCCCTGTAGTCTCTGAGCGATGCAATGAGGGCTATCTAGAGCCCTGTTTAGTTAATGAGCTTCCATGTAGCTAAAGTCGAGTCCTGTGATGAGAGAGCTAAGTGCCCCTGCTTAATAACGCCCTTAAGTCACATTGACGCACAACGTGGGATCTCTCGATATTAATCGGCTTACGCGTTTAATTAAACTGAACAGCGGTGTCTCCTTCAGGCAACTATTGCGCGTGCACTGCCTTGTAAAGCTTTGAGCGGGCTCGGCAGCGCATCTGCCACGCGCGGCCAGATATCAGCTCACGTCGAGCATTATCCCCCCCTCCCCCCCCCCCCCCCCCCTCACGATGGTGGTGGAGATTATTCAATACATTTTCTACTTCAATGGTCGGATTATCGTGAAAAGTCGCTATCGATTTCTGATCCGATTTGGTTCTTTAAGAACCGTCTTATAATAGTTAAGTCCAGTCTTACTTACTTACAATGTCCCTATATTTCTCACTCAACGGCTATATATGTACCAGTTAATCGGGTTACATTAAAATTTTCATTTTTGTTTTTTAAATTGGCTATTTTTTTCGGATGTGAAATGGACTGACCGTGGTGGTTTTAACCGTTTTAAAATTTACGCTAATGTAAAACCCTCTCTCGCGATTTACCCAGAAGGGTTCAGTATATGCGGTCATTTTTTTTTGTTTTTCATACAATGCACAATGGTATTAACGGATCGCCATTAATTCCGCTACCCGACAATGATAAAACAAAAGTCGTGTGGCAACTGGTGCTCATAATCCCTGCCATTATCTAAATGTCACGTGGGTATGCAGCGATCACGTGGCCGGGACGCAAACCCACGTGACTGTATAACTGCCGATCAATCGCTAGGGCGCCCTGCGGTGTCTGTTTGCGTGGGCGCCTCGTCATTTGGGGGCGCCCGACCCCCGAAGTCAAACACATTCGGGGGTCATTATAAAGTCGTCGTATCCCAACAACGTCGGTAATGCTTTCGTCATCAATCAATTACGTGTTTACGGTCTCGGTCAACCCGAGCAGGTATTTGAATTAGCCACGGCCGCTGGTTGGATGCCGCTCACCCACCCGTGACGGAAGCATTACCGAAGTTGTTGTACGACGACTATACCACTGATTTCCGTATCATCCATCACAAATGAAAACAAATTTACAAAAGTATATTAATTGTATACTAGGTATTTTTAATTGTCCTCCTTTGTAAATCTGGGCCCGAATCACAATAGGTCCTAAGTCTTTTTTCTGGTTTTAATTCTAAGACCGGCCTAACTTTGGACCTCCTGTAAAACCAGATCCAGGTCACACGAAGAAGTTACTAATTCCTAGTAGGAACAAAGACACAATGAACATTCCAATAATATCTTTTAAAGTCTGTTCTCAGATATTTTCCTGGATTCACAAGTGGTTCAAACTTAGGCCGGTCTGAGAGATAAGACCAAAATAAGACTTAGGATCTCTTGTAAATCCGGGATCGTCTCGATTAGCCTCGTTGCAAAAATATGGGACGTTAAACCCCAAATGTCATCAAAGAGAATCCGGGCCCAGATTTATAGCTGAATGACACTGAAAAAATAAATAAGCAAAAATAGTAAGTAAATATGTTTAAAAATTGAACCATTAAATAAAGGAGAAGAAAGAATCGAAAGTAGATTTCGCAGCTACGACCCCTGATACATAATTCATCGTCTGCAATCTAGTATAATTACGAGGTAACAGCAACATATACACAGACGTGGTCTATAGTGTACTGCACACCGAGTATCCCTTCATTTCGGAATTATCCCCATATTGTAAAACGGACGTTATTTTCACGAGCTGTCGATCCCACCCTTCCAGAGTCCGCAGATATTTTGTGGTCGTCAAGTTACACAACCGAGGGCGGTTCCTAATGGACGAACAAACATCCCCCTACGCGGCCACTCTGCGTAATACGATCACGGCAAATAATTGGACATTTCGGGATTAAATGAGCCCGGAAAAGTGTATATATATCACGTTTCCGCGACCGGTCTGGGAAACTTTGCTACCACAGGAATCTTATTAGCCAGGCAGGAAAACTGACACGACTAGATAGAAGAGAGCGGACGGAGAGAGAGAAGAGTATAATAATGAAAAAATTCTTTCTCGTTTTTTTATTGCATAGTAAATGAGTTTTCTTTTTTTTTCGCTGTATGAAACCAACCACTGTGCGGTATTATAAAGGGTCGGGAATGTTGGCGTGCGTGGGTCGGGCAAGGGGGGGGGGGGCGGCCTTGTAACATTTTGGCTGGTTAGAGGGAGTCCCTACTACTCTTGCCGGTGAGCTGCGAGAACGAAGCGTAATCTGATTCTGGCGAAGAGACTCGAGCGCCATCCTTGGGCGTGAGTGTGTTTTATTATTTCAACTCCGAACTTTAATACGAACGAACAAGTGTTAATCCGTGTGAAGCATCCACGTCTTAGCGGGTGACTCTGCCCGACGTGAGAGACAACGATAACGAGGTCTTTGCACCCATTAACCCCGTTTGATCTGTTTCTCCTCTTTCTTGTATTCTTTTCCTCCAATCGCCTCCGACGTCATAACATGAGCTACAGTGGAATCAGCCTTGGGCAACACAGTAGATGAATGGAGCCTCGATCTGTTTTTCCCTCCAACATCTTTGGTTGTTCCTTCTCGGCTCATGCTCTTTCACCCCCACTCAAAAGGCATCTAGAAAATATTGACCCTCACCATTGTATCATTTCAGTAGGCTTTCGTAGGCGAATCTTTTCGAGATTTCTGTAAACCTTCTTTTTATGACCGCTTCTAGCATGTATACAATAGGGTCGGTCCGACTGTGGTTCCCAAGGCTGATACAACTGTAGTATAGCCTATCCATGCCCGCCAGCACGGGTTCTACCGTATGAACAAGCTCATGCTTGTTGAAAGTACAAATTACTATTTGAAGTGCTAAATGCTAATGCTGCTAATTGGTGTTTGGATATATGGGCAGTGTGAGTATTCTCAGTGCGAGGGTTTGTGCGCGGTTGGAATCAAACTAGGAAACTTTCTTGCATTTTTGGCTCCTGTCGAATTCAATTCAATTTATAATCATTTTATTCCCGAAATAAATACATCACAAAATGCAAATATAATGTTTATGAATGTACGAATAATATTTATAGAAGTGTACAATTACCTCCATTTTTACACATTCCCTTAATCTAGAAACGACAAACATCGCAGGATATTTCGAATTCTTTTTATCAAGACAGCAACTTGCACATTCCACCTTAGGTGCTTATCTAAAAAAATTCCAAAATATTTTGCATTTTTTTCCCTTCAAATTCACAACACTGGAATTTCCTTCAAGTAAACCGTGGATATGTTGATTGAGGCATTCGAAACAAAGTCGTAGAAACGTAGCATATCTGATATGCGAGTAAGTTTATTTAAAATATAAAAGCTTCCTAAAAGAAAAATGTTCATAAAAAATGTCGGCGCTGCCTGGTGGTGGAAGTCTTCCCTGCGTGCCAACCTAAGAAGCACTCTGCCAATCACTGACCTCAAAGGGAGGCGATGGTATTGTGGAGATCATAAATGTCAATCATCCCCGTTATTTAGCAAAGCACTCACCTTCTCAGTCGGTACCGACAGCTGAACGTGAAGAATGTCGCCTCGACTCGACTACGGACGGGTATCGCTTTCTGTATACAGGGGAAGGTCCCCTTTTTGTAGCTGTTTGTCCGCCCCCTTGACTGCCGCTTGAGATTTTAGACAAGATTGATATTTACAACTGTCAACAAAGGAGGTAACGTCTAAGTCGCTCTTTGTGTGTAGTGATTGGCAGGGTGCTTCTTAGGTTGGCACGCAGAGTAGACTAGAAGACGACGCATCTGACAAGTTGAACTTGTCCGCATAGTCGGCCGGACACGTGCCAACAGTTGGCAATCGTTGTCTGGAGCCAAACTAAAGGGCTCTCTTGGGCCATGGAAAAAAAGGGGCGTGGCTAGTTGGATAGTTTATTACTGCGGTACTGGATGTCTAGCTGTGTAGATGCCAGTCTTCGAGGCTGGCGGCCACATTCACCCTTGACCTTAACCTAGGTCAATCAGTCAATCAGCTGATTAACCCATCCAGCCCTTATATTAACGTGAATTTTTCACTGTTGTGCATTGTTTTCATTGAAGATCTAGAAGGTCGTGATTAATTTAAGGGTCCTAGATCAATTCTGAAAAAGGTCTATAGCCCCCCAGATATTAAGAGCGAAGGGTACCACTACGTCAAAAACCGCAAAAAATGTTTCATTTTTTAGTTATATCTCAAGATTGCAACACAAAATTGAAAATCTGAGTCAAAAGCGCACTGTGTTTTGGTAAGCCCTACAGACTGAATGAAATATACTAATCATTTGCGTAGTTATTTTGATTATTGAATCGCCCCTAATTAGTAATACAATTAATTAGAAATAAAAATCATACTGACTATAGTATAAGACAATTTAGAGCATTAAGTATGTAGGGCTTACCAAACCACAGTGCGCTGTTGATTCAGATTTTCGATTTTAAAAGTCCATTCTTGAGATATAATTTATATAAATGAAAATTGTGTGTGGTTTTTGACATAAAGGTATCCAACGATGGTAACGTTTACGTCAATTAAATTATATCTCAAGGATGCACCTCAAAATCGAAAATCTGAGTCAACAGCGCACTGTGGTTTGGGAAGCCCTACAGACTGAATGATAAATGTATCTAACATTATAATCAGTATGACTGTGATACTTGTTTCATTAGTAATTTATTGAAACAAAAATAACAGTCATACTGACCATAATGTGAAATACATTTATCATTCAGATTGTAGGACGTATCAAACCAAAGCACGCTTATTACTCAGATTTTCGATTTTGTGGCGCATTCTTGAGATATAATTAAAACAGGACAATTTTCTACGGTTTTTGAGGTAAACGTACTCGTCGTTCTTAAGTTCTTGTGACACACATATATCAATCCAGAACGTGTGTGAAACGTATAGCTAATCGTTGTAACGCGAGAGGAGATCGGTTGTCGCATGCAGTTGCGCGGGGGGGTGAGAGTGTGGGGGGGGGGGGGTACATCGCCTCCTCTGCTTCTGTGCCCGAGTGGCGAGCGAGTATCTGTCGAGATTATACTCCTCATGTTTATTCAACTCCTCTAATTGAGACGGCATATGGATCTCGGCTGTACGTGTAGCTTGCTTGACCAACTCGCCGCTAACTTTACCGACGACGAGGGGTGGAATAACGGGGTTGTGTTTGCGCGCCGGCCGTTAGTTGGCTTTTTAGGTGGCTTAGGGCGTTTACAATTGGCCCAAGATAGAACGAAAATAGTGGACCATCTGAAAATATTTATTTACTTTGGTGAGTAGGCCTATATTGAGTAAGTTTTGAAGAACAATTATGAACTTTAGAAGTTAGCGTGTTCTTTCAAGTAATTCTCTTGAATATTCCATTTTGTTTCCTTTGTTTAAAGCCCCCCGATGGTTTCCTTTATTTCTGTCATGTCAGCGTTCGCGGTTTTGCACGTGACGCAACTCCCACACAGCTTCAGGGGAAATGTAAATTTCAAAACTATCTCTACACGTATACATGTTCTCCGCGCAGTCACCGCGAATCTAAAACTTACTAAAACTTACTATATACTGTTCGTTAAAATCCAGCCCCCTGGATACGCCACTAACAGCCTTTACTGACAAGACAGACAGACAACGTCATATAGTTCCATCGAGCTAAGAAGTAAGGTGTTGTCGTCACGGATTATGTAATAGTGAAGTGACGCCCCCCATTGAGTTGTCTATTGTGACTGACTGGAGCCTGCCCCAGTGGCAGTCGAGAGCTCAGTCTATGAGCCAGTCAACCCTTTTCATCTGAGTCGGTCACAAAAACACCTCAATGGGGGGCGCTCTATTCATTCAGTCTATATATATCTAAATGCTGTGTCACATACTTCACTTCACTATTAAAGGTCTTGCACACCAAGAAGTAAGATAGTGTCAGGGGAGTCAGGACCGCCCACAATTAGTTTCCAACTTAACAAGTACGAATCACTAACGTTTTTCCCGATTATCTAGTATAAAATTTGGTTCCGTTAAGTTTATTGACGGAAACCTGCTTGCACGTTTTCTTGTACGTTACCGTCAAAAAACTTAACGCAACCAAATTGTATACTAGATAATCGGGAAAAACTTAAGTGATTCGTGGTTGTTAAGTTGCGGACGAAAAAGTAACTATCTGACTTCTTTGGTTACCGCGACTTTACATAATCCATGACGACAACACCTTGTATCTTGTCTCGAAAGGCTTGTTCCTATTTACGTCATCGATGTTAGTTCCGTTTTTACTCACGAGATCGCAGCACGGACGACGGTACAAACATTGAGGTCTGACAAGTGACAGCTTCTAAATATCTTCTAATGTTTCGAGATTTCTATGCTACCCAACCACTTCAAATTCATTCCTGTGACAAAGTAGCTAGACCTATAAGCTTCGGTAAATATTATAAACATACGCC
This sequence comes from Isoperla grammatica, assembly GCA_945910005.1. Taxonomy (NCBI): domain Eukaryota; kingdom Metazoa; phylum Arthropoda; class Insecta; order Plecoptera; family Perlodidae; genus Isoperla; species Isoperla grammatica. Next base: position 102,289,090 of record OX246738.1, read on the forward strand.
TCAGTCAGAATTGGGGTAGGGAGATTATTTAAAATATGCCGTCACCTCGATCAAACGTAAACATTCCTACGCCATCTTTCAATGTTTGTACCGCCACCAGACGCCAGCGCTGCACGTATGTGATTGTTGAACTAGCTTGGAACACGCACACGTGATGTAACCGCAGCTCCCCAGCCAATATCTTACCAGTGCTGCACTCTATGAGATGAGCGTGTTATAAATGATGTATATATGTACTATATTGAATCAGCCGTCCGTCCAGGGAGATTGATAATGTATTGGTTGTAAAAGCAATCTACCCAATAATCAAGACAGTCCGGGCTGATTTGATTTATTAGCCGCGTGGCAGCAACGAAATTGTTTCCTCGATTAGATTATCTCCTCGGCCGAAACAAACAGTTTCCTGTTGTGTGTTGTTCTCGTTGTATCGTCGTGTGGATTTTTGGGAAGGAGATAAATTTATTGGAGCCGATGAGTGGTCGAGTTTTATTGGGTGGATCATGATTGGTTGTAGGAACCGACGCGCGTCGACCTGAATGCGTCTTACGCGCTCGTGTCGCAGTCAATAGGCGTCGCACACTCGCGTGTCCTGTGCTGACGTCACGCTTGCTCTTCTCACAGTCACTGTCACAGTCAATAGGCGTCGCACACTCGCGTGTCCTGTGATGACGTTTTACCGAAATCGGGAGCCGCAGGCTACGTCATCGCCTACCGGTATTAATGAGCTCATATGTACCGGTAGATGAGAAAAACCATAGTACAGATGCCATTACTGAAAATAAAGTGCAAGTTCCTGAACTCCTAAAACAAAGCAAAGTATGTACGTTAACTACAGTACAAATTGGCTATCACAAATGTTTATTTCAGGGCGAAGTTATATTCTGGGTGACGCGGCGTAAATCTAGCAACATTGATGGTATCGGTACAATCAAAATTACGAAGAAAATAATTTTGTTACTTTCAGAAGTCATGGTTTCAATTTCAAAGCTTAACTTTTGTATGTTGAGCATATTTTAGAAAACTGAAAAACCGTGCCCGCACAGCGTTAATATAGGATAAAGTCGAGAACAAGTTTGTTATATCGCGGCCTTTCAACGCTCGCAATTATTTATTATAGAACAGCATCGATTATAATCAATTTTAGTTAACTTTAATTTAAAAAAATTTGATTAAAATATTCTGGCTGAACACAATCTTGTAAAATATGGAAATAAGAATTTTTTATCGAAATTCACCTCGCGTACTTCATTTGATTTTTTCTACGTTACATAAGAACGTAATTACGAAGCGCGTTTACAAAGTTTCCGATCCTCGGAGTCGGGTGAGTCGAGTCGAGCGTTGTTAATCATCTCGACGTTTCGTATTCGCGTCACGCTTGCACAGTCCATCAGTCGATCACCCCTCACAGGTCGGACCACATTCACAGTCGAATGGCCGAAAGTTTTGCGATAAATAATGTTTATCAGTTCGAGAATTGCTGCTTCGAAGACAAATGGACGGTTCGAGAATTGCTGCTTCGAAGACAAATGGACGCAAAGAAGTTTGGAGCCGAGTTTTATTTACAATTTATATTTCCTCGATGTCGGGATTTTCTCGTTTTGATTCACTCTGTTTCTGTTTTTTGTTTTTTTCAATCGCCGTTCCAAATACGAGAAGAACCACGACTGGTTCCCATATTTAAAATATCGATCTTTGGTTGGTTTATCGATTACTCGTCGATGGTGTTCGTAGCCTGCAGGGTTGCCAGGTTGCCTACAAAAGCCTTCGCGCGGCTGAAGCGACAAACTCGCATTCTGATTGGTCGACGCGCCTGTAGTGTCTAACCTTTGAGTGAGTAATATAGGGAAGAGCTGCAACGCAATCGGCAGTTTGTCTACCGCCTTATGCTGCCCAACATACTTTTGTCGGGTAGTAGAAGTTCGCCAAGCGACGCGATGGCGGAGTTTTCGGTTGTCTTCGTATATCTTCGGTGAAGTAGCCGACCAATCAGGCTCCGTCATCGCGTCGCTTGGCGAACTTCTACTACCCGACTACAGTATTTTGGGCAGTAAAAGGCGGAAGACAAACTGCCTTGGAGTGGAGCCTCTATAGGTCTCGCAAAACAACCTCGGTAATGCTTTCGTCATCAATCAATGACGTGTTTACGGTCTCGGCCAACCCGAGCAGGTATCTGAATTAGCCACGGTCGCTGGTTGGCTGCCGCTCACCCACCCGTGACGGAAGCATTACCGAAGATCTTGTACGGCGAGTATACCATATATTACTCACTCAACGGTCTAACGCGTCGCCCCAAACGCTCTACAGTAACGGTACGGCAGCTTATAAAGTAATTGGTCAAGCGGCGAGGTATCATAAAGTCGTGTCTATGAACATGTATTGGCACCGAATTTGGCCACTGAGGGCGCTAGTGAAGACGAATGAAGCGTTCATAGTGGCAATGTCACGCAACTTTCTGATGAAGCAGCGTCGTTCTTCCTACATCGATAATGGCAAATTTTGAAAACTGTTGTACGACTTTTAAAGATTTTGGTCAGATTTTGAATACCATCCCATCAGTCCATCTTAAAAGGCAAGGCGCCATTTATGTCAGGACACGTTTTAGACTTACAAACAACAACGAACACACAACAAACTAAAAAAAAAACAAGACAGTGAAAAACAAAAACAAACACAAAACAAAACAAAATAAAAACACATCAACAAGAAAAAACTAACAAACAACAAACAAGAAACAAGATATTTCACAATAATATCCGGCACTATTTTCAATCGCGGAATGCAATCTTCACCAATAAGTTGCTAAATTTTGCCACATACAGCGCTGTATGTACATACAACATAGCAAACATGGTGCGGGCGGGATAAGACCATGACGCGGACCACGGTTTGCGCACCCGTGTCGTGTATGAGGGGGGGGGGGGGCGTATACACCATCGCTTCAAACGTCGACGCTCATCAAAAGTTTGCTTCTTCCCTTCCCCCGCGAGTATATATAAATATTTCTCTATTTTCGTTTCGAAGTAACAATTTTCGATGAATGCTCGCGATGATAAAATAAACACGCGATGACATTTCTGCGTTCTTTGAGACGCGCGTGACGGGTGACGTCACAGACATCCTCTCAATAAACATGTCTTGGAAGCCTCGAGGGTACTTCTCGTTCTCGTCGAGATATCGAACTCTATTCTTCGATATCTCGAATAGAACATTCAGTGCAAACAAGTTGTTTGCAGCATCGAAGGTAGTTTCGAGTGGGTGCTAATTATACCCCCCCTCCCCACCAGGGTTTCCCCTCCTCCCCCTCTGTCGTCGTTCGTGGTAAATATTTCGTTTGTACCGACCTTGGAGATGCACAGTGATATGTATTTATTATAAATTATGCTCATGCTGCTAAACCACGGACGGAACCCACAATGTTGCCCAACACCATGATTCAGCTAAAGGAATTGAAGCTGTTTGTCCACCTATTCTGTGGAATTTCCGATTAAAGGCGGCGCAGTAGGCCGATGTCGATTAGGTGTTGGTCTAGTAAACCGCGAACTCTGCGTTCCAAGTTCGAATCCTGGCTTGGGCATGGATGTCATGTGGCGTTTTTCATCCCCATAATCACCCACTCATCGTCTCGATTAGCATCGTTGCAAAAGTATGGGACGTAAAACCCCAAATATCATCATCACGTCGCTTAAAATTGGTTTAAAATTAAAATACTTATAAACATTGTCAACAAGTAAACGAAATAATGTCATTCTCAAGATTTCACTTTTGTAATGTGTTAATTGTTGTAGTACACATTTCACAACCAAGTTAACACGTTTTGAGATATTTATTGGAAAAAACATTCATAAGAATTAAATAAGGCTGAATTATCTAAGAGATTACATATTTTCGTTGGCTTTGTGACACTTAAAAGACATTTTAAAGAAATTTTAACCGATATACATCGAGAACTGTTCATCAGGGTAGGTGGACATACGGACTATATTTGTTTTATTTATTTTTATTTGGCATGGTACTTGTACAGTGTATTTTATATTCGAATAAAACATTACTTTTTGTTGTTGCTATTAGGTACACATAAGTCAGCAGAAGACTTGTGCGTGTGTACCTAATGCTGTATTTAAAAATAAAAATAAACTAAATCAATACGTACTCTAAATATAATAGCAAACAAAACAAGATGGAGTCACAAATTGTTACATATTCACTACTGCATAATTGAAGAATACTAAGGTCCAGTCTTACAATGTCCCAATAACTACTTATTCGTCGAATAGGTTGTTGTCTCCATGGCAACCACCAATCAAAACTCTTGAAATCCTCCAAATAGCTTAATTGCTAGAAATAACGTTCCTATTAGGAGATTGTAAGACCAGCCCTAACTAAAGTAATAAGATAAATTATCACTAAAAGAAACTATACTAAACTATAGAGAACGGAGTAGTTGTGAGTCGAACTATGCTTATAATGCTCGCGCTAACACACCTTATGCTTAATGAACGTATAGTTATTACACCACTTTGCTATAAATACTTATAACTGTACTTATTATTTTATGTATTAATAGCGCCGTCAAATTAACTTGCAAAGTGTTATCGTCACGGCTTATGTAATAGGGTAGTGACACTTGTGACAACTACCAACTTATCATAGTTGCATCTCGTTCTCATGCCTCAGATATTATAGTGATAATATTGCTCGCCCGTTGCCAGACGTGGTGGGGTCGCATTCCATTCACGGTTGATGCAGTCAACGCAGTGGCCAGTGGACAATAACAATGCAGGCATCGGGAAAGCCGGCGGTGAATACCGTTGAAATGGGCCTTGTGGAGCGACCGTCTCTTCTCAGAAGTTTAGGGCACACCTTTCTTCTTACGGCGTGGCCAGTATATAATACGTGTTATATTTAAACCATGCGCCAGAAGCTATACCATAAAATTAATTAAAATAACGAAGCTTTACAACTAAAGATACGCCACTGTTTATTATTAAAACGACAATTTCAAAACCTTCAGGTGATAAATTATTTCCTATTTCTCAATTTATTTGCTCGTTTGTAATAATCGCGTATAAGACCGTAACGCAACGCAAAGCTTGTAAATAATCGCAGCAGCCTCCATTCTCCTATCGTTGACTCTGTCTTCCGTTGTTTGCTAGCTGCTTGTGTGGTGCAAGCGTTGCGGGGAAGTCAACATGGCGGAGGGGGGGGGGGGGGGGGGGGGAGTTCAGGCGGTTGTATTTTATTCTGTCTTTTATGGCAACATTTTAATATTTCTAGCAACAAGCAACACACTTTCTATACTTCGTCCACTCATGATGATATTACTCATCATATCCGTATGTTTCCAATTGTATAATACTTAATTCTTATAAATGGTACATTCTTAAATGCGCTACTTACTGTAATCTCTACGTGGAATACACTGTAGTGACAAGCATGGTGCTTCTTAGGTTGCCACGCAGAGTAGGCTGGAGGTTGTGATGTGAAGCCCCATGCTCTCTAATCGACTCTTGCCTACAACGATCAACCAATGAGAAGTTGACGGCTTAATTGAGAATTACCGGTTACGATATTAACTAGATTTCTGTTTTGCGTGTGTGACTAGTTGGCTTCGCTTCAAGGTGGCGTATAAATAATTAATTTACCAATTATTAAACGTTGGTAAATCAATCTGACGTCTTAAAAGTTTAGCGTGGTGACGTCACACCTGGCTTCGTCGGCTTGACTTTGGAGGGGGGGGGGGGGGGGGGGGGGGTTGCGTACCCTTATATATACATTATCGTTTATGGTATATACGGCGCTGCCTAGTGTGCGGCTCAAACTAGGATCGTACATCATAAAGTTTGCTGTATATATACTCTCTTCGTATGTCAGCACGTTCTTGGTTGGCCCTTTATGAGGGAATTATCAATATGACGTCATTTTCTCAGAGAGCTATGGTCTGTGATATTGAAAATAAACGCCCGTCTGGGCCCGGGGAAGAATACGCCCATAGTGACTCTGCTAGTCGCAAGAGGCGACGAAAGGAGACCCCGTCCCTTCCCCCCCACTGTCCCATTGAATATTTCTCCTCCCACTTGGCCCTGCCCTCCCTTGCTGGACTCCCGTATGACGACCCACGCGTCGTACAATGAATCTGATTCGGATATGGCTTTATTCTTCATCGTCATCTTTCTCATCTTCATTATCACCCGCTCATCGTCTCGATTAGCCATTGTTGCAAAAATATGAGACGTTAAGCCCCATTAATCAATCAATCAATCAATCTTGAATATGATGGACCCAGCCAAGATATTGATTATACTTGTAATATTCACCCTCTTTCTACAGACATTTATTGAGATTATATAGGCAACCCAAGACAACCTTACATATGCTTTCGTCACAGGCGAGGTATTCGTAGCCAACCAGCGAACTGCCCGAGACAAGCGCGCGCAGATAACGATCGCTGATTGGCTACGACAACCTCGCCTGTGACGAAAGCATGTGTAAGGTTGTCTTGGGTTGCCTATTTTATTGATTGTCATTGAGTATATGAACCGTATTAGAGGAGCCCATGCATGCATCGTGTTTTGTCCGAGTACGATTCTAAAAATAACCATGTGGCATAATACAGCAGACAATCATTGAGTGTTCACCAATGAAAGAATGATACAACGGTGGTATTGCCTGGCAACCGATTGTTTGTCGGCATGCGATGTCACTCTTGGGCGTCCCACACTGACAGCGCCCACTACAGGGTGCGTAAAATGGCCTATAGGCACCGAGTTTGGTCACTGAGGGCGCTAGTAAAAACGAATGAAGCGCTCAAAGTGGCAATGTCGCGCAACAATCTGATGAAGCAGCGTCGTTCTTTCTATGTCGATAATGGAAAATTGTGAAAATGTTTAATTAAATACGGCTTTTAAAATTTTTGGGCCGATTATGAATCCCATCAGTAAATCTTAAAAAGGCAAGCCACCATTTTAATCAGGACACGTTTTAGACGTACAAACAACAAATAACACTCAACAAACACAAACAAAACAAGACAATAAAAAACAAAACAAAAACACACAACAGCAACAAAACAAAATAAATACACATCAACAAGAAAAAATCAAACAAACAAAAAACAAAAAACAAATATCACTATAATATCCAGCACTATTTTCAACCGCGGAATGAAATCATCAGTTAGTTGCTATATTTGGCCTCATATAGCGCTGTATGAACTAAAACACGGTGCCTACAGGCCTACTATATTCATAGTTCCCACGTGACGTCACAGCGGCCATGATTGCGACACAATTGATGCGGACCAATCCTAGATCATTGGCAAATACTATTCAAATTTAATAAATAAAGCTAATTTAGAGCTCAAAAAGTAAACATAAGTAATAAACAAATAAAATATTAACACACAAACCAATGTTATCTAAAAAAAAAAACAGACTGAATTTAAAGAACTAAGAATTTCTGTGTTCTACAACGACAGCCTTCAATTGTTTCTCCATGGTAACGTCAAAGTTTGATCACAAATGTGGCCGCCACGCGCAAAGATGTGACGTACGTGCAACCTATGAATAGTATAGGCTAGATCACCAGTCCCCCAACCTTTCACTCAGTAGCGAGCGTAGCAAATTGAAGCCATTTTGAATTGGGTAGTTTACAGGCTAATTTGGACGTTTCAGTACTGCTAGCACTGCGAGCGGCAGAAATTCGCGTTTGATACTCCTATTCCCGCCTGTAATAATTGCCCAATTCAAGATGGCTTCTAATTGACACGCCTGTGGCTGCTAAGTTGCGCATCTAGCCTACTATAGCTGTTGAATATCATTAGAAAAAGGTATATTCCAATTTCTTGGATGCTATAGGGCACTAGCAACACCAAAAGACAACAATGAAACAAAAGAATTGAATCGATGGACAAACAATAAGCTGTGAAAAAATAATTTCTTCTGATTTTGGAAAACAAAACAAAAAACGAACAATTACACATACAAAACTTTCACTTAGTCGTATGTCTATCATTAAAAGTTTTAAATGGCGAGCAGTTACTATTGCTACACTTGTTTTTATTTGTATGGTTGCAATTTTATTATTTTGACAGCTGATTGTTCGTCCATCAGTTCAATTCATTTGTTCCATTGTTGTACTCCGGATGTGACGTCAGTTGCGGGTTCCCTATTCCAATGTCTTTGGCGTGAGATGCTACCGTGCTTGCGTAGTCCACTGCCGCTCTGACATGTGAAAGGTGAAACTGCCAGTCAGTCACGGCATCCTGGATATATCGCTCCGTAAGGACGAGCCTCCCTGGAGATGCATCTCGTAAGATATGAGCTTGCTCGGAGATTGCATTATCTCGACTACTCTCGGAAGTAAAGTGCTCTGCGTGTGTGTGTGTGTGTGTGTGTGTGTGTGTGTATATACACACAAATCAAATCACTTACTAACGTAAAAACCTAGAAATATGAAACAAAATAGCAGTGGAATAAGAAATGAAAGTCTTGTATAAAGGATTTCGGTTCGACAGCTCAATCCAGACTATGCGTGGCGCGGTTGAAAAGAAGTCGGTTCGCTATTACAACGGCTGATATTTGCTTGTTAAGTGTGCTCGTAAACGTAGGTTTCTTCTGACTTCCGGGTTCCTGTTTGTTTATACTGGGAAGACGTTATCGTTATACCACGTGTTGGACAGAGAGGGAATCTGGAAGATGGGCTCACGTGTCTTCTGTGCACAAGACCTGGACATATATTCGGTATTTTAAACTGGGTTCTACGTGAAAGATATCAATAATATATTGAAGTGATTTTGATTTTCCTTGTATAAATCAAATACATACATTTCTGAATTATATCCTATTGCATCAATTTTTTATTTCTACTAAAATAAAATGTATGCAGTATATAACCGCCTATCAACTTACCCACATAACGATCCTAACTATAAGTTTAATCAAACTAATCGGAAAAAGTGTGGTGAATAGATGATTTTCAGAATTGATCTAAGACTCTTAGAGTGGATGCACAGTCGCGTTAAGTATAGAATTTCTTTTTGGTTGCTACGGAGTTTGTTATTTTGTTTGCACGTGTTCGTTTTGCACGGAATAAAACAACTCAATGAGCATCAAATCCTACACTTAACGTGACAGTTGACTGTGCATCTGACCCTTAGCCGGTATTCTAATTCGTTAATGACAAGTGACAACAATGTTCAACAATAACAACTAGTTTTCCTTGTGCCCTTGTTCATTCCGATGACACTTGTTTCCAGCACCATTCTGATTTATGACTGAAGAAACTCCCCGTTCAGTCAAAGCTTCAGATAGAGGGAATTGAACCCGCGATCCGCTCAAATAGAAAACAAGGTTTAGAAAAAATGTAGCCATCTCTATCTGTCTCGGTCAGCCGTGTAAATGCTCTCACTTGAATGTTGATGGGTGAGAGAGAGAGAGAAAGAGAGAGAGAGAGAGAGAGAGAGAGAGAGAGAGAGAGAGAGAGAGAGAGAGAGAGAGAGAGAGAGAGAGAAAAGTTTTATTCGTCTTTTATCGGCTCTACCTGGCTGACAGCGAAGCATCCCCCGAAGACCTCCACTCCATGATGGCCGCTTTGGCAACCCCGCATGCACGCCCGGGGATCCCCAGGAGAAACAGTGTTGCCAATTGCCATGCACCATCACACACAAAGAAACTAACGTTTTTTTTTTTGTAACGGTCGTTTCGTTAAATTAACGACAACCTTCTGCCGTTTTATTCGTTTGAAGAACAAATAAATATCGATCGGAAATAGTAATTGTCGAGGTCAACAAGGTCGTTGGGAAGAGTCGTTTCGTTGCTTGGTGGTTGGGCTTATTTTCACTCGCTAAGCTCTTTGCTCTATCGTGTTCGTTGAGTTGGGTTCGCCCTAGAAAACCCATCGGATGCAGAAGGAAAACAGAACCTGTGCTTATGGCGTGCAGTTTCAGCAGAAACCCGAAGGAAATAACAGTGGTAATCTGTTTTTATTGAACAGGTTTACAATATCGACAACTGTGAACCCGGAGAAACTTATGAATCGATACTTTGTTTATTTTCTATTTCTTTCCCAAATTTTGTTTTTACTAGTTTCTTTGAAAAGTATATAAATTATGGTATACTTCATTTTTATCGCCAACAACAAAATATTTTCCAATCTGTGACACAAGATGTTCTGATTTGTAGTATGGGACCACCACAAGTATGGCCGCACTATTGTTTGCATTTTAAATCCAAACTGCAGGGATTCACAAAGAGTTTCTAAATCTTATTTTGGTCTTATCTCTAAGACCGGCCTAACTTTGATCAACTTATAAAACCAGATCCAGGTCACTTGATAAGTTACTAATTCTTAGTGAGAACAAGGATATTATAATGAGCATTGCAATAATATGTTTTAAACTCTGTTGTAAGACATTTACCTGGTTTTATAAGAGGTTCAAAGTTTTCCGGTCTTAGAGTTAAGACCAAAAGAGACTTAGGATCTCTTGTGAATCCGGGCCCAGTTGTACAACGGAATCAACAAATAACATATTATCCGAACGAACCACACCCCCTGAATATAAACTCTCTCTCTCTCCCTCTCTCTCTCTCCCTCGTTCTTTATTCGGTGGCTGGGAAAAGCGGGGTCATTAATTCGGGTCTTAGCAACAGCGTTGGCGTGAGCTTTTGTGCGGGGTCAGAGCTGCGGGGCCGTTGAATGTCGTAGATCAGACAGACAGACAGACAGACAGATAGACAGACAGACAGACAGACAGACAGACAGACAAGCAGACAGACAGACAGACAGAGACGGGCAGCTATACAGACAGACATACAGACAGACAGACAGACTGACAGACAGACGTACGGACAGACGGACAGACAGGCAGACAGACAGACATACAGACAGACAGATAGACTGACAGACAGACAGACAGTCAGATAGACAGACAGACAGAGACGGGCAGATATACAGACAGACATACAGACAGACATACAGACAGTGAGACAGACATACAGACAGACGTACGGACAGACTGACAGACAGACGTACGAACAGACGGACACACAGACAGACAGACAAACTGACAGACAGACGTACGGACGGACAGACAGAGAGACAAATATACCGACAAGTAGACAGACAGACCCCCCCCCCAAACGCATGAGGCATCGCGGACGGCCTAAAATTACTAGATAGTACGCATCTTAGAAAAATGCAAAATTGTAGAAAATTCCCTTGAAAGCCGTATTATATAGTGAACTTTTTAACTTTTTAACTTTTTGCCACAAAACTTAACACCTTCAATCATCCACATCGAGGCTTGTGGATGATCCAAGTTTCAACTTTATCGGATCGTTCAACCGCTATCGCGAGACAAAAAAAAACAAAAATAAACAAAACAGAACGAGTGCCATAAAAGTCTAGTGGAGACACTCGCTTCGATCGCTTAATGAATAGATGCTAATTGCGATGTATGCCTAAGTTATTCATTACATCATTTACGACTTGTTTGTATTTATGGTCATGTCTCTAAAACCCGTTTACTCAGACTTGTTAACTAATGTGTTATCGTCTGTATTTGAAATGTAAACACATGTAAATGTAAATGTAGTCTAGCATTACTGTATGAAGGTCACACTAATTACACTTATCTCAACCGTCAACTGTTTGATTGGGTGTCACCTCGCGAGCAATGATATGATATCATAACTATACGCGATCCGTGTAACTGTAATCAAAACTAACTTGCAACATAACTGTATATAGATTTCATTGCGGTAAATACAGGAAGTATAGTTACCTCAATGGAAATTCTCATACTGACGAAAGAAGTAAAGGTACCAACTTAATTTTCTACTTCTTTAGTTTTTACCAGTCACGGGTTAGCCACGGTCGCTTAGTCGGTTCCCATACGAACACCGAAGTTAAGCAACCTCGGGCTAGGTCAGGAGGTGGACGGGTGACCACTCTCCTCTGAATTACTAGTTACCGTTGGTTAGAGCAGATTGGAGGTTATCGAAAGCTTGTGTAACAGTTTCGTTCTTCTCGTCAACTTCTCGGCAGTCCAGATTAGTGGAGGAACCTATATGACTGGTCGAAGTTACACCATGGGACGTAAAGCCGATGGTCCCCTTGGTACTTTTCGACAGGAGTAGGCTACGTGCCGGTACCAGGCTTGCCCTCCTCCCTTCCTCATTATCATTCATGATTCACCAATCATCACTCATCAGGCTAAAGAGGGCATTGTGCCCTACACTGGCCTTAATTACAATAAAATAAATTGACTTGGGTTGGGTCTATACTTGGCCCAAGATTACCTTATACAATGCTTTCGTCACAGGCGAGGCACTCGTAGCCAACCAGCGAACCGCCCGAGACACACCCGCGCAATTACCGATCGCTGATTGGCTACGAACCCGTCGCCTGTGACGAAATCACGTGTAAGGTATAGTCTTGGGACAAATAATAAGTGTTTTTCTGTTCTATGTGTGAGGCAACACATAATGTTTCCGCTTCTGCATAAAACGTGTTTGATATTTATAAATCGCAGATCCGTGTATCGATATTTCCGTGTATCGATATTTCCTGCAACCTTGAACATACAGCTTCACTATTTCCCTTCTCTGAGTAACGAGTCACGAGTTGAATGGATTACGCGTGCTAAAGGTCGACAGTGGAATATCTTGCTGCATTTTCTTGTTATGTTAGTTTCTGATACTCGTGTGTGCAGCGTAGTTCGACCTTAGAGCAGAGAGTTCGACCCTTACGCCGGTTTATACCCGATGTTGTGCGACGCCTCGGAGCTAGGTAGGTATAATAGGTTGCACGGCAGCACGTTTTTGGCCTGACGAGTATAGAGTATTGTAATTAAGGCCAGTGTACAATTGTCCCAAGACTACCTTACACGTGCTTTCGTCACAGGCGACTGGTTCGTAGCCAATCAGCGATCGGTATTGGCCCGGATGTGTCTCGGGCGGTTCGATGGTTGGCTACGACTACCCCGGATGTGAGGAAAGCAGGTGGAAAATAATCTTGGGTCCATCATGGGGCACAAGCCCTCCTTAGCCTGAAGAGTGATGATTGGTGAATGATAATGAGGAAAGGAGGAGGGGAAGCCCTTGTACCGGCACGTAGCCTACTCCTGTCGAAAAGTACCAAGGGGACCATTAGCTTTACGTCCCATCCGAAAGGACGGTTTAACTTTGACCAGTCATATAGGTTCCTCCACTAACCTGGACTGCCGAGCAGTTGACGAGAAGAACAAAGCTGTTACACAAGCTTTCGAACCCTCCAATCTGCTCTAACCAACGGTAACTAGTGTTTCAGAGGAGAGTGGTCACCTACCCACCTCCTGACCTAGCCCGAGGTTGCTTAACTTCGGTGTTCGTATGGGCCTTCACTCTCCAGTAGGTATTTGCATGACGTGTCGGACAATTCGCGCGAGCTGGCTTTGCACGAGTTCATTAACACTCTTGTTACACGACAGAAAATAAGAAGGCACATGCACTACCAGCGTTACTTATGGGAGTTATAGTGGTCACGTGTTATGATAGTGGAAATAATGTATAACGTAACTATAATGATAACTTTTAAGACAAGCCTTCATCACAAACAAATAGATAAAGTTGTTGGCCCTATGGTTGCTTTAACGTCAGTGCTCGGTACGTATTTAACCGTTCTCGTTCCTGATTGGTTCACGTGACTCAGATCTACGATTCACAATTTTTTTCAGATCGTAGACTGGACTAACTGAGCTACTGCGCATGCGCCGTCAATCGTAAGCACGAATCTACGATTGCAATTGACAGTTGCAATCCTAACGATAGTGGTGGCTCAGCGACGTAAGACGCGAGACTCTAATTCGGGAGGTCACCGGTTCGATTCCGGCCACCGGCAGTCCTGACTGAAGGTTTTCCTAGGTTTTCCTCACTCGTAAAGGCGAATGCTGGGATTGAGTCCTACTACTAGCCCTCGGACATTCCTTCTCAACTATCCAAACACCGTAATAACCTAGTTAGTCACCTGAAGAGGGGCATATCGGGTAAAGCTGGTGTGCACCCTATAACGGGTATTCCTATACGGAACATTAATAAAGTATCGTGAGACGGGCTTTAGAAATGCCATTTTATCGTCTGATGTGTCACGTTTCACACTATGTGCACCGGATTACACCAGGCTGCACTCACTCGCCGCTGAAAGTGTAAGGAGCGCAGATCGCGCATACCCATGAGAGGGTAGTGGATTGAGACCGGACAAAGCCGCCTCGAGAATGGGTGGACCAGCATTCAACATCGATTTTTTTACTCTTTACGTTTCGGCTCGTACAAATTTATTTCCACGTGATAAGCTCTGGCCGGCCTACCACGCAAGATTCGCGCGTTTCTAGTAATGTAATCTACCGGCTTTCCAAAACCTTCTACGAGATAACGTGAACTCTGTTGATATTTTACCAAATTCCGTGTCCGTATCTATTATTGTAGGTTTATTTTATTTTAGTTTTGGTCTTACTATTATATAATGAAAACGCACTTGCTAGTTACAGAGGTTGTATCTCGACTAAGCCTGCGGAATCCTCGATTTCTGACGATTATCATTGCTTAAAAATGCATGAAAATTGTTTAAAAGTAAACAATTATTGAAAACTGTGTCAAAGTAAACTATAATAAGTCATCCCCTAGAGAATTTAATGCTCTTTCTTATTAAAACTATTTAAATATCCCAATAAATATTTGCTTTTTTAAAATTACTTATTTTACTTCTGTAATGTGATGGTGCTGCACACGTTTCAAAATTCAAATAAGGAATTTGTAACACGAAACTATTTATTGGAACAAAGTAACATATTAATAACAAAGAGCATTACATTCTCTTGATTCCCTGGACTCCAGGGGATGAGATATTTTGGTCAACTTTTTGATAATTTTAATGCAGATTAAAGCAAATTTAATCGACGGAAATCGATTGGTCTGCAGGGTCATTCTGTCTCATGACACTTTGTGATTGGTCACCACTCATTATGGTAAGAACTAAGAAGTAGTTCTATAAATAAATAAATAAATACATAAATTTGTATTCGTGTTGTTGTACCACTCAGATATGATAACTCTTCTGTGTGGAAATCATACCATTTATTATGTTCTTCGTTGCTATGACGGCTCCAAAATCACCATTAAAATAATAATAAAAAAAAAAAATGTGAGTCGAACCCGAAACCTTCTGTAATGAAAGCAGGAATTAACTACTATATCAACGCGCCACACAAAGAGTTTGGATGTTGTATTCGCCCCTGCTGCCCCTATCAGCCCCCCTCCTCACCCCCTCACTGCATATATCATATTTTAAATTTACATCCACGAACTAACTTTTGCAATGAGTGAACACTTCCTTTGAAAGGTCGTTCTTTAAACCGTCATTGACGAAAAAGTAAATTTTCTACTTCAAAGCGTTTTGCTTTCAATTGATGCTTTTTTAATAATCTCGAATCCCTATATACATAGACGCGAGTTTGAATAGTTTTTTTTTTGTGAAAGGACTTTTCGACTTAAAAAATAAAAAAAAGTAAAAAACGGTTTGCATATTCGCAGCGAGAGAAGTGAAGTGAATTCTTTGTGTGTAGAAAACGTCGTAGTCGGGACGGATGATGGATCGGTAAAACTTCTTATTGGGGAGCTGGAAGCTGTCGTAGCGATCATTGTTGACGAGGTGAGCTCGATTGAGATGGAGACTCGCTAAGCTCTCGACTTGCTTGGGCTCAATCCACTCACTTGATATGAACCCACATTGGCTCACTGGCTGACTCTCATTATGTGACGGAATATTTTTACTAAGATTGCGGTTGCACTTTGTAAAGTTGACTTCAGAAGAAACTATATTGGGTTTCGCTATAAGATAAAAATTATACTTACAACCCTCTCTTCTTTGAGAACACAAAAAAGACAACCAGTATATTTTTACATTAAAGTAGCAAATCAAATAAGGTATACAATACAAATAATAAGAACCTACTGTCATTGGTTATGATTAAAAAGAACTAATAATAAATATACATATCAAGTATAAAGATCATTATAGTTGAGAAACTGTAAGAATGACGGCCCCCTCCTTATCCCCACCACAGCTACCCGACCCCCCTCAACTCCGTGACCACCTAACAAAATGAAATGCGTAACTGAAAAACAGTTTGTTTCAGTTGTTCAGTTTGTTGTTTCATGGAGTTCAGGGGTCAAGAGGTCGGGTAGCAGTGGTGGGGATAAGGGGGGGGGGGGGCGTCATTCTTACAGTTTCTCAACTATACGTGAATACTTACTATATTGCTTCTTATATCTTGTTCACACTACGACCACTAACAGCAGTTAGACTATAACAGTATATAAGTGAAGTTATAATGGTTTTGTTTTCTTATGTAAAAAAGCATGTTAAAAACAACTTCATAGCAACCATGCGTTCACATTACATTCAAACTGCAGTTAGTATAGCCTTACTTCTGTTATTAGTGGTCATTGTGTGAAAAAGGTATTACGGTTTGACCACTGTAACGGTAATGTCTTAAATGCATCACGAACCACTCTCGCATGTTATGAAATGGTCTCCAGCCTACACGTCTTTGTACAGTGTATATAAAGTGATTAATTGATGTCTGACAGATGTATTAGTGGCCCGTGCAGCAATCACTTGCTCAGGTCGGCTATCTAGCCAGAGAGCGCACTCACTCTAACCTCTCTCTTATGAGGCGGTCTGCAGCCTACACGTCTTTGTACGGTGTATATAAAGTGATTGATTGATGTCTGACAGATGTATTAGTGGCCCGTGCAGCAATCACTTGCTCGGGTCAGCTATCTAGCCAGAGAGCGCACTCACTCTAACCTCTCTCTTATGAGGTGGTCTCCAGCCTACACGTCTTGTACAGTGTATATAAAGTGATTGATTGATGTCTGACAGATGTGTTAGTGGCCCGTGCAGCAATCACTTGCTCAGGTCGGCTATCCAGCCAGAGAGCGCACTCACTCTAACCTCTCTCTTATGAGGCGGTCTGCAGCCTACACGTCTTGTACAGTGTATATAAAGTGATTGATTGATGTCTGACAGATGTATTAGTGGCCCGTGCAGCAATCACTTGCTCAGGTCAGCTATCTAGCCAGAGAGCGCACTCACTCTAACCTCTCTCTTATGAGGCGGTCTCAGCCTACACGTCTTTGTACAGTGTATATAAAGTGATTGATTGATGTCTGACAGATGTATTAGTGGCCCGTGCAGCAATCACTTGCTCAGGTCAGCTATCTAGCCAGAGAGCGCACTCACTCTAACCTCTCTCTTATGAGGCGGTCTCAGCCTACACGTCTTTGTACAGTGTATATAAAGTGATTGATTGATGTCTGACAGATGTATTAGTGGCCCGTGCAGCAATCACTTGCTCAGGTCAGCTATCTAGCCAGAGAGCGCACTCACTCTAACCTCTCTCTTATGAGGCGGTCTGCAGCCTACACGTCTTTGTACAGTGTATATAAAGTGATTGATTGATGTCTGACAGATGTATTAGTGGCCCGTGCAGCAATCACTTGCTCAGGTCAGCTATCTAGCCAGAGAGCGCACTCACTCTAACCTCTCTCTTATGAGGCGGTCTCAGCCTACACGTCTTTGTACAGTGTATATAAAGTGATTGATTGATGTCTGACAGATGTATTAGTGGCCCGTGCAGCAATCACTTGCTCAGGTCAGCTATCTAGCCAGAGAGCGCACTCACTCTAACCTCTCTCTTATGAGGCGGTCTCAGCCTACACGTCTTTGTACAGTGTATATAAAGTGATTGATTGATGTCTGACAGATGTATTAGTGGCCCGTGCAGCAATCACTTGCTCAGGTCAGCTATCTAGCCAGAGAGCGCACTCACCCTAACCTCTCTCTTATAAGGCGGTCTCCAGCCAACACGTCTTTGTACAGTGTATATAAAGTGATTGATTGATGTCTGACAGATGCATTAGTGGCCCGTGCAGCAATCACTTGCTCAGGTCAGCTATCTAGCCAGAGAGCGCACTCACTCTAACCTCTCTCTTATGAGGCGGTCTGCAGCCTACACGTCTTTGTACAGTGTATATAAAGTGATTGATTGATGTCTGACAGATGTATTAGTGGCCCGTGCAGCAATCACTTGCTCGGGTCAGCTATCCAGCCAGAGAGCGTACTCACTCTAACCTCTCTCTTATGAGGCGGTCTGCAGCCTACACGTCTTTGTACAGTGTATATAAAGTGATTGATTGATGTCTGACAGATGTATTAGTGGCCCGTGCAGCAATCACTTGCTCAGGTCGGCTCTAGCCAGAGAGCGCACTCACTCTAACCTCTCTCTTATGAGGCGGTCTCAGCCTACACGTCTTTGTACAGTGTATATAAAGTGATTGATTGATGTCTGACAGATGTATTAGTGGCCCGTGCAGCAATCACTTGCTCGGGTCAGCTATCCAGCCAGAGAGCGTACTCACTCTAACCTCTCTCTTATGAGGCGGTCTGCAGCCTACACGTCTTTGTACAGTGTATATAAAGTGATTGATTGATGTCTGACAGATGTATTAGTGGCCCGTGCAGCAATCACTTGCTCGGGTCAGCTATCCAGCCAGAGAGCGCACTCACTCTAACCTCTCTCTTATGAGGTGGTCTCAGCCTACACGTCTTGTACAGTGTACATAAAGTGATTGATTGATGTCTGACAGATGTATTAGTGGCCCGTGCAGCAATCACTTGCTCAGGTCAGCTATCCAGCCAGAGAGCGCACTCACTCTAGCCTCTCTCTTATGAGGCGGTCTCAGCCTACACGTCTTGTACAGTGTACATAAAGTGATTGATTGATGTCTGACAGATGTTTTAGTGGCCCGTGCAGCAATCACTTGCTCAGGTCAGCTATCCAGCCAGAGAGCGCACTCACTCTAACCTCTCTCTTATGAGGCGGTCTCAGCCTACACGTTTTTGTACAGTGTATATAAAGTGATTGATTGATGTCTGACAGATGTATTAGTGGCCCGTGCAGCAATCACTTGCTCAGGTCAGCTATCCAGCCAGAGAGCGCACTCACTCTAGCCTCTCTCTTATGAGGCGGTCTCAGCCTACACGTCTTGTACAGTGTACATAAAGTGATTGATTGATGTCTGACAGATGTATTAGTGGCCCGTGCAGCAATCACTTGCTCAGGTCAGCTATCCAGCCAGAGAGCGCACTCACTCTAACCTCTCTCTTATGAGGCGGTCTCAGCCTACACGTCTTTGTACAGTGTATATAAAGTGATTGATTGATGTCTGACAGATGTATTAGTGGCCCGTGCAGCAATCACTTGCTCAGGTCGGCTATCCAGCCAGAGAGCGCACTCACTCTAACCTCTCTCTTATGAGGCGGTCTCAGCCTACACGTCTTTCTACAGTGTACATAAAGTGATTGATTGATGTCTGACAGATGTATTAGTGGCCCGTGCAGCATCACTTGCTCGGGTCAGCTATCCAGCCAGAGAGCGCACTCACTCTAACCTCTCTCTTATGAGGCGGTCTCAGCCTACACGTCTTTGTACATTGTATGTAAAGTGATTGATTGATATCTGACAGATGTATTAGTGGCCCGTGCAGCAATCACTTGCTCGGGTCAGCTATCCAGCCAGAGAGCGCACTCACTCTAACCTCTCTCTTATAAGGAGGTCTGTAGCCTACACGTCTTTGTACAGTGTATATAAAGTGATTGATTGATGTCTGACAGATGTATTAGTGGCCCGTGCAGCAATCACTTGCTCAGGTCAGCTATCTAGCCAGAGAGCGCACTCCTACCACGCGAACCGCATACGTTTGTGTGTTTGATTACACAAGCAGTCCAGAAATACTTTCCCAATACCGACAGACACCCACGTGACCTTGTAGTAATATATCCCGCGGCGCATGCGCTCAAACGTAGTTGTCCTAAGACTACCTTACATATGCTTTCGTCACAGGCGACGGGTTCGTAGCCAATCAGCGATCGGTATTTGCGCGCGCTTGTCTCGGGCGGTTGGCTGTGAGTGCCTTGCCTGTGGCGAAAGCGTATGTATGGTAATCTTGGGCTAAGTGTACGTTATACTTACAACGTTAAACCCACGCAGGATTATCGGCATTTTATTTATATGTCTTGAAAACGCTTCAATATTGAAAAATGATGCGTATACGCCGAACTTGGTTTTATATCTGTTGAACAATGATTTTAAATTTTTTTAAATAATATTTTAATTGTTCCGTTTTTTATTTAAGTAATTTCGAATTATTCTATGTTATTTAATTCTTTTGAATTACGCGCGGTAACCCGAAAAGTCACGTATGAACACCATAATTGCAAAAAAATAATTTTGATAATGATTTTTAACGATGTTCTTTTTTTTTTTTTATTAAAAACTAAACATATTTGTGTTTTTTTTTTTAAACGCACCAAATGCAGTCCAGAAACTTGAATTTGTTTGTTACAGTTTGGAAAACGCTGTGACATAGAGAACAGTCTCGTTACTCCGAGCATTGTATTGGACAGCGTTGTGGCCATTAGCGTCTCAATCCACGCCTGGAAAAATCAAATCACTAATGTTCCTAATTAAGAGCTACTGTTACGCCTCTCTTCCCCCCCCCTCCCCTTCCACCATCGTGCTAACTGCATTAGAGTAGAAACCACTGCAGTAGGAGCTATATAGGAGACCGTAATATAGTCATCGCACAACATCTTCGGTAATGCTTTCGTCACGGGTGGGTGAGCGGCAGCCAACCAGCGGCCGTGGCTAATTCAAATACCTGCTCGGGTTGGCCGAGACCGTAAACACGTCATTGATGATGACGAAAGCATTACCGAAGTAATTGTAAGGTGACTTTTACTAATAGTGCAACTAATAATGCATATAGTCCATACTCGAGTCTTCCTCAACTCAGCCTCTCCTCAGCCTCGCCATTCACGGAACGGCATTGCCGTGTGGGCGTCTCAGTGATTGGTAAGGCTGAGGAGAGGCTGAGTTGACGAGGGCTTGAGTGGCTCGCCTCTGAAACACTAGTTTCTGTTGGTTAGGGCAGATTGGAGGGTTCGAAAGCTTGTGTAACAGCTTCGTTCTGCTCGTCTACTGCTCGGCAGTCCAGGTTAATGGAGGAACCTATATGACTGGTCAAAGTTACACCGTCCTTTCGGATGGAACGTAGTGCCAGTGGTCCTCTTGGTACTTTTCGTCAGGAATAGGCTACGTGCCGGTACCAGGCTTCCCCTCCTCCCTTTCTCAATCATTTATCAATCATCACTCATCCGGCTAAAGAGGGCATTGTGCCCTACACTGGTCTTAATTACAATAAAATAAATAAATACTAGTCCTGAGTCTGTATCCTAGAAAAACACTCGTAGGTCTATACTTCAAATTAAATCAACAACAACAAGAAATTGACTTCATTGCATAATATTTCAAATAAAGTTTCATTCGATTGTGAACAACTCGCCCGCGGTTATTATTGTTACCATTGTACTAGGGTGGTTTAAGACTAGGGGGGAGCGTGTATTGATTCTGTAGACATCGATGTCCGTATACCTCGATTATACCATTCGATTTCGATAAAACAAATATTCGATTATTTTTGAGCTTGGACCCCGGCCAAAGCGGCGCCTGTCTTGCACGAAAGATTGTTTTTGTTGTCGGTGCTCTGGTAGAGGTTTGAAAGATATTCTTGCTATCGTGTGGATGACATTGATTTTCCATTCGTCTGTGTAACGAAGAGTCATAACCTGAGCGTATAGTGGCTCCCACTACGAACCTGGAGCCCGATTCTCTAAATCTGTGGTAAATTTCTCACCGGTTTCTGTCGTTACGGAAGGCGAATGGATGGCTGTGATTGGGTCACAGCCTTCTCATAACGACCAAAACCGGTGATCACCTTATCGTTGACCATAGAGAATCAAGGCCCTGTACCGGGATCCTGGGTGTGATCAGTGGCGTATCCAGGAATTGATAAAAAAAAAAAGGGGGGGGGGGTTAAGCCATACTATAGGAGAGCGTAACCGAAACATAAGTGGGGGGTCCGGGAGAAAATTCTCGACAAGGTAATTTTGGTGCAGATCTGTGCGTTTAACAGCGGCCAACTGAAACAAAATTACTAAGTTTCTTGCTACAAATTTTCTCCTTAGCACCGCTAATAAAAGGAACCTTAGTAATAATTTGCATATTTTTAACAAAAAACTAATATCGTTGGTATTTTATACAATAATAGTCTTTATTGACAGCTCAAAGGGTCATGTTTCATTTTTCCTTGGCGAAGGGGGGTGGGGGGGGGGGTGGTCCTCCCCTCTTCCCCCCTTTGGATACGCCACTGGTGTGAGTGCAAGGTGACATATAGGCCAAATATCTAATATTTATGATAAGAATTAACGAATACCGGTATGTTGAACATCTTGTATATCTAAAGAAGTCAGGTCTAATTATAAATTAGTAATCAGACTAACACTAACTTATTCATAAATATCCTCGTTACCTTTGCCTTTTTTGTTGGAATTCATAGTTAGCCCCTACACCTAGGGGCGCCCATTGTTACCAAGGTAACAGTTGTTTACATGCTATTTCCCATCAACGAAACAAATCCATAGCAACAATGCGTGCTCCTAGGTGTTCACATAACATGAAACACAAAACACAAAAACATACATTCTTTGCGGTGACAATTGGTAACGTTATATTGATTGTACCCGGCGCCTCCACCATCGCCCGCCAACAATAACGATCATCTTTCTGATAACACTTGTTACTTGATCGCGATTAACACTATTCAGTCTAATTTACGGGGAAGGATAGACTAACGTTTAAAACCGCACACAGTTTCCATTTTTGAATTACATCCCAAGAATGCTACTCGAAATCGATAATCCAAGGCATGTGGTTTGGTAAGACTCTATATGTATAATTTTATATTATAGTCTACGGCTGTTATTTGTAATGAATTTGTTTTAATAATCATGGATTTAGTAATAAAAACTATTTTTTAATAATATTTGATATATATATATATATATACATTAATCAGTCGGTAGGGCTTACTAAACCACAGTGTGCTATGCCCTCAAGGCCGCGAGCACTGGTTGGTGGTTTCTTGACATGATATAAACGGATGAACATATAATTCACAATGATGCGGTTAGCGCTGTTTGTTCGCATCAAACAGTCGTAGCCTCACGTTAAAAACCGGATAACCTTTTCATTTTCTAAATTGTATTACAAGAATGCACCTCGAAATCTAAATCGAGCTATGGAACGTATCGATCATTCTGAGCAGTATGCGGTTGTCATTTGTAATTAATCTAAATTACTAATAATGGATTTAAGAATCAAAATAACTACCCAACTGGTCATAATATTTGACATATTTATCATCAAGTCTGTAGGGCTTACCAAACCACATTTTGCTCTTGACTTAGATTTTTGATTCTGAGTAGCATTATTGAGTTATAATTTATAAAAAGAGAATTTTAACGTAAAGCTACCTCGCTCTTAAAAGCAAAGGGTAGTCTCTACGTCAAAAACCGCAGAAAATGTTCATTATTTAATTATATCTCAAGATTACAACAAGAAATCAAAAATCCTAATCAACCGCGCACTGTGTTTTGGTAATCCCTACAGACTAAATGAATTATAACCATTAGCGTAGTTATTTTGATATTTATTCGATAATTAGTAATTAAATTAATTATATATAAACAAAATACTGATTACAATGTAAGACACAAATGAGAGCATTCAGTATGTAGAGCTTACTAAACCACAGTGCGCTGCTGATTCATATTTTCGATTTCGAAGCCCATTCTTGTGAAATTAAAATTGTGTGTGGTTTTTGACGTAGAGGTATCCTTCCCTGTTATGAATGGTGTATATAAACGTTTACTTCTTTAACGACCGCGTGTATACGGCCTGTAGAGTTCTGTAACGCCGCGAGTTGAATGAAACATATCTACCCTCCGGGAATTAATAAAAGTTTATTCCTCTTAGTAAACAATGAAAATGAAATTATAATTATACCGAAATGTGTTTGCTGTGAGGCTCACAGTGGATAACTTAAACATCCTCCCCCCCCCCCCCACCCCCCCGACAAAACCAACAGGGTTGTGCTCGGTTTTTACTCTCGGGTCGCGGTTTTTCCTTCTCGGAACAACTCGTTATAGAAATATGTAGACAAGTTGTTGTTGGAGTAATTCCGCTGCTGCGCTCGCGTTCTGATTTGTGGTTTCCGTCTCACTCTCGTCACAGAGGCGCTTTGATGTTGCATTAGTCGAGGTCTACTTGATCTCCACCTAGCGGAGGCTCGTCGAACTCCCAAGGTAGGTCGTCGCAAGGCAAGGTCCGTAAATCCCCTCGCGGGGGCTCGTCGAACTCCCAAGTCAGGTCGTCCCATCCATTTCCACAATGTCAAAAATCACATGTTATTCAAATGGGAGAATGATCCAAACTTGCCATTTTGTATCACACTAAAACAACTGTTATAATAATTGAAATACGTTGTTGACTTGTTGATCATGTAATAAAATACTAAAAACACGTAAAAGATAAATTTCGATAGAATACAATGATTAAAGGTCTTAAAATCTGTTGATTTTTCCATTTAAGGAGGTAATGGCACAAGACTCAATTCTAAAAATAGCCGTGTTGCCGTGTTTTGTTTCGGACAAACATTGAATGTGCACCAATCAAAAAGAGATACAACAATGGAGTTGCCTAGCAACAGATTGTTGGTCCACCTGTGATGTCACAGCCCCTTCAATTGAGTCTTTTGACAGAATATCACTTAATTTGTTTTCTTTCACGTTTCCCTCATTTGATAAACATGTGATGTTCAACATTGTGGGACGGATTGCGATGACCTAACTTGGGAGCTCGACGAGCCACCGCTAGGCGGAGATCAAGTTAACCATGGCAGTAGTGTGTGTTGTGTTTACGGGGCGGTGGACTTCCCCCCCCCCCCCACCCCCCTTAAAGCTAATACTACAAAGGCCTGACGACGACGACGATGTGTGCTCGAAACTGTTGACATCAGTGGGTGAAATCGTCGTCACAGAATGTGTCGTTATACACATACAGATGTGTGTTTTAACGATAGAAGCCGATTCTGTTGAACATTTCGAAATTCAATTTTTAATTGAAATGTATAAGTATTGTTGAAAAATAATTTTGTATACATGTTTTGCATTAGTAGTTTGACAGATCGGGCATGTTTTGTATTTTGACGTCTGCTTGGTTACTTTTCTCTTAGCTCTAGTTTTCATTCACTGTTTCTACCGGAATTAATGCTCATGTTTTCTCTTTTCTTTGTTATTTTTTTGAAACATCTATTTGTTTAAATCACAAATGAAGTGTATTTATATACTGTGTATAGGTACAGCAGCGCAGCACACTAGGGACGTGTCCGAATTTCTGTTTATCGTTGCTAAGATCTGATATCATCAAGAATAGATGACCTCCGATCATGGACTTAACTTCGTTACTGGACCTGAATCAGCTAATAAATCAATGTACCAATTAAATAGCCAAGGAAGAAGGTGGTGGGCTGTCATTTTAGCCCTTAAGTTTCGGATTTTGACATTGTTTACATTGTTGTGATGACTGTTGATGTGTAATTGCTCAGCGATAGGGGCTAAAATGTCCGAGAATGTCAAAAACCGGAAATGAGAATCGCAGACGCGTATTCCAACCATGTTGCACATCCAGATAGTTGTAAGTCCATGCTCTTTATCACAGATTATTGATCATTGTCGTTGACGTCGAATCTTGACTTATAGACTTAAAATTAGCAACGGTAAATCGAAATTCAGCCTCGTTCTAGAAGTACGGTGGTGCGGGGCATGTGACGTCACTAGTATCTTCAATACGTCATCACTGTCCTCTCTCTTGCTTGCAGACAAGGTGAAGAAGAAGTATGGCCCTCTTGGCGAGACAGTGCTGGTCGTACAACTGGAGCGAGGCCACCAGGGTCTGGGGCTCAGCATCGCCGGCCACAAGGACCGGAACCGGATGGCCGTGTTTGTCGTCGGGCTCAACCCCAACGGGGTAGCGTTCAAGGCCGGCGGTATAAGGGTGGGCGACGAGATACTCGAGGTAAGTTCCTAGCTCTACCGCCTAGGTGCGCCACTAGACCTGTTTACCCCCCCAACCCCCAACGGGTTAGCGTTCAAGGCCACCGGTATAAGGGTGGGCGACGAGATACTCGAGGTAAGGTCCTAGCTCTACCGCCTAGGGGCGCCACTAGACCTGTTTGTCCCCACCCCTCAACGGGTTAGCGTTCAAGGCCGACGGTATAAGGGTGGGCGACGAGATACTCGCGGTAAGGTCCTAGCTCTACCGCCTAGGTGCGCCACTAGACCTGTTTGTACCCACCCCTCAACGCGTTCAAGGCCGGTGGTATAAGGGTGGGCGACGAGATACAGAATATCAATCCTCCCTTTGACGCGCCACTCTCGATTTCCTATGCTTCATTGGGCGCTGCTCCATGTCTATACAATGTATACATGGTTCCGCTTGAGCCGTGTTTAGAACAGTGAAACTATTTACTCACAGTGTACAAAGTGGATTTGCTAATGGAGTTATATTTCTAGCCGTGTCCATAACAAGGTATCTCTTATTTACTCTTCACATTCCTTCGTGAAAGCGTGAACGGAGTGTAGGAAAGTTCCGTAAAGGGTGTATTCACGTATTGCGCATGGTGGCCATACCGGAGGCCACCCACAATGGCATCTTATTGGTAAAGTTCATTGTTACAATGTTTCAGTTGGCGTTCGGTGCTAATTCAACTGTTCTCTGATAACTTTGGTTTGCTATTATTACTGGAAAGCAACATAAATAAACTCTTTTGGCTCGATTACTCTTTTATCGTTTACAACGGCATGCAATAATCATTTTCGTAAACTTTAAATCTTATGTCTTAAAAATCTGTGTGGACCAGCCTTAAACAATGAACATTTTTATCTGTAGGTCTACGTTGTGCACGTTTTTTTTTTTTAGTTTAAGGCTGGTCCACAAAGATTTTTAAGACAAAGGATTTAAGGTTTAACGCGTAGTCGTAAAGTTGAATCATAGGAAACATGTACTGGCGTTCACACAAAGTTTTAGTTTTAAGACGTTGTTTTTATGCGTTATTCGTTGTCATAAAGTTGCGCAATGTCTAACTTTACGCTTTAATCTTAAAACAAGTTACGAAAATCTCAAGTCAACGGGCCATTTACTTTAATAATAGGCCTACTTATGAATTAATTGTAAGGTGTGCGAGAATTGTTGTAAACAAGGCTATTAGACTATGATTAAATATGGATTATACGAATTTTAATTAATTTATGAGGTTTTAACTGAGGATAAAACGCTACAAAGTACTTTACTTTACTGTGCCCATCTTGAACGAAACCAGAGCCCTAAAAACGTATTAAAACCTAATGCATTATGTCTTAAAAATCTGTGTAGACCAGCCTGTAGAATGATAAGAGTAAACCATTGATTCCAAAGAAGTGAAATAGTTGTGTCAATAGGGCACTATTAACACCAAAAGACAACAATGGAAGAAATGAATTGAACTGATGGACAGACCATCAGCTGTCAAAATAATAAAATTGCAACCATAGAAATAAAAACAAGTGTAGCAATAGTAACTGCTCGCCATTTAAAACTTTTAATGATAGACAACGACTAAGTGAAAGTTTTGTAAGTGTATTTGTTTGTTTTTTGTTTTGTTTTCCAAAATCAGAAGAAATTATTTTTTGACAGCTTATTGTTTGTCCATCGATTCAATTCATTTGTTTCATTGTTGTCTTTTGGTGTTGCTAGTGCCCTATAGCACAAGACTCAATTGTGGTCGTTGTGACATCACAGGCGGACAAACATTGTGTTGCTAGGCAACTGCATTGTTGTATCTTTCTTTGATTGGTGCATATTCAATATTTGTCCGAAACAAAACACGGCCACACGGCTATTTTTGGAATTGGGTCCTGTGCTTTGGCCGGACCGCTCGCAACGCTCTCTGTGGCCTCATCATAGAAAACAGATAGTAAAATAATTATTTTTACCGAATTTCAATAGTAATTACGTCTGTGTAGTCGTCTTCTTTGTCCATGAGTCTACTTTGTAAGAAGTTCTCTCGGTTCTCATTGTGGTGTGTGTGCGTCACAATCAGATGTCGGCGGAATCTTCATGAACCTCGAGGGCGCGTACACTTTCATCTCGCTTTGCTACGCGCGAGGGAGGGGGGCGAGGGGGTGGGGGGTGGAGGGTCGAGGGGGGGGGGGATCAAAGGGAATTGGGTTCCTCATTAGTACCTCGGGCCAAATAGCTTGCAGTGACTCTCCCATTCATCCCCACATTGGTCGTATCCGTCAATGGCAGAAGAGGAGGAGTGAATCAGAGTGGTAATCCATGCAGCACCGCAAGTAACGGGTGTTATATAGTAAAAATATTATTACTATCATTATTTTATTGAAGGATCACAATCATACAATTTCGGTCAAAACCGGCGTTAACATGTTATACGGACGGTTTGTCAAGTGTTTTCATGTGTCTACTTTATTTAACTTAACTTATCACATGATACTAGTTTAAACAGTCATCAATCTCGGTCAAAGCCGGTGTTAGCGTGTTATACGGACGTAATGTCAAGTATTTCTATGTGTCTACCTTATTTAACTTCATTAATCACATGTCACTAGTTTAAACAGTCATCAATCTCGTTATATTAGTATAATTATTATAATTGTTTGTTATTGTCACCACAAAACCACATAAGTAAAAAAGAAAAAGAAAATAACTTAAATTTTAAAGTCTCTTGACAAGAAACGGCGTCGACGCTATAGCAAACATTGGTCGTATGCACAGTCAAGTGTCAAAGTACAGGAACTGTTGCTATGGGATTGTTTTATTACATACTATTTTCAATAACAAAAACAAATTCCATAGCAACCATAAACATATCACATACTTAACTCGACTCTGCATAGGAAATCTTGTGCCGCATAATACCGTTTGTTTTCTAAATCCACTTTAAATACTGGCTAAAGGTAATCATCATCATCGTCATCATCTATTTGCCACGTCCAACTCTGCGTTGGGTCGGCATTGAAGATAAGACTCTACATCTCCTTATATCTTGTCACCGCTCTTCCCGTTTCACCACATTCTAAGTTCCTCGTCGCTGCTCCAAAAATAAAAGAAAAAAGAGGGCTATGAAAAAACTGAATGGAATGATTCTTATTGTTTAACGTCTGTATCATTTTAATGAGTGTAATTAAAAATATAGGACTATCCACTGTTCCTTGTCAATTAAAATACTTATAAAACGACGCAATATTTCAGGAGCTAATCAGCTCTCTTCAACAGGCAACCGTCCACTACCCTGTTGAAGCTCCCGAAATATTGCGTCGTTTAATTAGTATTTTAACTGACAAGGAACAGTGGATAGTCCTATATTTTTAATTACACATATGTACCTGTTCTACTAAGTTTCCGTTTTTTACATTTTAATGTGGCTATTCGATGCCATATGAGGGGTGCAGATAGAATGAGGATGAACGACATTTACAGAAAAACAAAAACATGTTTTTTACAGGTTTCGAACCCCGTCCTTAGGTGACTTACGCTTAAAACCTGTGTGTGTGTGTGTGTGTGTGCTCCAATCGTATGAGTCAGCTTGGATGTCAAAAACGAATAGCTACGGACTAGAAAAGTGCTGGTTTAAAATTTTGAGTTTTTGGTGGAGGCGCCGGGTTTACGTTTAACACTTGCCGGGTGTACGTTTGACGTCACAGACGAAACGATAGCTGCGCTGTAGGCCAACAAAACCTCGTTGAGCCGTGGAGACTTTTTCATTCGACTTACGCAAAAGCGTCAGCGTCTAATGACTCGAAATGTATGTTTGGGTGTAGTGGGCCTTTAATGGTTGGGAAAAAACGAATGCATTACTTAACGTACTGTCGCCGCTATTTGGGCTTATTGAATGCATCTTTCAGAATACGTCGTTTGCATCGGCCGCTATAATAGACGGGGGGGGGGGGGGGGGAGGAAAGGGGTCCAAGCGTTGGAGGAATAACGTGGGCTGCTCCCACCACTTTCCCCATACCAGCTAATGTGTTTGGGCGGTAAATTCAGAAAATAAATTCTATGGCTTTCTTACGATCATACGATAATTTACGTTCCATTTAACAATATTTAGCGAATGGAAACGGGGAGTGTTCATGTATTAATGTGGGCGTGTCCACGGGGGTCGTGAGTCGATCAGAATACCCCGCACATGTTTCTCTGTTGTCCGTGTTGCAATTAATCCCATGTCCCGTATTGGTCGAGTCTCGCGATGCATGGACAGCTGGCTCTGAAAGGTTCGTGGTTATTTTTAACCCGTCCATCTCGAGGACTCATTAAAATTTAGCTCCAAGTTACCACCCGCACGTTCCTGTTTGCCTAATACTGCTCAATCGCCCTCGCGGTCTGGGGGATCACTTAACGCGAGGGTCTCTCGGAGGCAAATGTTGTGATGACGCGGCAAGTAGAGCGACCACTTGTGATGACGCAGCGAGTAGACGAGCGACCACTTGTGATAACGCGGCGAGTAGAGCGACCACTTGTGATGACGCGGCGAGTAGAGCGACCACTTGTGATGACGCGGTGACTGAACCGACGACTTGTAATGACGCGACGAGTAGACTGACCACTTATGATGACGCGGCAAGTGGACCAACCACATGTGATGACTCGACAAGGGGACCGACCACTTGTGTTGACACGGCAAGGGGACCGACCACTTGTGTTGACTCGACAAGGGGACCGACCACTTGTGATGACGCGACGAGTAGACCGACCACTTGTGATGACGCGACGAGTAGACTGACCACTTATGATGACGCGGCAAGTGGACCAACCACATGTGATGACTCGACAAGGGGACCGACCACTTGTGTTGACACGGCAAGGGGACCGACCACTTGTGTTGACTCGACAAGGGGACCGACCACTTGTGATGACGCGACGAGTAGACCGACCACTTGTGATGACGCGACGAGTAGACCGACGACTTATGATGACGCGGCAAGAAGACCTACCACCTGTGATGACATGACAAAAGACCGACCACCTGTGATGACACGACGAGGGAACCGACCACTTGTGATGACACGACGAGTGGACCGACGACTTATGATGACGCGGCAAGAAGACCTACCACCTGTGATGACATGACAAAAGACCGACCACCTGTGATGACACGACGAGTGGACCGACGACTTATGATGACGCGGCGAGTGGCCATCCCAGCCACTGCGGCACGATGCAGCTATACAGCTATAACGGTTCCCGACTCGATATAGCCATGTGATATGGAGTGCCGTGTCTGCCCTTGTCGACTCTTCTAGCTATTTGTTAGGAGCTTCGGGCGGAATAACGACCTGGCTTTCTATTGGGGTCCCTCAAGCGGCGACTACGTCGTGCGCTGTGCTGGATCTAAGCCCTGCTAGCGTGCACACATACACTCCGACACGGGGGGCTTAGCGCTAGGTGTGAGCTCTTACACACTTTCATAAGATTTAAGATTTTGTTAGGACCGCTACCATTGGCCGGATTTATAAAACGTCGTCTCTCATTGGCTGGGCTAAACATTTTGAGATATAAGAGCTAACCTTGCTATGGTTTCCTTAAATCGTAAATGCTACATAGGAAAGTGTGTAAACGTGCCATAATGCTTTTGGCTAATTGATTTGATTTTGTTATGTCTTAAATCTTAAATGAATGTGTAAATCGACCTTTATAGGCAACCCAAGACTATACCTTACACATGCTTTCGTTACTGCCGAGGCACTCGTAGCCTACCAGCGAACCACCCACAAATAACGATCGCTGATTGGCTACTGAACCTCGCCCGTGACGAAAGCATATGTAAGGTTGTCTTGGGTTGCCTATCATGGATGTTATACTATCGAGATGCCGGCGTGTGGAGATATTAACCTCAGCCTACGCCGGGCGCGTCTATACAAAGCACTAAAACATTTTCCGAGTATCTCCAATCTAAAATCGTTCCCTTGTGGCGTAAGGTGTTAGATTTGACACCTTTGCGTCGTCCTATCTACACCATAAGTCACACTTTTTATCTTGAATATGTGATGTGAGTAGCGGGTGTTATATATGTTTCTTCTATTGATCTCTCGAGTCTAGAGTCACCAGCTTTATTGCACTCCGGAGGGCTGCTCTGTTCATTACACGTCCCAAATTTAAACTCGGTCCTGGAGTAGTAGAGGTCCTGGAGCCGGATTCACAAAAAGTCTTAACTTAGGCCTGGCCTAACTTTAGGACCACTACGCCATTGGCTGATACGGACCTGCACATAGCCTCGACTCGACATCGCTAAGAAACCCTAGTAAATAACAAACATTTGAGACCAAAATTTAGGTCCTGTCTGAGTTGATCTTATCTTTCTTCAAAGATGGTGGCAATACGTCTATGACTTCGAAGTGTGAACATAAATAAATATCGTTTACCTACCTTGACATACACATTTCTCTGTTTTTAGAACGTGGAGGTATTAGGAAACAAAACACTAAACTTTAAAACACCCCCTTGCAATATTTTAAGTTCACTGTGATTTCCACGAAAGTAGCTATAGTACATACGGTACAGCAGGACTTAGGACAGGTGCTAAGGTTGGAATTCATAGTCGGCCCCTACACCTAGGGGCGCCAATTGTTACCAAGGTAACAGTTGTTTGCATGTTATTTCACATCAACAAAGCAAATCCATAGCAACAATGGGTGCCCCTAGGTATAGGGGCCGACTATGAATTCCAACCTTTAAGTCTACTGTACCGTAAGTGCTATGAAAAATCCATAGTAGGCCTACTACACATCCCAATGTCAATACAAAATATAAAATGCGCTATAAAACCAAAACGACAGACAGACGCGTTGGTTTCCTCATCGGTTCTGGCGTTCGATTGCGCTACACACATCAAGTACCACCACCGGATCGATTCTACCTCAAAACTCGAAACAATGATTTTATGCACAGTTGCATCACCATCCTGTAAACACACAGCATATCCGGACAGGTGAACGAGATCGGAAATGTGATGCACTGATCTGATGGAATCCATGTCCGTGTTATTATGCAAGCGCCGTGGTTAGTTGGGATATCAATGTCGCTGCCAGACAGACCTATTGAATTCGATCGGTCCACTTTCATGCAGACACGGTGCGCTGGAACAAAGCCAAGCTTCCCAACCTTCTAGACTCTACACGGCGGATAGGTAGATTAGATACCGTCTGCCATTGTTGCAGTGCAGCATGAGTATAGGCACCGAGATT
Source organism: Isoperla grammatica (assembly GCA_945910005.1). NCBI lineage: Eukaryota > Metazoa > Arthropoda > Insecta > Plecoptera > Perlodidae > Isoperla > Isoperla grammatica. The sequence continues at coordinate 102,322,384 of OX246738.1, forward strand.
GGCCACTGAGGGCGCTAGTGAAAACGAATGAAGCGCTCAAAGTGGCAATGTCACGCAACTTTCTGATGAAGCAGCGTCCTTGGCAAATTAAGAAAATTTAATACGGCTTTTGAAATTTTTGCGCAGATTATGAATCCCATCAGTAAATCTTAAAAAGGCAAGCCGCCATTTTAATCAGGACACGTTTTATACGTACAAACAACAAATAACACACAACAAACACAAATAAAACAAGACAATAAAATACATAGCAAAAACACAAAACAAAACAACAAAACAAAATAAATACACACCAACAATAAAAAACAAACACAAAATAAAAAACAAGAAATATCACAATAATATCCAGCACTATTTTCAACCGCGGAATGAAATCTTCATCAGTTAGTTGCTAAATTTGGCCACATATAGCGCTGTATGTACTAACACATGGTGCCTATAGGTATCTCACAGCAAGTAGTAAGATAGTATCAGGACCGCCCACAGCTAGTTTCCAACTTAACAAGCGCGAATCAATAACGTTTTTTCCCGTCTATCTAGTACAATTTGGTTGTGGTAAGTTTTTTGACGGTGACGTACAAGAAAACGTGCAAGCAGGTTTCCGTCAAGAAACTTAACGCAACCAAATTGTACTAGATAATCGGTAAAAACGTTAGTGATTCGCACTTGTTATGTTGGAAACTAATGTGGGCAGTCCTGGCTCCCCTGACACTATCTTACTTCTTGGTGCGAGGGACCTTTACCTTTACACGTGGACACTCTCTCTCTCTCTCTCTCTCTCTCTCTCTCTCTCTCTCTCTCTCTCTCTCTCTCTCTCTCTCTCTCTCTCTCTCTCTCTTCTCTCTCTTCTCTCTCTTCTCTCTCTTCTCTCTCTCCCTCTCTCTCTCTCTCTCTCTCTCTCTCTCTCTCTCTCTTCTCTCTCTCCTCTCTCTCCTCTCTCTCCCTCTCTCTCTGTCTGATTGAGAGCTCGAGCTCAAGCCTAGTTGTCAGAGCCAACCCTTCCGTAATGTCTACATCGAGCGCCATCAAGTTCACATTCTAATGAGGTAGTTTAGTCCCTCGGTTCCTTTCCTACCCGAGCACAAAGCGGCCACATGTGGCAACACTGCGCACGTCGTACAGACGGGAGGGATTCCCCGTACAGGGATCAAGGCTACTTACGTTCAATTTTGGTTAGCGACAAAAAATGCGATTTTAATTTGGTTCGTTTGAGGTGGAAACTTTGAATACAAAATTATTAATTTTGGTGAAGTTAGCAAACGTGTGCATGGGAAGGGAAGGCGTGAGCGCTTGTTGATGGTTATATCGTTTCGCTTTGATGTTTTGCAGGTCTACTCAGCGATGGAAAACGTTGCATTTCTATAGTAGGCCACAAAAGGATATTTACAAATCATGAAGTTTTCAATCATCCTTTTCGTCACAAAGCTTGTATCGTCCAATTACTACCGGTGATATACCAGCCATGGTTACCATATTTCTTAGATTATAGATGTGTACTCTATACCTAGATTGAATTTTTTTATTTGGGGCCGGTATTATAATGGGCCGCTATTCAGGCCTAGGTTGTTTTCTCCCTTCTCCACATGGCAACCACGAATCAGAAGCTGGTTTCCACAGAATAAGCAAACTATAGTCCTGGAATTAATTTTTAGCATGACCGTCATAAAGGAGAACATATTATTGATGTATTATTCGATAATGATTCCAACCGTCAAGGCTCCATTTTCCCTCCTTTTTTGGAGAATAACTTATTTCTGTAGACTTCAATAACCGTTGAGTGAGTAATGTAGGGTAGAGTCGCAACGCAATCGGCAGTTTGTCTACCGCCTCGTGCTTCCCAACATACTTTAGTCGGGTAGTAGAAGTTCGCCAAGCGACGCGATGACGGAGTTTTCGGCTGTCTTCGTATATCTTCGGTGAAGTAGCCGAACAATCAGGCTCCGTCATCGCGTCGCTTGGCGAACTACTACTACCCGACTAAAGTATTTTGGGCAGTAAAAGGCGGCAGACAAACTGCCGTTGGCGTGGGGCCTCTACCCTATATTACTCACTCAACGGTGTGACATTCCAACGTTTTGATTATAAAATACGTTATAAAGATGCGGAGAAAAAAGTTAAAAAATGTCGTGTAATCGTGTATTTGTTTGCAATGGAATGTCGCTTTGTTTTCGAGTGTGCATATACCCTTGAGGGTTTACTGTCGCTGCCACCGCCCGCACCACCCCAACGCACAGTGGTTTAACAGCATTGACGTGTGCGCTTCGTGTTCGATCGAACTCGACTTTTTGAATCTGGCCTTTATTAATATTTTAAAATTACCCAGCGGCGAGGCACACGTACACACCGTTCCAAATAAACTCGGTCCTCATCTCGCGCGGGGCCAGACGCTCTATCTATACCGTTGAGTTGAGTGAGTAATATACGGTAGAGGCCCCACTGTCTACCGCCTTATGCTGCCCAAAATACTTTAGTCGGGTAGTAGAAGTTCGCCAAGCGACGCGATGACGGAGTTTTCGGCTGTCTTCGTATATCTTCGGTGAAGTAGCCGACCAATCAGGCTCTGTCATTGCGTCGCTTGGCGAACTTCTACTACCCAACTTAAGTATTTTGGGCAGTAAAAGGCGGTAGACATACTGCCGTTGGCGTGGGGCCTCTACCTATATATTACCCACTCAACGGTAATACCTCTGGAGTATAGCATCGTATCGCAGTGTTGCCAACGAAACATGCGCCAGAATAAACCACTTCATCGGCCATTAGTTGATAATTTCATTCGAATCTGATTCGGACTCGGATGATGACTTCAAACAGATTAATTATGGTAATGCACTTTGCGATGCGGATCGTTCGCCATTGGTGTTGCCAAGTAACGAGAGTGTGTGAGAGAGAAGAGAGAGAGAGAGAGAGAGAGAGAGAGAGAGAGAGAGAGCGAGAGAGAGAGAGAGAGAGAGAGAGACATACATTCATTTCACATAGATTGGAATTTAAATCACACCGTGAAAACGTAATCATTTTATAATTGAATTTGTTACCGAGAAGAATATCGTGATTTCCGAGACTCTTTTTTCTTGGAACTAATTAAATTGTCACTTTGTTGAAAGGTTAATATTCAATTTGTCTTTTAAACCGGTGAACAAAGTGGCTAAAGATTGTTTTAAAGCTTGTGTTACCCCTGCTAACACGTTGGCGAGAACATGATATTGGTTTCCATTTAGTGACAGTAAATTGTATCTTAGATATATTCCATTAACAGTGGTGTATCGAGAAATTGGGAAGGGGCGGAGGGGGTTCTACCCATATTATAGCCGGGATAGCCCTCCCCCCCTAAAAAAATTTCTCATCAAGGTCATTTTGGTGCAAATCTGTGCGTTTATAGCAGCTGCCAACTGAAACAAAATTACTGTTTTTTGTGTTTCCACTTTCCATGCGTGTATTTTTAACACGTACTCTAGTATTTGAGAACTGTTAGTCCAACAGTAAATGAAACTCGCGACCCTTCCAATGTCCAAGGTCAACTTCGCGTGGCGGTTAGGCCCACCCTGCGACCACCGGACGTGCGGTCGTATCCTCGCTGTCCCAGATCCACCCCTCCACGTCCGGGCGGCGGTTGGATTGTTGGCGGGAGGGGAGGGGTCGGTTTTTGTCCCCTCACCACGCGTAATTAAACCGAGGGAGGGAGGGAGTCCCAGGCCGAGTCAAAAACCAACGTTGTCATTGTTTACGGGCATGCACGCGAGCAGTCACGTGTCACGTCACAGCGGCAACACCGCATCAGTACGTCCGACGTCACGTGATGTATACGACGTGTCACGTGTCACAGCGGCAACACCGCATCAGTACGTCTGACGTCACGTGATGTACACGTTGAACGTGTAGGTTCGTTGTTAATATGTGACGTGTGAAACTTTTAAAACAGATTAGAACAGAGCGGATTTATCATTTATTTATTATTTGTTGTTTTACGACGTTGGGTACTCGACAGCTGGATCAAGTCAAGACGAACTTTAGTCACAGCCAATCAGAGCGCAGTATTCTCCCTCCCAGCCAATGAAAGAAGCGTGTGGCTTAATCACGGGGGCTAGTCAATAATCACTAATAATTTATGTTGACGGTTGACTGTGCATCTGGGCCTGAGTCGGGTTAAGTATGTGATTTGGTTATGGTTGCTATGGAGTTTGTTCTTGTTTTGGAAAATAGCATATAATAAAACAATTCCCTAGCAACAAATACTGTACTTAACTTGACACTTGACTGTGCATCTGGGTTTAAGGCGGAATACTGAGTCGAGTTAGGTATGTGATTTGTTTATGGTTACTATGGAGTTTGTTTTTGTTTTGGAAAATAGCATATAATAAAACAATTCCATAGCAACAAATCCTGTACTTAACTTGACACTTGACTGTGCCATACGGCCCTTAGTCTCTAATAGGTATAATTGTACTGCGTGAAGCGTCTCTGTTTGATGTCTACTCTCTCTGAGGGGGTCTCTGGGGGGGGGGGGGGGTAGTCACTGTTGGTTGCAGGGGCTAGCGATGGAACTAATGGAACGACGCTGACCCCTCAGATGACCCGGGTTCGAACGCCACATCCTAATTGTTGACCCCTCCCGACGACTCCAGTCGATTAGGGCACCGCAGTTGTGTCGCGCGATATTTACCATCGCGTGGACGATCAAGCGAGCCGGGTAAAACACAGACAACAGCTGCACAACGGTTCATGTTGATATCCATTGACTAAGGGTCGGTCTTACAATCTCCTAATAAGAAAGTTATTTGTAGCAATTAAGGTATTTTGGAGGATTTCAAGAGTTTTGATTGGTCGTTGCCATGGAGAAAACAAGCTATTTAATCTGCTCATAATATGTATATTAAGTTTATGTATATTAAGTATGTATATTATAAGATTGACGATGCCTATATTTGTACCATGTATTAATCGACAGGCAAATAAATAAATAAATAAAATAAATAAGTAGTTATTGGGACATTGTAAGACTGGACCTAATTGATTTACAGATGCTGTAGGCCTACATTGAGTAAAATATTACTAACAATACGATGTGTAATCTATAATAGCAACCAATGCCCTATAATATGATGGATTGATGTAGACGTTATTGAGTTTCACCTTTCGATTCATCAGGGTCTATACCCGATCAGGTTCACAGGGGCTTTGTTACTAAGTAATGACATATCGATCACCAAGCTGTCACCTCATGTATGGTCCTGCTTTATAAATCATTATCATTATTGATCGGTTATATTTTTACTTTTTTGGTTACTTCTTTGGGTTTATGTTAATAGAAAGACAACCCATTTTTTTAAATTTTGTTTATATACTTTATTAACAGTTCTTCATGTACATAATTTAAAAAGAAATGCCTTGGGAGATAAACAGCCCTAAATTTTTAACATGAAAAAAAAACGTAATCCAATAATATTAACATTGCTAAGCTTATGTCGCTATCAGGAACAGGTTATTTAAAAAACTTGCTGAACAATAGACAACAACTAGCATACGGCGCGACACTAGCGCAGCGTAACGGTGATCGGGTTGACGCATTACTTTCTTTACACCCTTAAAAAACTACCTTAAGTTGTAGTAGCACTACTTGGTGGGCTCTTTGACTACACCCACAGCCAGTAAAGCAGCTCGCCCGACCTGGCGTGGTGTTGCGTGAAAACCACGCACGGCTCTCCTGATTGGCCCGTCTGAGCCGTGCGTGGTTTCACGCAACAACACGTAAGGTCGGGAGAAATTGCTCGAGTTTCGCTACTGTCGTTATGATAGGGTGGCAATGTGGCGCTAAACGCACGCGTATACTACTGAAAATATCAAACGCGTATATGATCATGTGTTGCCGTAAGCACACGCAATAAATATAGACATTTAGATTTCGGTTCACGTCTAGGTTATCGATCGTACATAATTCTGATCATAAAACGTGAATGCTACCTTATCAGTGTTGAAGGTATATCGTTGCGTTCAGTGCGAATCTTCGTTGAATATACAATAAAGACTGAGATCGTTTAGCAAGTTCATGTCTATACAGACTGATGGGAGGAGATCCCCTAACTGAAAACCCATAGATTATAGCCAGGAATGCGAAGTAATTCCAAAGACTAATAGAAAGAGCTTCGTAGAATGAGTATAGCCGTACGAGAATGATGATGCAAAATGTAAATCATTGGTTTTCGTATAGGGTATATAAGCTATATGTACAGATTATTAAGATTTTTGTTATAAATATGGTATGACTTCTGTATTTCTTGACAGGTGCAGATGGATTATGTAAATCATCTTAGAAACCGTAGGGTTTAGCATTTTAAAACTTCTCTTCCAAGATCAACGATATGTGCTATTAAAGTTTTCTAGGTATATATACGTGACAGTAGATAATATACTAAAATATATATGTTCTCAGTTGAAACCTAGAAAAGTGCTATTCTGTAATATAAAAGCTCTGCTCCCGGTCCGCTTATCCTCGTAAAGTATATCTAATTTGCTGTACGCGTTCACGTGTATACTGATCTACCTTTCTGTTGTTGATTCAGTCGGATAATTCCGGAGAATCATTCCTTCTTGCTTTTAATCCTTATTACCATACAAGTCAAACAAGGGGTTATATCCTAGCCGGGTCGCGCAGAGAAATTAGTCCTTCAACTGCAGCACCGCAGAGCGAGGGATCGTTCGGCAACCCCCGCCAAGCGCTCCGAGTAGTCCTAGCGCACTCGTTAACACAAGCCAAGCGCTCCGAGTTATCCTAGCGGTGCGCTCGCTTGTCAACCCAAGCCAAGCGCTCCGAGTTGTCCTAGCGGTGCGCTCGCTCGTCAACCCAACCCAAGTGCTCCGAGTTGTCCTAGCGGTGCGCTGACACGTTAACACAAGCAAAGCGCTCCGAGTTGTCCTAGCTGTGCGCTCACTCCTCAACCCAACCCAAGTGCTCCGAGTTGTCCGAGCGGTGCATAGCTAGATTTTAATTCCCTCGTTGGAATATTGCAGCCCACACTTGGAAATTAAATCCCCTTTGTTTTGTAAAATTATGTACGTACACTTCACAACACACTTTGTTCCGCTCCTTCGAAGTTTTAAGCCAGGGGTAATAATGTGTCGGCCGTACTTCTGTGTGTTTTGGTTCACAGTCATACAATCTAATACGGAACAAGTTATTAATGCTGAGAAGGAAGCTTTCACTTTTCTCTTCTTGCGCTAGATGGCGTAAATTGTTTTAAAGACTGTTTAAATACTTTGCTGCGAACTCTTCACAGCTACTCGGAATTAGGCCTATTGTTGAACCTTGTTACAAGATTACAAGGAAGATGCTTCGTATTATTACGATAGTATTATATTTTGCGACGATTCTGTCCTCTGTTGAACCTTGTTACAAGATTACAAGGAAGATGCTTCGTATTATTACGATAGTATTATATTTTGCGACGATTCTGTCCTCTGTTGCTATGTCATTTTAAATTACATTGTTAACGTGCTTTGCAGAAACCGGCAAACCTAGCAGTTTGTGAAGGATTATTGTACTTCCCAAAGCGAACTATATTTACTATACAGAGATCCATGCATTGCAGTGTACCAATGAAGCAGGTTTCAGTTTAGTTCGACCAATGAAACATTTAAGTTATTGTAAAGATCCGAAAGTTTGAAGTTTCTTGATTTTACAAATTATTTTCATTCACCAATCACATTGACGGGCCCAATTTATCATTCAGTCTGTATTTGCAACAGGACCGAGGTCCGTGATGATTGATTGATGAAGGATTATGAGTAAGGGAGGAGGGGAAGCCTAATACCTGTACGTAGACTACTCCTGTCGAAAATTACCAAGGGAACTATCGGCTTACGTCCCATCCGATAGGACGGTGTAACTTTCACCAGTCGTATAGGTTCCTCCACTAACCTGGACTGCCGAGCAGTGTTGGTGATAACACAACATTGAAGTAGTTATCGGATTTCAATTAGTAGGGCGGAACTCTTCTATAGTGATAACGTTATATTGTGATACCAACCCAACTTCTTACAATATCGTTTGAGAATGTGCAGATGGGTTCAAATCTCGCATAAGGTTTGAATTTCCCTCTCAAGGTCATAACCTCTACTCGGCACCTGCACCAAAACGTTCTTACCCAACCCGCCAACTCTTGCATTCACTCCATATAGAATCACGTTGTCGTGCCAAGTTGGAACATTATTGTGACTAATTAGTAATTAGTCAAACAAAAACGCTTCGTCATCGTGTAAATGTATTGTATGTAATTTTCTAAAAAGTATACGGATACTTTAAAAAGTTTTTTATTTTTAATGCTGAACTTGGTGTTTTTAGTTTGGAGATAATTGCTGGATCGGGAAAAATATGTTCGTTGGGCCGTTTAATAACATGCCGTGTTCATGGTAGGACCTATGTTATTGTGTAAATAAAACATTGTAAACTAAGGGTAGCTCATACAGCAAATGGTTTTCGTAGACAATCCATAAGGTAAATATGTGCATCATGAGTTAGTCTATTTTATACAGTAAGAGGCTTCGAATAGAATAAAATACATTTTTGTCAAACAAAACACAGGGCGTATTGTATATTACAACAAACAATTGTCGTGATTCCTAATATTCTAGGTTATATGGAAATCCAGGAAAACAATGTGTTAATATAAACGTATTTTTATGATCATGCTAATTTAAATGTTGGAAAGGAGAGTCAGACTATCAGCGGTAGACATAAGTATCTTGTATTCGATATGCTCTTATTTTCAACTTGTTAATATTGTTATTTTTTAATTCTGTGCATGAAATTGATTAAACATTATTGTATACTTAGTGAACAATCAAATGACATTGCTGTTGAATCCTATAACCGGAAATAACGTGTACTACTATTGTTCCGCGATGTGGAAGAAAACTCTATGTATGCCGTAATTGTCTATACATTATTTAGTAATTCAATGTAAGCCATAGATTTATCAAAGCGAACATATGCATAATAAGAAAACATTTTAATCGTTAACCAATCCTTACGTTTTTTGAAAATATATAATACGAAAACATTGTTTACGGTTAACCAATCCAACGTTTATTTTCAAAATTAATATCAACGTTTCGACGACGTGTAGATATTATAGATGTATATAAATATATACATATGATTTCTGAGATACGTTTTGTACAGCTTGAAAAAGACGAGTCGACACGTTGTCGAAACGTTGACATTTATGTTTTGAAAATAAATGTTAGATTGGTTTATCGTTAAAAATGTTTTCTCACTATATATATATATATATAATATATTAAAACACTAATACTTTCGTGGCCAGGATTTATGTTAATACAATTAAAATAATTCCGGGTTAGTTGGGTAGGACGTGGCGGACTAACCCGCAACTATTTTGATTTAGTAACATATATATGTTTACACATACATATACACAGAACACGAGAATATTACTTGTCGACTTGCCTACGTTCCCATCCATGTAAATGTTTTCTCTAGCCATAGCGAGTCGGAGATAATGAGGTACGACGTCACACTGGAGTTTAGTCCCAACCAAGTTGACTCGACTTTGCAATCAAGAGCACGAGGTGGGGGAATCCCCCTCCCCTCCCCTCAGTTTCAATAGCTCATTTCGAAAGTTGGTGCCCATGGAATAATATACTTGTCATAGGTTGCACCTACGTCACATCTTTGCGCGTGGCGGCCACATTTGTGATCAAACTTTGACGTTGCCATGGAGAAACAATTGAAGGCTATTGTGGTAAAACACAGATATTCTTAGTTCTTTAAAATCCAGCCTGTTTTTGAAATAAATTGGTATGTGTGGTAACTTTTCGTTTTTTTACTACAAACGTTTACTTTTTAAATTATAAATTAGGCTTATGTATTAAACTTGAATAGTATTTGACAATGATCTAGGATTGGTCCTCCTCAATTGTGTCGCAATCATGGCCGCTGTGACGTCACGTGGGAACTGAACGCGCTCTTGCCTAATCGACCTGGCGTTCGTAAGCTAGACTAGACGGCAACAATTACTTGTTCGTTGCGACAACGGTTCATCCGTGCTTGGAACGGGGTCCGTGGGGAGAAGTGAACACCGGGTCTATTGTCCCGGGCCATCTCTTGTATTATATAGGGCAAGGAACTATTGTTGGCCCCCCAGGCGTGATCATAAAGATAGATAGTACTGCACTGCGCATGCCACACTGCAGCACTGGAGGTGGCTCGTTGGTCCAGTGGTTAGCATCCCTGCTTCCAATGCAGAAGGTCCCGGGTTCAAATCCCGCTTCAGGCAGAAGTTTTTTAACTTCTAATGTGGATTCAATTCCATTATTCTTGGCTAAGTAAACGGTGACTTTGGAGCCGTCCTAGCAACGAAGCACTCAATAAATTCAAAGTTGTTCTGAATCGGCCTTGTTGCTTCTGGCATTTGTCCGCAGGTGTTCGCACTGTCCGATCACTGATTCATATGTTTCGTATTGAAATATAGATCTTTGATTGGTTATCGCTCACTCGTCGATGGTGTTCGAAGTCTACAGGGTTGGTTTAGTCACTTTAAATTAAAGTCCCCCACTGCAAATCAGTTTAGTTACTGAGTGGGTAGACTCTAAATGTGAATTTATTTTATTTATTTTTATTTTATTTTACATCCAATGGGCAATAGGCATAAAGTTTGGCCACCGAGGGCGCAAGTGAAAACGAATGAAGCGCTCAAAGTGGCAATGTCAGCGAACTTTACGATGAAGAGGTGGCCTCCAATATGGCCGATGTGACGTCACGTGAATACTCCCCGTACGCTATTGTAGATGACGAATACAAAATTTAAAATTGATTGGGGACATGCAATATAATTCATTTCAGATCATTGTTGGCAGTTGGTGAAAAGAGCCGCGTATGTTATTGTGTGCTACGAACGTCGAGAGTATTGAATTGCTTTATTGAAAGAAACGATCTGATTCCTCAGTATATTATATAACAACACAATTCTTTAAAGTGCCGAGTCGACAAAACTTCTAATTGGCTCGTTTAAAAAAAAACTTTGTTCTTAAGTCGTCAAAAAGATGAGCGGAGTCGGTTGCATCCGATTGGCTGCATTGCTCTCTGCTCTCGGCTCTCTGGTCTCGGCTCTCTGCTCTTGGCTCTCTGTTCTCGCTCTCTCCTCTCTGTTCTCTGTTCTCTGCTTTCTGCTCTCTGCTCTCTGCTCTCTGTTCTCTGCTTTCTGCTGTCTGCTCTCTGCTCTCTGCTCTCTGCTTCTGCTCTCTGCTCTCTGCTCTCTGCTCTCTGTTCTCTGCTCTCTGTTCTCTGCTCTCTGCTCTCTGCTCTCTGCTCTCTGCTCTCTGCTCTCTGCTCTCTGCTCTCTGCTCTCTGCTCTCTGATGCGGAATTGATTGAGCAGCCGAGTTGGTTCGCGTCCCGTGAACCATTGTCTGCCGCATGATCGAACTCTGACATATTGAATGGAATATTGCAGCACAATGAACATGGGCGCTGTAGCGTACTATTGTTACCTGAATTTAATAAAACAGATTGCATTTTTTCCGTACACAGTGACATAGACTTTCGACGGGGCTTCTGTACAGCGCTGGAGTCACAATTAAAATGCCAAATAAAGTATATAGATAGACGTGGGCCATTCTCCGAGCTATTCCATGAATGGTTAGCTTGTGCTTTATTTTTAATATCTCTGTTATAATATGAGATTGTGAGGATGCCTGGTAAAAATTTAATATTGTAAAAACTATAAGTATTTTGTTTTCCTGTATGGGATCAACGAATAAGATAAGATCATGCCAACATAACTACTCTCATAAAGTTGTCCCAACGAAAGTATTCTGATGCTTATACGACCAATGATTTTCAACATCTATCCGCCAGGCTAGCAGCAGCAGGCGTAGCACTTTGATGCCATCTTGAAATGGGCAAATAACACAGGCGGGGATAGGAGTTTATAATGTGACTTTCTGCCATTGGCAGCGCTAGCAGTACTAAAAGGTCCAAATTATATCATGTAAATTGCCAATTTCAAGATGGCTTCAAATCGCTACGCTTGCTACTCAGTGGAAGATTGGGGGACTGGCGATCTAGCCTACTATATATGTTGAAAATCATTGCTTACGACACAGCCGAGTCCAAGGTGACAACTTAATGTTCTACTTCGCTAATTCCTACCATCTAATCTAAACAGGTGTATTGGGGATAATTTAAAACCTTCCGTTGGTTACCTGTAACGGTGGGTGTGGCCAAACCGCCTGTGCACTCGACTAAGCCGAACCGTGCATTTACGAATGTGTGAAAGAACGCCAGTTATCTGTTGATTTTCTTTCAATTGGCGCGGTTGAAAGAGTCAGTAGACAATGACTTGAGATCGGTATGCGAGCAGTTTCGTTGGGACTAGTACACCGACCTAACATCCTTATATACAACTAATTTCATGCATGCGCGCTGTTTCAACGAAAGCCAAAATATTCCTGATGTTCTGTAACACATTCATAAAGGCAGTCTCCCGCTTATAGTAAGAATAATGCACAAGCGTCATTAGGCACGTCCGGTGTTTTAGGAATTTCCAACCCAAGTTCGTAAGTTATCCCATATCGACTTGTTTCAAATATAGATGTATGAACTATAGAAGTATAGTGTAAGGGCGGCATGAGATAAATGTCTTTATTTTGTATATGGTTGCTATGGTGTTTGTCAGTAAGTAGAAATACAAATTAATTAATTAATTAATTAATTACAATTTGATTACAAATAAATATGATTAACCTAAAACTTTCAACTTATACACTAACAAAAATCAACGTCTCATTCATCCATCCCATTCACTCTATTTGTTTTCCATTGACATTATTAGAGGAAGTATAGTCACATTACAACTACCAACGAGTACATTCTGCCATAGCTGTATTTAACTGATGTTTTTAGTTTTATATATAAAACTAAGTTGACACTATTGGTACTCGACTTTTTCGCATAAGCATGACACTAGTTACTTTTGTAAAACTATATAACACCTTTGTTTATATTCAGAGATCAAGTGTCAAGCTAAGTACAGGATTTGTTGCTATGGAATTGTTTTATTGCATGCTATTTTCCCTCCTAATTGACCCTTTCTTCCAAACACCCCCCTAGTTCATCTTCATATATCACCCACTCATTGTCTCGATTAGCCTCGTTGCAAAAATATGATACGTTAAGCCCAAATATCAATCAACAAACTCCATAGCAACCATATACAAGTCACAAACTTAACTCGACTCTGCATTACTACAATTACTATTATAATAAAAGTCAAAACATCAGTTAAATACCAATTATGGCAGAATGTACTCGTTGGTAGTTGTAATGTGACCATACTTCCCTTAATAATGTCAATGGAAAATAAATAGAGTGAATGCGATGGATGAATGAGACGTTGATTTATGTTAGTGTATAAGTTGAAAGTTTTAAGTTAATCATATTTATTTCTAATCAATTTGTATCAATTTGTACTTAATAATTTCATTCATTAATTTGTATTCCTACTTAGTAATAGTTATATTGGATGTAAGAGAAGGCCCAACTGGCCTTATTCACGCCTGAAAATAAAGACATTTATCTCATTCCGCCCTTACACTGCGATAAGGTCTGCTCATGGACATACGTCCCTTTGATGTTTGTGTGCATGCTATGGCGTGTAGACACAGGACTCAGCTTATGGAATACATGTGACCCTTGGTAAAGAGAGAAGGTTCGTCGTCGCTTCCGTTCACGTTGGTCACTACCATGACGTCATCGGGTAACCCTGCGAGAGAGTTGCGTTGGTTGATATACTGGCCACGCCGTACCGTAACAAGCAAGGGGTACCCGTAAAGTCAACCATGCAGAAACTCGACAGTAGATAACCCCTAACACGTGTATTGATATCGCGTTATCTTATCACCTGTGCCGCCAAAGGTATAACCCAACAGTGGATGACCCCCTAACCCGTGGATTGATAGCGCGTTATCTTATCGCCTTTACCGCCAAAGGTATCGCGCCTACTGTTCGAGTTTCTGCACCAGAGATTGATAGCGGCTTCCTTTTACTTCCGTGTAGATGACTTTCTGCAGGTCGACATTCTGCGTTCCCACAAGCAAGGTGTCCTCTAAAATTCTGAGAAGAGACGGTCGCTCCACACGGTCTATTTCAACGGTATTCACCTCCAGTTTTCCCGATACCTGCATTGTTATTGTCCACTGTATTGATTGCACCGACTGTGAATGGAATGCGACCCCACCACGTCTGATAACAGGCGAGCGATATTATCACTACGATACTTTTGGCGAGAAAACCGGATGCAACTAGATTTAGGTTGGTAGTTGTCACATGCGTCACTTTACTATTACATAATCCGTGACGAGAACAGCTTGCAAGTTAATTTGTCGCGACTATATGAGCTCTCAAGTGCAGCCGTACCGAGTGTGTATACTCGTATATAGCACGGTCTCTGGGGACCCGTCCACGGGATAGGATTATTATCTCGCTGCACACGCACACGCACACGCACACGCACACGCACACGCACACGCACACGCGTACTTCACCTGGCAGCGTGCTGCACGACGGAGGGACAGAGACAACAGAGATAGATTAGGATGAGAGAGAGGTCGCGCCAGCTCGGCTGCCGAAGATGATAATTATCGATCGGGTCTTCCCGGTTTATCTCGGTTATCTCTTCACTGATGACAACCCTTGGATGCGTTCTTCACTTCGTCATTGTATGTAGGTCCGTCGAGGTGTTGTCGTCACGGATTATGTAATGGTGAAGTGAACCACGTGACACAGCATTGAGATACACAGATTGAATGAATAGAGCGCCCCCGCTGAGGTGACTTTAGTGACCGACTCCAACCTGTCGCAACCTTTTTCTTTTCAATAGGATCAATTTTATTTCTGAACACGTTTTTAGAATCAATTGTTTTCATCGCATAGGACACAAACTCAAAACGTTTCATGATCAATAATTAGCTATTAAACAATATACAGCAAGAAAATTAATATGATTTACGAAAAACGTGTTTAGAAACCAAATTTGTTTTATTGATCGCAAGACAAAAGAGAGGGGTTGAATGGATCATAGGGTGAGCTGTCTATAATTGTCCCAACGAAAGTATGTTGATGCTTACGACACTGCCGAGTCCAAGGTGACAAACGCTAATTCCTGCCATCTAATCGAAACAGGTACATTAGGGATAATTTAAAACCTTCCGTTGGTTACCTGTAACGGTGGGTGTGGCCAAACCGCCTGTGCACTTGAGTAAACCGAACCATGCACTTACAAATGTGTGAAAGAACGCCAGTTATCTGTTGATTTTCTTTCAATAGGCGCTGTTGAAAGGGGCAGTTGTCAATGACCAGTGATCGGTATGTGAATACTTTCCTTGGGACTAGTATAACAGTCTTCGGACATACCTTCATCGCCGATAGAGGTGGCTCAGCGGTAAGACGCGATACTCTAATTCAGGAGGTCGGCGGTTCGACTCCGGTCACCGGCAGTCCTGACTCAAGGTTTTTTCCGAGGGTTTTTCCCCAACGCAACTCCGAAACGCGGCCAGTATAGTATTTTATACAAATATTCAACAGTCTATTTCCGAGCAATATTGCGCTTCACAAGGTGCGATCACGTGTATTTACTAGAATGTCTGCTTGCCAAAGCACTTCTATGTGATTTTCGAAACAAAGCTTATGTAATTACATTTTACGTGGATTAAATGTTTAGTCTGCATTAGCATTAGTGAGAAAATCATTTTTAATCCCCCCCCCCCCCCAGCCCCACAACAATTAATCCCTGTACGTTGTATGCACTCAATATGATGTTTGCGGTTGATTACTTTATTGTGGTCTAATTAGCTCAGTGGTTACTCGGGGTTTAGAAAATACGTTTCATTGTGTGTGTGTGAATTAATCGAATGAAATCTAGTAGGAATGAGGAACTTACATGTATTATAAAGGTCTCTCATACCAAGAAGTAAGATAGTGTCAGGGGAGTCAGGACCGCCCACAATGAGTTTCCAACTTAACAAGTGCGAATCACTAACGTTTTTCCCGATTATCTAGAACAATTTGGTTGCGTTAAGTTTTTTGACGGCAACCTGCTTGCACGTTTTCTTGTGCGTTTTCGTCAAAAAACTTACCGCAACCAAATTGAACTAGATAAACGGGAAAAACGTCAGTGATTCGCGCTTGTTAAGTTGGAAACTAAATGTAGGCGGTCCTGATACTGTCGTACTTCTTGCCGTGAGAGACCTTTACCTATACGTTCATGATTGGTAGCTTATTGTTTGTGAACCGGGGCGAGTGTATACAGTGGGTCCTTGGTTTAATTGAGAACAAGAAAATCAGTCGATCTTTCGTCGATCTTGGCATTTCACAAATGATGTACACCCCCACTACCTGGCTAGCACAAACATGAGACGAATTCCCCGAATTCACTACCGTAAGCCCCATCAGAAGTTCAACCATACGCGCACATTTCTTGGAAACACAACATCTAGTCAAATACACGCAACAAATAAACGATTACATTTGATTACTTTTTTACAGTTCGGACTCAACAATGTTAAGGAGAGTACGGTCTCACTCGGGTTGTACAAACAGCTTATTATAAATGCAGTGAAAAAAATGCCCTACGGCTTTCTTAGCTTTGCCTATATTTATTCGCCATTCTATTAATCTGTGAGATGGTAAAGAAATGAAAGTATGGTTTCATATTAACAGAGGGAATCCAATACCAGGTGAAATTTCTTTTCGGTTTTGTATTTTTTTTTTTTAAACGTGCAATTCGAACGAAATACTAAATCCAATACAATTAAGGGCGGTCGGTAAGCCGCGGCGTGTTAACGAATTAATAAACCTACTTTTAGACTCAGTCTCTCATGTTGCTTTTTATGAAGAGAAATATCAATACATTTCGTTAAATAAAAAACAGATTCTGCAATTTTTTTTCCTCTTCAATTTCGCTTGCTGTGACGTATTTGTACCATTTAAATACGCATCTTTTGTATTGTGAATAGATTTCCGATGTATTAAGAAAATTCTCTTAGGTTTTAACAAAAAGTGTATCAATGTTTAATACTCTTATCTTCCACGTAATTTCCTTGCAAAGTCGCTCCACAACAACTTTGTGGCTGGGGACGTCACATATGAATGAGGCTTGTCCAACCAAATATGAGTATCGGTGAAAGCCGCCCGCTGATTGGCTCCGACACGCTTATCTGTGACGTACCCAGCACCATTGTTGCTGTGGAGCAACTCTATTTTTGACTTCCTTCAATGTTTTTCTTCATTTTTACCCGGATCTGTTTGATGTCGTTTAATTGTGTTTTTTTTTTGTGCAATGTTTACCCATATTCGCTGCCGTCCTTTAGAAATCCGTTTCACAAGCGAATCGGATGGACGCGAAATAAATATTTAAAGCCGCAGCCGCATGTTTGTATGCCAGTGCGAGGAAACCTATATGAGAGACGGCTAATTGGACTGGTCTGGCCCAGCACAGTTTGTTTGTCAAACTAAACTATAGAACCTCGTTAGTCTTTTGTGTCTCCCTCAAAGGAAGAAACACAATCCAAAGCTCTTTGTGCCTGGTTAGTGGTGGCGTGGGTCAGCCGCGCTGATTGCGACAACGAGGCTAATCAAGACGACAATGGGATGACGTCACCTACGACAATAGCCGAGTGTTCTTCGTGTCACATCGGTAAATGTTGTGACCTACACAAGTGATTTAACTCATATATATATATATCACAGTCATGCTGATCTATGCCCGAGCCAAGGTTCGAACTTCAAACCTAGAATGTAGAAATTAGGTGGTTTCAACCAGGCCAACGACTAACTTTGACAATGATGCTACCGTGGCAACTCTCTAATGGCTCTCTCTCTAAGAGGCTCCTACTAAAAAATAACGTATGTGTTTAAACTAATCATGTTGGCAAGATAACATGTAAAATATTTTCGATATATGAGAAAACGCAATTCTTGAAGGTTGTATCTCGACGTAGCCTGCAGAACTCCCGATTTATGACGATTAAAACTAGTTAAAAATACTTGAAAATTGTTTAAATAAAAGTAAACAAAAATATGTCATCCTCTAGAGAAATAAATGCTCTTTCTTTTAAATGTTCAAATATTCTAATAAATATTTCCTTTTTTTAAATTACTCAATGTCCAGTTAAAGTGTTAAGTAAATTTAACTGTCAGGTAAGCCAAGTTTGGTGTATTTCTATTGGCCATTGTCATGGTGAAAACAATTTAACTGATAAGTAGATTTTAACTGGACATTGAAATACCGGACATTAAGGGCCGGTATTACCAGTTAAAATTTACTTTTCAGTTAAATGGTTTTCTTCATGACAACGGCCAATGGAAATACACCAAACTTGGCTTACCTGACAGTTAAATTTACTTAACACTTTAACTGGACATTGAACTTAGAGGCATACATTTTGTAATTTGGTGTTATACTACACACCTTTCACAATTTAATGAGTTAATTTAAAAAACGTTTTTACTTTTAAATTAACATTAATAAAAAAGAGCATTATATTCTCTAAAGGATGACGCATTTTAGTTTACTTATGCCTCTAACTTCAATGTCCATGGTTAAAGTGTTAAGTAAATTTAACTGTCAAGTAAGCCAAGTTTTGTGTATTTCTATTGGCCGTTGTCATGGTGAAAACAATTTAACTGAAAAGTATATTTTAACTGGACATTGAAATACCGGCCCTTAAACAATTTTAAGGCAATTTTAACCGAAGTAAATCTTGTGTTCCGTAGGTTAGGTCGTAGCGCAGCCTTGAACATCTACTAAAAAATATATTTCCCTGTCTCTTTTGATGTGACCCAACTTGGGTGAACGTCGACTTTAACGTGTATTCTCCCTTGTAACTGTCTCAAACTGTATAGGAGACAGACTTGTGAAACATTAAAACTCATTTCCATGCAAGTCTTGAAGTTGATGTTTGCCTACCCCGCAAGGCGATGCAGGATAGAATAGCAGTGTTATATAGACCGGCTAAATACATAAACCACGCGGGATCTCTGTAGTCTTATACTCCACTGTGTCGCACTTTACATTTATGAGGGTCGCGAAAAAAAAAATCGCGAGATTTCGCCGGAGAAGGATAGTGTATATATATATATAATAATGTATGACGACACGAAGACACGAAGTACGGGCGTGAAGTACAGGCGCGAAGTACAGGCGTGAAGTACAGGCGTGAAATACAGGCGTGAAGTACAGGCGTGAAGTACAGGTGTGAAGTACAGGCGTGAAGTACAGGCGTGAAGTACAGGCGTGAAGTACAGACGTGAAGTACATGCGTGAAGAACAAGCGTGAAGTACAGGCGTGAAGTACTGGCGTGAAGTACAGGCGCGAAGTACAGGCGTGAAGTACAGGCGAACACACAGGTTACAGGTTACAACACACAAGTACAGGTTTCAGTAAATTTGAAACATTTCCGTCGACAGAGAAAATGTGCGATAGGCGATAAAAATAACAAATTATGAAACAACAACAACATTCAATTAACAAAGAACATAATAACGGTCTAGTTCTGAATGTTATTTGGGGAACCGTTCGGCTAACCAAACTATACCTCTGTTTGTGCACCGAACCCAAGTATTATAGTTCTACGCCACAGCTTCTCGCACCATCACCAAGTACGTCATTAGCCAACAAAGCGTTTCATCTCTGAAGTTAATAAGACGGGGGAGGGAGGGGTAGCTGGGGAGAGGGGGGGAGGGAGGATTCTCTCCCAAGAGTCTTGTTGAATCTTCTTCCGCGTTTTAATTGCCTGTACGTGATGCATTTTAAAGTGGGTTGTTTGTGCGCAGGCGTCAAGCCTCTTGACAGCATGTCTAAGCTGTGTGCCAACCTAAGAAGCACCCTGCCAATCACTAACCTCTAAGGGAGGCGATAGTATTGTGGACATCATAAATGTCAGTCATCCCCATTATTCAGCAACACCTTCTCAGCCGGTACCGACAGCTGAACGTGAAGAATGTCGCCTCGACTCGACTACGGACGGGTATCGCTCCCTGTATATATAGGGGAAGGTCCATTTTTTGTAACTGTGTGTCCACCCCGTTGACTGCCGCTTGAGATTTTAGACGAGCGTGACATTTACAATTGTCAACAAAGGAGGTGACAGCTAAGTCGCCTTTGTCTGTAGTGATTGGCAGGGTGCTTCTTAGGTTGGAACCAAACATAGAAGTGGCTCAGCGGTAAGACGCGAGACTAATTCGGGAGGTCGCCGGTTCGATTCCGCGGCCATCGGCAGTCCTGACTGAAGGTTTTTCCGAGGTTTTTCCACAGTCGTAAATGCGAATGCTGGGACTGAGTCATACTATCAAAACATCCTAATATACCTATAAATTAGACACTCGGAGAGGGGCACGCAGGAGAAAGCTGGCGTGCACCCTATAACGGGGATTCCTACGAAAAATTATTAATTAATTAACATTTCAAGCCGGGACAGTTATTGAGAGAAAACAGGTATCGGTACGTTTTGTTAGTACACACCAACAGTCTGTAAATAGGCCTAGGCTGCGGAACACCCGATTTCTGACGGCTAGAACTACGTTAAAATGCTGAACATTGTTTTAAAATAAACCAAAATATGTCGTGTCGTAGAGAATTTAATTATCTTTTTTATAAATGTTCAAATTACCGTATTTAACTTTTGTAATGCGATATTGCTGCATTGCTGCACACCTTTCACAGTTTAATTAGGGAATTTGAAAAACGGATATATTTATTAGAACAAAGTACCATTAATAAGAAAGAGCATTGCGTTCTCTAGGTGATGATATTTTGGTTCACTTTTTGAAAAATTTAAATCAATTTTAACATATTGAAATCGTTAATGTGTATTTATAGGCTGAACTGATTTTAAGATGGTGGAACGTTACAAAACTACTGTGCGAGAGAAAACGCGCTATGATATATGTCATATGTGGTAGGAGCGCCAGGTAGCGTCCTAGGTTGGAATTCATAGTCGGCCCCTACACCTAGGGGCGCCCATTGTTACCAAGGTAACAGTTGTTTCCATGTTATTTCCCATAAACAAAACAAATCCATAGCAACAATGGGTGCCCCTAGGTGTAGGGGCCGACTATGAATTCCAACCCTAGTCTCCACTTATTTGTCATGTACAACGCCAAATGCGTTATATACATGTGCTCAAAATTGTTTCATATGTTTTAATTCTTACGGTTGTTATTTTTTAAGCCAAAGAATAAATAATTAAATGGTTTCCCTAATGACAACCGTAATGATTGCTGTATTTAATATTATTATTATTATTATTAATCATCTTTTATTTAACGACCCCCCCACTAAAATTTGAAAAGCATGTTATTATTGCACCCAAAAATGCACCATTTTGAACCCCTATTTTTAATTTGTGCACCCCCCTCTCCTAACGATTTCTAGGAGAACAATGTGTGCCATTCTTAAAATTTAAAAAATAAAAATATATATATATTTCAATATTAATTTTGTTCATTCAGTTTTTACTTCTTATGAAACTAAGTATAAACTGGTAGGTTACAACTTTTTTAACATTATGTTTGCGTGACTCGCCTTTCCCGTTAAGCCCGGTATCGGTTAGTGAATAGAGTGGGACGTGGAGTCTTTTCACACACTGGGCGCCGGCCCGTGTAAACCCCCCCCCCCACCAATCAATGCCCACCCCGGTGGGTCCGATTGATTCTCTTCAATGTGTGTGTGGGGGGGGGGGGGGGGGGGGTAAAGACGGCGCTTATCGAGCGATTGACGGGGAGGTTCGCTCGCGGTCCACCACCTCGGATTATTGGTCAGGAGCAGGCTGCGTGCTAGTTTGGGAAGATTGTACACACACATTGGATCATCTGATTCGGACAGTTGGATAAGAGTGCGCTGCGTGTCGACTTACACTGATCTCTCGTCTCGCGCGTAAGATCATCTCGATTAACCTCGTGCAATTAACTCGTGTGTTTGCTTTTTCCATCCGCGTTAGTATTTACTTAGTATTAATTTATATCGATTTAATATGTCTCTATACCTATACTTGGAACTGGAGGAGCTGTGTGGGGTAATAGTGTAAATGGAGTTTTCAGAAATTTGTGTTATAGGCAACCCAAGATAACCTTACACATGCTGTCGTCACAGGCGAGGTTCTCGTATAGCCAATCAGCGATCGTTATCTGTGCGCGCTTGTCTCGGGCGGTTCGCTGGTTGGCTATACGGGTACCTCGCCTGTGACGAAAGCATGGAGTGTAAGGTAGTCTTGGGTTGCCTATATAATAGTAACGCAGACTTTACCGGTACATCCAGACACTCATTCCAGAACAGATTTAGGGCGGTTATGAAGTTGTTGCGCCCCCTATTCCGTAACGGAACCCGAGCGCAAGTTTCAACTGGTTGCATCTTTGTAAACTGGAATGAGGGCCCTTTAGTGTTTATATGTAGTTTGAATATGAATTATGACGAACATAGTAGAAATAATTGGTGATGATCTTAGAGCAGGTTTATACACGGTGAGATGGAAAGGGTAGTGGAAGGGGGTGAGGTTGTTACGATATTAGAGAGTAATAGCGTTGAGTAATATAGGGTAGAGCTGCAACGCAATCGGCAGTTTGTCTACCGCCTTATGCTGCCCAACATACTTTAGTCGGGTAGTAGAAGTTCGCCAAGCGACGCGATGACGGAGTTTTCGGCTGTCTTCGTATATCTTCGGTGAAGTAGCCGACCAATCAGGCTCCGTCATCGCGTCGCTTGGCGAACTTCTACTACCCGACTAAAGTATTTTGGGCAGTAAAAGGCGGTAGACAAACTGCCGATGGCGTGGGGCCTCTACCCTATATTACTCACTCAACGGCTTCCTATATTATATCTTCTCTTCTCTCGCGCTCAATTGGATTTGGGGTTTCGTCTGTATCGGCAGTTTTTACACTTGAACTATGCAGAGAGTATAACTTCTTTGCTAGAGCTCTGTGTAAAATACGGTGTCTGCGATCCAGAGTTGAGTATTTCCCGAGACTTCCTACGTAGGCACCAGGCAGGCGAGAACGGGTTAAATATCCAAGAGGCCTGAATGGGCGCTTGGCCAAATGAGAAGGGATCGATTTCTTGCTCCGTACAGACTGAGGTGGTTATAGGGCGACGTTACGCTGTGTAACCTTAACTCATCATTCAATTTCAATTTCAATTTTCAGATATATTTTATTACCATTAATCATAAACACCACAGTATACATACAAACAATAAGCATTAAAGAAACATCAGATAACAAAATATCAATATAATGTACCGGTATACATAACACAAACTGGAAACCTTGCTATGGGAAGCTCGCGTAAGGAAAAGAATCCTAGTGATCGAGCTGACAATGTCATTAAAATATTTCGACATAACAGACAGTAAAGACAGTAAAGAAATTAATCATAGTTAAAAACAAAAAACAAAACAAATAACTCATAATATTATAATTTGAAGTATAGGAACGATAGGTTCATTTAGGACGTACGTACAGCGTACAAAAACATGTTAATTAGCAAAGTGCATTATTATTTTATTATTATTAAACCATTTTATTCTTATCTCGTACTCCTCTACACAAAAACATAACACAAATACATTGTCAACAATAAGTAACCTAATAAAACACAATAATATAAGATAAGAAGCCCGCAAAAGTGCTATCTCTTGTGCGCGGGCTGTCCAAGGTATATAGTCCTTTGCATAACGCTCGAAAAAGGCCTGGTCGGTATAAAATTTGGGTCAAAGGATGACATATATCAAATGAAAGCTTGAGACGAGTACTTTTCAAAAAACCATGATATACCTCTGGCAAATCCAGCTTTCTATGTCAAAACCAGGGTCAAAGGTCAAATTTGTAATTTTTTAAATAATTTTTTATTAAATAACGAAAAATGTTTGCAAGTTTAAAAATACTCTTTTAGTAAGATAAATGTATAAAGTTTATTAAAAAAAAATTAAATTACCTACTTACCTTTTTTGACCTTGATTGGGGTCAATTTCCTCAAAATGGGTAATTTCTAAAATGTTCTTCGATTTATTGGCCAATATTCATTATATCAACGTACTTACTCATAAATACGTTATGATGAATAGTTCTTATTGTTATCACATTGTTTTCACGGTATTCATTCAAAATGGCGGTCAAAGGTCAATAGGTAAGTATCGTCAAACTAGGTCTAGTAACTGAAACATTACTTGTGGGTACTCTAAAGACGCAGAATTTTAACTGCAATTACAATAACGAATAATAATATCATGTTTTAATAGTAAGCGAATGTAATTATCATATAACTTATAAACTACTTAAGATTGTTACTGAACTTCTAATTAATGTCCTCAGACATCAGAGTATTCTTGAATGGGTGTGCAACTGCAACTAAATACATTTTTAGAAAAGAGCATGACCATGCTGAGATACGTGAATAGATACTAGTATTATGTTATATCTACCTTAGCAGTCACTGTCCAAGTTGTCAGATTAATCACCTTCTGACTCACTGGAATTCTCATGCTGGCTACTGGTACTGGTACTGGTATTTGTACAATCCTTCAGCTTACAAGCGTGGGTACACTTTTATTGATTGGCCAAACACTCACATGTCGGCATCTTGCAAACACGGCAACAGTTACAGGCTAGGAGATCCATAACGGTCAAAGGTACTGGAGTTCCAATCATCCACTCGTTGCTCAGATCTCCTTCTGCCGTGGTTTCCCATCCATAGCCACGCGGATCAGGAACATCAGGGTTGGCGTCCAAACAACGTATCCAGACCGCTGTTTGGTGGTTAGCTCGCAGCCGCAGGATTTGAAGCAGTAGGCAATCGTTTCAAGGTGGTAGCTGATTAGACTTAATACCACATTTACTTTTAAAAAGCTCGTAGGGCAGCTGGTTGACGCTTGACTACCAAAAATCAAACACACTTCGAAGATGTGCAAAAACTAGCGAGTTCGTTGGGATTCGAAGTACCCTGACCTCCATGCACTGGTTGTGACATAGGTTGGAATTCATAGTCGGCCACTTCACCTAGAGGCACCCAATGTTGCTATGGATATGTTTTCTATATGGGAAATGACATGTATGAAACTGTTACCTTGTTAACAACGGGCGCATTTATAGGTGTAGGGGACGACTATGAGTTCCAACCTGAGTGAGCTCATTCAGTGGTAAAGGGAAAAAGAGAACTTTGAATATCATGAGAAAAAAATTAGCATTTCTGTGTCAAGCTAAGCAAGATGGGTCAGGACTGGAGAGTTTCTATCGATGTCATCAAAAAAACTCGAAGAGTTTGTCTGTAAACTCTGCTCTTTGACCACGACTCTGTCATGCGTCAACCTGCTGCGCTACGATGGCTTTTTAGAAGTATGTGTGATGATATGAAGTCTAATCAGCTACCACCTTGTAACGATTGCTTACTGCTTCATATCCTGCGACTGTGAGTTATCAACCAAACACGATCTATTGATACGTTGCTTGGAAGCCAACCCTGATGTTCCTGATCTGTGTGGCTATGGATGGAAAACCACGGCAGAAGGAGATCTGAGCAACGAGTGGATGATTGGAACTCCAGTACCTGTGACCGTTATGGATCTCCTAGCCTGTAACTGTTGCCGTGTTTGCAAGATACCGACCTATGAGTGTTTGGCCAATCAGCTGAAGTGTACCCACGCGTGTAAGCTGAAGGACTGTCCAAATATCGGTATCCAGCATGAGAATTCCAGTGAATCAGAAGGTGATTAATATGACGACTTCAATTTTGAGTGACTTTGACTTCAATTCTGATTAATTTGACGACTAGACAGTGACTGCTAGGACAGATATCATATCATACTATTGTATCACGTATCTGAGCATGGTCATGTTCTTTTCTAAAAATGTATTTTGTTGCAGTTGCACACCCATTCAAGAATACCCTGATGTCTGAGGACATTAATTAGAAATTCAGTAACAATATTAAGTAGTTTATAAGTTATATGATAATTACATTCTCTTACGATTAAAACATTATATTGTTATTCGTTATTCTAATTGCAGTTAAAATTCTGCGTCTTTAGAGTACCCACAAGTAATATTTTAGTTACTAGACCTAGTTTGACGATACTTACCTATTGACCTTTGACCGCCATTTTGAATGAATACCTTGAAAACAATGTGATAACAATAAGAACTATTCATTTTAAAGTATTTATGAGTAAGTACGTTAATATAATGAATATTGGCCAATAAATCGAAGAAAATTTTAAAAATTACCCATTTTGAGGAAATTGACCTCAATCAAGGCCAAAAAAGGCTAAATGGTTAATTTAATTTTTTTTAAAGAAACATAATACATTAAACTTACTTAAAGTGTATGATTAAACTTGCAAACATTTTTCATTATTTAATTAAAAATTATTAAAAAAATTACAAATTTGACCTTTGACCCTAGTTTTGACATAGAAAGCTGGATTTGCCAGCAGTATATCATGGTTTTTTGAAAAGTACTCGTCTCAAGCTCTCTTTTGATATATGTCATCCTTTGACCCAAATTTTATACCGTCATTCTCGTTATGCAAAGGACTAATATACATAAAGTACATAATTGCAATTAAGCTAAGATGAAAAACAAATAATACTCGATACCAATCAATTCAGTGAAGGACATTAAACTGCCTGCATCTTTTTTACTATTTTCGAAAGAAAAACTTTTGGAAACATAGTATGCAAACATTTCCATGGGTTGTTTTGTTTATGGGGATATACGCATAAACGTATTACCGCTTGTAAATTTCTTAATCATAACTGTTTTAGAAGGAACGTTCTGGTTTTAGTGCTCGCAAGATATTACAGTAAGTCCTCTGCCACATTTCTTGGCTCGTAAAACTAGCCTGGTGGTAAAGGGTGCGGCTCTGCGTTTAGTGGGCGAAGCGACGGAGGAATTTAACGGCCATAGGGACCCCACAGTGTTGCCAAACTAAACACTTCTCTGATTGGATCACACATGTTCGCTACCTTCTTTCTACAGTGTTGGCCTACTTCGCCGCTCCTTGGGTAACTAACTACTCATGAATTAACAATCGGGCCGGGAGAGCTCAATTCAAAAGTGTCTTTAAAGGGCGCTTTGTACACGATTTCTTTTCAACCACCAAAGGTTTTAGTAACTTAATGAAATAATATTGCTTTTATTGTTCAAATTACGTTTATCATTGACTTAAAATCTATTTCGGCTTCGTTGCGTCGACTCAGCTCCAACCTAAACATAAGAACATAACCCCTGCCGCCATTTTGTTTATCTGGTAGCGGTTAAGGCATTTACAGTCTCATTTTATCAAGTAGAGGTCAGTTAAGGTAATCATTTTTGGATATTCGAAGTGATGTAACTAGAGAGTATAATAATACCCAAAGGCCAGTAATCTAATGCAGTTTAGTAGAATAATGGGATTTTTGCAAGTAATCTGTAATTTGAAATTTGAATTTCGGTAAAGAGGGTATCCGGGTTTTCAAAAAAAGAACCCGAATATACATCTACCTGGGTACCCGAACCGATCTCTAGTTACAATAGCTCCTGGTGGTGGTTGAGTAAACCTCAGTCAGCCTATGTCTGTACCTACATTAAAACGGTAACTATAATCAATGTTACATAATAATCGCTGTGGTATACGTATATACTTATTCGAAGTACCTCGGCAGTCTAGGTTAGTGGAGGAACCCGTATGACTGGTCACAGTTACACCGTCCTTTCGGATGGGACGTAAAGCCGATGGTCTCCCCTTGGTACTTTTCGTCAGGAGAAGGCTACGTGCCGGTACAAGGCTTTTCCTCCTCCCTTCCTCATTATCATTCATCAATCATCACTCATCAGGCTAAAGAGGGCATTGTACCCTACACTGGCCTTAATTACAATAACGTAAGATTGATACAATTCAATGCCTAATAAAGATGTTATCATTTTCCTATTTGTGTGTTGTGCTATGCTGAGAGTAGTGGAAATTCTAACGTGCGAGAGCCCTTGGGATAGTGACGTCATTCAAAGGCTGAAGCCTCGGACGCATATACTCTATAACAACGTGCATGGTTAGAAGAATTAACTATGATGTTTTTTATTTGGAAAAGCCATTTTGTTGGGATGAAAAAAAAAATAGTAAAATTATAAAGAATGTCTGTTTCTAGAAACACCATTACTATGGGATTTTCTCATTTCAAAACCCCGACTATATAGAATTGTTAAGTTTTCATTTAGAAACGCCATTACCTACTACAGTATTTTCTCATTTCAGAAACCCCTACTAGAATTACGAAGTTAGTTTTCATTTGGAGACACCATTACTGTGGGATTTTCTTTCAAAAAACTCTAGCGGAATAATGTATGAAGTTTTTATTTGAAAACAAAACATGATTTTATTATTGTGTGTGGTTTCCCGTTTGCCCCGAAACGTCCTATTTATGAGACATTGATAACTAAACTGTTTTTATCTCGAAATGGAATTGCTATTTCATCGATTCGTGTCTAGTGGGCGAAGGTCTGTGTTTTCTTTATACGGCGAGGAAAGATCTCCCCCCCCCCCCCCCTCCCCCCTTTACGCCCCTGGCACTCAGGGGTGATTTATTTAACGAGACTATCTAGTACACGTACGTTTTGTAAGAGCTTGTGTTTTCTTGTAATGGCTGCACTATACATCTTAGTGTGACCGTGCGACCGCACAGGGAAACCGCCCATGTTAAACTGTGACCGTGGCAAAGCTGAAAACACCGCAGGGCATTTTCACTGCATTTATAATAAGTTGTTTGTACAGCCCGAGTGCGACCCCAGTTAAAATCGGATACTTCAATTTTGGTGCAAGATCTAATCTTCAAAGGATACTAATTTTACCAAAGAGCAGCACTTACACGCGCGTTATCTCCTCAGAAAACTATCAACCATGCATTTCAATAGAGAACCACTGACTTTGCCTGCATTGCAAGATCTATACAACGATGACTGACCATACGCCGGGAGCCGATCGAGAATGTACGAATGACCGCTACTGCACTGAATGTATAGAAACGTGGCAACCCTGTAGCTCGCAGGTGGATAATATGAGGGGTGGCTCCCCGCCGGACCCCACTTATTCTGCCTCAGTGGAGAGCGGCATATCCCGCCTTGCACCTAAATTGAAGTCTCCGATTTTACCTTGAAATCGTTGGGTCCGAACTCAGAACTGTAAAAAAGTAATCAAATGTAATCGTTTGTTTGTTGTGCGGACGCCTATTTTTTCCTAGATGTTGGGTTTTATCCAAGGAATGTGCGCATAGTTGAACTTCTGTCATGGATTCTGCTAATACAATCGGTGATTTCGTCTCATGTTTGTGCTTGGCCAGGTAGTGGGGGTGTACATCATTTGTGAAATGCCAAGATCGACTGATTTTCTTGATCTCAACTAAGCCACGGACCCACTATAGCCCGTGTAGCTCTTTGCCCCGGCTCCGAAACGCCTTGATACGCCACTTTCTAGAATATAGGCCGGACGCCTTAACAAAGAAGGTGTTGTCGTCACGGATGATGTAATAGCAAGTGACCTCACACCTTGCAATACCAACTTAAATGTAGGCTACTACTCATTGCCTTACCAGAAGTAAACATGTATTGTTATTTCATAGGTTGGTGGACATGGGCTCTGGATTAAATGCTATTTTTCTCCCTCTTGGTATGTGTTTGCGGTTTAATTATGCAGGAATAAACTTTGGTTTCTTATTATCTAATTTATTATATTCACTTAAATTAACAACTACTTAATTATGTTTGGGAAAATTTAAAGTAGTTCCGTCCCATCATGCTAGGCATGAAGGTATGAAGAAGGAACAGCTACGGACGACCTACCTTTGTCATTTGCTTTGTCTGTCTGCATATTGTCGTACCCTAAAGGCACAGGGAACGCATATTACCACTCTGAAAGATCCCGAGTAATGTTTTCAGTGTCAATGTTTCTTGATATCGGTAATAAATTTTCATAAATAATATTACAGGGTAAATCAGTCGAACACGGGCGTCACAGTTATAAAAAAAACGCCGCCATGTTTCCCCCACGTGAACTCAACTCCTGTCAAACACGAAACGGCAATAAAAACAACAGACCATCAAATGACAAAGAAATACATCAAGTATCCTAGCAACACACGGAAGTCAAAGCTTTCTTGATGGTAGTATTTTTAAGTCACGGCCTACCAAAGCTAGTATTTTCTAACACCACCTTGCCGATCAGTGTATTTTCTCTCTGACAGGTATAGTGCGCGGATGAGCACTGCGTAAAGCCTGTATTACACGGTCAAACTTTTTCATCCAACTCCTTGAATTCAAGGACAAAAGCGCATCAATAAATAATTCCTATTGTTGTATTTGACTACATACTGACTGTTATTGATGCGCTTTTGTCCTTGGATTCAAGGAGTTGGATGAAAAAGTTTGACCGTGTAATACAAGCTTTAACGTCCACATATCACTACGCCGGCCAGAGTAATTAGTTGTGACGACACAACCTTCTTTGTTACGGCGTCCGGCCTATACTTGTGTATCATCTATCGTTTGGCAAGCTTTAAAATGGGCACAATTAAGACTAGGGCGATTTTACATTTGCTAAATAGTTTGTTATCAGTTATTTAGTTATAGTTATTAAAGACAAAAATAGAGCAAGTTACGGTGCATGTTACCCTTCCAATCTTTTCTAGAAAACCTATAATATTTGATGTTATGTATAGAAAATAAGGCGTTTTAGTCTCAAACGTCAGGTGAGTGTAAGACAGATTATTATAGAAGATTATACAAAAGCGATAATCCGATAGCCAAAATATGAGACGCAAACGAAGCTAAAATACCACCAAAAAGAATCTGTGAGATTCTTTCTTCGTGCATACGGTTGGAACTCGTGACACTTCGGACGGAGGTTGTAGTTATAGATGTTGGACAAGCAACCATCCTACAGTTCATATACATCGCTGTTGGTAACCCAAACCTAGACAATTGTGTATACAGCCGCTGAAAAGGGTGCGGACGGACTGCGACCGCAAACAGCCTCGATCGTCGAGCGGTGCGTTATTTTACCTGTTAATCGTGATGACCTGTGAAAACATATATTTTTAGACTCGGTAAAAGCGCTTGAAATTATACAAATATCAGTTTAAAATTTATCTTTCTACGATGAAAACAACAGGACTTCCGAGTCTCGAACTATTAGCAAAGAAACTTTTACTCTACGGAGGAATTCGAGGGTCTGGCTACGTCAACTATCTCACACTTCAATCACAACAGTTGCATTATTACAGTATTTGATTATACTTATACTATACTATACTTGCATATGTATTATGTATTATGTTTTATTGTAACTATTATTACTTACTACTGTCTCCTGTACGTGTTTTATTGTATTGTATTATGTTTGCACTAGTGGGATTTTGATATCCTGTTTGCAAATAAAGCCATTATTAGTATTATTATTATTATTATTATTATTATTATTATTATTATTATTATTATTATTATTATTATTATTATTATTATTATTATTATTATTATTATTATTATTATTATTATTATTATTATTATTATTATTATTATTATTATTATTATTATTATTATTATTATTATACATAATGTAACCTGTCAAACTTGACATTTCCAAACGGCGAGAGCGAGTGAGGGAATGTTTGACGAAACAAATGAAAAAGTAAGGGGTAGGTAAAACTAGCATATTTTGTGATTACCAAGTTTAAAAGAACTGTTTAACCACTACCGAATCCATAAAGCCTAGAATTGGTTGATGCTGTTGTACAGGGCAAGTTTCTCGGTGGTTTTCGTGTGGGCTGTAAAGTTTCCCCAAGCAATCTCGCGAGCCGAGTCGAATAGTACCAACTCAATTTTCCACTTCTCTAGTTTCTACTATCTACTTGAAACATGTTCGTTAGGGATAATTTATGAGCTTGGGTTGGGTACACCTGTGAACTCCCAACACCGCGGGCGTGACATAATGAGGCTTGTGCACTAGACTAAGCAGATGACTTCCGAATACGGAATGCACGAAAGAACGTCAGGATTTTGATGAAACAGCGCACATGAATGAGGATAAGGATCTAAGATTATAGTTACGTTGGGCTGGTGTATAAGACTGTGCATTTCGACGTAGCCTATATGCGGAACTTCCATTTTATTGAAATATCGATCTTTGATTGCTCACTCGTCGACGGTGTTCGGAGCCCACAGGGTTGGTTTAGTCGCTTTAAATTAAAGTCCCGCACTGAAAAACAGTTCCGTTACTGAGTGGGTAGACTCTAAATGTGAATTTATTAATTTATTTATTACTTTGAAATGCTTGAAAATTATTTAAAAGTAAACCAAAGTTTATCTATATACCAATATATATTTCCGATTTTCAAATTACCTACTTCACCTTTTGTACTAATGTGATGTTGCTGCACACCTTTCACAATTTAATTAATGAATTTGAAAAACGGAAATATTAAATTGGATCAAACTTTAACATTAATTAAGAAGGAAGAGCATTACATTCCCTATTAAAAATGACCTATTATTTTGGTTAACTCTTCGACCATCTTCAAGTATTTAAGCCATTTTAACCGAAAGAAATCGCGGATATTCCGCAGAATAGGTCGAGACACAGTCATATTATATACATCGCCTGTATGTCTTGCACATACACCCCGCCCACAATGCATCACCAGCACACTGCGCCATAGGATGTTAAAAAACAGTCTCTCACAGCAAGAAGTAAGATAGTATCAGGACCGCCCACATTTAGTTTCCAACTAAACAAGCGCGAATCACTGACGTTTTTCTCGATTATCTAGTACAATTTGGTTGCGGTAAGTTTTTTGACGGTAACGCACAAGAAAACGTGCAAGCAGGTTTCCGTCAAAAAACTTAACGCAATCAAATTGTACTAGATAACCGCGGACAAACGTTAGTGATTCGCACTTGTTAAGTTGGAAACTAATTATGGGCGGTCCTGTCTCCCCTGACACTATCTTATAGACCTTGGGCCAGCTATAACCCCCCCTCCCCCCCCCCCCGGTGCGGAAGGTCTGAAAGTGGTTTTGAGTACTTTGATATATTGACTTTCGATTTTCACTTGTTAGCCAACATGGTTTTGGTGGATGCACCCACCAGGGGTGTCCAAATGTGGTGCTGTGAAAACCATAAAAATATTAATTGAAGTATGTTGCCAGTTTAAAGAATTAACTATTTTTATAAGGATGTACTCTTTTATACGTAAGCTACTAAATAATACAATTTGTTGATTTTCAGGGTTACACAAACTAGTTATCTATTCATGTTTTGTTTTTATTTCGAGCAAAACATTTATATAGTTTGGCCGCTCTGTAACGCCCCACCCCTCATATAATGGAAGGTCTAAAAGTGGTTTCGATTACTATTATATATGTACTTTTGATTTTCACTTGTTAGCCAACATGGTTTTGGCGGGTTCATCTACCAGGGTTGTCCAAATGTGCCACCGTACAAATCGATATTAATATTATATGCAATTCTTGAGAATAAATCAAAATAATTGTTAGTATATAACCTCACGCATCTAAAATGCTTGATAACATGAATTTTTAGTTTTTCAGGGGTGAGAAAAACATTCTATATACATTTTATGTGAATTTTTTAGGTTAAAATGTATCATGTTTGTTCCATCTGTAACCCCCCACCCCTCCAATATTGGAAGGTCTGAAAGTGTTTTTGTATACTTTGATACATGACCTTTTGACTTTTACTTGTTAGCCAAGATGGTTTTTTGTGAGTGCACTTACCAGGGCTATCCAAAATGTCGAAATAGTGAGCAATATTAATGATAATTGTGACATTGACAATAAAATGCACATTTTTGGAATTAAGTAACCTTTAACACATTGAAATTGTTAATTATACATTTTCCCATTTAAACGGTCGCACAACACAATATATAATACATTGAATTTAATAATTTATACATTTTATTTGTTTACTTTGAGCATAACATGTATAGGGTTTACCCCATTTGTAACCCGCCGTTCCCCATATGCCGGAAAATTTAGAACTGTTTTTGGATACTTTGGTACACTGTCTTTCGATTTTAGCTTGTTAGCCAACATAGTTTTGGTGGATGCACCCACCAGGGGTATCCAAACATGGCGAAATAAGGAGCAATATTGATGTTAATTGCGATTCTGGACAGTAAATTAACAATTCTGGACGTATATATTCTTTAACATTCAAAATACTTAATTAAATACATTTTTCCATTTAAGGGGTGCACAAAACTTTCCATATACATTTTTTGGTTTACTTAGAGTAGATAGTATATATAGTTTTGCCAGTCTATGACCTCCCATATTACCCACATTGTGGAAGATGATAGAAGCGGGTTTGAGTACTTGAATAGATTGTCTTCGCATTTTTACTCAATATTTAACACGGTTTTAGCAGATGCACCCACCAGGGGTGTCAAAATGTGGCATCTCAAATGTATATACATAAATATTAATTGCGTTTCTTGACCGTTTATGTAAGTATGTTTGTTATTTTGTGACTTTTGACTGTTCCACCAACTAAGTGACATGCATTTGTATTATAAAAGCTGCACAATCCTTAAATAAACGTGTTTCTTTTTTAACAACGTTAGTTAATGAAAAAAAAAAAAAAAAATTAAAACAATAACCTAAAATGGATATTATTCTATTGAAATCACATATTACAAACAATGTTAATACACTAACATATATTTCAAAGCTACAAAGAAAAAAAATGGAAACTTCTCACCTTTATTAGCTAATAGTGCAAAAAATAGCGATCGAAGATGGATTTTGACGTTTAAAGCGTGATTACCCCTGAAAATGTAGTATTGACATGTAAAATAAATTACTTATTCCGTATTCGTAATGTACTCATTAAGACCTTTCATTAGAGTGGTCGCAAACGACATTTGTGACTAAAGAATTTCATGATGTCCAAAACGACACAGGGTGATATCTCCGAAGATAATGGCCAATTGGGTCTCAAACAATTTTTAGAAATAAGACAATAATATACATAGTTATAACCTTACGTAAAACTAACTACTTTCTTACTACAAGACTCACAATTAATATTTGTACTATTTAGACCAAAATCTTTGGACACACCTGGTTGGCTGTTCCACCAAAGTTGTGTTGGCTAACAAGTGAAAATCAAATTGTAATATTAAGAGGTATACAAAACCACTTTCAAACCTTCCGCACCGGAGGGGGGGAGGGTTTCTATTAGCTGGCCCATGGTCTATTACTTCTTGGTGTGAGAGACCTATAATGCATAAGACGCTCGCTATGTCTTCTCCCTCGCTTTGACACGTCACAGCCCCGTGATCGCATGAGATGGAACAAGGGGGCGTGGCTTATATTAGCGCCGTATAGAGGCGTCGATTAATTAATGAGTCAATTAGCAATTTGCTGCTTTTGAGCGGCAGTGATGGGGGTTTGCCCGATAACTTGGATGCATGAGCGTCGGAGTAAGAGAAACTTTAGCGGTGCGCTTCAACGAATGTGCTCGCACAGCAGACGGCTATCGATAACACTTGCTCGTGCGATCAATCATCGGGCAATGCGCGGGGAAAGAATTCAAACTTGGAAAGAAATGTGTTTTTGTCGTATATTGCAATCAGAAATTTCAACCCCTCCGTTCGACTGGGTTTTGCACCCAAAGCCTCTGGATTCACAAGTGTTCCGATGGCTCTAAGACCGGGTTTTTGTGAAACCAGACTCAGGTCACATGAAGAAGTTACTGATTCGTGGTGGGAACAAGGACACAATGAACATTCTGCAATAATATTTTGTAAAAATCTTTTCTCGGATGTTGATTGGCCTGGATTGACTAGGGCTGTTCAAAGTAGGCCGGTCTTAGAGCTAAGACTAGAACTCTTGTGAACCCAGACACTTGTGTCCTGATCTGAATAGTAATATGTAACAACTAGTTTGAATGTGACTAAGGATCAATAACAATTTTTAATATTACTCATGTGAGTTCTTAAAAATATTTTTCTCATGAGGTAGTTTAATGTATTATTATCTTTATTCAGATAGCTTCTGTTTAACTGCTATGACCGCATAGTTATTTTTACGTTATTTACTGCCCACATCCACTATGTTTCATTATGCGGAAAGTGGCGGATTTTTGGAAATTAGTTGTCTAGAACGGTGTTCCGGACACGGAAACGAACGAACGAGTATAAACTTTATTTCTAACTAGAAATCTTGTGATTTTATTCGTTATTGAATTTCTGTTTATTGATTGTCAGTACTATTCATGATTTATATTTATTTTTTGTATTGATTTTGTGTAAAAAAAATGCCATTTATATGAGCAAGCCCCCAGCACTCCGTATGGAAAGATATGTGGTGGAAATATTTTGCGAAATGAATGCCACTAAAACATTGTATATTTGTATGGAAAACATGCAAGTTTATTTTTAATAAGCTCGACCAGATAGCTATCAAAACATCTTCATGCTACGTGGCTAATTTCCGTTTCTTTAGTAGGCCTAGTATATACTTATTTACTGTAGAGATATTTCACAAATTATAAAAATATGCAATATGCACGACGTTGGTTCATGCACGTTGTCTTTGTATTACTTAAACCATCATAATGCAATATGCAAATGGCGACGTTCAATTTGGAATCACTACAGCAGAACTGTTGCGTCATGTAGTCACAGTATTATTACACTATCTTTCTGAATTTGACATATATTAAGTTAATAAATAATATTGTTCACACCTACTATATTTGTTTCTATAAATTTTCTGTCTCGTACTGCATGCGCGTGTATAAGCATGCATGCATGTATCATTCCAACGTTCTTAGCAGCTGTTGTTCAGTAGTAAGCTTAATAAAATTTTCACTCTTTCGCCGTATTATAACCCCCCTATATATAGTAGTCTCAACGAAAGTATTTGCATACCGATCTCAGGTAATTGTCTACTGCCCCTTTCAACCGCGCCAAATGAAAGAAAATCAACATATACTTGGCATTCTTTCACCTATTCGTAAATACATGGTTTGGCCACACCCACCGTTACAGGTAACCAACGGAAGGTCTTAAATTATCCCCAATGAACCTGTTTAGATTAGATGGTAGGAATAAGAGAAGTAGAACATTAAGTTGTCACCTTGGACTCGGCTGTGTCGTAAGCATCAGAATACTTTCGTTGGGGCAACTATACTATATTCTTTTCAATATATTTTCACTCGCGTACTGCTCTTGTATAACCATACATGTATTATTCCAACGCTCTTGACAGCTTCAGTAGTACGCCTAAATAAGGTTTTCACTTTTTTCGCCGTATAACCCCCGTTCATAATGTACCCTCCCCCCCCCCCCCCCCCGTGTATAAGATGTAATTTATCAACGCTTTGTTTTCAAGATACCACAATCGTCTTACACATCCTTTGTGTGTGTGGGGGGGGGGGGGGGGGTTAGGGGGGGGAGACTCCACTTTGAGTTGACTCGTTTCAAATGCATTCGCCGTTATCTCTATAGTTTACATAGCTCGCGGGTTGGTTCTCATGTGTTCCGTGCACAGCGCTGCTTGTAGGCTTATCGGGGGTG
Organism: Isoperla grammatica; assembly: GCA_945910005.1. Taxonomy (NCBI): domain Eukaryota; kingdom Metazoa; phylum Arthropoda; class Insecta; order Plecoptera; family Perlodidae; genus Isoperla; species Isoperla grammatica. The sequence goes on from OX246738.1 coordinate 102,360,010, forward strand.
GAGGGGGGAGAGGGGGGCATCCAATACATTCTGCAGATAATAAGGCGGCCGTGAGAATATTATGCACCGATAGTTTCCGATAGCATTCCTTGATCGAACACATTCTTCGGATACTGACGTCATGGGTGATTGCATCCTCCAATAACATTCCACGCTCTTGCACGTGCTTTAGAGTTGAGATAACATGACAGCGGTGATAACATTCATAGATAGCTTCCAATAACATTCCGCGCTCTTGCACGTGCTTTAGAGTTGAGATAACATGACAGGGGTAATAACATTCATAGATAGCTTCCAATAACATTCCACGCTCTTGCACATGCTTTATAGAGTTGAGATATAGATAACATGACAGTGGTGATAACATTCATAGATAGCTTCCAATAACATTCCACGCTCTTGCACATGCTTTATAGAGTTGAGATATAGATAACATGACAGTGGTGATAACATTCATAGATAGCTTCCAATAACATTCCACGCCCTTGCACATGCTTTAGAGTTGAGATATAGATAACATGACAGTGGTAATAACATTCATAGATAGCTTCCAATAACATTTTACGCTCTTGCACATGCTTTAAAGTAAGAAGTGAAGTTTGAAGTTTAGTTGAAGTTGTTTTTGTTCGTAGTGCTTTTGCTCAAGGAGCACCATGTCAATGTACGAAAATTCAATCGGTAAATATAGTTCTCTTACAACAACTTCGGTAATGCTTTCGTCACCAATCAATGACGTGTTTACGGTCTCGGCCAACCCGAGCAGGTATTTGAATTAGCCACGGCCGCTGGTTGGCCCCTGCTCACCCACCCGTGACGGAAGCATTACCGAAGATGTTGTACGACGACTATATTGTGTATTTTCTCACGGTGTCTTCTCACTACATTGAAATATGCTGCTCGTTGTGCATGACCGCGGAGTCTGCATTGCAGTGGTGTTTGTTATTCCGTTGCCACGAGTGCAACAGATTAATAGGGAATATGCGTCATCTTTTTTTAGCATTTTACTAGATTAGGATTAACTTCCTGAATACAAAAATATTTTATTTTGATGACAGAATAAAGTTTCATTTATAAAAACGAGCTGAAAGTTTCACACATATTTATGGCGGAAAAAAACGGGGCATACGTCACTTTCCTTGTATCAGCAATCAACCAATCATAAACTGATAAATAAAATAACGCTTATTTGGAAATTATCATATCCAAAATCATATAAAATCGAATTAATGCCTAGTACGCCTAATAATTAATTTTGAAGCCCAATTTCTATAAAAACAATAATACTAAACCTATTCTCATAGAATATCAGTAAATAATGGGTGTTGTTATTTATATAAAGCAGACTTGACAACGGCTTGAGTACAAATTTTGACAAGGTTAGCTTGATGACCTTGAAAATTTGATTGTTTCGTCTAGGAGGCGGTGGCAAAGTCCAAGGAGGCTATATGCTAAGTCATTCATATAAGCAGTGATTTACAAGGATTGTGACGTCACATACCGTTTAAAAATAATAGTGCGGGAAAAAGATAATCAAAATCTTTGAACATTTATAGAAGTATAATGAGTTAATTTTAAAACTTTTAAATTAGGTTTCTGATGTCTTCAGATGAATAACAATATATTCCACGTACTTTCAGAGCTGTAGAAAATTCATGCACATTCCCTATTGGTTGTCGGATCTCAACCGACCGTTCAAGGAGGAGCAGCGAACGTGAATGCTGCGCATGACGTCACTGTAATCATAATCACGTGACACGAACTGTTGGGCACCGAGCCAATAAGAAATGGATTAACTTGATGCTTATATCTTTTTCCAAGTTAGCACTCATATAATAATTTTTCGTAGGAATCCCTGTTATAGGGTGCACACCGGCATTACCTGATGTGCCCCTCTTCAGGTGACTAACAAGGTTATTAGGTATTTGGATAGTTGGGAAGGAATGTTCGAGGGCTGATAGTAGGACTCAATCCCAGCATTTGTCTTTACGACTGAGGAAAACCTCGGAAAAAACTTTCAGTCAGGACTGCCGGTGGCCGGAATCGAACGGGCGACCTTCCGAATTAGTCTTGCGTCTTACCGCTGAGCCACCTCTATCGGTAACACTCATACATTACGCTCATCCATACGGGTTTCTGTAAAGCATAAACATATAAATAATTTAATGTTAACTTAAAGGGTTAGTCAGATGAAAAACTATAAAACTATCATTTGTATAATATGTCCACCCTCAAATATGGAAAACATGACTAAAAGATACCCTACTTTAAAAGCAGGCGGTTGAAAAATTAAAGAAAACGCGATTTTTTGGCTTGTTGCTACCAAGTAGCACCGAGCAACTTTTCTCATAATAATTCCCATATACAAAACATGTTGCCTCGAGATAGTAAAACCACCGCTAAAATAGGGCACTTATCAAAAATTCATCAGGGGCCTGATTCCTGTACATTTTTTTAACCCTCCTTAACTCTCGCTAACCCCATGTTAAAATGACCCCGGGGTTAGCTCCTACACAGGCTTCCCTGCATAATTCGGAGGCAAATGTGACCCTGTCTGTTAGTAGGGTTAAGAAGAGTTATCTCAACAATACTTTGAAATACCGCCATTTTGTCAATGCCCGTGTGTGTAGTTTCACAAATGTCACATTTCAATTCTTTAATTGGGATATCCACCTACATGAATACGTTACTTTATGTGTTTATTGAAATTAATAAATAATTTTGTGTATTTATAGTACATTATAAAGGTACTACATTATAAAGGTACTACACATGTAAATATGTAGTTTTATTGACTATTTTGTGGACGTTTTGAGGTTATTGGAATGTTTTTGTTTGTTATTGTTTTTATTTTGTCTCGTTTTTTCAACAATGTCTTGCTTCGATCGGCGTCTCAATTGCTGACTCCTGATTGGCTTTTGACTAACACCGGGGTTAAGTTTGCAAATGTACTGGAATGAGGCCCCAGGAGGTTTAATGTGCATCGTTTCTCTACCAATAACTTGCTCCTTAGTACGACCGTGTACTTCAACAAAATACCCTGCAATTAATTTTCTTGTGACTTGATGTGAAGAAAAGTTGCAATCTGTTTTGAGCGGTACTGTCCGCAATCGCCGAGTGCTTCGCGGAGCGCTGGCTGGAGGCTGGACTCGTATTACACAATGAGTGCTCTGTCTATCAGGCAGGCGTTAGCGACCTCAGAACCGATACAGCTGTACTACGCTTTAGAAGAAAAATGCAGCAGAGTTTGCGAAGTGAATCTTATAGAATAGCTAAATGTTCACTATTTTTTTTCTTGCATTGAAGCAACCTATATCAAATTAATTTTACACATAACTGAATTTCATGCACTTATGACTCATTTGTGATTTTTTGGTTTATCATCTGACTAATCCTTTAATTATCTACGCTCATCCATACGGGTTTCTGTAAAGCATAAACATATAAATAATTTAATGCTAACTTAATTATCACTTATGAATAAATCAGTGTAAACAGATTGATTTTTTCAAGTTTTGACTTAACATATTTACTGGAAATTATTCAACGACTTGCATCGAATCTATGCAAAATTGAGGTTTATACTAATTCTTTTCAATATACAATAAGCCAAATTAGCTGATCTCAGTGAGAACATACCAAAAAAACAACCTATTTTGGCATTAATGCCACTTTTAGCGTTAATCAACAAAAATTAAAATTGTCAGATACACTCACAACCTATGAAACGGATCAAATTAAATACAAAACCTATTTTCTAACATTTACTATAGAAAAAAAACACATCTCTATAGTTATAATAGTATTTTCCATCGATTTTTAACTTGGATGCGAAAACTTCACACATTTTCATCTCGCCGATATAGTTTACAACGTGTTCGATGACGTCATGCCATCCGTCTGTCGTCACTTCGGGAAGATTCGCGTCACTTCGGAAAGATTCGCGTCACTTCACTTCACGTGTGAACGTGAATGTCTGGCGCCGCGGTTATCTCCAGTTATCGCGTTTACGATGGTAGTGTATAGCGATAAACCGTTATTTGCTGGCACGGCCGGCCGTTGATGCAGTTAAAATAGGAGCGCGTTAAAGAGTGCATAGCTATCGTCAGAACAGACGTAATCCAGTGGCGGGATGTGTGGTCTTGTGGGCTGGGAATAGAAAGGTGGGCGCCGTTTGGTGGGGGTGCCGGGTTGTGAGAGTGGGTTTATTGTCCATGAGCTATCGTTTTGGTGGGGGTGCCGGGTTGTGGGAGTGGGTTTATTGTCTATAAGGCGCCGTTTTGGTGGGGGTGCCGGGTTGTGAGAGTGGGTTTATTGTTTATGAGGCGCCGTTTTGGTGGGGGTGCCGGGTTGTGAGAGTGGGTTTATTGTCCATGAGGCGCGGTTTTGGTGGGGGTGCCGGGTCGTGAGAGTGGGTTTATTGTCCATGAGGCGCCGTTTTGGTGGGAGTGCGAGGTCGTGAGAGTGGGTTTATGGTTCATGAGGCGCCGTTTTGGTGGGGGTGCCGGATTGTGAGAGTGGGTTTATTGTCCATGAGGCGCCGTTTTGGTGGGGGTGCCAGGTCGTAAGAGTGGGTTTATTGTCCATGAGACACCGTTTTGGTGGGGGTGCCGGGTTGTGAGAGTGGGTTTATTGCCCATGAGGCGCCGTTTTGGTTGGGGTGCCGGGTTGTGGGAGTGGGTTTATTGTCCATGAGGCGCCGTTTTGGTGGGGGTGCCGGGTCGTGATAGTGGGTTTATTGTCCCTGAGGCGCCGTTTTGGTGGGGGTGCCGGGTTGTGAAAGTGGGGTTATTGTCCATGAGGCGCCGTTTTGGTGAGGGTACCGGGTTGTGAAAATGGGTTTATTGCCCATGAGGCGCCGTTTTGGTGGGGGTGCCGGGTTGTGAGAGCGGGTTTATTGTTTATGAGGCGCCGTTTTGGTGGAAGTGCCGGGTTGTGAGAGTGGGTTTATGGTTCATGAGGCGCCGTTTTGGTGGGGGTGCCGGGTTGTGAGAGTGGGTTTATTGTCTTTGATCCGAGTAATGGGTTTAATTACCGTTTAATACATCGTTTCTCCGTGTTTAAACAAATGTTTATGGTAAGCACATTTTTCTTTTCCTCGTTTGAATATGACAAGTTTGATGATTTATGTATACACTTAGAATTAACACAATAACACTTTGCAATAACAAGTTATTGTATCAACGTCTTGTTTTGCTGAAGTTAAGATAAACATAATATGTAAACATAAAAGATAGTGGTTGTGAATAATTATGAATTATTTAAATCGCCTCAAATCTAAAAACTAAAATACTTTTTAATTTCAAATGTGTTGTCTAGGTAAGCTTGATCAACAAATATGTACCTATTGACATGGCTAGCTAAATTTATTTTTTGCATGAAGGAGTAGGGCTGTATTCTCTTATTTGTAGGTATACTGAAAGGGCTAAGTGATTTTTTGTCCTACTTTAGAGAGAACGCTATTCTTATTTTTTAAATTAATTTAGGCGCACGTTGTTGCTTAAGATTTGTTTTCTTTATAGAAAATAACATGCATGACATTGTTACCTTGCATCAATGGGCGTCCCTAGAGGTATAGGGGACGACTATGAATACGGACTTAATGCACGGAAGTTCTGCGCACTAGAACTTTCCGTAAGGAATCGTTGATGTTAACCGTCTGTATTGAGAGCACTCGTAACTTGCAGGAGAGTAGGACGAAGTTGTTTGGGTCGATGCGACGATTTGGACAAGTAGGAGTTGGTCTAACAAAGTGTAGTGCCTGGTCAAAGTATCAGAGCGCGCCTGATGGTCCAACTCGAAGGAGTCGGCCGGTAAAGATGTGGATCGGAAAATTTGAAACATTTTCGTGTAAAATTTCCGACCAATTGTTCCGGAATATTTCCAACTTTTTAAATATGAACAAAATCCAATTTTTTCCCCTCGATTATCATTGTTCAGTGAAAACTCTAAGATATAGGTAGAGTTCTAGGATAATTGTGCTGGTCGATTTGATTTGCTTGGATAATGTTATTGGTTGATTTCAATTTGTATTGTATATTTTTATTTATTGAGTTATTACTTATTAGGTCTTTTAGATTAAGCAGTATGTGTAAGAAAAGAATAAATTGCATTATTTGATGAATAATATATGCAGAACATCATAAAAAATGTATTTTCAATTTTTCGGAAATGTCCCGGAAAATGTTCGAACTGAATTTTTCCGGGAAACGCACATCCCTTAGTTGGCGCTAGATGGACGGTGACTATTGAGAGCATCGACCTAAATTCGTGTAGATCCAGGGGTCGATTGATATTTGCGAGTGTTTGGAACCTCAACATAGGTAGTTGACTCTGCATGAAAACACCGTTGACCGATTAATCAGCTGACATTTGTAAAGTTTTAATTTCAATCCCAAAGAGTTTAAATCAAAGAATTAATTATTCTCTTGATCATTTAATTTTTTTTATGGTCATGAGAACTTGTTATTAGATTCTTCTTCTCAAGATGGCAAAATGGCTATAATATATTATGAACATATTGTTTTCATTGCAGGACACACTTCGGCACCCCTCTGAACCTATTTTATAAAATTCAACCATACATACAAATCTAAAGAGATAAACATTAATTTTAAAATTATTATTAATATGATAGTAATAATTATTATAATATCAAATTATTAAACCAAGTTTTCGTGATAATAACACATGCACAAAACATATCCTAGGAGAAGTCTACGTTGATGTCACATATGACGTCGTCACGATAAGCTGTCATTCGTTATACGTCTATCTCAATGTTTCTCCGGTGATTCCGATGATACCCGATAATGCCCGACGTTCCGAGTGTAAGATAGACGCAAACGATAACCTTCTCTTTGAAAGAACTATATGTAAAAGATGAGAAGAAAGTTTCTCTAATGTACACAATAATGATCGATGTATATATTACAACTTATCTTGTAATTCGATCACTCAAGATGCAAAAACTTTGAATATATTATATCAGGCTGTGGATGTAAAGAAATTCGAAGTGGATACGCGAAACATTGCTTCTCCTTTTCTAGAAGAGACTATTCAAATTAGAAACGTAATTGGATTCGTATATAGATTGGATCTGCGATATTGTGCAGTTGTGTCTGGGAATTTATTGACTGTGTATATCATTATATAGACGTGCAGATGTTGCATCGGGCTGTTGAGGGGATATCCAATTACACGTTTTGAATTGGTTATTCTGGATTTGTGTCACCAGAAGACAAATAAAGCGGTTGTATATTATTCTAGTATCGTTACACAATAAACTCAAAGAGGATGACGGTGGCATATCTGATCGGCTGAGACTGAAAGCTGGCGTCTAATTGGCCCGATTGGAGTGGTAGCTCAGATTGCTGAGGCTGAAAGCTGGCGTCTAATTGGCTCAGGTTTGAGTGGTGGCATCTGATTGGCTGGGACTGAAAGCTGGCGTCTAATTGGCTCAGAGTAAAAGTGATAGCATTTTATTGTCTGAGACTGAATAATCTAGCTCAGAATAAGTGGTAGTGTTATCTGATTGGCTGAAACTGAAAGCTGGCGTCTGGCGTCTGATTGGCTTAGAGTGGAGTGGTGGCATCTGCACGCGCTAAGACTGAATTAGCTGGCATCTGATTGGCTCGGACTGAAAGCTGGCGTCTTATTGGCTTAGAGTGGAGTGGTGGCATCTGCACGCGCTAAGACTGAATTAGCTGGCATCTGATTGGCTCGGACTGAAAGCTGGCGTCTGATTGGCTTAGAATAGAGTGGTGGCATCTGCACGCGCTATAAGACTGAATTAGCTGCCATCTGATTGGCTCAGACTGAGAGCTGGCGTCTGATTGGCTTAGAATGGAGTGGTGGCATCTGCACGCGCTTAGACTGAATTAGCTGACATCTGATTGGCTCGGTCTGAAAGCTGGCGTCTTATTGGCTTAGAATAGAGTGGTGGCATCTGCACGCGCTAAGACTGAATTAGCTGACATCTGATTGGCTCAGACTGAAAGCTGGCATCTAATTGGTTTAGTCGTGGCATCTGTACGCGCTAAGACCGAATTACCTGGCATCTGATTGGCTCGGACTGTAGCTGGCGTCTAATTGGCCCGGTTTGTAACCGCACGATCGGGCGGCTTTGCACCGCCGCCCTCAATCACGCCGCAGAGATCGATGCTCTGAAGGCGGTGGAATAAGATCGTTCGGGACGAGGAGGAATGTGAAAATAACGAGAATTTGATATTCAGTTTGGTCCCGACCTCCTGGAATCTGATCTGGGGTCGAGAACTTTAGTTGTTATAAGAAGAAGGAAAATACGAAGAAGAAAATGGGGATGGATTTGAAACCAGTTTGGAATTAATGATTTTCTTGCAAATCCCTCCCTTAGGATGAAGATTCAAGGAAAAATCTCGTGGAAACTTCACGATGTTTTTGTTTTTCATCCTCGCTATGCTGTACACGCTTCCAACCAACTTTGGTGTAACCAAATTCCAAGTTGAAAGCCACTCATTGAGTTGTCGCATCATATCCTAGTCGAGGAAGTTTGGCAACGTCGCATTGTCAATGCTAATTATCGTTTAAATTTATAGGGGATGTGGCCGTCATAGCAACGAGGTAGAGAACTGAATAATGTCCCGCGCTGAAAATCAATTATTCTAATTTGAGCGGGGGGACAATAAAACATTTTGATTTCGTTAGTGGAACGTTGGCCGCATAAATAGTATTTCTTGTCGTGATTGTGATGGTAGGTCCAACCGATTGCGGCGTGAATAGGCACAATCAACGTGCGGGTTGAGGGTAAAGCGACATTTCTTTTCTTGAGTTACGAAGTTCTTTTGTGACTCAAAAGTAAGCCTTTTCTTTGTCTCACGTTTCGAGTGATTTGTTTGCGTATTTTTTATGTATTTATTTATTTATTTATTTATATTGTGTATATATTTATTTATTTATGTCAAATATAGACACTGTGTAATAATATAAGTAGATTATGTCAAATGATAGATAGACCACGGAGGATTCTGATTGGTTAGGGCCAAGTAGTACTCTTGCCTAACCAATCTGTGACACGGATGAACCTTATTGGTTCGCCTGCTATTCTTACTTTAGTATATAAGCATTCCATATCGTCTACCATTTTACCGATCTTGAGGAAGCCACCACCATGGGTGGCGAAACGTCGATTTACAATGACCCGACAACTACGCGACGAAACAGCCGCGAGTAGTATAAAAGCGTTGATTGAGTAATATAGAGTAGAGGCGCAACGCAATCGGCAGTTTGTCTACCGCTTTATGCTGCCTAACATACTTTAGTCGGGTAGTAGAAGTTCGCCAAGCGACGCGATGACGGAGCCTGATTGGTCGGCTACTTCACCGAAGATATACGAAGACAGCCGAAAACTCCGTCATCGCATCGCTTGGCGAACTTCTACTACCCGACTAAAGTATGTTGGGCAGTAAAAGGCGGTCGACAAACTGCCGATTGCGTTGCGCCTCTACCCTATAATACTCACTCAACGATAAAAGTTTTCATACGGGTCGTGAAAGCCT
>OX246738.1:102374542-102391783 GCA_945910005.1 Isoperla grammatica
ATGGATATGGAACACTTTTATTACTGCTGGCTGAGTTAGATTTGTAATCCAGATAATTCGGGGACGTAGCTATTCATAGTTCCCACGTGACGTCACAGCGGCCATGATTGCGACACAATTGAGGAGGACCAATCCTAGATCATTGGCGAATACTATTCAAAATTAATAAACAAGCCTATTTATAATTTAGAATGTGAACGGAAGTAACACAAACATAAAAAATATCCACACACACTCTGATTTATTTCAAAAACAGGCTGGATTTTAAAGAACTAAGAATGTAGGCCTTGTGTTCTACTACGACAGCCTCTAATTGTTTATGTCAACGAGAAAGTTTGATCACAAATGTGGCCTCCACGCCCAAAGATATGACCTACGTGCAACTGCAACCTATGAATAGTGTACTTCTCTAAGCTCTTTGGCTGGCTTTCTGCGAATGCATTGAGTTATTGCACCGTATCAAGTCGCGCATGGATATTATTTATAGGTGTGTTCGTCTGCACTGAACCGGGGTGGTTTTAGTGCAGGGCAGGGGCGCCGATGACGCGGCACAAGTCACGGTCCGTAAATCTCCTCCGAACCGAACGGAAATTCGGGAGTCTTCGACAGGGAATAGTGGACTGAAATTTAGGAGTTTTTGACAGGGAATAGTGAACTGAAATTCGGGAGTCTTCGACAGGGAATAGTGAACGGAAATTTAGGAGTTTTCGACAGGGAATAGTGAACTGAAATTCGGGAGTCTTAGACAGGGAATAGTGGACTGAAATTCGGGAGTCTTCGACAGGGAATAGTGAACTGAAATTCGGGAGTTTCGACAAGGAATAGTGAACTGAAATTCGGGAGTTTTGACAAGGAATAGTGGACTGAAATTCGGGAGTCTTCGACAGGGAATAGTGAACTGAAATTCGGGAGTTTCGACAAGGAATAGTGAACTGAAATTCGGGAGTCTTTGACAGGGAATAGTGGACTGAAATTCGGTAGTCTTCGACAGGGAATAGTGAACTGAAATTCGTTTTTTGTAAAATTTGTAAATGATGATTTTTTGTTCGTACCTAGGCAGCCATTTTATAATTTGTGATGTTTTTATTGTGAGTTTTAAAATTATCGAGTGTTGAGACACACCGTTTTGAATCTGCAGCAAGACAAGTCCGCAAAGCTGACTAAACTTTGACCGAGGCAAAGCTGAGAACGCCGAAGGGCATTTGTTTCACTGCAATTATAATCAGTTGTTTGTATAACACCCAGAGTGCAACCCCAGTTTTCTTGAAATTAAATTGTTGGGTCCCCAACTGGCAAAAAGTAATCAAATGTAATCGTTTGTTTGGCCTATTATTTGACAAGATGTTTAAAGCTAGTCAGGTAGTGGGGGTGTATATAATTTGTGAAATGCCAAGTTCGACTAAACATAAATATTTTATATCTATGGACTAAAGATCGACTGATTTTCTTGTTCTCAACTAAGCCACGGACCCACTGTAGTAGAAATAGGGCCGGAGAATCGCAAGTCTGCGAGTTGGACCAACAAATTCTCGTTATTGTTGACGCTGACAAAGTCAATGACATAAAATATGAATCCCGATCCGTCGCATCCTCCAGCTAGTAAATCATTGTGGCGGACTCTGCGTTGCGCTGTGCCCTCGTAATCGATTTGTTTTCGACGTAAAACTTTTAGCCGTTACACTGGAATCCACTTTGTTGGAGTATTCGAAAGAAACGATTGAGCGGGAAAGTCACTTCCACGTCATAAATACTGAATTTCTTCGAGTACATTTGTTCTTTTTGTCAGTGTTACTCTTGTTACATAGCAAAGTTATGCAAACGAACAGATTTATAATGCCGCACACTTTTACAGCAAGAGTAACATTGTAATGGCGATATTTTTCGGCTTTATTCCAGGTTGTAAGTGCAATGAATACAAATAATAATGTATAATAAGTAATAACCCTAATAACCTATAGACACAACAGGTAAAGCTGGTGTCCACCCTACCCTATAACGGGTATTCCTATGAAAAAATATTATTATGGTATTTATATCATACATAATGAATAGAGGGTGGCAGAAAAGAGCACAGCTCCAAACACAATGAGGTGCTGCCAACCCACAAAAAACGAAGTACAAAACAATACACATATACAATAATATAATAGCAAGGTCTACTTGACCTCCTCCAGGGAGGCAAGTTTTTAAACACACGTTTGCAGTCACAACGTAACGTGAAAACGTGAATCCATCTCACTCGTTTTTGGTGGCTTGGAAAATATGCAAGTTTTTAAAACCAAAACGTACGTTGTGATCTAAATGTGTATTGCTGTTTATTCCCGTTGCGATTGTTCCATGGTGCTCATACTTTGTGATTGTAAACGTTCTTTGACCAATCAGAAACGAGCTTCATTACGCCTAGCGCTAGCAACGACAACTACACAAACTATTTACCAGCTGTCAGTTGTCAAACTTTTGTTATCCACACATGTGTCAAAAGGTAAGGTCTAAGCCTAGATTTCGTAAGCAAGGGCCTAGGCCTACCTCTAGAGCATGTTTATATTAATAAATTTTGCATCCGAAAGTTGAAAAGAGTCTACGCGCTCCTTAAACCAATCTTAATCATTATTGTCTAAATCATTATTGTCTAAATCATTATTGTCTCCTTCATCTGCGGCATTTTCAATCTCATCGCGGAAATACGTATTCAATTGTTTGTTGTTGTTGTGGTCACCACGGCTGTCTGAAAAGAAACATTAACTGCCATCGAGTACATTGAATCATGGGGGCAGTGATTTAAAACGTGAAAAATTATCCAACCACGAGTATTTTGATGGCGGGAGGGAACGTCACGATTCGAGACGTGAATTCGTTGACGTTGTGGTTTAAAAACTTGCATTCTGCTCAAAACGTACGTTTTGATCGTCACGTGACCCGCCAAGCCACCTTTTTTTAGGAAGTGACTGCAAACGTGTGTTTAAAAACTTGCCTCCCTGGCGGGGGCTCGTCAAACTCCCAACTTAGGTCATCGCAGTCCGTTCCACAATATTAAAAAATCACATGTTAGAAACGTGAAAGAAAACAAATTAAGTGATCTGTCAAATAGAATTGCCTCCTAAAAAGGAAAAATCATCATATTTTATAATATTCAATTATTATATTCCATCAAAATTTCTCTTTTAGGTGGTTTAAGTAGGCTTTTGTGTTACATGATCTACAACGGATATTTAATTATTATAACAGTTTTTTTAGTGGGATCCAAAATGACGATTTTAGTTCCCTTGCGACGACCTAACTTGGGAGTTCGACGAGCCTCCGCTAGGCGGAGATCAAGTAAACCTTCTATAATAATACCATGGAAATCACTAAGGCGTGTTTCTCGTTGTCATGTCGTTCCTAGTTAAGCACCGCTTGCCCCACATGGTTGTCCAAATCACTAAGGCCGTGTGTTTCTCGTTGTCATGTCATGGAGTTGTATCTTATCAGGAGGTCTAGCTTCAATGGAACTTCCTGTTTCATTGAGGTACATCCGGCCGACGAGCGGCTGACGCCATTTTGTTCCTTAAATTACAGCCTTCTGGATGAGTTTGAGGTTGACTCTGATTGATCATCTATTATTGACTCATCCAAGGCTGTGATCTGTCAAAACTGGTGATGAAATTAGCATCGTAGTCGCTAGCCCGGTTATTTCTCTATGGTCCCAGGACCCCTATTCGGTAACTTTCCATTTCTGCCTGAAATGAAAGCAGCCGAAACGAATGCAGGCAGAAATTATTTGCCCGTTTCAGCCGTCGCCAAAGATAAATAAAATAGCGATTCTATAACAGCGCCTGAAATGTGTATGTACGCTTTGGGAGGACATCACAAGGCGACTGAGCCACCGAGTCTTTAAGCCAATCAGAAACAGACAATATCACGATTTAGAGGGCCGTGATCACTGCTACACGGCTCAAATCAAAACAAACATAACCCTACACAGTTACATCATATGAACGCGTCTTTTACAACACAAGAAGCAACCTAGAATGCCATATTTCTCTATTCTAGGAATTTCTCTATGTTCTAGAAAGCCTACAAGGTAATGCCTAGGCCTACGCCAATATCTTATTAAGTCTTAACACTGAATTTATATGTATCGGCCTAGTAATACGGCAGTCCTAGTGATACAATAGGCCTAGGCTAGAGTTGTTTACGTAATATTTCTCTAATGGCGGGCGTCACTAGACCGCGGCGCCGGCTGAGATTTTCGAATAATAAAGACTGCTTCAAATGAACAGTAAATACGTTGTTTATTGTTGTCTTTCACTCATTATGATGGAACATAATTATTGAATGCAGTTTGCAGTACAATATCACGCGTCAACAGTTATTATCCATGCTTAATATTACGGTTGATTTCGTTTCACCAGTAAAAAAGCTACTGAAACCATATCAGGACCACGGAAATGGATTCAGGCGGAAACGGGGACCAAAAAAGTTACAAAATCGCAATTATCCGATCAACGTCGAATTCAGGCAGAAACCATATCAGGACCTACGAAAAAAAGTTACAGAATAGGGGTCCAGGTGGTGGTTTTTCACGCGACCGTCAAGCAATTATTATTCTACGGGTAATGTGTATTTAACGTTTAGATTTTTGCACTCGAATTTTGAAAAATACAAAATTAATGTAGGCTCATAGACTTCAACTGAAGTGCTAGGCACTAGGCCTCCTAGGCTTAGGCCTATAGGGCCTTCTAGGCCTGGGCCTAGTCCTATAGGGCCTCCTAAGCCTAGGCCCTAGGTCTATAGGGCCTCCTAGGCCTAGGCCTATAGTTTAACTTAATTTTAATATCGTATTTCTTTAATCAAACACCAAAGAAAACAAAGAAAACAAAAACGCGACGATTTGATATTTGTAAACATGTTACTAGGCGTAACAATTAACTCAAACAATAACGAAACAACAATTAACAGCTGTCCTTGACATTGACAACCAGGAACCAAATGCCTGCCACCCATAATGCATTGCAAATCTCACTGCACTTTATACGATCACCGCTTACTACAGAGCTAGACATCCAGTACCGTAGGTACTATTATGCTTGTTTCACTACCTGGACGTCGACGAGCGCTAGCGCCAGCGCCGAATCGAGCGCTCGGCGCTCGATTTTCATGGCGATTCACGACATCACAATCACTTCCGGCAACACAGTTTCCGGCACACTTCGTTTTGACAACAACATGGAAGGAGACGACGATACGGTTTACGAGTTGATTATAAATGAAGTACAGAAATACCCGGCTTTATACGACTTTCAAAGTAAATTGTACAAGAGTCATAATAAAGATTTAATATGGAAAAAAATCTCAGGAGATTTGAACATCGACGGTAAGTTAATTTTATCGACATAAATGAGTGCATACATAACCTCACTCAATCTAAACTAGGCCTAGCTAGACCTTTGAGTAGGGCTAGCCTAGGCATATATGTAATGCTTAAGACCATAGCGTATTAATGAAATAATCCAACACAGAATTAATAACAATCTTCGTCGTCTTCTCCTTCGTATTTCACGCAAACGAATTATTTCAGCCTGATTAAGAAAGCGTACCATCTTGAAATCTTCCCTACAGCGTTCTGTCACTGTCACAAAGACAAATTCCCGCGTTTTTATGCATTTCGTTCAGAATATAGGTGGCGGAGAACGGAAACGGTACACAAGCGCCGAGAAGCGCCGGCAACAGAAGTTGGATTCAACCAACTTGGGCGCTTCAGAGCGCTTCGAAGCGCCGCTTCGCCCTGATTGGTCGGATCATCCACTTCCGGCGCTCGGCGCTCGTCAACGTCCAGGTAGTGAAACAAGCATTATAAATCCATGGTGGTCATGTCGTTCCTAGTAAAGCACCGCCCGCCCTACATGGTTGCTATAGTGTTACCAGATCACTAAGGCCGTGTGTTTCTCGTTGTCTGCAGGTGAACGGGGTGGTTGTCCAAGGACGATGCCATCTCAACGCCTCAGCCATCATCAAGGGGCTTCCCGGGCCGGTCTTCAAGGTCATTCTACTCAGGTAAGCTCGCATGTACCATCTACTTAAATACCTCGTATAGGCTACTAAAGGTCTCTCACACCAAGAAGTAAGATAGTGTCAGGTGAGTCAGGACCGCCCACTAATAGTTTCCAACTTAACAAGTGCGAATCATCTAACGTTTTTCTCGATTTTCCAGTGCAATTTGGTTGCGTTAAGTTTTTTGACGGAAACCTGCTTGCACGTTTTCTTGTGCGTTACCGTGAAAAAACTTACCGCAACCGAATTGTACTAGATAATCGGGAAATACGTCAGTGATTCGCGCTTGTTAAGTTGGAAATTAAATGTGGGCGGTCCGGATACTATCTTACTTCTTGCTGTGAGATACCTATAGTAATGATGTCACATATCGCAGGTAAACACCGCCTGACGGACAACCAATGCTATCTTATGCACAGCAATCATAGGAGAAACAATTTTTAAATCGGAGAAGCCAGTACTGCCGAGATGTATCTATAGAAGAAATAGCAATAAAAAGACTTATCCAACCAATTCACATACGATGAATATTAAGTAAAGTCGTCGTGCAACAACTTCGGTAATGCTTTCGTCATCAATCAATGACGTGTTTACGGTCTCGGCCAACCCGAGCAGGTATTTGAATACGAAGAGGAAATGTAATTCCTTTGATTTATCAATCAAATTTTTGTATATTGACTTGATGAACTACAACGACGAACGTTTCACGCAATCACAGGGTGTCCATTAAAACATAAACAAATAACCTATAATTAGTCCTAACAGCCAAACTTCGCGTTAAACTGACGTCACAAGTAGCATGTCCAATGTATGTAGGTAGGTAGGTATACTTATGTTCGACTTTCAAAATACTTAAGAAGTAACTTTTCTATCGACTACACATATACCTAAGTCCATTTCCTAAGTTCATAGTTAAGAATATTTAATGGAGGGAGATTATGCGTCTAAACCCCCACCCCCACCCCTCCTCCTTCCACCCTCGCCCTACTTCACCCCCGCACGTCGAGTTTAGCGTCGGCGGGAAGCCGGGGTTAAATCACAAGTTTGATTGACGTGAAACATAATCATCCCTTGCATACTTACTCGCGACGCGCGGGCTTTGTCGCCCGAGTGCTTTGCTCGGTGTACGCGCTATTCCAAAGCATTCAGACTGCAAGAATGAACACTCGCGACGCGCGGGCTTTGTCGCCCGAGTGCTTTGCTCGGTGTACGAGCGACGAGGTACTCGCTATTCCAAAGCATTCAGACTGCAAGAATGAACACTCGCGACGCGCGGGCTTTATCGCCCGAGTGCTTAGCTCGGTGTACGAGCGACGAGGTACTCGCTATTCCAAAGCATTCAGACTGCAAGAATGAACACTCGCGATGCGCGGGCTTTTATCGCCCGAGTGCTTTGCTCGGTGTACGAGCGACGAGGTACTCGCTATTCCAAAGCATTCAGACTGCAAGAATGAACACTCGCGACGCGCGGGCTTTTATCGCCCGAGTGCTTTGCTCGGTGTACGAGCGACGAGGTACTCGCTATTCCAAAGCATTCAGACGGCAAGAATGAACACTCGTGACGCGCGGGCTTTGTCGCCCGAGTGCTTTGCTCGTTGTCGCTATTCCAAAGCATTCAGACTGTAAGAATGGCATCTCGTGTCTCGTCTTACAACTCGGGGCTATAAGTGCATTGGCAATATACCTATACAGGTAACACCTACTCCGTGTGGTGTGGCTGATAACTATTCGAGTTGAATTGAATGAAACCAAGAAATCTATCCCAGAGTATAATTCCGTATAATACCTGTATCCATTATTTTTTCGTCCTTATTTGTGATCCCTATGAGCTATGACACCCATTAAAAATAAATCGAAAATGTGTCCCTCTAAGCTAAAGGAAAATAATGAGAATTACTACATTTAGTTTTTTAAATAGCGACCGAATGACATCTTTTCTTTGGCATGCTTACCGGACAAATCGTCCCAATACAAAACGTCCAAAAATGTTATAGTTCAACTTACAAATTGGTCCAACTTGAAAAATAGTCCAAGCCCATACTTCGTCCACGTATTAATGTCCAAAACCATTATGGTCCAACTAACAAATTGGCCCAACTTTAAAAAAGTCCAAACCCATATCATCTCGTCCATGCTTAAATTAACGTATATTATTTAATGACGAAATTATCATGTCCAGTCGTAACGACAGAACAGTAGGCTGAACAGTAGGTAGGTACGAAATAAGTTGAGGAAATCGATAATTGTTTCAACACTATTATTGATCAGGTAACATTGGATTTTGCGTTAGCCTATTTCATGTTTAATTTGGAATTGACAACATCGCTAAAAAAAAACTCAACGTTTCGCTTCATTTTATTTAATTGTTTTACGATAGTAAAATCGGTATATCTTTTAGGCAATAAAGAACATTGAGATCCGTCCTTTGCGGGGGGCCGTTCCTCTCTGCCCGTCGTCCAGATTAGCCTCTCTGCTTTCAATGACGGACGTTCTTTTCCGTCACGGATGATTGAGGGAGAGCTCTGCGGCTAGCGGGGGGGGCGAGGGGGTGGAGGGGAGGGGGTTAAAAACATCCCCGGACCAGAGAAATCGAAATGAGTCGAGGAGGCGCCTGGGCTCAAGTCATCCATTCAGAAACTAGAACATTCACGCACTGCGCGGGTCTGGGGGGGGGGGGGGGCACTGCGGGGGGGGGCACTGCTGCGGGTCGGGGTAATTTGTCCCCCGTAAAACTGACCCAGCAATAAACTGCGCCAATGTAAACTGCGCCAATATCAACCAGACCCAATAACCTTGGAACTTACGTGGGATGTCAGGCAGCTGGACAATTGACATTGGCGCAGTTTACATTGGCGCAGTTTACATTGCTGCAGTTTCTCGCTGGGTTAGTTTACCGGAGGACAGATTACAGGATCCCGCTGCTAGGGTGCAGTGCGACAAACCGATTCGTACAAAAATGTAAACGTTTAAATTCACTCCTTCAATTAACGTTTAACCGTCCCATCTTCATCACGCGTCCACGCATGCAATACCGCAATTGAATGGTAGCCTCCAAAATAAACGTCATATCTTCATATGGAGAAACTCTTCATTGAATTCACGCACGCATTCACACGTTGTAGAGACACGCATGCGTGTCAATTAGTTCTTGGAAGAGAAGCGAGTAGTCGTCCTCGTCATGCTTAGCCTCGTTGCGGCTGAAAGCATCCACGGCGTCCGGTAAATATTGACTGATCAGTTAAAGGGACGTGTATATATATATATAATGTTTGTTTTCCGCGTTTGTCGTGGAAGGGTTTTTCTCGCGATCCGCCGCTTCTTCATTTTCTCCATCTCTTATGACAATACGCGGAAATCAAGAGGCAGATAAATCGACTGAACGGTCGCGTACGTCGGCCTCTTCGTCTCAACTCTGAATCCGAAGAGCAAACAAGCTAGGCTTTCTGCCTCGGGCACAAACATGGGGGGGGGGGTGACGCATAGACCTACCCGCCCCCCCGAACAAGGCTTTCTGCCTCGGGCACAAACATGGGGGGGGGGAGTGACGCATAGACCTACCCGCCCCCCCGAACAAGGCTTTCTGCCTCGGGTACAAACATGAGGGGAGGGGGGGGGGGGGGGGGGAGTGACGCATAGAGCTACCCGCCCCCCCGAACAAGGCTTTGTGCATCGTGAACAAACATGGGGGGGTGACGCATAGACTCACCCACCCGCCCGCGCGAACAATGCTTTCTGCGTCGGGCACAAACATGAGGTGGCGGCTGGGGGGGGGGGGGGGGGGGTGACGCATAGATCCACACACCCGCCCGCGCGAACAAGGCTTTCTGCATTGGGAAAAAAACATGGGGGGGTCTTATTTATTGCCCACAGTCTGATGCACGCTCATCCACCAACGCATTCCAAACATCCCAGTGTTTTCCGAACGGTCTTATATATACCCGGCACCTGGTTATTTAAATTTATTTTTAAGCTCCACATTTTCAAATCGTGACTTGGCTACGTGAAATTATACTCTACATGGTCTTGCTTGTTACGTTTTTTGTCGGTTGGGTTTTTTTGTGTGTCGGTATCACTGTTTTGTTTCATATCAATGACTAATGAGTTTTGTTATTCTTTTGAAGCAACCGAAGTTGTGTAAATCCCCACGCTGTTTAATTTAAATATTTTCCCAATGAGATTCATAACCACTACGGAATACCGCCTATACCACATTTCAACCTCAACCATTGTTTTGTATGTAATATATCAAAAGTTTAGAGTGCACTGTTGATCGCCGTCATGATGTTTCAATCCACCCTTTATCGTCGTTATGATGTTTCAATCCTTAGTTTATCTCCGTCATGAAGTTTCAATCCTTAGTTTATCTCCGTCATGATGTTTCAATGCTTAGTTTACTCTGTCATGAAGTTTCAATCCACTGTTTATCGCCGTTATGATGTTTCAATCCTTAGTTTATCTCCTTCATGAAGTTTCAATCCACTGTTTATCGCCGTTATGATGTTTCAATCGTTAGTTTATCTCCTTCATGATGTTTCAATCCACTGTTTATCGCCGTTATGATGTTTCAATCCACTGTTTATCACCGTTATGTTTCAATTCACTGTTTATCTCCATCATGATGTTTCAATCTACAGTTTATCTCCGTCATGATGTTTCAATCCTTAGTTTATCTCCGTCATGATGTTTCAATCCTTAGTTTATCTCCGTCATGATGT
Organism: Isoperla grammatica; assembly: GCA_945910005.1. Classification (NCBI taxonomy): domain Eukaryota; kingdom Metazoa; phylum Arthropoda; class Insecta; order Plecoptera; family Perlodidae; genus Isoperla; species Isoperla grammatica. The sequence continues at coordinate 102,385,288 of OX246738.1, forward strand.
TTCAATCCACTGTTTATCACCGTCATGATGTTTCAATCCACTGTTTATCGCCGTCATGATGTTTCAATCCTTAGTTTATCTCCGTCATGATGTTTCAATCCTTAGTTTATCTCCGTCATGATGTTTTAATCCACTGTTTATCACCGTCATGATGTTTCAATCCACTGTTTATCGCCGTCATGATGTTTCAATCCACCCTTTATCCACCGCAGAAAATTTTCATTTTATAATTATATCTCAAGATTGGACTTCGAAATCGAAAATCTGAATCAACAGCGCACTGTGGTTTGGAGAGCGCTACACACTGAATGCCCTTAATTATGTCTTACATTTAAATCAGTATGATTTTTATGTTTAGTTCATTTTATTACTAATTATCGATTTGGTAATCAAAATAACTAAGCTAATGGTTATAGTATTTATTCAGGCTATAAGGCTTACCAAAACACTGCTCCGTTGACTCAGATTTTTGATTTCGAGTAGCATTCTTGAGATATAACTAAAACATTAAAATTTTCAGCCGTTTTTGACGTAAAGGTACCCTTCGCTCTTAATCACGCCTTAGGAACGGTAGGGGGGAACGGGGAAGAGCCTCTTCCACCACATCAGAGTGTGTGTGTGGGTGGGGGGGGGGGGGGGCGGGGGGGGGGCGGTATATGGGGTATATTCCGTCCCACCTTCTTACAAGTTTGTATGAGGGGGTTGAAGTTTGTCCTTGGCGACGAACGACGCGCGAATCTCGCAAACCTTCATGACGTCATTTCAGGGTGGTTTTACGGATAGACAGTTTATCGCGTCGCTTATATAGTTAAGTCGTTAATGTCACGGATTCATTGTCATGTGATGTTTAACGACGTGTTCTCGTGTTCGTTTTAGCTCCCTATTAAACACGTGGCATGTCTAATTGTATATTGGGTATTTTTAGAATTGATCTAGAAAGCCGTGATTAGCTCTATCTAAGTGTCCTTGATAGTTATGTATAGGTGAATTTTTCAATGTTGTGCATGGTTGTCATTGAAGATCTAGAGGACCGTGGTTAGCTCTATCTAAGGGTCCTTGATAGTTATGTATAGGTGAATTTTTCACTGTTGTGCATTGTTGTCATTGAAGATCTAAAAGGGGCCGTGATTAGCTCTATCTAAAGCCTGTATAAAGCCTGTATTACACGGTCAAACTTTTTCATCCAACTCCTTGAATTCAAGAACAAAAGCGCATCAATAAATAATTCCTATTGTTGTATTTGACTACATACTGACGGTTTTTGATGCGCTTTTGTTCTTGAATTCAAGGAGTTGGATGAAAAAGTTTGACCGTGTTATACAGGCTTTAAGGGTCCTTGAGTAACGTTAAGGTGAATTTTTCACTGTTGTGCATTGTTGTCATTGATCCTGATGATCATTAATAGGGTTTATCACGCTCTTCTAAATCGTCATTGACAACAATTTGCACAAAAATGCACCTTGACACAACATTTGAAAAAATTGTTATTATAAGGCACCGAGTTTGGCCACTGAGGGCGCTAGTGAAAACGAGTGAAGCGCTCAAAGTGGCAATGTCACGCAACTTTCCAATGAAGTAGCGTCGTTCTTCCTTCGTCGATGGGGGCAAGTTGTGAACATTGTTTAATTAAATAAGGCTTTTAAACATTTTGGGCAGATTATGAATCCCATCAGTTCTAATTAAAAGGCAAGTCGCCATTTAAATCAGGACACGTTTTAGACTTACAAACAACAAACAACACACAACACACACAATCTAAACCAGACAATAAAATAAACAATAACAGACACAAAACAAAAGAACGAAACAAAATTAAAAACACTAAACAAAAAAAAAATATATCAAAAACAAGATAATTCACAATAATATCCGGCACTATTTTCAACCGAGGAATACAATCTTCACCAGTAAGTTGCTAAATTTGGCCACATATAGCGCTGTATGTACAACACACGGTGCCTATGCGGTGTTGTCTCAAGCATACACGTGGCGCCTCCTGGATCTCGCCAAGGCCGGAAGAGGCCCCGGGTATTAAGAACTAGAGAAGAACGAAACAATAAGCCGACGCACGTAAGAGGGTTTTAATGGAGTTTCACCCCGTGAAATGTTGCCGTATCAAGAGGGTTTTAATGTGCTAAGCCGGACGTTTTCGCCTAATGAACTTGGCAGCGTGTTGTTTTGTTAAAAAAATAAAATAATAACCTTGATATTTTAATTGTAACAGGCGAGGTGGAAATATATTTCTCGTTTTATTATTATGCCTTTATTTACACAGAATTAAAACAATTCCACAATGGTAAATATAATAAAGAATTCTTTTTTTCTTTTTAATCGTGCTCGATCGCTACGCCGAAGTAAAAGAAAATGTGCGTATTGTAATAGTGTGTATATTGAAGTATTGATCTGACCCGTCCAAGATATTGAGAAGGCAAATAACATTATCTTAGTCAAATTAGAAATGTATTTGATTAGATGTGTAACTCCCAAACGGACACCGATATAGGTGGCTCAGCGGTAAGACGTGAGACTCTAATTCGGGAGGTCGCCGGTTCGATCCCGGCCACTGGCAGTCCTGACTGAAGGTTTTTTCCGAGGTTTTCCTCAGTCGTAAAGCCGAATGCTGGGACTGAGTCATACTAACAGCCCTCGGACATTCCTTCCCAACTATCCAAACACCCTAATAAACCTAGTTAGTCACCTGAAGAGGGGCACATCAGGTAAAGCTGGTGTGCACCCAATAACAGGGATTCCTACGAAAAATTATTATTATTCCCAAACGGACAGAAAGCAAGCTGCAACACTATAAATCTACGTCATTTTATTGTGTGTAGCCATCCATTCCTCGACAACACATCACTGCACTTAAAAAACTGTAATGCTATTTGTCAGTTTGTTGGACTGCCGTAATAAAAGCAAGTTGTGGCAGTTTTCAAGCTATTTTAAAAATACAAAGTTTATTTTACATTCATTTTACGTGATTATTCCATATTTTTTAAAATAGATGATAAATTATAACATTTTAACTACATCAAAAAATTGCTTTCTTAGCAATGAGACCTGGATGAATGGGTCATGCGGCCTACCGCATTCCAACGCCTCGCGAGCACTCTCACCCGTGCCGAGTGGAGGTGGTAACGAGGAGGGGAAATTTCTTGATACCTGGTATCGTTCTTTACTCGCAATAGACTTTAGTCAGAATATGCCAGACCAGCCAACACCATGGTTTGATTAATCACGTGTCGGATCGGATCTTCCACTTTCTGTTTCGCAGCATCAGAACAAACTACGGTGGCGCATTCTGTGGTTTGCGCGCGGAACCGAGTCCGGGAATCCCGGCCAAGGCAAAGCGTCAGGTTTCTACTGAGCAGTGTTGCCAAACGTACTATAATTAGTAACCTGTCCTACCCGTACCATTTAGACAAAATGTACGATGTACAGTAATTTTAATGATATTCACACTGTCCTTTTTACACACTTAAACTGACTTTGGTGAAGATCGAAGAACAAGTTTCGCCGAAGTAAAACACCTTTGTAGAGAATGACAAAATTATAGCCATATGTTTACATGGCGGACCGTACTGAGTACCAACTGAGAACTGTCATGGCCGCTTGCGTTTATATGAAGTACCCAAACTTGATTTTGGTCTCGCGCCACACTTGTTCGTTTTGGTCATACATAACCCTACTTTTTTCTTCTGCCATATAAAATTAATTTAAAGATGTATCCCGGCGAACAAAAGGTTACAAGCTGTTGTAAATATTTTACTTGATTTTTGTTGATGGCAACTACAATCATTTTCCATCTTATTCACATACAAACATCGTTCGTTCAAAGTTCCAGTTCTTCAGTCAGTACGTTCTACCCGTTTACATGATAGGACTGAGTCGGTCTTTTGGTACGGTCTAGCTTTTTTGGAGGACCGGACCCAGTCGGTTCGGTCCCATCTTTTAGGTGTTTACATGGCCCTGGACCGTACTCAGTACCGGACTCAGTCCGCCATGTAAACAGGGTTTATGTCCGTCTGGTGAAACGGATGTAAGCCACAGCGCGATATGAGAATGACTGTTGTACTATACATATTACATATTTATATCTTTTGCTGTAATTATGAGTAATTTCTATTGTAGTCATTCAGTGTCAGTTAAATTAATTCGGATACATAAAATACGATCTTGCTAAGTTTTCAGTAAACTTCCCACTATAGCTTGGATAAATCATTTGGAATGGTCCCATGGAAACAGGAATGTCTTCGGGGCAAGGGGGGGGGGGGGGTGATCTCAAGGCGGCCCTCACCCCCTAATAGACAACAACAGTTGCATTTTCATTTGTTCGTTTTTTTTTCGAAACCAGTTGTGAGCGTCTACTTCAGGCATGGTCTATAAATCCCCTGGCGGTACTCGTCGAACTATAACCCTGCATGCTGGAAGTAGTGAGAGGACCTCGGGAGCAACGATTTATAACTATATCATTCTAATGCTGGGTTCTCATGGTCCAACGCAGCGTATCGCGTAACGACGTTAACCAATCAGACATCGTAACGACTTACGCGACTCCTCCCCTTTTGACGACGTCAAATTTTAGATTCCATTTCTATTGTTAACGCCGACGTAAAGCGTCACCGCCTTGCAAATACATCGAATTTACCGAATTTCCATTCGAGAAGGCTACGTCCCAACATAAACATTCACTACAAAAAAATGTCAGACGCCGTGCTGGAACTTCTTTGTGCCGCCGTTCAAAGATTTCCCTGCCTCTAGGCTACAATACGCGTAGCAATATCGCAGGAGTTGCGAATTAGTGATATTACTGATGTTTTCGAACTAGGCCTATTTCTCAACATAACCTATAGGCACACCATAACCTACCTTATTTCAACATGTTCTAGGCCTACATCTGGATAAGCCTAGGCCTACACACGGCAAACGTAGAAATAGTGACCTAAGCTAGAAGGCGCATACTAATAACCAGTAGAACCATTCTCAAATAATTTAATCTTCCTACAATGCTACCTACACGTGGCTTTAGCTTTCCTTATCAGGTACGTAGCTCGTCTCGGTCTTGTCAACACTATGATTTCTCGGATAGCATAAATCGCGCCAAATCATCTGTCATATGACGGTGCGCAGCAAGAACACAAAACGCGTTTACGCCGCGCATGTGAACGCATGGCATGTGAACTCCTCAAATTCAACGCGACGTAAAAACGTCGTACGCAGCGTATAGCGTCAAGGCATGAGAACCCAGCATAATTCGTTGCCTTGGGACCTTGCAGCGTAGGTTGTACCTTGTAGACTTTGACACTGTACAGGATTTGTTGCTACGGAATTGTTTTAGTACATGCTATTTTCATAAGACGAACAAACTCCATAGCAACCATAAAGAAATCATATGCTTAACTCGACGACTCTGCATTCCGCCCTAAAGGCACCGTGCGTTAGTACATACAGCGCGTGCAGTGGCAGAACTTTGCAGCTCGGGGTGGAAAGAAACAAAACAAGATCACGCCTCGGCCTACCAGCTGTCAATAAATGGCGTTTACATGTAATGGGGCTTTGCACGCAAAGCTTGACGTAGAATGCGCCACCACCGTCCAAGCCCAAATCCATGACCTGCTGGATGGGTAAATCAGCGCGGACAAGGTCTACTTGACCCATCCAGCAGGCTGTGATGGCAGCATTTTGCCAAAGACATTGGAATAGAAGTAGCGCCACCATAGTTCGAGCTCAAGTCCAGAGCCTCCTGGATGGGTAAATCAGCCCTTTTTTCATGGCTAAGTTATGCGGAGATCAAGTAGACCTTGTCTGAGGGCTGGCACTACGCTGGCGCTGCGAGTGGGAGAATGTGGCAGTGCAAAGCCCCATTGAGATTGTTTCTTCCAATAATTGTTGCGTAATTGTATGATATTGATACATTATTAGTTATGGCTGAAGGGGCAGCAAGAAGTGGCAACAAGGGTTGTTGTATTGTTGGCTGCACAAATCGGTACCAAAATACATCGATAGGCGCTCACTTTTACAAGTTTACGAGCCTAGCCTAGGCCTACCCATATGCTAGCAACGCTAGGCCTATGCTGGGCCCGGTCTGCCCACAGAATGCAACAATGATTTTTCTTTCAGTATACCTAACTTTCAATTGCGTACTTAAAAGAGTCCTACTAGGTATAAACCACAACACATAAAATAAAATATACAATACTTACTTCAATTTTAACATCACAGGGCGTCAAACTCACTGACGTCTGCCTGACCACTTTCGACGTTATAAAATTAACCACACCATCTCGAGTTTCCGTTAAATCAAAAACATGGTCAAATTAAAAGAATCCTTGCCATTCAATAAAAGATTGCTTTGCCTCGTAGCCTGGATTTATTTTATTAAATCCGTATTTAATGACGATACACTTCGTACCTCCCGCGTGGTTTTCCATTGCGACGGTGCAATGTTTTCATAGCCGAGGTGCGCCAGTCTGACACATGAGCGCTTCAATCGATCTCA
>OX246738.1:102391983-102421983 GCA_945910005.1 Isoperla grammatica
GTGTGAGAGTTCGTAGTGTACTGAAGGCTTTTAACCTGATTTTGCTACACTTCACCAATGAGAATAAAACGGAGGACCGGATCAACTTACCTTTTTATGCTCACATACAATATACACTTAATATCATTTTGAAATACGGAACAGTCTTACTTTCGGTATTTCTTAAGATTACCAACTTCATGATTTTTTTTTATTACGTTTACCAGATAAGGAAGTATTATTTATGTTGCCTCCTTTGTTGTTCCCACTTTTTTTCCAAAAGCAGTGTAATGTCTTGATTTAAGTGGCGCTGTATACCAGGAAATGTATGAACTAAATAATGGTTTGAGAACGTTTCCAGATTGATGGCATATTGTAAACGATCGACGAATTTGGTTCGACTCGAGTCAAAACGTTTTCAAACCTGCATAATACAAACGTAGTAATCGACATTTACAACTTTCAACAAAGGAGACGACGGCTAGGTCTCCGTGTGTGTGTAGTGATAGGCAGGATGCTTCTTTGATTGGCACGCAGAGAAGGCGCAGACTCGGGTTGAATTCTGGTGTACAATGAGTGTAGTCAAATCAAACGAAGCTTGACGAAGCTATGCTATAGGCACCGTGGTGTTAGTATATACAGCGCTATATGTGGCCAAATTTATCAACTTATTGGTGAAGATTGCATTCCGCAATTGAAAATAGTGCCGGATATTATTATTGTGAAATATCTTGTTTTTTTTGTATTTTGTTTGTTTGTTTTTTGTTGTTGTGTTTTTATTTTGTTTTGTTCTATTGTTTTAATTTTGTTTTTGTTTTTCATTGTCTTGTTTTGTTTGTGTTTGTTGCGTGTTCTTTGTTGTTTGTAAGTCTAAAAAGGCCATATCACTTTAGGTTCCAAACTGACAATTGCAATCGTAGATTCGAGCTTACGATTGGCGGCGCATGCGCAGTAGCTCAGTTCGGCCAGTCTACGGTTGGAATTCATAGTCGGCCCCTACACCTAGGGGCACCCATTGTTGCTATGGATTTGTTTTGTTTATGGGAAATAACATGGAAACAACTGTTACTGTGGTAACAATGGGCGCCCCTAGGTGTAGGGGCCGACTATGAATTCCAACCTACGATTGCAATCTTTTTATAGACGGAGCTCTAAAATAAGATTGGGAATCGTAGATCCGAGTCACGTGAACCAATCAGGAAGAAGAACGGTTAAATACGAATTGAGCACTGTCACAACATAACCTAACAACTACTTTAATGGAAACAAAGAGCCAATAAGTTTAATTATATATTTGTTTGTGATTAAGGCTTGTCATATTAGTTATTATTATTGAATTCATTTCCTAATTGAACGATTTTAGGATTTTCAGCTGGTCAAGTGTGATTGGATAATTGTAGATTGCAATTGGCGACTCCAGTCTACGATTCCAATTGTAGTGTGATATGGGCTAAACATGTCCTGATGTAAATAGCGCCTTGCCTTTTAAGATGGACTGATGGTTTCATAATCTACACAAAAATTTTAAAAGTCGTATTTAATTAAACAATTTTTAAAATTTGCCATTATCGACGTGGGAAAAACGACGGTGCTTCATCGGAAAGTTGCGTGACATTGCCACTTTGAGCGCCTCATTTGTTTTCACTAGCGCCCTCAAGCCGGCTGCCTGACCTTGCGTTGGTTTGCGTGAAAGCCACGGACGGCTCAGATCGACCAATCAGGAGAGACTTGCGTGATTGACAGTGCAGCGCCGCAAAAGTTGACCAAACCTCAACTTTTGCAGTGCGTTCACGCAACCGGAAGTGCGAGAAGTGCGTGCGCACGCGCACAGCCACAAAACGGCAGGCAAGATGGAGAAGCAGTAGTTTTGAGGTTATGGGTTCTAGTTCTGGGTTTATTAACTTTAAAGTGTATGTAACTACCCCACGACGTACAGAAACATAGGAAATGTAAAATAAGTAAATAGCCATACCATACCACGGCCGTCTGTTTTGAGTTCCACTAATGAAAATATTTGTGTCAGGTACGATATAGTCTCGTCACGCCCACCGCACACAAACGCAATGTCGGGAATACATTCAGAAATGTCACGCATAAACGCAGCGTGCTGCAAAAACTTGCGTTTTCTCCACGCAAGGTCGGGCAAGCGCCTTTAGTGGCCAAACTTGGTGTCTATTGTTATTGGACGCCGGCCAGCGGAGCAGCAGACCCAACACTACTATACCGACAGACAAAGACAACATTGATCGCGAAGGTGGCTTCTTATTTATCATCGCCGCCGCATTCCATTCCAAGGCGGTGGTTTAATTATTCTGTCTGCTGAGATTCGTCAGTCGCCGATCGTAAATGTCACCGCTAGTTTTTACTGTTGTGGTTGTTGGCGCGAGAAGCGGTTGTTGTTATATAGCCTCGCGGCGGGTGTGCTTTGGTTGTTGGTATTATATTCGCACCGAGATCCGTAAATCCCCTGGGCCTCATTCATGTACATTTTTTTTAACCCTCCTTAACTCTCGCTAACCCCATGTTAAAATGATCCCGGGGTTAACTCCTACACAGGCTTCCCTGCATAATTCGGAGGCAAATATGACCCTGACCGATAGTTATCTCAACAATACTTGAAAATGCCGCCATTTTGTTAATGCCTATGTGTGTAGTTTCATAAATGTCAATTCTTTAATTGGGAATATCCACCTTCATGGATACGTTACTTTATGTGTTGATTGAAGTTTATAAACAATTTTGTGTATTTATTGTACATTATATATAGGTCCTAGTGGTGTAAATATATAGTTTTATTGAGTATTTTGTCGACGTTTTGAGGTTATTAGACTGTTTTAGTTTGTTATCGTTTTTATCTTGTCTCGTTTTTTCAACAATCCCTTCCTTCGATCAGCGTCTCAATTGCTGACTCCTGATTGGCTATTGGCTAACACCGGGGTTAAGGTTGGAATTCATAGTCGGCCCCTACACCTAGGGGCACCCATTGTTGCTATGGATTTGTTTTGTTTATGGGAAATAACATGGAAACAATTGTTACCTTAGCAACAATGGGCGCCCCTAGGTGTAGGGGCCGACTATGAATTCCAACCTTTAAGTTTGCAAATGTACTGGAATGAGGCCCCTGGCGGGGGCTCGTCGAACTCCCAAGCCTCGTATGTTATTCAAAAGGGAGAATCATTCAGAAAAACAAATCAATTGATCTGTCAAAACCAATTTGGAACAAAACCGCATTACATCTAGTTGAAATAATTGAATTATACTTGTAGTCTATCTACATTTTTAAGCGAAGTATTCTGAAATCTAATTCTGCATAATAAATTAGTAGAGAAGTATTCAACTAGTTTTTGTATGGCGATTCTCGTCCCCATGAGAAGACCTTACATTGAGGTTTACCGAACCTCCGCCAGGTGATTGACCCAATCCACCCTTGTGTCATCGATCACACAGAACTCGACAGTTGGCGCTCTCTTCTTTTCTAACCTCTTTGGATTTGTTCCTAAACGAAACGTTCTGAACATGAACCAACTTATAACTTAATAACGTAACTTTATCACAACTTTTAACTTGATATTCGGACCATTTCCCAACAACAAACTTACATAAAATGCAATTAAAGCCCGGCTAAAGAGTAAGTGGCTCTAGGCGCAGCTACAGCACCGCGGGGCATGCCCCCTCCCCTCCCCCCCCCCCCCTCACCCCCCCGCCTTCCACCCTGGGTGCAGTGTTCAGCGGAAGTTGTTGAACTTACTCTGCGCTGGAATCTATAAAGTTTGCAACACATACTATCGTACTATCACCGATAGAGGTGGCTCAGCGGTAAGACGCGACGAGGCTCTAATTCGGGAGGTCGCCGGTTCGATTCCGGCCACCGGCAGTCCTGACTGAAGGTTTTTTCCGAGGTTTCCCTCAGTCGTAAAGGAGAATGCTGGGATTGAGTCCTACTAACAGCCCTCGGACATTCCTTCCCAGCTATATAAACACCCTAATAACCTAGCTAGTCACCTGAAGAGGGGCACATCAGGATTCCTACGAAGAATTATTTATTATTATCGTATACGATCATCATACAATGTTTCACGTTTACTGCAGTTAAACCCTCTACCGGTGTAGGGGCCGTCCTCGATTATCCATGGTTGCTAAAATGTCAGATACGAAGCCTTATAATATCATCATTTTAATCAAATACTGAATGTTGTATTAATTAACGGCATTGCAATATTAAACCACACAAAATTAACGTTTTTTTTATTAATGATATCTTGGTAAAGTAATTTATATAAACGGGATTAGTTATATCGTTGAGTGAGTAATATAGGGTAGAAGCGCAACGCAATCGGCAGTTTGTCTACCGCCTTATGATGCCCAAAATACTTTAGTCAGGTAGTAGGAGTTCGCCAAGCGACGCGATGACGGAGTTTTCGGCTCTCTTCGTATATCTTCGGTGAAGTAGCCGACCAATCAGACTCCGTCATCGCGTCGCTTGGCGAACTCCTACTACCCGACTGAAGTATTTTGGGCAGTAAAAGGCGGTAGACAAACTGCCGATTGCGTTGACGGAGTTTTCGGCTGTCTTCGTATATCTTCGGTGAAGTAGCCAACCAATCAGGCTCTGTTGTCATCGCGTCGCTTGGCGAACTCCTACTACCCGACTAAAGTATGTTGGGCAGCATAAGGCGGTAGACAAACTGCCGATTGCGTTGCGACTCTACCCTATATTACTCACTCAACGTTTATATGTAAGTGAAGTCTTGGCGCTTGCTTGTAATAATACCAAATAATTCTATCCTCAAAGAATCTTGTTGATATTTTCCTGTACTCCTCTAAAAATGTGGCGGTTAAGGGGGAGACCTCCCCCCCCTCTACAACGAATGCAGATACTATATATATTATTTCTAGAGTATCTGCGCGAAATATATTCCTGCCTACGCCACTGGAGTCCACGTCTACATGTATCGACTATCGGACGATCGTCGTATAACGACATGTAAAACAGAACACGGCTTGAGCCCCTTCATCTAAGACGTCGGTAATCGAGGCGCACTGTATCACCGACCGACAATGTACTTATCCGCGCTTCAACGGACGTAGAACCTTGTCGAGTTGATGCGATCTCTCTCGACCTCGCTGGGTCGACGATATTTCTTGCGAGTTTCAGCGCTTCAGCCCCACAACCATCTCTTACTTGCTCTATTTTTAAATTTCGTAATTCGTTCTATTCGAGACTATATACTCGATAACAGCGATATGTGGCAGAGAGGAATGGGTATTAAAATCGCTCAAAATTTATGTTTATCATTATACCGTGAGAACGCGCTTCCAAATATTGAAAATGTGATTCTGGTCCTGCCTTTAGTTTTGTATCAGCTGCACAATGGGGTTAAAAAGTTAAAAAAATATATATTTTTAACGATCGTTATTTTATTTGTTGGTAATTGTTAATTATTAAATTATAAATAAAATAACAATCGTAACGATAACAAACTGTGAATGTTTTTAAATCCATTGTGTAGCTGATACAAAACTAAAGGCAGGACCAGAATCACATTTTCAATATTTGGAAGCGTTCTCATGATATAATAAAAAAAAACATTAATTTTGGGCGGTTTTTATACCGATTGGATTGGATGGATTGGAATGATAGTGAAACGTAAAGGGCGCGAAAACGTTAAGGTAAATGACTCTCTTGAAAGTGAGAAATGTATTCTGGGAATCAGGATATGAATGTTTTAGGGTGACTGAGTTTTGATATGCCTGACTATAACTTAACTCAAAAAGCATAAAATAGTTACGACGAAGAAAAGTAAGTCGACGTTGTTTTGTTGCTGCTGTTGTTGTTGTTCTTGTTGTTATTTGCTATTACTGTAAGGCTGCGTACCATTTTTGTTCCGGGTAAATATGAGTGCATTCTTATGCTTGTATTGTATTTATCAAATAAATATGCGTATACATACATACATACATACATACATACATACATACATACATAAATACATACATACATACATACATACATACATACATACATACATACATACATACATACATACATACATACATACATACATACATACATACATACATACATACATACATACATACATACATACATACATACATACATACATACATACATACATACATACATACATACATACATACATACATACATACATACATACATACATACATACATACATACATACATACATACATACATACATACATACATACATACATACATACATATATACATACATACATACATACATACATACATACATACATACATACATACATACATACATACATACATACATACATACATACATACATACATATATACATACATATATACATACATACATACATACATACATACATAGTACATACATACATACATACATACATACATACATACATACATACATACATACATACATACATACATACATACATACATACATATATACATACATCATACATACATACATACATACATACATACATACATATATACATACATCATACATACATACATACATACATACATACATACATACATACATACATACATACATACATACATACATACATACAGGGGCGCCAACTTTTCAGAATTACTGTGGGTGCTCAAAACTTAGACAAACTCTACGGCCTCTATGGCCCCCGGGGGGGGGGGGGGGGGGGGGGGGGGGGGGGAATTTCATTCACCAATTGTGGTATTGGAGTAGATTATGAACATAGGAGAGGACTGATATTCAAAACCACATCGTATCCTAAACAATGAAGTGAATGTTGTTTGTTGTTTGTTTTTATTAGCCTTCAATCGATCTTTTAGTACATACATACAAGACATAGGATTAGTGAAGAGTACATAAATATTATGAAGTACCTATATACAATGTAATGTCAAGTAGCTTACAAGTAATAACTAAAAATTTACTACAAGGTCTCCGTAGAATACCCGGGAAAATTATTTAACAGTCTAAATTATAGAGAACATAATTTTAGCCAGATTTTACCAAATTGCTGCATTCTAAATTATTCAATAAAAAATCATTCAATTATTTAATAGGTCCTACCTTGTCAAATCGACATAATATACTACCGAAAGCACATAGGCTACATAGTTGCTTGGGGGGGGGGGTTGCGCAGAGTAGAACATACCTGTGAAAATGTGCTACACCACCGAGACGCAATGGACGGAGGGTGGGGGAGGGGGGGGGGTCATCTCTCGCAATAGCGCCGCAGGCATTTTTTTTGACAAATACGTATTTTCGAAGAGGTTCTAATGTGTTTTAGAAGAAATTAAGATCTTTTGTTGAACGGGACACATTTACCATAATCTTAAGAACATTTCCAAATAAAAGTAAAGCTGGGATTTCGGGTGGTCCAAATCACCGAACACCCCTCCCCCTTGGATACGCCACTGAATGCCTTATATTTTTTTGGGTGGGTTTTTCGTGTTGTTTGGGTTTCATCGCGTTTTCTATTTGTGTGGGTGCTCCGCACCCACACAAATCTACCTGTGGGTGCTTTGGCCCTCCTGCACCCACGGAGTTGGCGCCCCTGCATACATACATCCATACATACATACATACATACATACATACATACATACATACATACATACATACATACATACATACATACATACATACATACATACATACATACATACATACATACATACATACATACATACATACATACATACATACATACATACATACATACATACATACATACATACATACATACATGCATACATTGTGGTTCTGGCAGGTCTGTAATGTTCAATTTGAATTCATTGGTTTGTCAAATGTCAAGTAAACTATAAAGTCAACTTGAATCCAAAACGTATACGTTACTCTCGAACATAACTAACTGTATGTATAGCAATACACACAAATTTATTTGCATTCATACAGTTCTGTCCCTTTTCATGTTCTTATTTTGGTGAAGTTTTAGATCGCGATTGTATGCAATATTAGTGCAATATCAGTGCAATAGCCAATATTAGTGCAATGTTAGTGCAATATTAGTGGAGGACGGACATACTAATGTATGCTGACTTGAAGGTGTTAGAATGCGTTATGTAAGGAGGAATGTGAAAGGAAATGAAGAAATAAGTATCCTTCGTGACCCACGCTATCATTGTGTTAGACAAACTTAGCGTACCTGCCAGGTGCCAAGATAAAAAGTACGCGATTACTCTTGTTTACGGCAACGTTTATAAGCTTAGCGCAGCTTTACGTGAAAAGTATAACATGACAGCAGTTGTTGTAATAAAAGTTTGTCCCAGTTGTTAGCTCAAATGGACATTCTGTCATATTTGATGTTCTTTATAACATTTCGCAACGCAAGGTTTTCCATCACAGCTATAGTAAACATCAACAAAAACATCCCATTACTGAAAGATCTATCCAGTTTCACTCAACTTTATTAAAGCTTAAAATTACGCTTTTATCGCGAACACTGAAAATAAAAATTATAACCGGCATGAAAATATAGCAAGCAGCAATTGGTTTCCAATGGTTTCTACCAGTAGAACCAACCGCCATCGCCATCGCCACCATCAATAACAACAACGACATCGACAACGACAACGACAACAACAACAACAACAACGACGACGACAACGACAACGACAACGACAACGACAACAACAACGACGACGACGACAACGACAACGACAACGACAACGACGACGACAACAATGCGTAGGGCGTATTTACAAAAATTAATAATTTCTATGATATTGATTGAACGCCGAGTTAGAGTCCTTGTAAAATGTAAAACAACAATCTTAAGGGTAATGGATATTAAAACCGCCCAAAATTAATGTTTTGTATTATATCATGAGAACGCTTTCAAATATTGAAAAAGTGATTCTGGTTTTGTATCAGCTAATCTACATAATGGGTTTAAAAACATTCACAGTTAGTTATTTTATTTACGATTGTTATTGTATTTATAATTTAATGATTAATAATTACCCAAAAAATAAAATAACGATCGTAAAAATATTTTTAATTATTTTTTAAACCCATTGTGTAGCTGATACAAAACTAAAGGCAGGATCAGAATCACTTTTTCAATATTTGAAAGCGTTCTCATTATATATGAATGAATGAATGAATGAAGAAGAAGAAGATGGCGGAGGGAAGTGTTAGAGCACCAGTATTGTGCATTATATGTGCAAGAAACGCTGGAAAAAGAAGTAGTACACAATGTAATGTGTGTGCTATTACAACAGTACATAATGATTGTTTCAATGCAAAAATTAAGTCGGCAGAAGTGGCCGACTTTTCAGACTGGACATGTGAAGTTTGTGCCGTGCAAAGTGAGGTTAAGGGTGACGAGCGTAAACACATTTTTGCCATAAATGAAGTGCAAGAAGCAATTAATTCACCAAAAACGGATCCTATGATAAAACTCATTCTTGGACTTCTCCTTGAGAACCAAAATACGCTAGTAAGAATCTCGGAAGAAAATAAGGAACTGCAAAATACGGTAAGCAGTCTAAGAGAAGACAATAGAGTCCTAAAAGACCAAGTGGGTGGTTTGGCTAATGAGAACACTGTGCTGAACGAACGTCTCGATCGCACATTTCACGACTTGAACAGCATGTACAGAGATCTTGAGAAACTCCAAGATCAGCAAAACGAACAAGAACAGTACAGCAAAAACTACAATATTGAGATCTCTGGAATACCAGTAGTACCAAATGAACATCCTGAAGCTATCATTTGCAACCTTGCAAACCTACTACACTGCGATCTCCGCAAAGAAGATATGGAGGGATGTCACCGCCTATTTAAAAGGGACAGAGAACCTGGACCTCCAAAGATAGTAGTCAAGTTCTGTCGACGCGACAAGAAGCGCGAGCTGATGGAAAAACGAAAAACGAAACAGTCAATTTTCTCATCCGAGTTGGGAATACAAGCACCCAACAGTCAGGTGTTTCTAAATGACCATCTAACTAGTCGGAACGGCTTCCTGCTAAGGAAAGCACGAGAACTTAAGAAAAGCGGATTGTGTAAATTCTCGTGGACCAAAAATGGCAAAGTCTGGATAAGGGTAAGTGACAAGTCACCACCAATCAGGATCCTTTCTCAATGGGATATAGATGATATGAGGAAATCTGATGGAAATCGTAATAGGCAATCGGAGCAACCAAGCCGCCAGCCGGGGAACCAGACCTAGGCCTAGGCCTATCACTATCACTAAGCTTTCCAGGCCTATGGATAAGGCTGGACCTAGTGATGAAGTCCCTCCAAACGAGTTCTCAACATCATGCGGATATGATAGCATTAGTGATTTTGCATTAGATAAGACTTTAGAGAAAGTAAAAGGAACTCATTTTAGTATAATTCATATCAACGCTCGCAGCTTAAAATCAAAAGATAGAATGGATGATATAGAAATAGTAATTGCAGGCCTTGGCGTGTCTCCATCAGTCATAGTTGTGAGTGAAACATGGTTGAATAACGAAAACTGTATTTTCTTCAACCTGCCAGGATACATCAGCCATCATGTTTGTAGGCCAAGGACCGAGGGTAGAGGTGGAGGGCTGTGTATTTTTGTCAAAGAAGACATAAAGTGTTCTGTGTTAGAATCATACAGTGATAATGTTTTCTCCTTATGGATAAACTTGGAAGATGAATTTGTGCCAAAATTGACCATTGGTGGTTTTTATAGACCTCCCAACAACCTTTACGATAATCTTCAAACCTTCTTTAGAATTCTCGATAGTATGCTAGACAAATACAAACAGTGTAACACCTTTATAATAGGAGACTTCAATCTAGATCTGCTGTCAAACTATAACTCGGTTCACAACTACCTCAACATATGTCGCAGCTATGGCTTTGTCCCCCTCAATGATAAACCCACTCGAGTACAAGGGCCAACATCCACACTAATTGACCATTGCTTTACCAACGTAACCAATCATAAAATTCACACGGCAACCATCTGCAATCCCATAAGTGATCACCACATACTGCTAACACAAGTAGAAAGGGGGAAAACAAGTAACCATGGTAACAGGCAAAATAAGACACCTCCAAACAAGGCAAAAAAGACTATCGATGAGCACCTGTATGTCCAGAACTTGGAAAATCTCCTACCACAACTTGACATGCAACAACTAGATGTTGATATAATCTGTACAGACCTGACAAACGTAATAACTAAAGCTAAAGAAAACGCAACCACTTTAATAACGAAGAATTCTCATCGCACAACACCAAAATGCTGCTGGATGACACCAGAGCTACTGCGACTTATAAAAACTAAAAATAATTTCTATAGTAAACATAAACAGAAACCTCATAACATGCCTATTCTAGAAACATATAAAAATCTACAATCTCAGGTTACTTTCCTAAAGCGTAAAGTAAAAAAGGAATATTATGCAAACCAATTTGAAAAAGCTAAAAATGACAGTAAACAAACATGGAAAGTTATTAACTCACTTATATACAATAGGCCAAAAGAATATAACCCTCACTCAGGTGGCTGTATGCAATTAACAGATAGTACAGGTACAAATACTAAAGACCCTAGAGAAATTGCAAACCATTTTAACTCGTACTTTACGTCTATTGGAGAGAACTTGGCAAGCAAAATTACTACTGCACCCACTGATAACATTTTTAGTTTAAACACAATGGCTGGTGGCCCCAAAATGTCAAGCATGTTCTTCAAACCCACAGACCAACAAGAAATCACAAAAATAATATCGAACCTCAAAGCAAATAAAAGTCCTGGCATAGATAAACTTACAGCTACTGATTTCAAATTGGCCAAACATTTATTGGCAGAACCCATCACAACTCTTATTAACCTGTCTCTTTCCACTGGAAAATTTCCTGCAAAGCTAAGAATCGCTCAAGTTACACCTATATATAAGTCGGGGGGAAAAAAAGATGTATCAAACTATCGTCCGATTTCAGTTCTCAATACATTGTCGAAAATATTTGAAACCGTAGTTAAAAGAAGATTAATGGACTATCTAAATGACATTAATTTCCTTTATAAAGGCCAATATGGTTTTCGTGAATCTTCAAACACAACATCAGCAGCCAATGACTTTATTACCAAGGTTCGTACAAGCATTGATAATCATGATAGCACAGCGGCTCTAATTTTAGATTTGTCCAAGGCATTTGACACGGTCAACAGAGACATCCTATTCAAAAAACTAGAACACTATGGGATTAGAGGTGTGGTCCTAGACTGGTTTAAAAGTTATTTCACAAATAGAAAGCAACTAGTGTTCTTAAATGATGCTTCCAGCACATTATCTAATATAGACATTGGTGTCCCTCAGGGATCTATTTTAGGACCAATTTTATTTCTCATATACATCAATGATCTAGGTAATCTTAAACTCTATGGTACCATCCAACTGTATGCTGATGATACTATTCTTATTTATTCTGGAAAAAACTTGGAAGATATTCTTAACAACATGCAACTTGATCTCATTGTACTTGCTGAATTCTTGCGACTGAATCTATTAACTTTAAATGCTGATAAAACTAACTTCATTATAATGTCATCACCCAGAACAAACAGAAATCATGGTAAATCTATCCTTCTTGGCACCCAACAAATTAAAGAAGTTCAAGTAATCAAGTATGTAGGACTTTATGTAGACAAATTGTTACGATGGAAAGAACATGTTCAGTACCTGTGTAAAAAAATCTCTTCCATTATTGGAATTATGTGGAAATTATCCTATCTACTTCCGCCTCACACACTTCGCCCGATATATTTCTCGCTCATACACTCGCATCTTACTTATTTAAATACAATATGGGGGAACGCTGCACAGTATATTATCCATGACCTACAGGTTCTTCAAAATAGAGCAATTAAAAGCCTATATCAACTCCCATTCAGATATCCCTCTGTGGACCTTTATCAAAATTTTAAAATAATACCTTTGTCAGTAATACATCAATATGAAAAAATTCTTCTCATAAGAAATATTAAACAAGGTAAAATCTACACCACCCACATACTAGAATACCAACAGCACAATTACAAAACTAGAAATGAAGGGAATTTATTTATTAGATCAATCAATAGCAATTATGGCAAAAATTCTATAACCTTTTCAGGATACATATTATATAATAACATTCCAGCTAAAATTAGATACCAACCATGTGACTATAAATTTAAAAATGATATTAAAAATTGGCTTATGGTGAAATATGTAAACAAGTAGTACAGTCAAAGTAATTACAACAAACTCTAAGGGACCAACATATTACTTTGTTATAATGATATGGTATCATCATGTATACAAGCAGTTGTGGGGCCCTAAACGTCCGTTTGTTATATTGGTTATTTTTTATTTTTTGTAATGACGTTTGTTGTAATTACTTTTTACAGTATGATAGAGCCAATAGTACTAGTACTAATAGTAATCTCTACTATAATCACAATTTAAAAAATGTAAACATGTCTAGGCCTAAATGTCATCTTAAATTTATGTTATGTATTTTCATTATCATTATTTCACCTACTATTGGTGCTCTTGGACTATAAGATCTACCACATTTCCTATTAGAACAAAATATGTCTTGTGTTTCCTTCATTCTTTATATGTACTCTTTATTTACTTCTTTTTTCATCACTATTCTCAATCATATTTTCACTATTTTCACTTCTGTTGTTAATACATAAATCATACTACGTAGTAGGCCCTTAGCCTACAAATGTAAGTGTTCATACCTCCCGCCATCATCTCATCATCTATTAAATCATTTCCTGTTTTTGAAGGCCCCCTGCTTGCGAGTAATTCCTACTCTTTGGGGGCCAGATCTCTGTATTATAATAAGTATTTCTTGTATTCATCTTGAAAATAAATAAATAAATAAATAAATAATAAAAAACATTAATTTTGCGCAGTTTTAATACCCAAAATTATTTGGAGGAGTTTACAGTGGCGTATAGCCAGTTGGTAGGGCGGTTCCTTTTAGTTGGGCGTCTCAGCTATAGGCCTAATTGTTTCCATGCCTGCGTTCTTCCAACGCAGCCCACTGCGTTCTCGCAGATAACTTATAATATATTGAACCTTCAACTCGTAATGTGATCCGCGTACTGTCTATGAAAACTTGACGCGTTGAAACTTTAATTCATCTGCGTGTGGGTAGCGTTGAAAAAACGATGGGAACTTATAGCATTAGTCTTCGAAAGTAGCTACCATCGATATATCCAAAACCGGGCTACGCCACTGCGGGGTTCGCATTTTGTGGGGGGGGTATGCTATAAGGTTGGTTTTTTGGGGGGGGGGGGGGGTCAACGGGTAATAAACCGAGAGAGGGATTATCGTTCGATATTAGTTGAATGATTAATCGATCTAGTTTAGTCGACGGAAAAAGTGCACTGTCGGATGCTAGTTTCCACGTTTTGTAACAGACGACGAGAATTATTTATGAACTACCGGCGATTGGCAATTGATGATTATTACAAGTCTCATGTTCTCTGCTTGCTAATGATTCTCTCGTTTCAAGCTAGGCCGAGCTGTCTTCGCGTTAGAAGCATTTCAGTGTTCGATGTGATGATTGATTGATTGATTGATTGATGCATCTCTCTCTCTCAGCTGTCACGTGGTAATATTTCGTCTGTCACAATTAAGGGCCGGCGGGCGGGGAAAACGGATGATCGCTCCTCTCTTTCTCAAAACCCGCGAGATGAGAACCGAACCCACAAGCAAGGCCCGTGCGTATTGATTTGATAATCGCGGCCACGACGAACGTTCCGCGCGGCGGGCGCGCGTACGGTGGTACCATCTAGCGGCGTTCACGCGTACCACGTCGACCGGTCGGTCGGTCGAGTCGGCAGTGGCAGAGCGAGTTTTTGTGCGATAGAGGTGAGATCGCAAGCACACGCCGAGCTGTTGCTGCTCAGTATTTTTAATCTGTGTTCTGTGTTGGTGTTGATTAGCGCATCGTTCTTGGGTTTACACACGTCACGTCGCAGACGCCTCGTTGGACGTTTGATTGCAGTCGAGCTAGATGCAGGTAATGTCAGAGATAATACTCGTGTCTCGTTATACGGCGAGCCTGGTTGTTGCCTAGGCCTACATCGCGACACCTTGCAGAGCGAAGCAATTCGCAACGGATAGCAGAGCATCAATTAGGCGTGTATAGGCCTGTCGAGTCGACTCATCGTCATCATCATCACAATATACATACAGCCTCCTCATTCGACAGGGTTCACGATGGTGACCTTTCCCGTCGTCGCTAGCGCCTCACGGCAACCTGCGTATATTAGCATTTCATAAAGTTGGCTTTCAAAGCTGTGACCACTTGTTGCAAAACTGTTGATTGAATGCATTAATTATATGGGACCTGTGTAATACGCGATGTAGGGCTAGGCTGGTGCGCTTGCTGGCTCGTGCTAGAGTTCATCTAGGCCCGTGTCGGTGTGCCTGCCTGCCATGCGGCCCATGCGAATCAATGTGACAGGTACACCTCGCTCGGTGCGGGAGATTATTAGGGCTTGAACGGGGTGGTACGTGGGAGGTGCCCAAATAACAGGTCGAGATGTAAAAAAAGTCTTGTCAACACTGAATTCTACAAACACTTTTCGATATTTGAATGATTGTACGGATCTAGGCAATTTCATGTTTGCAATGCGGGGGGGGGGGGTGTCATTCGTGGGCTCCCCCCCCCCCGCCGCAAACCTGGGCAGCAAAGCAAAGTGGTCACTGTAAGTAAATTATACAGCCACAAAATTTATTCTCGAAGACATTTTCCCTCGGTTTGGAATGCATAAATCGTGCATTAGAGCACGTCTGTATTGTTTCATATAATGTAGCCACCAGCTCCCTGACATTGTGTTGGCTGGTTATATCACATCGTACGAACGAATCACGTTCGAACTTGCTTTTCGCGCGTTTTAAACTGTTGACACTTGTGACTTGACAGCTCGATAGCAAATGACACGTGGTGTATGCGTGCGTGTCTACAGTGCTCGGCGGGTCTTGGCAATCGCTATCTCTCTTCGCTAATCGATTCTCGCGCGGTATAGATCGCCACTGTAAACAAAATGTGTAAAATACTAGTATTAATAACATCACTCGGTAGTAGGTATATACCTACCTACGTCACGTGGACATAAAATCTCATCGCCGCGGTAAAAATAATATTGAATAAGGCTGCCTTGCTAAGCATGTCACGTGACCTAGGTTGGAATTCATAGTCGGCCCCTACACCTAGGGGCGCCCATTGTTACCAAGGTAACAGTTGTTTGCATGTTATTTCCCATAAACAAAACAAATCCATAGCAACAATGGGTGCCCCTAGGTGTAGGGGCCGACTATGAATTCCAACCCTAGAGTATTTGCTGCTTGCTATTTTCGTTATTTGTATTCGCTGGTGACGAAAGGCAAAACCATACGAACTGTTATTATTTATTATCCGTGACACAAGTTTTGCTTGTGGGGGTAGGACGTGTGTGTGTGTTTTATATATATATATATGTGTGTGTTGTTTCTTGTGTTTTCGCTGACGTATGTTATGAATTTGTTGTCTTCCGGGATAATCCGCCGCTTGTGTGCAGTGGCGTATCCAGGAATTGGGAAAGGGCGGGGGAGGGAGGGTTCAACCCATATTATAGAGAGTGGAACCGAAACACAATTGGGGTTGAAAAAATTCTCGTCAAGGTTATTTTAGTGCAAATCTGTGCGTTTTACAGCGGCCAACTGAAACAAGAGTACTCAGTTTCTGGCAACACATTTAGGCCTATTCATTAAAAAAAGATAAAACTATAATAATTATAGATCGATGCGTGTATTTTTAACAAAAAAAAATTCTAAAATACTGCCTATTGAAATGTAAACGGTTATTTTCCATGTTTCCTTTGCAAAAGGGGGGGGTTGTGTCCTCCCCCTCCCCCCCCCCCCGTGTATACGCCACTGCTTGCGTGAGTATACTGGTGCAGACCGAAGTCTGTCACCCATTGCTCGACGTTTCGCCAGAATTACATCTGGCATGATCACGAGTCCCTATCACGCACGTCCTTCTCATTCAAGAGCCTATAACGTCTGCACCAGTAGGCCTATACTCACACAAGCGGCGGAATATCCCGGAAGACAACATATATATATATACAACGTCCTGGTTCTTCGAATATAGAAGCTTCGTTCTCAATACAGTGAGTGAGTGATAACAGGATAAGCGAGTCGGCCTAGCCTAGGCGCGCTATCAGTTGTACGTTGTGTGCGCTGCTGAGCAGTGCATATAGGCCTAAGCTTACATAATGTCCGGCTCTTTTTTTAATTTTATTTACAATACGTACAAAAGTAACACAGTTTACATAGGACCTTCCTACGGACAAGGCCAGTCAGTTTGTAACGTTATATAGTCTGTGTTATATGAGTGTTACATAAGTGTGTACCGTGCTTTGCCATAATGACATTGTGTGGGCTACGGGTTAGTTTTGGTAAAGCAAACGGTGCAGGGCACCATGGGAAAGGCGTGATGATCCAGCCTCCGCAACTATTACGGTAAATTGTTCACCGGTTGATGTTCTTGTTGTAAGCAACTCTCAAACGATCACTCTATAGCTCCACTTGTCACTCAAATCCTTGCCAAGAGGAAATAAATATTGTGTATAATTCCGCTGCAATTTTTGACCACGTGCTTACGAAGGGAAGGGAGGTGAGTGCCCCGAAACGTATTGTATTGGTTTCACGGTAAAGGTTTTCTGTATGCCTATAGTAGATATCCCCACCCCGACCACACCACCCCACACGACCACAATATTCAGAAAAGTTAAAAATGATTTTCTTAGACTCAATAGGTTTTCGCGGGACGAGCTTATCGTTCGTTGCCGCGTCTTTTTTTAAATATTTTCTTTTAAAGATTTTGCAAAATTTACATTTGCGAAACCGATATTTCACGTAGTAATTGAGAAATTGTAACATTTAACTACTTCAAAAGATTGCTATTTTAAACAATGCCACCTTGCTTGTCGACCTCAACCCTCCCCGCATTCCTTTCTCGATTCGTAAATACGAGTAGGGCCTATATAAATTATGTCCTCGTTTGATTTGTATGTCCTATAAAAATCGTGTAGTCTGTGTGACAGAGTCTTGATACGTTGCTCCCAACCCACAACATTAGCGGGATGTGCTTGCGAGTTGCGAGTATTTACTCAGGCGTTTGCAACAGCTTGTGTCAAGTGTGTTTATAAATATTATGACTGACGCGTCCTCCCACACACTGACACATGCTTTACACTTACCCCGTATGCTTTGCTGCATGCTTTTCACTCCACCGTTCAGCTAGGACATTGTGTATCTATCTTAAAGGATTGGATAGCTATAGGACATTGTCTATCTATCTTACCCCCCGTAAGGGATTGTATATGGCTAGGGTAGCCAAATCCAGTGGCGGTTTTTCAGTTTCAAGTACCGCATCATAGTTTGGGGAGCACCCTTCCCAGTTCCAAGCAACCAGAATCTTCATCCTCCAGAAGAGAGCAATCCGCATTGTTGCTAAAGTGTCCAGGAGCTAATTTCAAAGACCCACTCTGGAATACGCACGCTGGTTCGCTTGCTCCCTTATTCAAGTGGCTTCATTATTCGTAATCGTCTATCCCCAATCTATTCACGATGATGATGATGTTGATGATATTTGGGGTTGAACGTTTCATATTTTTGCAACGATGCTAATCGAAGATGAAAAACGCCATACGGCATTCATGCCGCAAGCCAGGATTCGAACCTGGAGCGCGGAGACCGCGTTTTACTAGACCAACGCCTAATCGACCGCGGCCAACTGCGCTAGCTCCTATCTATTCATTCTTCTCTAAGTTCATATCCCCAACCATCTCTTTTCTCCAAAGGTCCACACCACTATATACCCTAATAATCTCCTGAGCAATATAAGAAAACTCCCTCCATTTCATCCTTCAAGCCTAAAATGTCAAATCCTCCTTCATTTCAAAAAGCTTCTATTCACTCCAAAAATACCTCACCGCCTGATCTCATTATCTTTACGATCCTACGAAACATGAAGTCATCTCTTTTATCCTAAAGTTTCTATTTGCTGCATGAATATTCTCTCCGCCTAAATATCAAAACCAGTACCGCTTGCAATACACATTATATCCTATTTCATTTCATTTTCTGTATTATTAAATTATTATTAGGAATATCGTTTCACTATCTAAAAAAAAAAGAGTACCTGTACAATGTATTATGTCAAAGTGAAAATAAAATCTATCTATAATGCTGCCACCAATGATATTCAACAGCTATAGTAGGCTAGATACGCAACCTAGCAGCTACAAGCGTGTCAATTTGATGCCATCTTGAAATGGACAAATAACACAGGCGGGAATAGGAGTTTCTAATGCGACTTTCTGCCATTGGCAGCGCTAGCAGTACTAAAAGGTCCAAATTAGCATGTAAATTGCCCATTTCAAAATGGCTTCAAATCGCTACGCTTGCTACTGAGTGGAAGGTTGGGGGACTGGTGATCTAGCCTACTAGGCCTATAGCTATTGAATAACACCGACCCACCCACCCTAAATTTTATTTTCTTTGATTATTTGGCGTTGGACGACGTGCTCTACAAGTAGGTCATAATGCCGTCGGGAAGAAATTGTATTTTGGATGGATGGACGTCTTTACTAACTTATATATATTTATTTATTTTATTATTATTTATTTTATAAACACAACATAATTACACAATTCCACAAAGTGTGTTTTGATAAAACAAACAAAAACGAAAACAACAAAACATCCAACAAATATCACATCATGTAGTACTTAAAAACAATAATGGTCGCATATACATGCCCCATATGTCACTGCATTAAAATGGCCTTTTTAAAAGTACGTATAGAGTCTTTAAAAATATCAACACCCTCTTGCGCATTTATTAAAAAACTATTGTAGGTTGACATGATCCTATTTAAGCAAGAATATTTAAAAACATTAATGCGGCTTCTATAAGTTCGGAAAGGAATCATCTGGCTATACCGCCCCTTCGTGCATGTCGTTGGTTATCTCGATGACTCTCGTTGTACAGAGCAGAGATGCTCGGTATATCCGGTCAGACAACGGGAGTAAATCAACACAACACAACACACGGCGAGTTAAATGACCCAGTTGACCACTGGAATTTGTGCCACGCCCCCCTATAGTCTTGTATTGCGTCACACATCAACTTTTAAATCCATTACTTTGTGGGGAACATTCGAGGTAAGTCTGGGCGTAAAAAACGTGAGGTTGATTTGAACTTTCATAAAATATTTATGTTACGATTACTACTACTACAATTACTAGTCAAGTCATCAGGCAGGACACGAACTAAAATTGTGGAGCATCATGTTGTGCAAGGATTTAATTTGATGTACGGACTTTTAAATGTTTATACTTCGAATTTATATTTTATGGGGTGTGACCGGTGTAAAACTATTTTTCAATGTTCTCTAATTTCAATTTTCTGGCATTTCACACACATGCATTATACATATCACATATCATACATAACACATAAAATATCGAGTTACCACATAACTTTAGCATTGAATGGATTAATAGATAAATTCCGGAGCATGTACAATAGGCTTGGGCTTGTACCAGAGGTACAGGCTTCTACCAGATTACTGTTGTATTTGAATTGAACTCAAGGGTTTGTTGGTTTAGATTTTGAATTCAAGTAGGCGTAAGATAGGCCTACAATTTTTTAACGTCAAGAAGAGTTTTTTTATATTTAAAGTCAAAACGGTTACATGTCAGCCAATATATCAGTCCCAAAGTTCAGATCCTTATCTGAGCTTCCTCTTACATGCACACTGTTCCAACGAAAAGCGACAGGTTCCTGTGGCGTTCGTTCACACATTTGTAAAGACGGTCAATTGTACTCACGTACAATGCACACGCCTCATTGGCCACGACATAATATTCTATAGAAACTTGCAGGTAACCAGTCAAATGTATTTGGTCACGCCATATTATGTTTTAGAAATTAGAGGTAACCAATGAAAGGTACTACAAATCAGTTTCAGTATTGGACGTAAGCATGAAATGAGACTAGTCATAGTGGCAGTTGGGGAAAACATAAATAATTTTAATAATATTTCGTAGGAATCCCTGTTATAGTGTGCACACCAGCTTTACATGATGTGCACCTCTTCAAGTGACAAACCAGATACATTAGGGTGTTTGTATAGTTGAGAAGGAATGTCCGAGGACTGTTAGTAGGACTCAATCCCAGCATTCGCCTTTACGACTGACGAAAACCTCGGGGAAAAAACTTGTGCCGGTGGCCGGAATCGAACTG
Source organism: Isoperla grammatica (assembly GCA_945910005.1). Taxonomy (NCBI): domain Eukaryota; kingdom Metazoa; phylum Arthropoda; class Insecta; order Plecoptera; family Perlodidae; genus Isoperla; species Isoperla grammatica. The sequence continues at coordinate 102,413,292 of OX246738.1, forward strand.
GCGACCTCCCGAATTAGTCTCGCGTCTTACCGCTGAGCCACCTCTATCGATAAAAAAAAAAAAAATTACACATTACAAGATTCAAAGCGGCTCGGTGTGAGTGTGTGCTGGTTCACCAGACCATTCACGTCTTCAGCTTGCACAACATTTGTCGCATAACTCGCATTGTTGGGCAATAACAAGGAACGTGCCAATGATATTCAACAGCTATAGTAGGCTAGATCACCATTCCCCCAACCTTCCGCTGAGTAGCAAGCGTAGCGATTTGAAGCCATTTTGAAATGGGCAATTTACATGCTAATTTGGACCTTTTAGTACTGCTGCGCTGCCAATGGCAGAAAGTCGCATTAGAAACTCCTATTCCCGCCTGTGTTATTTGCCCATTTCAAGATTGCATCAAATTGACAAATTTGTGGCTGCTAGGCTGCGCATCTAGCCTACTATAGCTGTTGAATATCATTGGAACGTGCAGTTACGGATAGCGGCGGCAAACACTTCCAACAACAGTGGCGTGTTGAATAGGACTCACTCTATGATTCTTCATGTTGTTTGCTCCGTATCTATCTATGCCTTGTTATAGAGCGACTTGTGCAAACTTGTCCCTTGTAAGGACGATCTGGTGTTTGTAAAGTCTGTCCGCTAAACGCTCTGTGTTGACATTTTTATGAGCGGATCCGAGAGTAAGAAAGTTTCCCGCTGAGACTTTTTTTTTTTACCTTTTCTATATACATATTTTTATACATTTTCTTTAAAAAGCTCAATTCTATAATATATATATACACCTTAATTTCCATTTTTCATAATCTCGCGACCCCATTTTGATTCCACGCGACCCATAGTTTGAGAAGCCCTGATGTAACAACTCCAAATAAGATTCACATGCAATCGATTTCAATTCTGGGGAAGTTAATTGTTTTCTAATTGGCGGATGACTTGTAACCGCGAGGTGGCTCGTTGGTCCAGTGGTTAGCATCCCTGCTTCCAATGTAGATGGCCCGGGTTCAAATCCCGGTTCAGGGAGAAGTTTTTTACCTTCTATAAAGGATTCAGTTCCATTACTTTTTGTCTTAGGAATAAGTAAACGGTGACTTTGGAGCCGTCCGAGCAACGAAGCACTCAATAAATTCAAAGTTGTTCTGAATCGGCCTTGTTGATTCTGACATTTATCCGCAGGTGTTCGCACTGTCCAATTATTATTATTATTATGCCTTTATTTACACAGAATTAAAACAATTCCACAATGGTAAATATAATAAAGACAACAAAGGACAAAAACATACACAGTAAAACTTAACAAGAAAACAGGTTAGTCAATATGGTTATAACTAAAAATAGAAATAACAATGACAGTCATGATAAACAAATCAAACATACATAGACACTCACAAAAAAAAAAACATTATGTAGTTACACATGACATTTTAAAACATGTTTCACGCGTAAGACAGAGTCCTTACCTAAATCAATGTCAACAGTAGGCGGCAAGTTATTGTAGGAATTTTGTAATCTATTTAAAATGGAAAACTTTGAAACATTGGTCCTGCATTTACTTGTACGAAATAAATGTGTGTGTCTTGACCTCCGCTGCGGCACATTAAAATTAATTCTCGATAAAAGTTCTCCACAGTCAATGTTATTGTTTACAATTTTGTGTAAAAGTACTAAGTCAGCAATTTTCCTCCTACACGAAAGAGTAGACATTCTAAAATGAGTGCACAATCTTGTATAATCTATTCTGTGAAACGTCAAACCAGTTCTAAAAAAAAAATTACTGTTATATATGTTTCGTATTTGAAATATCGATCTTTGATTGGTTACCGCTCACTCGTCGATGGTGTTCGAAGCCTAGAGGGTTGGTTTAGTCACTTTAATTAATGTCCCCCACTGCAAATCAGTTTAGTTACTGAGTGGGTAGACTCTAAATGTGAATTTATTTTTAAGCGAGCGAAGCGAGCGTCTCCACGAGACTCTTATGGCACTTATGGCCCGCTATTTCAATGCTGTACCTAATAATAACTACTTATTTGTCGAGTAGCTTGTTTTCACCATTGGCAACTTCCCTTCAGTATCTTCTTTGAAATCAACCAAATCGCTTACTTACAATAAATTGCTTTGTTATCTTCAACAGATGTTATTGTTATTTGTTGATTGTACTGTAGACGGTATTCGAACACATTTTGTTTTAATATAACTTTATTTTTCTGGCAGGCAACAAGATGCATTTTTGCATTAAAATGGGTATTCAGTATCACAATTCCAAATGCTTTTCTTTGGTATCTCATACTATCAGATGATGTAAGATGACCAACCTAAGTCTATTAGCAATAAAAATTATTTGAAAATTTTCTGAAAGTCTCTTGAAAATTTTCAGAAAAATTTTCATTTCACTGAAAATTTTCAATTTGCCAACACTAACTGAGTGGGTACACTCTAAATGTGAATTTATTTATTTATAACGAGCGTTGTGTGTGTTTGTAACCCTAGCAACAGCTTTGCGGTCGATTGTCTTATCTGTTTCCTAGTCCCAATGGAGTAACGAGCGAGATAACGGGCGTCTAATCTTGAACCAATTAACTCACATCGTTACGTATACGCTGCTGCACACTAACTCCAAGGTTTGCGTTGTCGGCCGGTGCGCTATCACTATCAGTAATAATGCGTAGGCGTGAAGGCGGATGTGAAGAAATTTATCTGCCCTGGAGTCGAACCGAGGTACAAATAAGGAAATCCGCTCATCTGATACCGAGAATCATTTGTTGATGCTGTCAGATCGGAGACTCGTCTGTCTATACCACTCTACCACCAGGGTGCGAATTGACGGCTTGGCAGAGGGGGGGGGGGGGGGAATACTCAAGTATAGCCGCCAGGGGCGAAAATTTGCACAACCAATTAGCGTGCGAACATTAATGTGTAGAAATTAAGTTTTAGAAATTGATGTAGGTGTTCAGAATGAAATTTCACAAATGAACCTACACCAATCAGAATGACTGCACTTTTCGCGATAATCCGACCTTCTATTATCGTACAAAATGTTCTGAACTTTGCACAAGTGAATCGTCCATTATAACCTCAACAGCTTTCTTAAAACCCGCAAACAAACTCGAAATATGTGTATTTGATTTTGCGCGCATGCGCACAATTTAGAAAATTACTGAAATAAGTTGTAAAGTTGAAGTTGGTTCAACTTTTCGATAATTACGTGTACCGATAATTTCGCAAATTTCCATGTGAACATTAGCATATGAACTGCATTGGACTAACTTCGTAATTTTCATAAGTTACGTACGCTAATTGGTTCTGAACGGGCCTTTATTGTCCTCTTCGTACTTCAGTCAGGACTGCCGGTGGCCGGAATCGAACCGGGGACCTCCCGAATTAGAGTCTCTCGTCTTACCGCTGCCCGAGACATAGTTCAAGACGGTTGGATGTGAACCAACGTGGCGTAGACGAACCTCGACGTGTACCTCGTACGTTCATGTATATAGAATGCGGGCAAGTGATGTGATGCAAATCATATAATGAACACAACAATAGCTCTTTCATAATCATAGGGGCCGCTCTCGAGTTTTGTCGATGAAAACCATTAGTAAACCGAACAATCTCCGGATGCTGTATTTAGCATTAGTTCAGTTCTAACTTAAAATATCACAAATACTTATTTTACGCCATCCAATTAAGTTGTCCTATACCTATAGGCCTACTTAGCTTATTTACCGTGGAGTGGATGTGTGTGGGAGGGGGGGGGGGGGGGAGGGGGGGGGGATTCCATCACATAAACGATATTTTATTGGTTACCCCACCCCGTCCATATGTGACGTCTTGCAGTGTAAATATGTTTTCTTTATTAAATCGGAACATCAAAGTTAAGCATTTAGCCGTCCTAGCAACGAAGCACTGAATAAATTCAAAGTTGTTCTGAATCGGCCTTGTTGATTCTGACATTTGTCCGCAGGTGTTCGCACTGTCCAATCACTGATTCATGTGTTTCGTATTTGAAATATCGATCTTTGATTGGTTATATCGCTCACTCGTCGATGGTGTTCGGAGCCTGCAGGGTTGGTTTAGTCGTTTTAAATTAAAGTCCCCCACTGAAAATCAGTTTCGTTACTGAGTGGGTGGACTCTAAATGTGAATTTATTTGTTTATTTATCAATTTATTTATTTTCTTGCTATCGACTGTGATCCTATATGATCCACACTACTGTGGCTAGGAAAGTATTCGTATTAATATCCCAAATATCAGTGAATGTAGCTAACGAGGCAAGGTTCCCGACACATTTGTAGGCAATACTTCAACACGTTTGTATTTATCGCAGTTTCAGATTTGCTAAATTTACTCTTCATGAAATGCTTTGGCCTCCACCACTCTGGAACTTGATAATATTTCCTCCCGTCTGTTTGGCAAGTCTTCTCTCTATAGAGGGCAAATTCCTGTCGGAATTTTATTTCAGTTTTGCTGATGGCTTAGGCCCGGTTTCACCAACTTATAATCTGAAGGTTAATAGTTTTGAACTTCAGGTTAACCATGGTAGCGTTTTATCAGTTCTAAACCGAAGATTAAACTTGAGATTCGCTTTAGTGCGAAATCCAGTCTCATTCCTCTAGTCCTTTAGTCCGTTCCAAAAAGTCCAATCATTCCAACTCGACCTTATGTCATTATAGCCTACTCATATAGCGACGCGTAGAAATTGCTAATAATTGCACTTCCCACTGTTAAATTAGTCGTAACGTCTAACGTATAAGCAATTTTACGCCCCGTTCAGTGGGCGCTGACATCTTGGGCGTCCGCCATTACGACCATACTACTTCCACAATGCACAGCCTTCTCGACGGGTCAATCCGCGATAGAACCTCGGATTGAACCGACGTTCAAGATTGCTGTGCCTCAATGTAACCCCGTCGAAATTATTGAAATTACGAAGTATATTCGAGAAGGTTGTGTGTTCAAGTACGGTTGCAATGGCGGCCGGAAGTTTAAAGATGGCGAAAAATAATACCCTATATTGAATTAACCTTTTTCAGAATTGATCTAGGACCCTTAAATCACGGCCCTCTAGATCTTCAATGACAACAATGCACAACAGTGAAAAATGCATCTCAACATAACATTTGAAAACCGGTCGTTATTGTTGAGCATTATTGTCATTCATACACGCCCCTCTAGATCAATTTTGTAAATCATCTATATATTCTGTTTAAAAGTGACTGGAAACACTGACTGGAAGAAAACTGTTGGTCGAACTCTACTACAACATTGACAATAAATTATTTTATAACAATGGATGACGACTACCCACCAGTTCAAATGTGCGACACCAAGCCTGCATTTTCCCAACACGCGCCGTGCTTATTCGTCATTGTGAAAGTGTGTAGGGCGACCTTACCTATACTGTAGGAATGGTGATCGAAGCGAATCCCACAGGTTAACAGGGAAGGATACCTCTACGTCAAAAACCGCACACAATTTTCATTTTTAAATTATATCTCAAGAATGGTCTTCGAAATCGAAAATCTGAATCAACAGCGCACTGTGGTTTAGTAAGCCCTACATACTGAATCCTCTAAGTTGTGTTTTACATCATAATCAGTATGTTTGTTATATATGATTAATTTAATTACTAATTATCGAATTAATATCAAAATAACTACGCTAATGGTTATAATATTTTATTCATACTGTAAAACTTACCAAAACACAGTGCGCTGTTGATTTAGATTTTCGATTTCTTGTAGCAATCTTGAGATATAATTAAATAATGAAACTTGTCTACGGTTTTTCACGTAGAGACTATCCTTCGCTCATAAGGTGTACCGCAGGAGACTGTGCTCTGTCCACTCTTATCTTACTCATGGTTTCTGTTTGTTTCAGACGCGACTCTGCCATCGAGGACCTTGCGGTGAAGCCCATCACACAGTTCCCCATCTCGCTAGATGATGAGGTAAGACTTGTTGACACTTTGCATCGTTCATATATACCGACGATATGGGGTTCCCTAGTGTCGTACCTTTCGCCGTCTCAAATACAAAACTACAATGGCGTTAGGTCTATCGTTTACTCATACAAGGCTGTCTTTCAATGAGAGTATTACTGTCATGTTACTATTAGAGAGGAAAGCAAGAAACACTTTTAGAAAACAATGCGAAAGTGCGTTTCTTTTTGTCAGTGGGTGCAGTGACGTATTCAGGGGAGACTGGAGCCCCCCTCCCCCCGAAATCCCATTTTAATAATTATTATACCCTGCAATTATCATCCAAATTTACGCAAAAAAATAAAGTAATGTATGTGTAATGTATTCCGTCCAGCAAAGCACCCCAACTTCTTCTAAAACACATTAAAACCACTTCACAAGTGTGGATTTTTTTTTAAATTACCTTTGGCGCTATTGTGGGGGGGCATTCCCCACCTCCCCACATTGTCTCGTTTGTAGAATACCTTGTTTCAGCGATGTTTTACTATGGGAAGCCCCCCCCCCCCCCCCCCCTTCCCCTGAAATATATTCCTGCGTACGCCACTGAGTGGGCAAAAACCTGAAGCAAATCAGTGGCCAAATGGGATACTCAATACTGCTTGTTGTACATTCAATCCAAATTTACGTTATCAATAATGGTGTCGTTTGATTTAAAAAACATGGTCACTTTGCCTCTCACGTTATATAATGGGGTTGTTCGTTTGTCTTGTCTCAGCCAGGGTATTTTACGCCAAGAGTAATCCGGAAATACCTAATTGTAACGGAAATGGGAGTAGAAATCACAGTTACTCCCACTTAAAAAAAAAACAGTTGTCACAGCTGTTGTGGTCGTTTTGGTTGTTCCAACTCCTACTCGAGAAGCAGGCGTGAAAACGAAAACGTTTTACTTCCATCACAGTTGTAGTAGGCCTAAGTTACCACTGGACAAAGATAACGCCTCACGGTTACTCCCAGTACACGTGGCCTTGGTCTACTCCTGGATTAGACAAAAAAACGGATTTTTTTTAATACCCTGCTCATGGAGTAGGCCTAATGATCACACGGCAAACGAACAGATCTATTGTTGCACAAGTGTAGGTAGGTATAAGGTACCTAGATATTGAAATACACATTTTTATAAAATTACGCGTTATTTCGAACGCTGGTGTGCTCGGTTCATTGTAATGTATTAAAAAAATATATATGTGATTTTTAATTATTATTAAATTATTAATAATCACGGGAAATTGATAAAAAATGAACTTTGAATTTTAAAAATAGCTTGAAAACTGTAAATTTTATAGCAGTGTAATAATTTTCAGACTACGCCAACATTGTTAATATTCAAGCTATTTTTAAAATTCAAAGTTAATTTAATATCAATTTTTCGTGATTAATCCATATAACTGAGAAGTAATTGAGATATAGTAACATTAAACTACTTCAAAAGATTGCTATTTTAAACAATGACACCTGGCTTGTTGACCGCAACCCTCCCCGCACATCTCGCAAGCGCTCAGCCGGTACCGGTGGACGTGGAAAGGGGCAGGAGAAATTATTACATAATCCGTGATCGACAACACCTTGTACGTTACAGCGGGGAAAGTATACCTGTCATTCCTTCATCATATTCCTTTTTTAACTGTCACATTCTTATTCTACGTACTTGTACCGACCCTCTTGGCGACATACGAACACCCCCCTAAACACGATTCTCCTTTCAAAACGTGTGATTGTTGCATGACCTGGTTATTGTAGTGCGCCGTTAAAAACGAACACACAAAATACTTGAATTACATTATTTTCACGCGATAATAGATCAATCAAAATCTAGTATCACAAATAAGTGTCGACCCACTCGACAATTTTCTCTAGTGTGATGCAACTATAGACGCTTGGAGTGAGTATTAAAACTAGGTAGCGTTTAGAAAAGAATAAAATACACGTGGCCTTCGATCGTCAACGCGAAACACTTGTATAGTCATTTTATATCGATACTTGGGCACAAAGCTGGGTACGTCATAACTTCGTCTCATGAGAGTAGTAGCTACATAATATTGTGTAATTTCACAGTCGCTACTATTATTATTTCAGTGTGTACACGTTTTCGTCGCATACACTGGCGCCGCCGAAAGTAAACAAACGCGTTCTTCTTGAAATCATAGTGACGTGCGCTCTATTAATATATTAGGCGTTTTATTAAAATGTGCGTGTGTGGTGGGTGGGAGAAGGAATCTGCCCCTGTTTCTGTGTTCAACGGCCGGGTATGTCTGGCGATCGGCCACGCAGCCAGCATTGCGACAAACAAGACGAGCGTTTGTGTGTGGGTATATAATAAACTGTTTGATTAATAACCCCTTGAGTTACAACTCTGGCAAGCTAGAATTAATATCTAGGAAATGTGTAGGAAACCAATGTATTATAATCGCTTTCACTGTCGCCTCCGGTTTAGTGGGAGGCTTTAGATCCGGTACAGTGGGTCCGTGGCTTAGTTGAGAACAAGAAAATCAGTCGATCTTTCGTCGATCTTGGCATTTCATGAATGATGTACACTCCCACTACCTGGCTAGAGCACAAACATGAGACGAAATCCCCGAATTCATTACCGGAAGCATAACAGAAGTTCAACCATATCGGAAACCCGACATCTAATCAAATAATAGGCATCCACACAACAAACAAACGATTATATTTGATTACTTTTTGACAGTTCGGACCCAACAAATTCAAGAAATCCGCGGTCG
>OX246738.1:102426983-102581983 GCA_945910005.1 Isoperla grammatica
TATTCACTATTCAGTTATGTTTGTTAATCAGAAAATATAATTGTGTACATTATAGTGTTAATCAACTATTACTTTAATCACAGTAAATAAAGCCCCACGAATCTAAATAGAACACTCAATTGAGGTTATTTGGTATCATCACTACGAAAAGTAAAATAAAGCACAATTTGAAATTCATCGTGCATAATTTAATCTCAACCCAAAAGTAATGTTTCCCGGACACCTGGGAGTTAAATGACTTAGGTATTGGCTTGCGCATTCGATTTATTTATTTAATGTCTATCCTATTCAGTTATAAAAACTGATTTACAAAGGAGGATCTTAAATAAAACTAGACTGTGCAAACAATTAAAAATAATGAAATCATAAATAACAATAACAATAAAAACAAAACCAACTACTGTACTATATACAAAAAAAAAATCAAGAACAAGAAAAAATAATTTAGAAAAAATCAAGTCTAGTGGAGAAAGAAAAAGGAAAAAAATCGAAAAAAGAAAAGGGAAAAACTGATTTGTTAACGGTCCCAGCTCAAACAAAAATGAGGATTGCAAAAAATCAGAAACTGCAATCTGGGAAGAATAAAATTTCACGTAAAAGCAACCGGGAAGCCGCACACGCCTTCTATCTTCTCTTCGAATCTTGAAAATCAGAAGGTCTTGAAAGTCTTGATCCGAGAAAATCATTTAGTAAGTAGAGATCAAACTGAAATACTGAATCAATAAAATTCAGGAAACCGAATGTAGATCCCCGGCTGACCAACAAACCAATCATCTAAAACAGATGAAAAACCACTTACAATAAAACAATATTTCAATTCTATGCCTAAATTCTAAGAGCCGCAATCTCACAAACTGACTTCGACAATCATGCGGAAGTGAATTCCAGAAATGTACACCTCGGTACAAGAATGACCTTCGGAACGACTCGGACTTCATTTTAAGAACCTGTAAAGTAAACGTTAATATAGAATCACGAGTACGTTCAACAAAATTCAACATAGTTGGCACAACATCTAAATACGTACCTTTCAACATCTTAAAAGTATTTACCAGTTGATGAAACTTCATTCGCTCATCAATTGTCAAGAAATCATCCTGCAAATCTTGGCTGAAAGGAACTTCATCAAATAAATGGTATATTCTTCTCTGCAGCACAATATAATCTGCAGATGGTCTAACTGGCCACACAACTAAACTTTAATCAATAATAGAGTGAACATATGAATCAACAAGTAATCTCAGCATTCTCTCAGTCACAAATCTCTTCATTCTTACAATCATACCTATTGTTGAAGACACCCTATTACAAACATAGTATTCATATTTCATAGTGCCTTTTAAAAGTAAGACTACAATCTAAATAAACACCAAGATACTTAAATTCAAAGACTCTAGAAATAATGTTACCATAACAAGTTAGCACTTGAGGAAATCTACACACAGTATTATCATTAGCTTTATGAAGAAAATAAAGTTACTTTTTCTATAGTTAATATTGAGTTCCTGACTCAGAAACACACATTAACATTAACTCTTGTATTGGATTTAACTAATTGCACTAGCCCACAAAACCTAGTGAGAAACAACAGATGAGAAACTTAAATCGATTGATTGGAGCAATCTTCTTTTGTAGATCAATGTTGTCACCTAGAATGAAAATCTTATTATAATCTGTAACTAAAGCACTTACTAAACTATCAAAAGGCCCAGAAAAATCTTCGGGTTTAACATGAGGGGGTTTATAAACAACTGAAAATACCATGGGTTTCATATGAGCACACCAGAACTTGACGGACTGCAATTCCACATCTAGGGGAAAAGTGACTACACTATCAATAACACTAAACATAAATCTTTCTGCAATATAAATAATCAAACCACCTCCTTCCCTTACCCGATCAAACCGCAGCATCTTGTAGTTGGAAATCGAAATGAAACAATCTGGAACAGACTCATCGAGAAACGTTTCAGAACAAGCAAATATATAAAATTTGTAGGGCTGCCCAGCGATAAAAAAGATCATATCGATATCGCGGGAAGAATTATCGATATCGTGTCGCAATATCGAACTTATCAAGATACAAATCGATATCGGCGATATCGAAACTTTTCTCGTGTGTTTTTAGGATTTCCAGACCAGCCAGAGCCCAGAGGCCACTTATTATAAACAACATTACCGTAATATGTAAATAAATGTTTGAACTTTGAAATGTCTTATAATGTGTGTCCATATGTGTGTATACTAATTGTGCGCAATTGTGTGTATACTATTCAAAATTTAAAATATCCACACAAAACAGCGATATTGTGATTGGCGTAACGTGACGTAATCGTTTTCTTTCTAAACAATTAGCTTATAAGCCGCAAGTTCGATATCGCGATATGTACGATATAATAATTCTATATCGTTATCGAATTATTTTTCCATTATCGATATCGTATCGAATTATCGATATCGTTGGGCAGCCCTAAAAATTTGTATGTATCTATAGTAAGTCGCAATTGATCAATGTCGCAATTGTTGCTATTGGACCGGTGTTTAGGCACTCGGTCTGGTGCGAATCTTAGCCAGTTTTTGATGCAGTCCTCTATCTTCTGGTTGCTTGTCTTACATGCTTCAGCAATAAGTTTTTGAAGACTGCACCTGAGAATCAAAATTCACAAATTCACAAATAATTAATTTAACCATAACTGAATGGAACAATGTTACATAGGCCCAACCAATACCTTGGTATGCATTTTACTTATAAATTTGTGTAGAAAAGGAGACAGATTGGGGAAAATAAATAGGAGTAAACAGAAACCGCACACATCACTACGTAAAGGGCTGGTAGAAGACAATGTTCACATGCAAATGAAGGACTAAACCTCAGGGCCCAGATTCACAAAAGTGCCTAGTGCTAAGACGTCCTAGTTTAGGCAAATCTTAGTGAAATTAATCACGCATATATCGCTCTGCAATGTCCTAAAGATACAATATAGTTATATAACAACAATTTAACTAATAATATTGTATTTGTGAATGTGCAGTAATACCCAAGGATGATTTATCTTGATTTATCTATCTAGGATTTGCCTAACTTAGGACAACTTAGAGTTAGGCATCTTTGTGAATCCAGGCCCAGCAGTCTTTACAAGATAATAGTTTATCATTTAAACAGCAACATAATATTTATATAGAACAATTAACCAAGATGCCGCGCAGCAGGTATGAATGCAAGCTCTTCGACGGGAACAAACTTCGTATTCTATCACATTCTCCATCTTCGCAATATGTGTACAACTACAAATATTATCAGTGTTGTGATTTTGTTATTAATTATGTTTCAGTTTGCACTGTAGTTGAAAGTGGCAAGAATGTTTCGTTTTATACACAGCACACACGTACACTCCCTGAAAGCCAAATACAAAAATGAACTTTAATTTAGATTTGTAATGTAGGCCTATCCATTAAAATTTAACAGCCCCGTCATAACTACGAAAACTGCAACTGAGATCTAAAGATGCCACGCGTGTAATGACACACCAGTCATCATGTTTTTGATGCATTGAAATGGAATGGCCAGCGGAATGCAAGATACTATTTGAACCCTTCATTACTCATGGCATTGTGATTTGTACCTTCTCAATAAGTTATCAACGTTATTTGTGTACATATGTTGCTACACTAAACAGCTATTTAATCGATAGAGATGGCTCAAGTCAGTGCAGCGAGGGTCTAATTTGGAAGGCCATTGGTTCGATTCTTGCTCTTAGTATTTTGATTGAAGGGGTTTCTACAGTCATCATAAAGCGAATGCAGTGATTGACATTGAGTCTTACAGATAGCCTTCGAAGTTATTGTCTCTAATAACCCCAAAATTGCACATTTACTATATACTTCTTAAAGAAATACTTTAAGAAATATGTCCACACATACATTTCTTATCACAGTATAGGCCTAATAAGTGACAGAAAAGTGTGCAAGCTAAGACTTTTAATAGAGTTCGTTCTTTACGCCGAATACATGGCATTGTGCGGGATTGTAATTAGAAGAATCAAAGTGCGCGCTCAGTTTCGGGCAAGCGGGCCTGATCGTGCATCGGCGCACCCCTACGGCAGCGACTTGGCCGAGTCCACTTGCTCGTGGATGTGCGCGCTTGTACTAACCGAGAGATTTACCCAGACGGTCGACCTATAGGCCTACCAAATACATTCCTTGTTCTAGGTCTTGAATATACGTCATCAACAATCAGTAGCCAGAGGTCTCCCCTTGTTGATAAAGTAAAATGAAGAACAAGAACGTTTATGAAAGAATTTGAACAGGCCCTTAGACCTAGGTGTGAACTATTTTTTATTTACATAGTTTATTTAATGTCTTCATCAGTTATATAACTGTGATAGACCCAGGCCCCAGTCCTAGGCCCTAGCCTAATCCCTATCGTACTTTTACTCTAGCTCATAGGCCTAGGCCTATGGTGTGGCACGTGTGCTCACAGGGCTAGGGCCTACATAACCTGAAATAAGCCTAGCGTCTTAGGCGGCCTAGGCCAGTCTCGAATACACGCATTTTTTTTACAAGGCCCTAGGCCATGATAGGCCTAGGCCTATTCAAATGTATTTATACATAATTTGCTGGGATTTTTACTTCAATACTACAGATAGCCTAGGCCTAGGCTAGCCCTAGCTTCCAGCATTGGCATTGGGTTTAGATTACCCAATGCTTCCCGGCATCATGAAAGCTACGTCTAGGCCTAGGCCAGCACCTTATATCATAGAAAAAGTATTTCATACGTACTTCAAGCTGCACGGTTAACACAATCGATGAAAAAACGGGAAAAACTCGTGGTCACAAGGGTAACAAGTGGTCTTGGTAGGCCTCCAGACGCAAGCGCAAATCACGCGAACGCCGCGCCGTCCGTACGTTCTGCTAAAGAATGTTGCCAACCGAGGCAAATTGAAGTCTTGCAATGTGAAAATGTAGAATGTTCTATATTAATTTTCTGCAAGAGCATCCGCTTTGGAAGTGATTTATGCACATCCAGATGTGTTGTGATTATTTGTACCTTATTCGCTAACTTAGTAAGTGGTCATAATTCCATGTCATAATTCAACTCGACACCATTTGCAGAACGCTAGGTTGGTAGCACTAATGAAATCCCGCGTTTTTTAAATGACGAACAGCAAGTATATTTTGTTTTGACCAGCAGCCGTTTTAGCAAAATTATGAATTAGAGCTTGCTATGTATATTGATACCCATATCGCATATTATGTGGGCCTATACAGATGTGTGTGTTGTGTGAGAGTACATCTTCATTTGTGTGAATGGTTATTTCTTTAACTAGGAAAACGCTTTGCGTTGCCAGATGAGCAATTTTTTTCAATGTATAATTATTTTTCTGTAGGTTGGGATCTTGACGGATTTTGATGGTTATGTTAACAGCATTAAGTTTAGTAGTCACAAGTGTTGACTGAAAGTGGCAACTAAATCCTTCAAGCCGTTTGACCTGTGCGCGACGTACAAAATTTTGAACACGCACTCAAAAATATTTTTTTACAAATTGGCGGTTGAAGTGACAACTTTAAAACTTTTATTACGAGTCGAAATTATAATTTTGGATATAAATACAAAAAATGATTGAAATCTGTCATTAAGTTTTAATAAACAAAATTAAACTCGATATGTTTTACTTATTAATTTTTTTGTGGGTTGGCATCTAGACGGATTAATGTAGTTATGTTAACAGTATCTTGTTTAGTAGTCAAGAGTGTTAAATTAAAATTTTAATCCGTCAAACTGTTTGACCTGTGCGGGACGAATAAAAAAAATAAAACTTGATATTTTTCCCTATTAAATTTTTTGTAGTTTGGCATATTGACGGATTTTTCTGGTTATATTAACAGCATCTAGTTTAGAAGTCACGAGTGTTGACTGAAAATTTCAACCAAATCCGTCATGCCGTTGACCTGTGCGCGACGAACAAAATTCTGTTCACACCCACACGCACACGCACACGCACACGCACACGCACACGCACACAGACAAAGCGCCGATCGAGTTGAAATGAGAGATTCACTCCGCTTCGCTACGCTCATCTAAGTACTTATAATTGAGACTGGCCTCCAAGTTGTCCCTATACTAACGTGACAAATTAATGTAATTAAAAATACTTATGTAATTATATGATTGTATTACATGTATGTACTCTTGATGGAAAATAAAAAACTAAACAAACAAACAAACAAACAAAAAGCCCACAAACAAAACTATGGGCGTGGGTATGTTTGATAATTGGGGGATCCAGAATCAGGGTGCACTATTACAAATTCCATTTACAAATTTTACAAATAGCAATATTTTAGAACTACGTAGCGAGACATTAATATCGGTCACCATGGTAGCCCCCACACATACGATGTGGCTTTTTAGTGGACCAAAGATTCCACAAAACAAATTACTTATACTATATAATAGGGCTCATTTATAAATTGACAAATTCATATTTCTTTAGTCTTTGAAACCAAATTTGGAAAACAAGCATATATAATTACCTTTATGATGCCTTTCGAAACCATGCAGGGGGCCTGTATTCTGTAACGTGTATTGTACATCCCTTAAATGAAATCTGCCCGAATTCGGACTTGTTTACTCAATTTAACATTAAATTACTCATCACAAGTTGGAATTCAGGCAGAATTATTTTTATGATTAACAACAATTAGTTACAGAATACGGGCCAAATGTATTTCGGCTGACGTCGAATCTCGGTATCTTCAACTAGGCCCTGGGATAATATCCTCTTGTCAGTTCTTGACGACCACTTCCACCGCACTTGTTTCAATGTATTTTGCCTTGACGCAGGCCAAACAAACCATTCGCTGTGTGAATGATATCAATATTGTGAGTCGGCAAGTAATGAAAGTGTTTTAATTTGTATTACCATCTGCGATGCCATGTAGGCCTACACATACATTGAAGGTTAACGTATATATAGTAATTGAAGTATTTGTACTTTGAGATGCTATAGATTTACAGTCATCAATGTTTATGTCTACATCCCACTCGTTATACAGCATAAAATAATAATACATTTTGTAGGATACTGCCCATGGGACAGTTCAGGCCCTCTACAGGTGACGATTACTATTAAGGTATTGCGGTAATGAATAGTTGGGAAGGAATGTCTAAGGGCTGCTGTTAGTATGACTTTATTCACGCATTACCCAATTGTGACTGATGAAAACTTCGGAAAAAACTTTCACTCGGGGATCGGGTTTCTAGAATTCTAGTTATCCGTCACCCAACCGTGGTATTGTTACTTTCTCCCCACCCCCCTTTCGATAAAGGAGTCTATAATGCCGTCGTGTCGTCACGATGATCCCTGCATAGGGACCGCCACGAAAAATAAAAATCAACCAGAAATCAACGTTTATCTAACGTTGGTAAAATAACGTTAATGTAATGTACACTTATGTATGTTGTTACAATGTAAACAAAAAACCAAAACACAGAAATTACTTCAGAACATTACAAGTTAGCACGTGCTCAGTAAAAACTACATTCAAAGTTCACAGAGGTCCATCGTGACCTTATTGTAGATGATACCTTATAATCGTTCATACCCAGGTGCGCACCATGGCCATTGTGAAGCTAGAATGAGTAAGGGGGGGGGGGGGGGGTAAATAAAACTGAAGGTTGCACTAGAGCCACCGTGACGACATTATGTACGGTCTTTCATTGAGCGCTTACAATTTTCATTCTTGTTGTAAGTATTGTTGTTACAATCGTTGTTGTTGTAAATGTAACCGCACAATGAAAGACTGTACACAATATCTCTACGATGACCCTATAGTGCACATTCAGTATTGTCATAGGAAAACGCTCTGCATTGATAGCGAGCGCCCTCAGGAACACACACGAAATTTTGCACACAAGTTTTGAATTGTTACCGCCATCGACAACAGTCAACCACAGCATACACAGCCTTTCAAGTGCCTATTGTAACCATAGCTACGTCCCTTTTTACGTAATTCATACCGCCAATACTAGTCGGATCGCAATAAAAATAGCATATTCGTGACCGGACAAAAACTTTCTGTAATATGGCCACCTCATATTTTGCCGTTTTTGTTTTGAATAGTACCGTAGCTTTGAATGTAGTTATGTGCTAATTGTGATGTTCTGAAGTAATCTTGGTGTTTTGGTTATTTGTTTACATTGTAACAACATACATAAGTATACATTATATTAACGTTATTTTACCAACGTTAGATAAACGTTAATTTCCGGTAGATTTTGGTTTTTTGGTTTTTTGCTTTACGTTGTAACAACATACACAGCCATACATTACAATAACGTTATCCTACCAACGTTAGATAAACGATGGTGTCTGGTTAGGAAACTAACCAAAACCAAAAATTACTACTTCTAACCATAACACAACGTTATTTCAACGCACGTGTGTTACTTGGGCAGGTTACGAGATAAATAAAAACTAAAATAAATGTTTACAATTTTTTTTTTTAAATGGGGTGTTTTTTTGCACATTTGACACTGGAAATTTGCTGACATGTCTCAAAAGTGTTTTTTCCTGTGTGTCCCCCCCCCCCCCCCCCTTCCCAAATCACACAACACCTTGTGAGATGCGATGCAACAGGTTGACCAAAAACAACTAGGCAAGCAAAAAATTGCTTTTTAATTTTTTTTAATTGTCAGCATGTAAGTTAACTCACAAATTTATTTTTTTATATGAATTTTAAAAAACGATTTTTTTTAGGTACCTGAAAAAGCCCGACTTTGGTTAAAAGAAAAAGCCCAAATTTCGGGTTAGTACAACTACCCGAAACTACCCCAAAATTTCGGGTAGCCGCAGACTCCTAGTTTTCTGAAAATCCTGATAATGGGGGTGAGAAGCAGGAGTGGATTTTTCTTCTAAAGATTCATACATCACAAAAACTCATGACGATAAACGTTGCTGACTTTAATAATAAAGGAATACATGTTTTACTATTTTGTGTACCGGAATCACAATAATTATACAAAATTCTAAAATTCACGTGAGGGAAGCTCCAGGCAGGCAACTGCTAGTATAATATAGTATTTTGTTGTAATTAGTAATGGAAGTTCATAATTAGTAGCCTAAGTAATGGTTGATGTTTATTTACTTATGAAATGTGTAATTCCAATTTGTTCATAAGCCTTTTTTTCTGATGATATTTATACGATGGGCCGTGAGCTAGGTGGGACTAGGTAGTAGCTACAAACCATGTGACTGAACAACTAATTGTGAAAAGCCTAAACGAACAAAATTCTCAAAAAATTGTATTGACTCTTTTTTGTAAATTACAATGTAAATAATTACTGTTAGATACTTGGCACATTTCTTATTTAATCAATGATAACTTTGTGTGTGCAATCTCGTGACAGCAAGCTAGAATCATCCAGGACTGAAATCTTACAGAATGTACAGTTTACCTTATTGTGGGTACCCAAAGAAATGCTGTTCTGATATTACCTTGAAAATATATTGCCTAAGGGTTCGTCCTACTTTGTTTCATGACAAACTCAACTAAATTTGATAAAAAAATTGTTCTTAGCAATTTTACCTACCATTATAATGTCGGTAGTTGAACAGTGCAATAATATATGAAGTGTAGCTCATTGCTACTATCTACTATCTGTATTGTATACTGAACAGTGACATATTTGAATCAAATTGAATCGAATCTCGAGCAACCTAGAGCATTTCATATGGCAGTCACCTATTGGCCTAACACAGTTTGACGTTTTTAATTCTTATAGCTAGAGCCCCGTGAAAGTGGTTTTATTTTTTCAAAATTTCTTTTTAAAAATCGACGATTTCGGTGTTTAGCGGTGTTATTATTTTCAGCTGTGTCGATGCACGATGCCACCTACGAACTATACGCGCTAGACCTACTACACAAGTTCGAGCAAAGAAAAACGTGTTAGAGTAATAAATTTTCTTATCCCCGCTATGGAAGAAGGATGCCAAATTCAAACAAAATTTATTAATCTTAAGAGAAGATGACTTTTTGTGGTGCAAGTTTCGGAAAAATGTTCACTGCTAAATGGAAATTCACACGGCAATTTTGCTTCGTGGTTATTTCACGTAAAACAGGAGTTTTCTCTATTTGCGGTGTTATAATGCCAATTTCGCGTTGTAATCTTTATATTTTGGACTCACATCACAATTAAAAGGCAACATTTTATCAAACAAAACAATAGTATTCACAACAATCGTATGATTTTCCCGATCACGAATTTTACGAAGCTTTATACGTATAGCCCTCCCTATACCTATGCACAATACAGTTAGTATTATTATATTATTACGTACTAGCTATATAAACTAATAAACTTGTGTTGTCAAGCGATAGAAATATTGTTGAAATATTGCCATGGCTGGAAATCGAACCCGGCTGTAATCAGTAGGCCTACTATATTAACAGGTGTTTAAAAGGTGCAAAATGAAATATAAAACGGCTTAATGTTCGTTTGCTGATTGCTAACTGCAGCCAATTATTTTCAGTCCAATCACCAAAACACTTGTGGCTGTGTTTACTGAAATTTGGCTTCATTCATTAAAAAAATGTATATATTTTGTGCTGTTGTTTGCGTCTACACAGACAGATACTAAATGTTGTGTAGTACCTACACATTCCATGTTTCATACATTCCAGGTTGGAATATTGGCCTGAACATGGATGCTGTGTCATTGTTTTTCATCTCCATAAAACATATCACCGACTCGTGGTCTCAACTAACATTATTGGCAAAATATGAGATGTAAATCCTAAGTAATCATCATCATCATCATCATCACCATTCAGCTCAATCAGAATTAGGCTAGTAAATAATTTGTGAGCCCTTTCCAAATGCACAGAGATAGGATAGGCTGTCTTAAGGCTGTATGTCGACGTACCCAGCGAACTTCCGATTCCTGTATGTTGAAATTGCTTTCAAATGCTATTTTGTCAGAAAGTAAGTTCCAAAATGCGTTATTCCATGTAGAATTAACGCTCTTTCTTGTGGTTGTTTCATTGCTCCAATACATATTTCTGTCCTTGAGTGAGTAATATAGGGTAGAGGCCCCACGCCATCGGCAGTTTGTCTACCGCCTTTTACTGCCCAAAATACTTTGGTCGGGTATTAGAAGTTCGCCAATCGACGCGATGACGGAGCCTGATAGGTCGGCTACTTCACCGAAGATATACGAAGACAGCCGAAAACTCCGTCGTCGCGTCGCTTGGCGAACTTCTACTACCCGACTAAAGTATGTTGGGCAGTAAAAGGCGGTAGACGAACTGCCGATTGCGTTGCGACTCTACCCTATATTACTCGCTCAACGTTTCCGTTTTTCAGATTAACTTATTTTTTGCAATGAAACGATCCTAAGAGTGTTAAATTCTATGTGGAACACTAACATATTATTTTGGTGTACTTTTTGAGAATTTTGAAAGCATTATAACACAATTTTATAGCCTTCCGATACGGGGGTTTCGCAGGTTAGGTCGATACACAGCCTTAGCAATGGAGAACACACCCCTTCCAGTAATACTCCCAATAAACAAGCTCATTATTCAGAATAGATTTGTTGTTGCAATCCACCCACACCTGTTGGACTATCCAAGGCAAAGCAGAAAGCGTATTTCAAGGAACCGTTATCAAAGAACAGGCTAACACGATCCATAGCCTCGGTTATAATGTCGTACTTGATTCACACAATGAGTGTCGGTGTAGGTAAATTTATTACTATTGGATTAGTCCGTGTGCACTGACTGAATTGAAGAGCATAATCGAGTTGTTGGAGTTTCGCTCGTTCCACACTACGCTCATACAAAGCGTGGGTGAGATGTGAATTTTTCAGTTCGTCGTCTGTTGTAATTCGTAATGCTTACTATCAAGATTCTGTTGTCCAAAGCCAGAATTTCCTTTAAATACTAGTAAGATGTAACAATAATTAAAGTATACAAAATGTACCAAGATTCCTGTAGCTAGTTGCTTTGTGTAAAAGCATTATGTTAGCTCGTGCTATGAGATCTGGTTCTCGTTAAGATCCTTGCAAGGTCGTAGCAGATTTGTAGGTGTACAGTGATAGCTCAGGGTAGTCCCAACTTTTCTATAAAGCTGATACCATCCAGGCTCCATGGCCTAGGGTACGTATTAACATTGGACTCGGAGAATTTGGCCCATTGCTCATTAGATGTTCAACGTTATAGCTACAGTAAGTGTAATTTGCTAATGCTAGATTGATGAGGTCCTACTAGTTAACTGCTTTGATTTAGCCCACACCAGGGCTCCACACTCACTGCTGGTCCCTGGGATACCGTTCACTTCGTAACACCTACATTTTCTTAAATTTTAATTTATTGCTACATACAATCGGTTACATAATCAGAATTATTCCGTCTTCATTGAAATGTTATTGCCTTTGAAACTTCTGTTGCTTATGTTTTGCCTTGAGAAAGTCTTTCTAGTACTCGCCAAGCCCTGTATTTTAGACGTAGGTAATGTGATTTGTTATTGGGTTCCAACCAAACCATGTCTGTATCTTCTCCTACAGCCGAGTATCGTGGATAGCGCTCCGAGCTCTACCCAACAGGTAAACCGCTCGTTTGCTTGCATGCCCCACGCTGAAACCACAAACCACCCGTATTCACTCCGCTGTCACTGCTCACAACTTTGTCAACACATTCTTTACCAACAACAAAAACGTTAAAAACTTTAAATTAAAACTATTATTAAATTCTAAAACTATTTAAAATAAAAAATAAATTATTTGTTTTTTTACCTGTCCCGATTAAA
The DNA here is from genome assembly GCA_945910005.1 of Isoperla grammatica. NCBI lineage: Eukaryota > Metazoa > Arthropoda > Insecta > Plecoptera > Perlodidae > Isoperla > Isoperla grammatica. The sequence goes on from OX246738.1 coordinate 102,439,792, forward strand.
GAGAAAACCATAAAAAGCATAAATTGATTTCTCTAGCTTTTCGTATGTAATTGTTGCTTCCACTCACTGGAATCTCGTTGGAGTTTGTCCGTGTGCTTTGCTTATTTCTCACTAGAATCTCGTTGGAGTGTTGTCTGTGTGCTTTAAGTGTCACTTTGTGATGCGATGCACAGCATGTCGTGTTACTCACTTGGAACTGTCTATGTCGGTGTAATGTATCGACTACAATGCTCTGAATTGCTCAGTCCAGCAATGCTCCGCAAGTGTTTGTAACAATTTTTTTAAATCTTTTTTTTTACCTACCCGATATGCATTTTTAATTTTTATAGGATTGAATATGAGAATAGTTGACGGGTGATACAGGTAAATAAATACTACAGGCTTTTCTAGTTAAGTCCCCGAGTGTTTGATTGTAGGAAGTATATTGCTCTAAGAATTCCCCGAATATGTTTGATGCCGTCTATTGTGCCTCTATACCAGTACAAAATACTATCCATAGTCTTTGTTAGCACCATCTCACTGCTTACGTGAAATACTCAGTCCACATAGGAAACGCAACAGTCCTGGTTCCAAGTAGTGGAGATATGGAGATACTTCTTCAGACTCTTAGATGAGCCAAACATTTGAGAGACTAAATATATTTAAAGTACACTAAATTTACTGTTTTCTTTAACAATAAAAAAAGTGCATAGATTTAGCTGCATCTGAATTATTTACAAATGGGGGCATCTGTCTAGATAATGAAAATTAGTCTTGTAATAACAGTAGCTCGAGTGAACGGTAAGTGTGGTAGGTACCCAGCATGTCGGATTGAATAACTAATCCCAACTATTTGCCTCTGAGATATATGTTCAAACTGTGTCGCCTTTCTCTCATCCGTGGCAAAATAAATATCGACCGTATTTATCGATTGTCATGTTGGACTGCATAAACTATGCGGCAAGTTTATATAAACTATGCGGAGAGTTTATATAAACTATGCGGCAAGTTTATATAAACTATGCGGAGAGTTTATAAACTATGCGGCAAGTTTATATAAACTAGGCTATGCGGCAAGTTTATATAAACTATGCGGCAAGTTTATATGAACTATGCGGCAATTTTAAAACGGCACAGTGTACCGGTTCTCTCAAAGGCAACCTGTCGACATGTTGTCAGTTGTTGTGTGTTTGGTTGGTTACAGGGCTCTCAGGGGCTGGGTATCATGATTATTGAAGGCAAGCATGCAGAGGTCGGACAAGGTATCTTTATCTCCGACATTCAAGAAGGCAGTGCCGCAGAACAGGTAACTCACGGGCCATATCGCGCCCGTTAACGGACCTGTGCGGAAAACGCAAGGGCCGTGAATTTTTACTACCTCGTTTATGGTATAAATGATTGTATGCGTAGTCTCGTTCAATTCATAGGTTGCACGTACGTCCCATCTTTGCGCGTGGCGGCCACATTTGTGATCAAACTTTGACGTTGCCATGGAGAAACAATTGAAGGCTGTTGTGGTAGAACACAGAAATTCTTAGTTCTTTCAAATTCGGCGTGTTTTTTAAATGAAATTGGTATGGGTCGTAACTCGTAATTTTTAATTGTTTTATTACTTATGTTTTTTTTTTAAATTCTAAATAAGCTTATTTATTGAATTTGAATAGTATCTGCCAATGATCTAGGATTGGTCCTCATCAATTGTGTCGCAATCATGGCCGCTGTGACGTCACGTGGGAACTATGAATTGAGGTAAAAAAAAAAAGTAAACATGCTGGTGTCTATTTAAAGTGGGACACCCGTCGTAGCATCACGGTCCTTCGCAAGGGGTCGGTGATATGAAGGGGTATATATATACGTTCCGGCTCTTGCTGAACGTTGTTGGTTATTTTGGGTACGGGGAAGTGTACTGCATCTGTTACTGTGTGGAGGGTGTGCTGCTTAATGTGTTGTGTTGTGTTGGTGCTTTATGTACAGTGTCTGAATGGCCTGTTATGTTTTGAATGAGTACCTACCTACCATACTTTTGCATGATCTGGTACTTGCACAATATATTGCATTACTCTTCTTATTTAAATTGCATGATTTTAATGGAACTGGAGTTAACAATGAAGATCTTAATGCACCCGACTGAACACTTTGTGATGGTTATTTGATTGTATAATTTATTGATTTACTGTTGTTTTTTATCGGGGATCTAAATATAATTTTTTTTTTAATTTTTTTGTGTTCCTGACAGGTGTCCTATTACCCTGGATTGGAAGTCCTTCAACCATTATGTTAAAGTACCTATCTTATGTTTTAAATATAAGATACATTTTTTTTTTTTTTACACAATAACATATATATAATATGTATAAATAAACTGGACAGTACGGTGTCTTCTTAGTAAAGAAAAATTATTGTTAACATTTGAACATTTCTTTTTAAACGTGTCAAGATTTAAGAGTACATTTCCTCGATCCTCTGCCCCATTTTAAGAAACACGCTGCAAAGTAGTCTCAAATTAACTTGAGCGCCATTTAATGTCAAACCTATACACAGTTATGAAACTGATTTACTAAGTACTAAAGTGTAACCAGTATATGTATTATAAACTGTCAAGTAATTTTTATTGAGAACATCAATTCCTTCTACAACAATAACCTCTCAAGGTTTAATACCTACTTTGTGTACCCTGCCCTACTGTACTGTATTTGCCACTCGTAAAAGAGAGGGGAGATATTTACTATTTATCGTATTTTGTCGGGTTGTTTCTTATTGTAAGACAGAAATAAGCGAATTACTCTAGCTTAAACGAGCCTATTGAAAGCTCTGCACAGTGGCTCTGAATCTCATCTTTTGACAGACTAACCAAGATGTAGGTCTACTATATAGTTATGAATGCTCAAGCATGAAGGAAATTTAAATTTAACATTTAGTCTTTATACTGTAGCACCTTTGCACTAATATTAACCTATAACTGGTAGGTCATAGTTCCAAAACTTCTGAATCACGAAAACTGTCAAAAAATGGTAAATTGTAAATCAGTTTTTATAACTGAATAGGATAGACATTAAATAAATAAATAAATGGTTTGTTATTGGAAGGAAGGTCTTTGATTTGTAATAAAGTTTGTGCGTACCGTACGAACACTAAAATTAAACGCCAATTAACATCTGTATAGCACTTCTATGAAAAGTGAACATCCATCCACGTATTTTAAGTGGAACAACCCAATGTTGTTATGAAATTCCGGATACGTAGCATAATATATCGTTGCATTTTGAAAAGTGAGTGATAGTATAGTTAGTTAGACTAATTACAGACAAATGTGTACGTAAATTTGCTTGTTTCCATTTGTCGCGAGTCATTTTTTATTATTTATGCAAAATAAACAAAAGTTGTGTTAAAAATTAATCAATTCCAAATTCAACTAAGCATTGGTGTGCAGTGAAGAAAATAATTAAGATACTATAGTCCGTAGGTTCAGCTCACTATATTACGATTTTTTAAAAATGCCTCTACGGTTGTGCGAAACACCAATTAGTTTTGGAAACCATGTAGGCCTACCGTACCCACGTGAGCCTGTTTCTTACTGCATAACAAGTAAACTCATTCTAACCGACTATAAATATACTGGTTAGATTAAAAGTAGTAGGCCTATGCCTGGCATAATGAAAGTTATACCCAGTTACTGTATTTACCTGAATTTAAGACTTTAATTATTTCCATTTTGTGTACGTAGTTAAAATATCAAAGATCATCTTAAATTCGGGTATTAAGATTATGAATATGACTTTTTCCCGGTCTAAATTTTAAAAAATAGGGGCTCGTCGTAAATTCGAGGTTTTCTTCTATTCGAGTAAATACAAGTATTTAGGCTTATATTTATAATAATTAAATCATGAGAATTCCTGTGTGTGTTTGTGTGTGTGTGTGTGTGTGTGTGTGTGTGAAGTAGCATTTTCCACTCTGAATTGTATTAGTAATTACTAATTACTAATTAGCATATTATATTGAAGTCAGAAAACCAATTTAATTATTATTTTATATTATTATTATTATTATTATTATTATTATTATTATTATTATTATTATTATTATTATTATTATTATCATTATTATTGTATGTTATGTCTGCTCAGTATCAATACCGTGTATCTCATTGTGCGTGTGGTGGTCGGTCTACAGGCCGGACTGATCGTGGGCGACATGATCCTGGCGGTGAACAAGGACACGCTGCTCGGCTCCAACTACGACTCTGCGGCGTCGCTGCTCAAGAAGACGGAGGGGGTCGTCACCCTGGTGGTCTGCAACCCCAACAAGGCCAAGTCGGAGGAGGAGAAGAAGTCGGACCCCTCTAGTCTGGCCGTGCCAGCGGGGGCGGGGCCCGAGATCAAGACCCCCGCGAGAAGCCCCACCCCCACCCAGCAGCGCCCCGTCTCGCCGGCGCCACCCGACAAGCCGCGTAAGTTCTAGACTCGCTTGATTCACGTCGCAAGACAATAAATGCGATGACACGTGTAATACAACAAAGGGGGGAAAAAACAGGAATGAAAATTAATCGGGAAAATTGCGATAAAGAATAGGTAGCTTTCAATAGACGTCACGTGGCGGCCATTATGAGGTACACATTGCTTGTTTACATTTGTTCTGTCAATAGAAGACACATAGGTTATCCAGGAAATATCACAGTTTCAAGCCGTATAGATTGATGTGTGCAGGTAAAAGTTCAAGAAAATGATAACACATACAAATGATTGTCTTCAAACAGAGTTCACGCGTTCTTATTTTGTTTTCAGTCATAATACGGAACCTTTGTTTGAAAACAGTTGATGTGTCATGGCGTTTTCCACTGGCCGCACTGGTGCGCACTCAGTGCGAGTCGCACGTTCCACTGGTAACGATAGATTGCACTCGTGCGGGTTTCGCGTATTCCACTGGCGATCTTGCACTGACGCAGTGCACTCGAGTGCGCACTGAGCCGCACTGGCTTCGGGGGTCAGTGCGGTGTTTTCAGTGCAAATATGGCGGCAATAGACGCGGGAAAATTGTACGCGGAAATGAAACTGCCAAGTATTTTCGTCAGATAGTGAAGGTAAAATCAAACCAACATCTAAACCAAACATAAAAACACCACTGGAAGATGTTGTTTACCACTATTCTGATATAGACGCAGTACGGCGTTATTTAGTTTGAGGTTATGTTTACCCTTTACCTAGGCTATTTCATGGAACTTTATTTCTAGTACTTCTTATGTGGCCTAGTTAACGACTGTACCTTCTAGCTACAGTAACTTGAGTTAAGTTGCTTTGTTATCCTCTAAAATGCCTTTCATATCGTTTAAACATCTTGATTGCTATCACTTTTACCGCCAATTAGTTGCACTGAAAAAATAAATATGTTCCACTGGGAGTTGCACTGAGGGCAACACTGGTGCCGTGCATCACGTGACTGTGACGTTTCAGGGCGCACTCAGTGCGGCCCAGTGGAAAACGCCATCAGTCAAAGGACATCTGCAATATTGCAACAATGAAGTGTCGGAAGAACGTAAACAAATGTTTACAGAGTACCTCAGTATGGCTACCGTGCGATACCGAAAATGACGTTATTGCATACTCCCTATAGGATGAGAGCAATGCGGGGAACAATACCCAAATATTTTTATTTTATATAAAAAATACTCAAATGTGTTTTAGATACGAAATACAAGATACTTTTGGCGACTTGCATTTTCGACACAAAATACATTTGTATTTTCACAAATACTCAAAAACTAAATACATTTGTCTATATGCTAGTACAGGGTTTGCACTGCATTTATGTCTGAAAAAAATTCCCACCTCAATCCTTGCTGAGCTCCTACCAATATTTGTTTCTCTCTGCATATTATGCCTGATGCGTTTCTCTCCGTCTCTCTCTCGCTCTCTCTTTCTTTCTCTTTGTCTTCTAAGGTAACAACGAGAGTAAAGTGTGTCACTTGCTACTTTCGTTGTGGTCGTACGTGATCTGGACGTGCATGATGTTTGTGTAAACGATAAGTTGGATCAAAAGTGTGAGACCCATGTTTCAATCGTGTGTTTTGTGACTGTGAGCAGAGACAGTGTGGCATGTGAGCTTTGCAACCACCTTTTCTAACAGTGCAACACAAGATAGGCCCGGATGCAGATATGTCCCTTAGTGAATAGGGGTCACCTAATTATGTTTAATTTGTGTTTGAATGCAGTATTAACTATTAATATCCATATGATAAAACCAATTTTCTTAATTGATTGATTTGATTAAATTTGAGTTTAACAACGTAGACTACGCGAGGACGGGGAATGTTTGGAGGAAAGTGGCCAATTAGGAGGACGGGGAAGAAAAGTGAAAGTGGAAGACGTAGACTGCATTTCGTCTGACTTCTCCCCCTCTACCTGTCCGGCTAGGATGGTCCTACGCTTCTGCCGGCATACTCTCGGGATCAGAAAAGCATGCATACCTGCCCTCCGCGAAAATGTAGCAGTCCTGGGGCAGGCAATTTTCTTAAAAGATAAGCTCAGTGTTGTGAGCAAAGAAGTGATTTGCGTCCCAATCGGTCGCCTTTTTCCGTAAGAGAGCGTTTGAAGCTCGGCCTCCGTTTGGAAAACGCGCTTGCTTCGTTCACAACGCAAGACTGTAGATATGAAACATATTGCAACTTTTATCATGCCGACTTATATCCAATCTCCGAGATGAAAGTAGGTCTACAAGATTTGTTCATGCGATAATTGCTTATTTCCCAAACTGGTGTTATGCTATCGACCTAGGAGAAGTTACTTACTGTACTTTTCAACCTGTGCTTTTGTGCTAATGCCTTCTGACATCACATATCACATATCTACCGATCGACCTAATTAGCATACGACCATGTGGGTGGTCATAAACATGTGTGGTATGGCTGCATGTGTTACGAATACTAATTTAGTATGAAAGGTGAGGTTTTTAAAGTTGTGTGGGTGATTGCATGAGAGCTTGAAAGACTGAGTAAATAAGAAGGGAGTGCTAACCAATGGGAGATTAAACACATGGAAAGAATGCCAAGTTCTTGCAAAATTAAAGGGAAATGAAGTGTGCATGTTAAGTTTGAGCAAAGCTGTTACGTATAGTAGTAACGAGTAAGGCCACAACACTCAATATCATCAAGTGAAATGGGCTGATTGGGAAGATTTTTGTTGTGAATTGTATGTTATTAATGTCTATAAATGTAACATAGTACTGTAGCAGTATGTAATCTAGCTCACTTCTAAAGAACTTGCTTTTAACAAAATTCGGGATTTAACAAAGTAATTTGGATCCACCTATAGGCATTACAAAAATACATGCAAAATGAGTCTGATTTAACAAGTTCTTTTTGAACAAAGTTAAAATCAGTTCCCATGAAATTTGTTAAAAGTGAGCTGGACTACAAAGTAAAACTTACTGTGTACCTTTATCTGAAAATGTAGTTTTGTTCATAAGCGTAAGTACTACTGTATATTGTTGATTCTTTGTTCCATTCCTAAATTAGAATTTCATTGTCACAAGTTGTTCTTTTGCTTTGTCATTTTAATGCAAATGTTTGATTAACTTGGGTCTGTGTTTTTTTCTTGCTTTACATTTTTGGCCCATGCTGGATTGAAATTTGCATGGCAATGTGAGTACTTTTTGAGTAATGTTATTGAATTTGGAGTACAGTATACTTAAGCGGCTTCCACGCATAGGCCTACTTTTCTTCAAAAGTTAATTTATTTCTATCTTCTGGGGTGATGTGACTTTTCAGTCTGCTCAGTGTAAGAATCTCGGTGCTGGAAGTTACTGAAAATGTAGAAAAGTGAAGTAAAAGAAACTTGATCTTTTTCACAGCATTTATTTTTGCATGTGAGACAATAAACCATTCATGAATACTTAAATTTGTTAATATACAATGTTTAATTTTGTATTGCATTTACTCAAGTGATAGTTGAACTGTGATATTCTTGTTAACGTCATCGACGTTAAAATCATCAATGGAAATATGGGAATCTTATTTTGGCAGTTAGCTTGGACGTATTGCATTGCTGGGCATTAATCTAACGTTTCTGGGTATAGTAATAATAATATCAATTCAAAATTAAATATGGTACTACTATATATACTTAATACTATGGTATGCTAACTTTCTATTGTGTTTACATTAACATGGTATCTACCTGTTACATACAAAGATAAGTTTACAAAATTAAAATAAAAATATGTTTACTATACTATATCTCTAAAATTAAGCAGTTTTTAAAAATGGCGTGGGCACAACGGCGACACCTCATTAAGTCCATTGTTCATTTGATGCACCAAATTTTGCCATAGGCTGAATGCTACAAGCTATGGTGTTGCGGCTATGCAATGCTTTCGCTCTGTTGGGTGACTATAACTACTGTGAACTCTAGTTAGTGATTTGAACTCCATTTAAAGTTGTTAGCAATAATAATAACTTGATAAGGCAATCAATAACTATGTATTGATTCGTGCAAATGGTAGCTGTTTTCTCTGCCTGATGTATATATATGCTAATTGCTCAGTATTCATTAATAACACTTTTCTGACCAATTACATGGTTTTCAAAGTTAATACATTTTCTACATGTTTGCATGTAAACATTCCATAGGTGTTGAGACGAATTTATGTACAGTACTATAGCTTCAAAATGACTGCCACTATACTAATTAATTACGCCTTGTATACATCTTGCTGCAACATTTTACTCTTATCAATATAATTTTATTAAGAGCATGATACTACTGCAACAGAATTTTGGTCCGTTTTTCTACTACGCTTTTTGTTCCTAATAATATTTGCAATTATAATAATCATCTGTTGCAAAACAGATTTCCAAATTGTAATTATATCCTCGCCTGAACGTACGTGAAGTTGCCGGTTACTTACGTCACTTTTGTATTTCTCGTAGAATTGCTTCCGAAACCCCTCGCCTCGTCGCTGAAACCTCTCGCCTCGCCGCCCGGTAAACTGTCTCCCACGTCCGGCCCCCTCACGCCCAACTTGTCTCCGTCGCCCACGCTCCGTCTATCGCCCTCGCCCTCCGGCCGGCTACGTTCCGCAACTCCAGAGGATCCGCAAGCCGACCCCACCAAGTGCGACGTCGTCCCGGGCAAAGAGGTCATGCTAGAGATCAACAAGGACAAGATGGGACTCGGACTCAGCATCGTCGGCGGTTCCGACACCTTGCTCGTAAGTTGTAAGCCCCGCCCACATTGAAATAGCTTCATACCTTTTGATCACTCGCAAGAGCTGACTGTTGTTACTTTTTATAATAAAGGTTGTATAAATCTTAGGTATGTGTTAGTGAGATCGGTGTGATTAGTGTTACAGCTTTAAGAGCGAAGGGTAGTCTCTACGTCAAAAACCGCAGAAAGTTTTCGTTATTTAAATATATCTCAAGATTGCAACAATAAATCAAAAATCTAAATCAACAGCGCACTGTGTTTTGGTAAGCCCTACAGACTGAATGAAACATAACCATTAGCATAGTTATTTTGATTACTAATTCGATAATTAGTAATAAAATTAATTATTTTAAAAAAACATACTGATTACAATGTAAGACACAACTTAAGAGCATTCAATATGTAGAGCTTACTAAACCACAGTGTGCTGTTGATTCAGATTTTCGATTTCGAAGCCCATTCTTGTGATATAATTTACAATTCTAAATTTTGTGCAGTTTTTAACGTAGAGGTATCCTTCCCTGTTAAGTAGTTTTGCAAGACAATTTGTCGTGACATGCGGGCTAAAGAAAGTGCCCAAATCAATAATGACATGACCGAGTATAGATACACGTTACGTGACTTAGGTAGAGTATCGTCTAAAAATCAAGATGCTAATTCCAGCTTTCGATAAACCGTTGTTTATAATACTGGTATAACTAATCATTTATTTTCTTCCATTTGTTACTTTCATAAAGGTAGCTACTATTTGTTGTTTTGTATCACTATGGTATTACTTATTTCAGTGTTTTTTTGTAATGATGACAAATTCAAGAATATTGTATTGTACTATTGTATTGTATTTTATTGCAGCTGTTGGATTACATGGAGATGTCGTAGCGAGTACGGGTCATCGTAATATAAGCATTGTCAAGTTTTTTAAGATAATTTTACATTAAGTTACATATGTACTTACAGACTAGGTATAAATTATAATGATGATAATTAAATATACACTCTACATATTGTGTGAATTGCTACTGATAATATCTATAAGTATCATACATTTGACTTTTATCTTAGTTATATACATAGAATGTAGGCTACTGTCTTATGAAATCAAAAATTGAAAACAATTTATTTATTAGTTTCCCTGAAGCTATCAACACTGTATAGACATTTTCCTATCAAGTAATTTCTCAGTTTTAATTTAAACATATTGAGGTTTGTGACATTTTTTATTTCATTGGGCAGGTTGTTGAACATCATCTTCCCTGCATAGACAGGAGCTTTGTCGATAATCTTCAATTTAGTGGTTGTCATGTGTAGGTTTGGCCCGGTTTCGTGTATTGTGCTGATGGGTATCGGAGTTTTTCAATAAAGCATCATGATGGTTTTCTCGCACATACATTATAACTGCATAAATGTACTTGGAAGGGACTGTAAGGATTTCTAGTGATTTAAAGTATTCTTTGCATGATTGTGTTGGTTTAAGGTTTAATATATAACGTATTGCCCTCTTTTGAAGCCTGAAGATTTTTAAGGTGTTTTTCTTGCTGCTATTTCCCCAAATTACTATGCCATAATTTATATAAGACTCAATAAGCGCATGGTAGGCAGATTTTAGTAAGCTCATATTACAGTATTGTTTTAGTTGTTTTATTACAAATATGCCTGAACTTATCTTCTTAGCAATGAACTCTACATGATCATCCCATGTGAGGTTTTCATCTATATACAGCCCCAAAACTTTAGCTACCCTTACCTACTTACTACTACTTACTACTATGTAGTAGTATAATATATAGTTATTAGTTATTCCATGTAAATTAGTTGAAACCATTTTGTTTTTACCTCTGTCAGATTTAATTATATTTTACCATTAGAATTGTTAAGAAAAAACTTAAACATGTAATGTGATGCATTGATCCTGTCAACTGGTGAATTAACAACTGAAATGTCATGTGCGTAATATTTCTACGGTACGTACTAGTCAACATGATACACGTGTCTTTTATTCACTTAGGGAATGATCATTGTCCACGAAGTGTATCCAGACGGGGCGGCAGCAAAAGATGGCCGCCTGAAGCCGGGAGACCAGATTCTCGAGGTGAACACGGAGAACTTCCGTACGATAACGCACGGCAAGGCGTTGGCTGCGCTCAGACAAACGCCCATGAAGGTAAGACTTTAGTACGGTAACGCGGTATTTTCATGGCAAATGTGGCTGCTAGGAACGCGGGAAAACTGTAAGTCGAAGTGGAACTGCTAAGTAGGCCTATTTTCGTCTGGTAATAAAATCGAACCAATATTCAAACCAAACGTAAAATACACGTGGAAGATGTTGTTTCCCACTATTCTGATCTAGACGTAGTACGTAGGCCTACGGTGTTATTAAGTTTTAGGTTATGTTTACCCTTTACTTAGCTACCATTTCATGGAACTTAATTTCTAGTACTTCATAAGTAGCCTAGTTAATGACTGTATCTTCTTGCCATAGTAACTTAAGTAAAATTGCTTTGTTATCCTCTAAAATTCCTTTCAAAACTTATGACAACTTTTTCTACCAATTTGTTGCACTGACAAGAAAAGCATGTTCCACTGGATGAAAGATGCACTGCGGCTGAATCATCACTGGTGTCGTGAATCGTCACGTGAATGTGACGTTTCAGATCGCACTCGGTGGAAAACACCATTGCCATTTGTTTGCGATTAGTAATGACATCGGGTATGAAAAGTTCGAACCGGTTTTTAGGGAATATTTTTTTTCTTAAAATTTTTCAGGTACAATTTACATCCAACAGATCAAAAAATGTACTTTGGAAACTTTCTTTAAACAATGTCTCGCGAGCCTTCAAAGAGGCATGCAAAACGCATGGACCGGATAATAGATAATTGTGTAAATAGAAAACACGAGTCTAGGGCCCCATAAGCATCTATTTTAGATACAATTTGAGTCGGCTACCTAGCGTTACGTGAGTGTTTGTTTTTGGAAGCGATTGTACGGCCGTGAGCGGTGCCGAGTTGAAAAATCGGAACCTGTTACTCGATGTCATCACTATTTGATCCAGTGGTTAGCATCCCTGCTTCCAATGCAGAAGGTCCCGGGTTCAAATCTCGGTTCAGGCAGGAGTTTTTTACTTCTTATAAGGATTCAATTCCATTACTTCTTGGCTTAGGAATAAGTAAACGGTGACTTTGGAGCCGTCCTAGCAACGAAGCACCCAATAAATTCAAGGTGGTTCTGAATCGGCCTTGTTGATTCTGACATTTGTCCACAGGTGTTCGCATTGTCCAATCACTGATTCATATGTTTCGTATTTGAAATATCGATCTTTGATTGGTTACCGCTAACCGCTCACTCGTCGACGGTGTTCTGAGCCTACAGGGTTGGTTTAGTCGCTTTAAATTAAAGTCCTCCACTGCAAATCAGTTTCGTTACTGAGTGGGTAGACTCTAAATGTGAATTTATTTATATATTTATTTATTTATTTATTTATTTATTTATTTATTTATTTATTTATTTATTCATTTATTTATTGCAACGTCTGTCGACAGGTTCGTCTGTTGGTGCATCGGGATGAAGCCATCAAGGAGGACGACATATACGACACCCTGGACGTAGAGCTTGCCAAGAAGCCTGGCAAGGGGTTGGGTCTAAGCATCGTCGGACGTAAGAGCGGTACCGGCGTCTTCATCTCGGATGTGGTGAGTACAGTTGTTGCCCTTCGAAACGCCGTCGCATTAGTTTGTTAATGGGGGCACCGAATTTTTGCGAGGCGCGAATTTTTTTGAAAATTGAAATTTTTAGGTTTTTTTAGTTGTCTTTTTTGTGGGGTTTAAAGTGAAAATCTGCTCACCAAATAGCGTGAAATTTTACGTTCCCGACGAAATCTAGCAAATTTTATTGTCATGTGCGATTTTCATGCGAAATCGAGCATTTTCAAAACTAACTAAAGAAAATCGGGAAAAATTCAATTTTTTTTTATAATTCTAAAAAGTATTCAAATGCTGTATATTTTACATCAAATGTGTTTTTATTTTAATAGTTAATTTTTATTTATGAAGGTATGTTTGCATAAAATTATGATCCGCAAATATGCCTTAAAAAAGTGCGGGTTTGATACCATTGGTTCTAAACAGGATTCTTTGACTTTTTTAACTTGTATACATTGCCAGGCATAAGCTTACATTGATTTCTGTGCTAGCCTCACAGGAAATTCTTGATTTATTGCGTTAAATACAAGTAATTTTTATGACGAGATTTTATACCGAAATGAATTATTTTATATGACGAAAAATTGACATTTTATTCACCATAAATCTGTGTCCCTATTTACCTAACCACTTAATTGTCCCACCTGGAATAATGTTTCGGTTCTTTTTAAAAATCTGTTAGAACGTAGCCATTCGAATTTCTTGTTTGAATCATGTGCTGCTACCAGAAGGGACATTTCTCAACATATTGGAGTTGTATCTTTCCCCGAAAGTTGTGCAAGTTGTTTGTTTCTTTTGATACTTGTTTCAATAATGCGAAACAATTGCTAAATGCAAGCCTGCAAGGACACGGACGGAGAAGTTGGCGCCTGGCAATTCGACTGTCTAGTGGTCAATAATTTAGTGGTCCCTTTAACATTTAGCTAATTTTCTTTTTCTTTTCCCCAATCTTAAGGGCGAAGTCCCCCCCCGGTCTTAGTATAAACCTCGTAGCGTCTACACCATTGCTTCAATTTCAGTACGGTTTTTTGTTTCGTGCAGTAAACAGATGCCTGCCGAACTATGTTGGTTAAAAGAGTTAAAAATATATGAATTTGGAATTCGCAACTCGAAGGAATCATAAATTATAATTTTTTATTCAACTTAGTTTGAACTTTAATTCTTTATAGCCAGTATTGGAAAGTTGAGTACTATAAATGTATCAATGACGGGACATTGAGGTGATTTCTGATTGATTAAAATTGCTGTGATAGTGCTGTCCTCTGTAGATGTTTCGATGAACTTCTTATTCTTGTGGAATTGGAGGCTTGGTCGAGGAGTGGCTAGCGCCCGCCCACCTACCCTTCTTCGCGACAATAGCTAGACGGCGACAGACAGGATACAAAAGCCTCAGGCCAACAAGTGTTCGCCGGAACATCTTGAAATACCATTCCGCCTCATTGAACTAGTTGTGAAACTGAAAATCCCTTCAACACTGTTATTCGTAGAAGCAAACAGAAGTAAACGCAGGGCCAATAATACACACAGAAACAGGTGTTGGTGTGGTAAATCGCGGTTCCTGAGATCCAGGTTCGATTCTAGCTTGTGGATGGGTATTATGTGGCGGTTTTTCATTTTCATGTATCACACACTCTCTCGATTAGCATCGTTGCCAAAATGTATGGCATTGCCAAATATATCTATATCATACTAAGTATGATAATTATAATTATTATTACAACTAAGTAGCGTAATTATTTATTATAAGTCTTATAATAAATAATTACACTGTTAGTTACTATACGTTAGTGTTCCTCATCTACCGGCTCGCGACCAGTGACGATATTGCCGCCGGTCAGCGACACAGACCATCCTGCGGCAATTATATTATAATTTGTTTTTGAAAATAATTTGTCCAGCTTTGGATGCATTTCAAGCTTCCTCTTTATTTGTCCACCCCCCCTCCCCCCCCCCATAGCCACAACCACCTCGAAAACTCAGATGAGCGGTTGAATTCAAGGGTAGATCAATTTCCCTTGCACAATTCCAACGATATAGTTATCCAGAAACAATTAATTAATTACAAATTGTGTGTGTGTGTGTGTGTGTGACATATAAGACAGAAAGTTAAAGAAACGACCCCGCTGGGAATCGAACCCACGTCTCCCACTTGCCAGGCGGGCACTCTGACCACTGAGATTTGAGACGGCGAATTACAATGTGTCTTATTTGTTGTTTGATTATTACATTAGGTAACAGGAGAGTTTGTGAAATTCAAGGTTATTTCATGAGTAGTTGAATGGCAGTGCAATCTGCCATCTTCACATGTTATAAAAACAATGCAATTACAAACAACAAATAAGACAGATTGTAATTCGCCGTCTCTGTAGCTCAGTGGTCAGAGTTCCCGCCCGGCAAGTGGGAGACCTAAGCTCGATTCCCGGCAAAGTCGTTTTTTTACCTTTTTAGCCTACGTGTAGAAAGGAATGCACCTCCTACTCCTTCAATCCTCTAGAAAGAAATGTAAAGTAAATACATATGTATAATATAAACGTGGTTCTTGACCGTAAAATAATTCAATAGATAAAAATGAACCACGAAGATTTACGTTATATTATAATATACAATAATTAATGAATTAAATAATCAAACAATTAAAAGTCTTGACAACATTTAAGTGATAACGGATATAGGACAGGTCGGAATGATTTTGTGTCCATACACATTGTAGAAATAATAATTTCACCTCATTGCTTCACAAATGATAAAGAGGAGACATACATTCACAACAGCTTATGCCTGATGTACTCGATATGGTTTGCATTAGTTTGCATCCAACTACAACATTCCAGGCACTACAGTCGCAACCGCTGTTTCGTATCGCATTAGTTCGTAGATCTTTATTGATATAAGTAGATCTGTATGTTTCACTCGAAGAATAGAAGAAGTCGGATGATAAACGCAGACAAAATGTAGTATACAAAACAACTTCACCCATGTGGATCATTTTGTACGTTTCCTTTTAATTGTCAATGATATGCCAATGCTTGGATATGTTCAATAGCGCGATACATTGTTTTGTATTATTTATAATTTATTCCGTATGCCAATGCCTGGATATGTTCAATAGCGCGATACATTGTTTTGTATTATTTATAATTTGTTCCGTATGCCAATGCCTGGATATGTTCAATAGCGCGATACATTGTTTTGTATTATTTATAATTTGTTCCGTATGCCAATGCCTGGATATGTTCAATAGCGCGATACATTGTTTTGTATTATTTATAATTTGTTCCGTATGTCAATGCCTGGATATGTTCAATAGCGCGATACATTGTTTTGTATTATTTATAATTTGTTCCGTATGTCAATGCCTGGATATGTTCAATAGCGCGATACATTGTTTTGTATTATTTATAATTTGTTCCGTATGTCAATGCCTGGATATGTTCAATAGCGCGATACATTGTTTTGTATTATTTATCATTTGTACCGTATGCCAATGCCTGGATATGTTCAATAGCGCGATACATTGTTTTGTATTATTTATAATTTGTTCCGTATGCCAATGCCTGGATATGTTCAATAGCGCGATACATTGTTTTGTATTATTTATAATTTGTTCCGTATGCCAATGCCTGGATATGTTCAATAGCGCGATACATTGTTTTGTATTATTTATAGTTTGTTCCGTATGTCAATGCCTGGATATGTTCAATAGCGCGATACATTGTTTTGTATTATTTATAATTTGTTCCGTATGTCAATGCCTGGATATGTTCAATAGCGCGATACATTGTTTTGTATTATTTATAATTTGTACCGTATGCCAATGCCTGGATATGTTCAATAGCGCGATACATTGTTTTGTATTATTTATAATTTGTTCCGTATGCCAATGCCTGGATATGTTCAATAGCGCGATACATTGTTTTGTATTATTTATAATTTGTTCCGTATGTCAATGCCTGGATATGTTCAATAGCGCGATTGCATTGTTTTGTATTATTTATAATTTGTTCCGTATGCCAATGCCTGGATATGTTCAATAGCGCGATACATTGTTTTGTATTATTTATAATTTGTTCCGTATGCCAATGCCTGGATATGTTCAATAGCGCGATACATTGTTTTGTATTATTTATAATTTGTTCCGTATGTCAATGCCTGGATATGTTCAATAGCGCGATACGTTGTTTTGTATTATTTATAATTTGTTCCGTATGTCAATGCCATGTTCAATAGCGCGATACATTGTTTTGTATTATTTATAATTTGTTCCGTATGCCAATGCCTGGATATGTTCAATAGCGCGATACATTGTTTTGTATTATTTATAATTTGTTCCGTATGCCAATGCCTGGATATGTTCAATAGCGCGATACGTAGTTTTGTATTATTTATAATTTGTTCCGTATGTCAATGCCTGGATATGTTCAATAGCGCGATACGTTGTTTTGTATTTCAAGCTAGGAAATGTTCGATCGGGCGATACTTTGTACTTTAAAGGAATTGTTCCTATATGAACGTAATTTGTTTGCATTACTGATAATTGGTTTTGTTTTATATAATTACGTGATTGATTGATGTGTAAATTTGTTATGTATGACAACTCTGGGGTACATTCAATTGCGCGAAAGTTTGTTTTGTATTTTCAACCAAGGAAATGTTCGATCGGACAATACTTTGTTGGTACTGTTCGATATGATAGTAATTTTGTTTTCTATCGTTCATATTTCGATTTGTATTACAAAAGGAAATGTTTTAGGTCATATTTTGTTGTATATTCGAGCTTGGGAACCTGGAAGTGTTCGATTGGGCATATCTGTGACTATTTCAATTTTCACTAATTACCACAGAGACAGATTACACAATTTATTATATGTGTGATTCTGTCATCGTTACACATATTCCATAACACTTCATCTACATAAACATGTAATAGAATTCATGATTTTGTTGTTGATGGGTTAATGTAGTTACATTGTTTCAAACTTATGATACAGCAGACAATGCTACATTTGTGATTAAATTATTGATTTGACTCTTTGTTTCTAAATCCACTTCTGACCCGTACTTTGAATTGCATGTGATTGTCTTTACTTACAGAACTTTTCATCAATATGTTTCCATAAAGAGGGATCAAACATACTAGTGTTTGTATTTCGATTTCAGTCTTTCACCCTTTATCCTAAAGTCAGAAGACCAAGGAATGTTGGCATTGGTATAGAATAGGGGAAGGCTATAGTCAATCCCACGCAATTATGCAGGGCAGTGAGTAATAATACTAATTTTTCGTACGTATTCCTGCTGTATGGTGCAAATTATTGTTTCCCGATGACGTCTCTTTAGATGGAAAACTAGAAAAGCATGTGGATAGTTTGGTAGGAACTTTTGGGAGGCTTGTTTACAACTACTGAGGAAAACATCGGAAAGTGCGTCAGTCGGGATTGCCGATAACGGTATCGAACCGGGGAACTCTCGAGCTAGAATCTCGAATAAAAACCTCGCGAGTTACCTAAAATCGTATTTGTATTTCGTATATTCGTACACCAAGATGACACTACACGACAACCATGCTCAAGCTAGGATTCAAACCTGGAACGCAGAGTTCTTGGTGTACCAACACGTAATAATGTTCTGTTATTGAATCCTATAACTTTCTTTGGAAGTAAACAGAGAAAGTATTTCCTGATCTCTGATCACAGGTAGTAAGATTCCTTGCCCTACCCCCACCCCCCTAACCCCCTCCCGCCCGGGTCTCAGTCACAGGTGCCAGTGCTCAAATTGGCAGCCTCATAACCCTTGTCCCATTGTTCAAGTGCACAAAAGCAACCACTACCCTTTTTACAGCGAGATATTTTTTGTGATTATTAATTATTATACTTTTATCTTGCCAGCTTTATAATGTGAACATTTGAATGTTAACAGCAATTTGATTTTTGTCTCTACGATAAAAATTACGCTAATTGTATTCCTCTAATATAGGCTAGTATAATATTTATTTACCTTATTTTTTATCGTAGAAACATAAATCAAAATCAGTTGTTTATCGAATTATTCACATATTAATACTGAATAGAAAAATATCAAAAAGGATATCTGTAAAAAGCGCAGTGGTTTCTTTCGTTCATCTGAACAATGCGACTAGGAAGGGTCGTAGACCGAGTCCAAGCCTGGCTCGGACGACTCTAGCACATTTCAATAGGATTTTTTTTCTGGTGACATACAAAAACAACTGCCGCAAACCACATTCACAGAGTAACCAATGAACGGCGAGCGAGAAAAATCTTGAAAGGACTCTGGGCCAGCCCCTAATGTGCTTATTTTACACACCCACTTTGCCTCAAAAAGTCAACCGAGCGTGAAAGGCTAGGGGTACTTCAGCCTTAAAAAACATCTGATAAGGCACTATAGGAAAACCCATACTTTCAAGAAATTTGTTTTGTATTTTTTCAGGCCAAATGGCAGAATACGCTGAAGGCTATGTAAAATATTGAATAAATAAATAAAAATTTTTAAAAAACTGATCTAGATTGTGGCTCGTTGGTCCAGTGGTTAGCATCCCTGCTTCCAATGCAGAAGGTCCCGGGTTCAAATCCCGCTTCAGGCAGAAGTTTTTTAACTTCTAATGTGGATTCAATTCTATTACTTCTTGGCTTACGAATAAGTAAACGGTGACTTTGCAGCCGTCCTAGCAACGAAGCACTCAATAAATTCAAAGTTGTTCTGAATCGGCCGTGTTGATTCTGGCATCTGTCCGCAGGTGTTCGCACTGTCCAATCACTGATTCATATGTTTCGTATTTGAAATATCGATCTTTGATTGGTTATCGCTCACTCGTCGATGGTGTTCGAAGCCTACAGGGTTGGTTTAGTCACTTTCAATTAAAGTCCCCCACTGCAAATCAGTTTAGTTACTGAGTGGGTAGACTCTAAATGTGAATTTATTTATTTTTTATCTATTGAGATCTGTCTTTGTCAGGTCCCGGGCGGTGCGGCAGAGGCAGACGGTAGACTGATGAAGGGAGACCAGATCCTGACGGTAAACGGCCAGGAACTAAAGGCTTCGAATCAAGAAGACGCGGCTGCCGTCCTCAAGACGACGTCTGGCAAAGTGGCGATCCGTCTGGGTCGACTGAAGACGGGATCCCGTCGGCCCGAGAGGTGGGTACTCGTTAGTCACGTCGCTCTTCCCGCCTCGTCGTCGAGTGACGGAGTTAGTGCCAGTCTACATAGCTCTGCTTTCGTGGGAACTTACACTTATCAAACACATTCTAAGATAAAGGCCATGTAAAAGAATCTCAAAAAGTCTTTACCAAGTAGGTATAAAAATAAATATAGTAATACCATTGAGTTTGTTAGTGTAGGGTAGAGACCCAGCGGCCATTGGCGGCTGGGTCTCTACCCTACACTAACAAACTCAATGGTAATACTCTCCTTACTCCAGTGGCCTCAATTCAATACAATTGTTCAATGTCCTCTGAAAATATTAAAAATAAAACATTTTGAGACATGTCAGTGTAAAATTTGCAACAAAAAAGTTGCTTAGCAATGCATCAAATAGCAAGATAAGGTTATTTTAATAATGAGGAAAGCAAGGACACTCAAAGTTCCCTGCAGGAAGGACCAGCCATTGGGTAAATAATTAATACTTTGATTCATGTATTGTTACTGGTAATTTTGAGTTTAGAGGAAATCAAAGTTATGTCAAACAAGTTACAACTCAATTATTAGTTTTATTGGGGCTCCTGCTTTACTTATGCTACATCTGGTAATATTGGTAATTACCTAATGGTTAAAAGTTTTAAGTAAGGTAATTCCCACCTACTGGTAGACGTTTCTTATAGGACTCGGCTAGCTTCATCGCAGATTCAATCACAAATGTGACTCATTCAATTGACTTAATTAAACTATTTGTATTGTATGAGTGGATGTAGTTTGTGTCTCTCTAGAGTAGACGCGCTCGTCTTGTTATAGGGAGGGTAGCTTGCCCCCTGGCGTGATACAAACCGTCAACGCAGACAGCGTTCCGTTGTCGCAAACTTTCCCTCGAATCTCCACCAAGAGGGCATCGTTCATCAGACAGTTTGCCAACTGGTCATTTCGACGGAGAAACTTGTAGCCTCGCGATAGTAAAAACCGTTTGTTTTGAATGAGACACACTTTACCAACAACAACTGTTCTTTATGCTCTACATAATCTTGTTGGACCAGAAGTGTATTTATCGTAGCGAGTCCAGGGTGAGTTGTCTTTCACATTTATTTGTGTGTTGCTATTAATGATTTTTCTTCTGCTTTCTGCTCTCAACATCAGGAAATAAATATGATGGTGAGTTACAGCAATGCTACGTGATCGATAGCTTTAGTAGATAATATAATATAGTAGTTATGCTAGTAGGAAGCATTTAATGTATGTGTGGGTTGCACTACCACTGCAGGGAAAAACCCTATCCCATTACACTCCTACCCTGGATGTCGCATGCACTATTTCAATTTAGAAAAAATCTAATTTACATTCAATTTTCAGCATGATGAAATATTCCTAACTTATCATTTCAAATTTATTCAGACACATTGACCATATATAATTAATATAAGAATCTTAGTTTCCACGACAATAACATGCTTTTTATTTTTAACTGCTTTCTGACAATTGTAGCCTGATTTTAATTGACTGGCCATTGCAACAAGAAAAGTCAGTCAAGAATAATTTATAAATCGTTAAAAAATCGTGGACAACTGAGACCGTATTTCCCGAGAAATCAGGTTTTTCACTACGATTTCCCACTTCCCGTATCAACTCTACACGGGAATTGATAAGATTGTTACTAGGCCTACTTACTTTTGTTTTCAGCATTTGAGCATTTTGAGCACGAAGTCTAATGTTGAGATAATTGTTTCATTAATGATACATAAATGGTGAGACTATAGAAAGAGATGTAAATTTTTCAACATTTGCAACGGCTTACTACTTCAAGTTCATCTCACAAACTATGTACTCAAATCAAGATTGGCAAATGCAGTTATACATAAGAATGCTGTACTATGCTACCACTTTTAAAATGAGTATTTTCTATCTTATACTAAACCATATTAGTAGCCTACTTCAAAATACAGAAAAATCTGGGTCCAACATGCCGGCACATTAAAAAAACATAACTGGTAAAATGATTACCAGAAAGTCACGCTACTTCAAATTAACCGAAACGTGATTAAATCTGGTTTAAAAAAAAAAAAAAATAGAATAAGCCGATTGTTTTCTTTGTAACTTTAGGGTGGGAATGCAAATCTGAAATTTTAAACGGCCAGTACGCCCGCCCGTAAATGGGGACATTTATTTTTTTCATTTTTTTTTTTCAGTGCTTGAAAACCTATCCATAACTGACCAATAATAATCAAAATATTATTTCCAACAAGACATTTCTGTAATGGCCTTAAGAACATAATGTATGCAAGCATTCCATCAAGAGTATATTTGTGGCACCAATCTGCATGATTGCACTATGTGAGGAATGTACAAGCATACGCATTACTGTTAGCGCAACGCATATGAGCACACTATCCCAATGATCGCAGTTGGTCATGGCTTCCATTTTAACCATAGCAGAGCATAATTCACTCATTCTCCTAAATACATGCTACGTATTTAACAATTTATAATTTTAGTGCCTATTATGAATTGTTTTATGCAATCCTTGTAAAACTGGAATTTCTGGCTTAATCTTTCTCTTTCTTTTTGATATATAGTAAATTCTTTACCCAAGATCTTGATTTAAGAGAGCCGACCCAAACTCATGTACAGTAATAATAAACTGTAACTAGTACAGTATAGCCTAGACTTGTTTACAAAAATGTATGTTCTCCATATTATTTACACCGGCTTTTACACATTGTAAACCAGAAACGAGAATTTTCGTTATTCCGTGCTATCGCAAACGAGAATTTTCGTGTTTCCCTACTATATGTGAATACATGCTGGTGCTGCGTCTGTGTTCAGTCAATTGAAGTAGTTTTCGGTAATAGAGTAGTAGCTGATGCTTTTGCCGACATACGTGTTTTTATTTTTCGCAGTGACATACAGGTCGTGACTATAGATTGTGCAGATTTACACGCTTATTTGTTTTTTATAATATGTATTCATGGCTTCATAAAATCCACATTTCTAGTTTTTTTTTCTTCACTCAAACGCAATATTAGCCACATTAATTTTGCCGATGACTTGTCTGGTGACGCCTGTGCTGTAGAAATGTGTTCGCGTGATACTTTAGTTAGTGCATAAAGTGTCAGTGATAGTGGAAATGCTCATGTACATGTAAGTGTTTGTTGCGCACTCGCCTCAAATTATCGGGGCACAAACCCTTCCCCCCCCCCCCCCCCCCAGACAGGGTGACGTCTGGTTTACAATGTGTTAAAGCCCATCCTGTAAGAGTTATGATCCACTTTGCACAAACTAGCAAATACCACTTTAGTTTACTTATTTAGATATTTAGCACCCATGTGATTGTGTCATTTCATTTATAGTTGTCCCAACGAAAGTATTCTGATGCTTACGACACTGCCGAGTCCAAGGTGACAACTTAATTTTCTACTTCGCTAATTCCTACCATCTAATCTAAACAGGTCCATTGGGGATAATTTAAAACCTTCCGTTGGTTACCTGTAACAGTGGGTGTGGCCAAACCGCCTGTGCACTCGACTAAGCCGAACCGTGCATTTAGGAATGTGTGAAAGAACGCCAGGTATCTGTTGATTTTCTTTCAATTGGCGCGGTTAAAAGGGGCAGTAGACAATGACCTGAGATCAGTATGCGAATACTTTGGTTGGGACTAGTATATAAACATCATACATGTTTACAGTAAGTAATGTATTGGCATTAAGTGAACGATTTTACGTCCAAGGTTTGACGGAGATGGCGAGACGGCAGATCATCTGACTGTGTGAACAAGACCGTCGGAAAACTACACCGACAGCTTCGAAGGAGCTCAGAGACATGCAGGGTTACAACGGGACCACAGTAAAATTGCGTGTGATGTTTGTTTTCAAGTCTCATTTCGGAGAGGTGAAAAACACTGGCTTTAGGTTCTCGAGCTACGGAATTTGACTGCATTTATGTTCTAGATTGTTATGTTTCAAATAATAAATTTATTTCTTTAACCGGCACGTTGAATTGCTATAACGGTAGCACATGTACGTATATACAGACAGACTGGCCAAAGACACTAACTGTTGTCGTCAGTATTAGCCCTAGTTGGGCATCATCGTGTATCGGTTCAGTTGTGCTCACCTGTTTCAAACTGTGTACATAAGTTAATTCTATCAAGTTATTACGTAATTATCCATTAGATCAGTAGTATTGTAGTAGGACAACTGTGGTTTCACTCAAACTGACGACTACATTGAGATAGCGAGTGCCTACATCTTCAAGATTCTGTTCAATTTGAATGTTGTCTACAGTCTTGTACAAGACATGCCTGGTTCAATCAAGAGTGAAGAGTGATAAGCAGGTGATAAACTGCGCTTGAAGAGACATATTGTTCCTAGAAGCACTGTATAAAGCTAGAGCAATGCCAAACTCAGCCAATAGTACTCTGTCCTGAATTAAACCATTGCCAAATGTGTTTCACACCAATTAAGCAAAAAATCAATCTATTTTCACTTTTACTTTCCTAACAGTATCTCGTATTTAGTCCATTAAGAAGTTATGGCAAAAAATGCATTTGCAAATTGTTAACTGTTGTCTTTGTGAAGTGTGCTTCAGGGTATACTTGCTTAGTTTCTTTGAGGCAGCCAACGGAGAGAGTAGGGACATTTTGCTCTATTTATCTCTCAATTCGTTTGGTCATAAGATGCCTACTGATAGAGTTACAAACTGCCATACACCTACATCCATGTTAACTAGGACATGCTAGTTATTTAAGCATTTACTTATATATGTACTTAGAGATCTGAAAAAACCCTGCGTGTGTTATTAGTATTGTTACACATTTGAAATTATTAAAGAAATTTTAAATCTTTTGAGGTAAATTGTTATAATATTACAATGTGTAAATAGTAGCCTATATGCATGTCATACATGAAAATAAATAGTTGTCAATCATATCATTCTTAATTTAAAATAGCATAATACATGTATAAATATTGTTAAAATTACTGTGTTTAATTTTATGAAACTTAACCTCTACATCTCTCCAGTCCTGTCCTTCCCATAGATCTTCTTTCAGAGGCCTATCAAAATAGTCATAAGATGTTGGCCCGAGACCATCAAATCCAAATATGCAGTGCAAACTAGGAGTGCCAGGTGTCTCATATTTCCCGGGAAATCCCGTATTTGGTGGGCATTTCACACGTCCCGTATGCTTGAAGACATTGATCATCATATTATCACGTGAGCGGGCGCAGTTGGCCGAGGTCAATTATTTATCGTTGTACAAAAGAGTGCTTTCGAGATTTACACACTTGAAATCGTTTCATGTACAATTGACTTGAGTGGTATTTTATTAAAGTGCCCTATAAAAAAATGACCTTTCATCATTTTGACCACTGTGCATAGAATAAGAAAGGGTCCTGCGCTGCAAGACTGCTGTCAGCGACGAGAGCCAATCACAAGCAAGGTAGGCCCTACCGTTTTAATTATTTTAGACATCCAAATCGCAGATCGCTCATTCCATGGTCACCATACTATATACACCATACATAATAATCTTTCCCATGAAAGATAGTAAAATTAGATTTCGTGCCAGAAATGGGAGTTATTTCAGTGCAGAATGAGGTCAAGATGACACACTATCTTGCCGACGTAAGGGAAAAATAGGACGAATTCGAGGATATCGCTGGGATCTAAAGTTTCAAAACTACTGATGCACTCTATCGTATAATCTGCGTACTTAGAGAGAAAAACCCTTTACTTCAGCTTACTTTTGCGTTAAATACTGTCCGTGCTCTCAAACTGTTGGCGCAGTACAAGTTCGCAGGCAGAAGTCTCGTTTTGAAACACTAGTTCGAGAGTCCTCAATAGGTAGCGCTAGACGAATGTGCAAAATCGCACGTTTTTTAAAATCAGTACATGGGTTGTAGGAGTTGGGAAGTGGTCGTTCTGATCGTCCTTCTGTACCAAAATAATTCTTGTTACTTGTGATGGGAAACCACATAGATAAGCGTGGAAAGTGGGCGTGGACTTGGTACATCTAGCTAGGTATCGATGTATTACCTCGAATTCCGTTACATTCAAGTTCTTCAAATAGATTTTTTTCATCAAACCTTATTCTTACCTTATTCTTACCTTCATCATTTAATACACATGTTACTCATGTTACATCACATCTTTATAATATCTCATTTCTCGCCTATTGTCTCATTGTATTCAATGTTTCCAATTCTATATCACCTGACCAGGTAAAAACATGTAACCTATTATGTAATATTATGATGGTATCACTATAAAATTTATATTTTATGTTTTATAATTATATTATAGCTATCCTACTCTGTAATTGACTGAAAAAAGAAATAAATAATTTGAATTTGAGTATTGTGTGATCGACAGTGTCGAAAGCTTTTGCCAAATCTAAAAAAATTGCCATACCTTTTGCTTATTATCTAGTGATTCAGAAATATCCCTACTTAATGCAAATACCACATCTTCTGTACCTATTCCTTTACTGAACCCAAATTGGTTTGCTGAAAGTATGCGATTCTTATGGAGGAAGTCTTCTAATCGTGTTTTAATGCACATTTCTAAGATTTTGGCACAGTGGCAAATTAAAGATATAGGTCGATAGTTAGATACTTCTGCGCGATTTCCACTTTTAAACACAGGTTTAATTATTGATGTTTTATATAAATTGGGGAAGCAGGCTTTAGAAATACTGGTATTAGCTGTATGTTGTAGTGGAAGAGCAATAAACGTTTTAATGTGTTTAAGAATTTTGCTTGATATATTATCTGGGCCCGTAGAGCAATGTGCTCGTAGGTTATTTATACAATTCATAATTTTTATTACCGGTATTAGTTACTGGAGCAAAAGCAATAGAATTTGTTTGCCTTATTTCTTGTTCTCTGTATTCAGAGTTGCGGGGAATTTTTTGTTTAATTTTGTCTGCTAGTAACGATGCAACATCAGCAAAGAAGTTGTTAAATTGATTTGCTACCTTCTCCGCGTTGCTTGCAGATGCGAGCATAGTGCCAGTTTGATCAATTATTTAAATATTTTGTGCTTTGTTGACTTCCTTATTTGTTATTTCATTTACAACTTTCCACATTTTGGATGCACTGTCACTAACAAGAGTTTATTTTTGCTTTAAAATAATTATTCTTCGTACATTTTATAAGGTAATTAAGTTTGTTTGTATACTGCATATAATATTTTAGAAGTTTGTCATTGGTATTTAATGGTTTGTAGCCTCAGCTTATCTCTTTTTCGAATTGATGTTAATTAAGCCGTTTGTTATCCATGCTTTTAGTTTACGGTTTTTAGCATTATTATTGTACACTTTTATTATTGTAGAGTTTAAGATATGTTGTTTAAGCGTTGTTGTAAAAGTATCACAGGCTTTATTAGCACCAGTTTTCTGAATGACTGCCAGCCAATCTTCATTTCCAAGATACGTTGTAAGTTTATAGTGTAATCTGTTTTTTTCTGTTACGTAGTAGGAAGAATGGGGCCTATCACCCTTCAAGTAATTATTAAGTTGTTTCATATTTCATATTAATAATAATAGTGGAAAAGTGATCAGTGATGCTCGTTGTCAATATTATTGAAGTGATATTGGATTTTTGAAGAATACTGTTAAAGATAAACACATGGTTGATACAAGTTTTTGATTGTCCTGTTGTTACCCTAGTGTCCCCATTTATGCATGATATATAACCTTGTTCATAAAGCATATCTAGATATTCCTCGGCTTGTTCATTACTGGATTTGATATTTAGATTTATGTTTCCTACAAGTATTAGCTTAGTTTCATTATTGCACGTATTGATATGTCTACCAAGAGAATTAACAAAGTTTGTTTGTTTGTTTGTTTGTTTGTAAATTCTGCTTAGCAGCTACACTCTGCTATTATTTTTTTTTTTTGGTCGGGTCCTTATATGATATTTATTTTTTTTATTATTTCTGGGGTTTTCAATTTCCAAACAAAGACTATTGCAATCATGTGTCTTTTATATTGGTTATATCGATCGCTGACGATTGAATCGTGTCGGTTCGGATTGGATATTATACAATCCATCGGATACATTCCATTCGGATACAACAAACACAACCATATAAAACACGCCTTGGCTTTCGACTATCCATATTTTGGAATTTGCATGACATGAGATGTGACAAATTTTTTAAAATTAATATGAAAAAAAATGTTGCTGAATTTTTATATAATCGAATGATCGAATCTCATTCCATCACATTTTATTCGACCTTCGATATATATCGCTGTCAATACTCCATCCGGCCATCAGCTGTTTCGCTGTCCCCGTCTCGGAAAATTCTGTTTTTAATTACCACATTGGTAATCATAATCACGTATCAACCATTGTGAATTATAAAAAAAGTGAGTAGAACAATTTCTTATTAATTATAGCTAGGCCTAGACCTAAGTCTAGCCCAGGCCAAGGCCTAGGCCTAGGGGCCTACACATTTCTTGTGGAAACAGGTAGGCCCTAGGCCTAGCTAGGCTAAAACGTGGTTCATGTTCTTGTTCATTTCACCATTGCACTTTGACATATACAAGGTATTTTTGTATGACTCTTTTAGAGAGAAACACTGGAGAAACAAAGTGAATAGGCCTAGTGGTGTTACATAGTGTCGGTACAAGGCTGTTGGATTCGTATAAACCCGGCCTAGGCCCAGTGTCGTGTCTTATAAGTTAAAACAGTCTCTAGGCCTAGTGTAGGTAGCCGCCACAACAATGTAAGCTCAGTAAGCTGCCTAGGCCTACTAACTAGCCTAACATACTTGGTAGGCTTAGGCTTCAAGCTGTAGGGCCTAGGCCTAGGCTAGGCTGGTACATCAAATGCTAGGCCTAGACCTGAGCTGTAGCCTAGGGCTAGGCTTAGGCCTACCTAGGCCTAAGTCCAACGCAACTTTTTGTTGATCGTGGCTACCTACCTAGGCCCTAGACCCTAGGCATAGGCCTAGCTATTCTTCCACACTTGGGAAATTAGAGACCTAGGCCTAGCCTACGGTTGCTGATTAATGAAAATAAATAAGTTGATTATAAGTTGATAGAACAACGACAACCACGATTGATAGACGAACATTAGATGGACCCGGTCGAGGTGGGTTCCAGTGCCGTAGACAGTTTCGTGTGCACTGACTGCAAAGTCACTCACTGCAAAGTCACACTTTGTGGGTGAGGTCCATATTGTGCGCTTACCTAATTCTAGGCAGTGGAGCACAGGTGTGCCCTGGTCAGGTTTGGTGGTCACAGGTGTCTGACGAGCCTCTTGACCATTGATATCATCTGCTGACAGGTGGAGGATGGAGTCGCCAGCGTAATGTCAGATCGTGACCTAATGCTGCGCTAGCCCTGGTCCTTGACGAACCCCACGAAGAGGACTGGACCAAGAACAGAGCCCTGCAGTACGGCCACCCCACGAGGACACTTCACATATGAACATGAACTTGCAAGCTGGTACGTTTATGAAAATTGATTCTTGCAATTACTGATTTACCCTAAGCAGAATGTAGCTAGTCTAGACCTAAATGATAAAAACCGTTTGGTGTAGGCCTAGATGCTCTAGGCTAGGGCTAGCCCTACAGGGACTATGATATGCATGTTTACTGTGTAGGCCTACTGCTCCTAAAAGTCAAAATGCTTATTTGTTCAGCTTTCATTTTTTACAGGTAGCCTAACTAAATTCAGTTATTTCTTTTGTTTCAGAAACATCAAGATTTTCTTAGACCCTGGTCACTCATTTCTGGTCTGTCATCAAGAAGCTTAGATCATAGGATAGGTTTTGATATCGGCATCAAGACTAACTTTACTTCAGTGTTCTAAAAGTAAATCCTGAAAAAATATTTATTTATTTTTTAAACTTGTAATAATTCCTCAAGAACTGTGGCAGGAATGGACTGATAATATTCTTCTGATCCACATGAATTGAAATTGATATACTGTATGGCAAATTGTAAACCAAATCGTGTTTGAAACAATATTTTTAATCGACATCAAGACTAAACATCAAGACCTCAAGAACTGTGGCAGAAATGGACTGATAATATTCTTCTGATCTACATGAACTCTAAGCTCGTGTTTTATGTGTTATATCTGTGCACGTTTGTATTTTCTCTCCTAGCAGGTTAGGTTCGTAGGCCACTCAAGGCCTGGCCTGGTGTCGTCGTGGGATTTCTGTATGGGCCAGCAGGTGCAAGTGGTAAGTTACTTTTGAGTTTCGAAACGAAATTAATTAGTAACAAGCCTGCCAACAAGTAGTACCTTGCTCATCAGGCATCTAAAAGCTAGATTATTTTCAGTGTGCTAGGCCTGATTCATTTCATTTTTCATGTCCAGTAAATTTCTAAATTATTATTTCACAATTTCTTATTAACTGGACAGTTATAGTAGCCCTAGGCCTTTGTATTTTTTTAAAGGTTATCTTTCATCAAAATCCTACACAAAGAATTGGCTTAATGCATTGCATTTTGTCTAGGTGATTCCGATACTTAATCCAGTCAATTTACGTTGGTTTTTTAAGTTATGTTTACTTAGGTCTAGGTAAATATCTATAATACTCTCTGCATTGTATTTCACATTTCAAAACTGTGCGTCATATTTCAGTAACACTGCAAGACCGTCTGCAAGTTTCGTACACCGACATCAACTTCAGTCGACTCTGCGTGTATTCGAGACCGCGAGCATCGACATCGACTGAGGAAACATGTGTGAGCCAGTCGTGGGACCACATCATATTATGGGGTGTAGAAAAGACCTGAGCCCGTTACGTTATTGCATGCTGGGTAGGATAACGGAGTGGACAAGGCAACTTTTAGCTCTGTGAAATTGTCAACAATGAAAACAAACAACTTCCAGTAGGTACTTAAGAATTTAATCCAAATTTAATTTTAATTTAATTTTAGTTTTAATTTAATTTATTTTTTAACTTTAATCCAAAAGTTGCTTTTCTGGAGGCAAGAAAATAAGTAGTAGGCCTAAATGTACAATGTGTTAATTTAAAACCTCTGCTAAAATTCTGTCATAGGCCTACACACAAACTTCTGTGGAACTTCTGTATAGTTTTTATTTAATCATATCATTTTTGAGTGGTGATCGTTCACATCGAGTCAAGCTCCACGTTTAGACTGCGTCTGTTTCAAGTCTGTGATTGATGATTTCATTGAGTTCAGAGTTATGACAAAGTATGTCATAGTAGTTGACACTATGTGGTGTACACTAGTCCTACTCCACAGTTCACAAGAGAGTAATGACACTGGTATTTGTAAGCCTAATTCACTTTCATAAATATTAAGTTATGGTAACGTTTTTCTTCGTGATTGTCATCATTCTAAAGATGGCTCATGGCTACATACTATTTTATCGAAGCACAGAATCACGAAAGTCATTAGAACCTATTTTCATCTTTGGGTCATTCCATATGAAGTCAACCAAAAAAAGGAGAAAATATTCATGTACGCTTTGAAATTTTATGAAATTTTCAGCGTTGGTTAAAAACTTGAAAAAATCACATAGGTAGGTACGTTTTTTTTGCCTCTACCTTTACCCGTTTTGGAGTTACGGGCTGCCCAAAAACTCAAATTTGGGTCCGTGTTAGCGCACCCCTATATTTGTAGGCTAACTTTTGAACCGTTTGACTTAGAAGGCTGATTTTTTTTGTAAATTAAGTAGGGCTGCCCAACGATAACAAAAATCATATCGATATCGCGGGAAGAAATATCGATATCGCGTCGCGATATCGAAGTTTTCAAGTGACGTATCGATATCGGCGATATCACCACATCAAAACTTTTCTCGTCTGTTTTTAGGATTTACAGGCCAGCTAGAGGTCATTCTTTAAACAATATTACGTAAAATAATATTTTAGCTTTGAAATGTCTTACTATGTGTGTCAATTTGTTTGTTGTACTATTCAAATTGTAAAATATCCACACAAAACAGCGATGGTGTGGTTGGCGTGACGTGATACGTAATCGGTTTTTTGTATCAATTAGCTTATTAGGCACAAGTTCGATATCGCGATATGTACGATATATTAATTCTATATCGATATCGAATTATTTATCTATTATCGATATTGTATCGAATTATCGATATTGTATCGAATTATCGATATCGTTGGGCAGCCCTAAAATTAAGCTCTTATTTCATCCTTTTTAATTAGTCAAAAACATGTACACTAAATTGTTTATGTGTGTTCGTTATAAATTGTGTATTTAAATAAGCCCCCCTCCCAAAAGGGTAGGCCCCTATTTAAAAAAAAAAAAAAAAATTTTGGATTTGTAATAGGTATGTTTGTTACATGTAGGCCTACAGCAAATTTCAATTTGTGGAAACCTTGGGTTTAGGAGTCATAAATGTTTAATGCCCCTAATGTGTAGGTATAATTGTCTGGAATACATAATTGTATGTGAAATGCTTATCACATTTTTTTGAAATTGGTGTGTAAAAGTAGGCTTAAGGGTAAGGTGACCATAGCCTATTTACAAATCAAAATTCCGGGACAAACACAACTTACGGCGACAACAATGGGAGGGGGGGGGGTGGCCCCCCCAAAAATGTATATCCTATTTGTATCATTGTGATTGCAGAATTTAATTTTCTAAAAGGAAACAAACGATGTCTGAATGGGTTAAAGAACATCGTGACACGAATCTTAGTCCGACTCAGATCCGACATAGAGATCTGACATACAGACCTAGACCTAATGCTCTATTGTGAACTGTGTTGTGTTGCCTAGTGTTAACTATGTAGTAGTTGGTGGTGGGTATGCCAGCGGTGCAATACGGATACACATTCTAGAGCTGCCGTGAGTGGAGTACTTACATACAAGTAAAGCTAAACCAGTATGGAAACCAGTCTAGCATGTAAGGTTCTTGCATATATTTGCCTACCACACATTTATATCGTAGGTAGGCCTATTGATTTAATTTAAAGTAAATTCAAAATTGTCCTCCTTTGTAAATCGGTTTCATTACTGAATAAGATTAAAGATAAATAAATACGTACATAAAATATCTGCGAAGGTATCAGGGAGAGGTGAAAGGGGGAATCAGCGTATGAGAATCTTCTCTCGCGGTGAGGCATAATTAGAAGCTGCCGGGAATAAGTAGAACTTGATGTAGGATTTAGATCAAGACGTTGTCATACGTTTATCTGGTTTGTGGTTAACGAGGGGGTTTCAGATGAGTTTCAATGCTAAATAGGATTGACAAAGAATTCAATGTAGTACATTGCTCGCATGTTTCCATACTGTTTTAGTAGGGGCTGGTCTACACTCAACCTTCTACTTCACAGTTCTGGATGGATTACAAAAGTTCACTACCGCTACTCTAGTTATGCTTTCATCGGTTTCATGTGTTGTGTTAAGCCACCATACGTGTTTGGGCCGAACTAGATAAACTTGCAGCATCTACTATTACCTCTCAGGATTACAAGTGTAGCCTACTGTTTTTGTACTAGACAGTTAACAATTATTTACAGTGATTTGTATGAGAATAATATTTTGAGAAATCCAATGATTCAATGAATGAAGATAATTTTCTTATAAATATATTGACTACAAACATGATCAGGCCTAATTCAGTATTCAATTCACAAAGCTACAGTAGCTGAAGGCTAACATGTCTGTGATAAGGAACGTGACTACATTTAGTTGTACTCGTAGTATCACATGACTTATTCCTGTAACATAACTTCAAGCCTGTAGAAAGTCGTTTCATGACGGGTGATTATATTGACATTTTGTGCTGTACAGAATTAGTAAGGCAATGCATTCTAGTGTGAAGGGTTTCAGTTTTATATGTTTGTTACCAGGTACTTAAAGACAGGCAAAACATTTTTTGATTTTGTAATCCATCCATGACCGTGTTATGGTAGCCTACATAATGGGCATAATACGGTACATTACACAGTGAACTATGTACGTGAACAGCATCATTCATGCGCAAGGGTGTCGTATTGGCCAGTTGAGAAGCAAAGCAAGGCTCCGGTCGTTCTGTAAGGGCGCGAAGCAGACGTAGCTTCGTGAGGGAGACGCTGAGCCGTGGTTTGAAATAACGAGTTCCCGATTAATTGATGAAAACTAAAAGTCATATTCTACTCAACCTTATCTATCGTTCATGTATTTTTATTTTAGCTATGTACCGTAACTAGTATCGAGTATCGATATTCACTTGTGCTAGAAACACACGGATCCCTTGCCGGCTTACATTCTGTAGTATTACTCATGGACCAAATTTAAATCTATTTTTTTAAAGAAATGTAATCTTTGAAGCTTTTAAGTCATTGTGTAAAATTTGTGAATTTTGTTGTTATTGTCCATTCTATATCAATTTTGTATATAGGCCTACTGGTAATGTTACTAAATTTTGCTATTTTCTGGTTTAAAATCAATAAATCCATGCTCATTTTGTGAGATTAATTCCTTCGTATGGCACGCCATTGGGAGTTTTATTTTTTGAAGCCCGATTTGAACCGATGTCCACAGTTTTCTTTAATATCTTACATTAGCCGTGACTGTGATTGTTCTCTCTCGCTCTCTCGCTGGGGCTGCCGGATTCTCTTATCTCACTCTCGTTTCTGGCACTCTGCAGAATCGCGCGCTGCTGCGTATTAGGGCTGGGATAATTAAACGTTTAAACGCCCGTGGCTAATTACACGTTTAAGGATTTTGTTAAGAAATTAAACGCCAAATGGTCGTATTGTTAATTTCCCGCCCGTGGTATCCCATTTCATCTAAGTTTGTTTGTTGTATCAGCACGAAAGCTCGAAAAAATTATTTTGCGTAGCTGCTGCATCCCCCCCCCAACCCCCCTCTTTTCCTGCCCGCCGTACTCGTATTTCGTATTAGCGCCTAGCCGGCGCGTTTGAAGGCCACGATCTAGCCACCTATAGTTAAGAAACTGTAAGAATGACGGCCCCCTTCTTATCCCCTCCACTGCTACACGACCCCCCTCAACTCCATGAAACAACAAACTGAACAACTGAAACAAACTGATTTTCAGTTACGTATTTCATTTTGTCAGGTTGTCACGGAGTTGAGGGGGGTCGGGTAGCTGTGGAGGGGATATGGAGGGGGCCGTCATTCTTACAGTTTCTCAACTTTATCCGAAGCCTTCGTGTGTCCGTCCCGACAAGTTCCCTACCTCGCCCGGGAACATAAGATTTTAGTTCCTGCCACTCGCTCGATCGGCCGTCGCCGTCATTACTTCGCGAGGTGCGTAAGTCGTTAGTTCGTTCAAGCAGCAATAAAACATTATTCTACCGTATTTTTTATGCCGCGACCGCGAGAGACATTTCCCAAATAAAACTTGTTTTTTTTTTGTTGCTTATTTACAAGTTTGGCGTTTAAACGTTTAAACGATTAATTTAACAGTTTAACCGTTTAGGCCATTAAACGATTTATCCCACCCCTACTGTGTATACGTGACACTTTGTTCTCTTTGTCGTCAGTTGTCACATTAACAAACAATAAGAAATAACTTAATCAGGGTTCAAAAGGGTTTGAAAGTCAAGTGCGCAGTTGGCCGTTTTCCCCTCAACATCACTCAGTTCGTTTACATTTTACGGTTTTCTCTTAGTTCGCTAGCGTTTCTCACAACCTTGCTGTTGGGCGTGTCGTGAGAGTTGTAGTACAATTTGGTTGCAAGACTAAAACCTCTTGATGCTGTTCATGTAAATAGTTCAATATTTCTCTGCAATCATGGCCATCTGGAAATCATGATGCAGACTTGCAAAAAAGCACACAAGTAAAATTAAATCTCGTGCTTTCTCACCGATTTTTTCCGCATGATTTTGATTTGCACATGGCCATGGTTTCTCTGGCGGCTTTTATGTTTGTGTGTCTAGTGCCACTGGTATACTTAGAATAGACCTGTTCATTTTGGCTGCACCAATTTTTTACCGGTAAAATGTTTAATATCTAACTGAAGAGGGAGGGGAAATATACAGATGCATATCGCGATAGATTGAGGAACAGCTTGGTTGAATTGTCTTGTAAACCTGTGCCGGCAATATAGTATTGTTTGAATTTACTGTAAAGAGGGTGGCAAAATAACACTCCAGATTAAGTAAAATCACAAATTGTGTTCTTAAATCATGTACACAGTATATTATACTGCTATCGGCGTAAGATAAGGTGTTGTCGTCATGGATTATGTAATAAACGATGACAGGTATCAAGCCGTTTCCCCTCCACCTTACCACCTCCACTCGGTACCAGCTAAGCGCTAGCAAGAAAGGAATGCAGGGACGATTGTGGTAGACTGCAGACCCATTAAGCCAGGTGTCATTGTTAAAAATAGCAATCTTTTGATGTACAGTAGTTAAATCGTACAATTTCTCAATTACTTTTCAGATATATGGAGTAATCACGAAAAATTGGTATAAAATTTACTTAGAATTTTAAAAATAGCTGAAAACCGTCAATTCTATAGCAATGGTCTCATCATTATTATAATTTTCAGATTAAGTCAAAATCATTAAAGGGATAGTCGGGTGAAAAACTAAAGAACTACCATTTGTAGATGTCCACCTTTAAATATAAAAAACATGACTAAAAGATACCATACTTTAAAAGCAGGCGGTTAAAAAAATTAAAGAAAACGCGATTATTTGGTTTGGTGCTACCAAGTAGCACCGAGCAACTTTTCTCATGGTAATTCCCATATAAAAAAAATGTTGCCTTGAGAAAGTAAAACCACCGCTAAAATAGGGCACTGATCAAAAATCGATCAAGAGGTTTAATGTGCATCGTTTCTCTACCGATAACATGCTTCTGAGTACGAACGTTTACTTCTACAAAATACCCTGCAATTAATTTTTTTGTGACATGATGTGTAGAAAAGTTGCAATCTGTTTTGAGCGGTACTGTCCGCAGTCGCCGAGCGTTTCGCGGAGGGCGGGCTGGTCTCATATAACACAATGAGTCCTCTGTCTATCGGGAAGGCGCCAGCGACCTCAGAACTGATACAGTTACACTACGCTTTAGAAGAAAAATGCAGCAAGAGCTGCCGAAGGGAATCTGTAGAATAGCTAATTGTTCACTATTTTTTTTCTTGCATTGAAGCAACCTATATCAATTGTATTTTACACATAACTGAATTTCATGGACTAATGACTAATTGGTGATTTTTTAGTTCTTCATCTGACTATCCCTTTAATATTCAAGCTATTTTAAAATTCAAAGTTAATTTTGTATCAATTTCTTGTGATTATTCCATATATTTGAAAAATGAAAAGTAATTGAGAAATTGTAACATTTAACTACATCAAAACATTGTTATTTTTAACAATGACACCTGGCTTAATGGTTCTGCGGTCTACGGCAACTGTCCCTGCATTCCTTTCTTGCGAGCGCTTAGCTGGTACCGAGTGGAGGTTGTAAGGTGGAGGAGAAATGGCTTGATACCTGTCATCGTATATTACATAATCCGTGACGACTACACCTTGTATCTTACGCCGATAGCAGTATAGTCCTGTATGTGCACAAGTACAAATGTACAAGCACTCATGACATCAAAGTAAATATGTAGTCATTGGTTTTAAGAAATGAATGGGTAAACATTGTGCTGGATAAGCTTCCAGTGGCTACTGACTCTCAATTCTGTGGGTAGCCGGCACCTTTCCACGCAGACTAGGACTCAGGGTTTGCACAGCCTTTAAAGGTTTGTGATAGCTAGGAGTTTCAACCCAGGATAAGATTACAGAAAAAAAAAAACGATAAGGTCATTACGCATTACTGAGTTTTCTAAGATCCTCTATTTAAAAGATGTATAAAATGGATTGGTGTTGCCAAAATGAACAGATCTATTGTTGTACCCTACAATTTTGAGCATAAATACATTTGGAAGCACGTAATAGTTGGCCGCGATAAGATAAAACGCTTTTTAACCAAATATGCAACCCTCGAAAATTTGCTTCTTTTTGACATTGGTGCGAGAGCGAGATAGTCATCGGAACAGATAAGAATCAGGGAAATGTTTTTTAACCCCAAGTTTTGCTTATTGATTAGTGATTACCGTACCTACGAACTGAAAGGAACCTTGTAGGGCGTAAACGTCATCCACAATTGGCATGCTTTTATCATCGTCATTAGCGGGAAGGATAAAATAAAAACTAAATTCAGATTCAGTTCATTCAAATTTCTTTTTCAATTGAACTAGTGGCGCGGTATAAGCAGAGGGTATTGGGACTGTGTTAATTCTCTATAATTAGAATGTAGAGTCCTTCTATTTTGATTAGTAATGTTCAGTCGTCGCCGTGACGCAACAAAACTTGTTTTTAGTATCGTTGTTTAAACCGCGTGGGCAAAATAGAAATTCAAATTTTGTACTAGGTCTACTTCTAAAAATTGAGTAATGAAATCTTGAATTCCTTAACAGTTTAGAACGCAAAAGTTGTTTCGTTTCAGTTGTGAACAGGAAAATTGCATTCAAACTAGATTCTATAGTTGACGTCAGCCATTACTCGTGAGCACCAAATTTGTGATTTTCGAGAGTTGCCTATTCCTGCATTCAGTTTACAATTCACTGTCAATACACTTTGGTAAATTAGGTCGGAACTTCTAGATGAATACACTCTTTGTGTTTGGAGTTGTGTGTGCTCTTTCATGTCAACACTATTCATTATTATTGTATATAATATGAATAGAAACATTTAATAAATAAAGAAATACTAAGTCCATAAACTAGTTCACGTCCATTAATTAGGTCGCAACCTCTATATGACCTTCAAAAAATATACTAAGTCCATAAATTAGGTCGCAACCTCTAGATGACCTTCAAAAAATATACTAAGTCCATAAACTAGTTCACGATGAATTTGTTGTCTGATCTGTGCTTCCAATTATTCATGCTCATTGTTGTATGCGTACGTAGTGTGGTGCTGGTATCTTTTGCATGCGACCGATCCTCTCGCTCGGATAGGACTGATGATGGAATTGTTGAAAAATATTTCGATTTCCGTCGTCAGTCCTGTCTTTGCGTTGGGGTGAACACTCTGTGAAGCTGAAAAGTTTCGATGCTAAACCTGGTCGCTTGAAAAATGCAAAAAGACTTAGGGTATATAAAAGGGCTTTTTTTGGCCATTTTTTCATGGTTTTTGCTTAATTTTTTGTATTTTTCCTAGATATTTCTTAAATTTTATGAAAATTTTTATAATTTTCATAAAATTTATAGAAATATTTATAAATTTTATGAAAATTATTATAATTTTCATAAAATTTATAGAAATATCTAATATTTCTATTGTAATGTTATTGGAAATAAATAAGGATGGAAAAAAAGACTGTCAGTTTAATTACCCATGAAGGGTTAAACCTATTATTGTTGGTTGATTGGTCTATTGGGAAAGGAAGTATTCAGGATTTGGTCTTGGAAAAAAAGACTATCAGTTTAATTACCCACGAAGGGTTAAGCATGGGAAAGAAAAGGATTAAACAACAAGTAAACACAACATCATGAGTTCAACAACATGTATTGAGCAAGCAAGGTTGCACACAAGTGACATACAAAAGTAGGCTATGTCCAATGGCCTTGAAAAAACAAATGGTTAGGGATTAGCATGGAGAATGCTTACAAACTCCTTGCTTCAGAGGTGTGCATGGCATGTAGTCGAGAGAAGACGTTGGAAGTGTGGCCAGCAGATCGTTGTCGAGATGGTCGAGAGAAGCGATGGATGGCAGTAGTAGTGAAGTGGTGCATTGGTGACAGACACAGACATATATGTCAAACAACCTGAAACAGAGAACATTGTAAGAAAGAGATATTGCATGTTGACAAGAGTGCATGTTTAGGCCCGATATTACGACAGCCTGCTAAATATTCAGTCCGCGAGCAACTTTTTCTCCATGGCAACCACATTTTGTAGTTGTCACTGAGAAACCAAGTTAGTCGCAGACTAAATATTTA
Organism: Isoperla grammatica; assembly: GCA_945910005.1. Taxonomy (NCBI): domain Eukaryota; kingdom Metazoa; phylum Arthropoda; class Insecta; order Plecoptera; family Perlodidae; genus Isoperla; species Isoperla grammatica. The sequence goes on from OX246738.1 coordinate 102,479,729, forward strand.
GCAAGCAGTCGTAATATCGAGTTTTAGGCAGCCAGATGGAGAGAGTTACATGTTATACAGCATTGTGGACATGGCATTATATCGATGACGTTAGCACAACTGGGACTTGAACCCAGACACAACCATACAAATTATGTGGTGTAACGGTTTTGAAGCACAATGAATGAATGTTTCTGCAGCTTCTTTTGATCGTAACATTGAACTTTAATTTGTTTCCAACAATTATGTTTGTATGTATATTTTGGAAGGGTTTGTTTGGTAGATGACCAGATTGCAATTTGTAATTTACGTATTGATATCGCTTACGTAGCAGATATAAATATGGCATGCTATCAATATCGCACAGCGTATTGAGTTATGCACCGAGTGAATTGTTTACAATGGAAGTTTATGGAAAATAAGTTAATTCTTAGGGCCTTTGCTCAAATATAAACTTTTGTTAAAGATTGTTGTAGTATCACAAATTATTTATTGTCGTTACACGCACGAAAGTATACAGGTCTAAGATCTTTACTACAGCCAACATTAAAATACTGCATAATTAATCTTCTTTACTAACATCTCAAGAACATAATATAAAACATGAATTCTGTAGAACGAGGGTCAGCAGTTTCCAGTGGTGTCATGGGGGGGAGGGGACTATACAGAGCAAACAAAAAATGTTTTCCTCCTGCAGTGTATGAGGGGTGTGTCCCATGGTTTTGTTTTAGAGTGAATTTTGAAACTATTGTCAACTTTTGCACGAGGGATTTAGTTGTGAAATGTTTAGATATACTTTAGTGTTATTCCGGGTGGCTTTGAAACTACGTAACTTGGATTGAATCTCTTGAAAGCATGATTTTATGCATCTACACTAGACAAATTGGAAAGATATATTGGTTAGTAATAAAAGTGTCCCATCGTTTGTGCTTTTCGTTACCTACTAAAAACATGACTAATGTGTATTTCGATGTTACTCGCCTATTTTGACCAACTTTGGTTTTGGTGACGATTCTGTGTGTAATTTCAGCTTTAAAATAGCGCCATTCATGTTCATTGTAAAATTGAATACAGTGAAACTTCTAACAAACGTCTTTATAACAAAATTATCTTTATAACAAACTGTTTTTGAGTTCCCAAGAGATTTTTATGCATGTAAAGGTAGCATCTTTATAACAAAATAATAATCTGGCCCCCAAGAGTTTGCTATAAAGAAGTTTTCCTGCAATTCCTAGTTTAGAGATATGTTATTTTAGCATTTTAGGTTTTAGATGCTTAAGAGCGAAGGATACCTCTACGTCAAAAACCGCAGAAAATTTTCATTTTTTAATTATATCTCAAGATTGAAACACAAAATAAAAAATCTGAGAAATCATAGCACTGTGGTTTGGTAAGCCCTACAGACTGAATGATAAATGTATTTAACGTTATAATCAGTATGACTGTGATAACGATTTCTTTAAATTGCTAAGGAAATCGTTATCACAGTCACTGATTATAACGTTAAATACATTTATCATTCAGTCTGTAGGGCTTACCAAACCACAGTGCTATGATTTCTCAGATTTTTTATTTTGTGTTTCAATCTTGAGATATAGTTAAAAAATTAAAATTGTCTGCGGTTTTTGACGTAGAGGTATCCTTCGCTCTTAATCGGTGAACATGTCGTATTTTTGAAAACGCTACAAAATGCTAATTTTACAAAGATAATGTGTTCCCATTTTTATAGAGATTGAGTTAAGAATTCCATTCTAACCCTTTAGTTACAAATTACAATTGAATTGATTTTTAAATATCTTCACATAATTGTCTTGGAAGTGTAAGACAACCCCTCATATTTAAGGGTTTGATGTAAAGAAAAAATAGATACTATAAAATGCTAAATTTTGAGAAAATGTATGCTAAAAAAACATATCCGTATCTATATTTGTTTATTTTTACTCCTCTACTCAGTATACCTAAAAAGTAAAAATATATTTGTGGCATAGGCTACATAATTATGTTATCTACGAAAGCACGCTCAAAATAAATTGCCACCATTTACAATGAAAACTCCCCCCCATTGTATGAAAGTGTGTGTTTTGGCCTTGGAAAGACTTGTATATTGTTTTAGGATGACACCACTGGACTGGACAAAGAAGCTAGGGCGTATCTTACTGCTCTATTTTGACGCTAGTCAACTAGCCTAGTAGACTAATACAACAATTGTAATTAATTGTCACTAATTGTTACAATAGTCCACTAGGCTAGTCTACTAGCGTCAAAATAGAGCATTAAGATACGCCCTTAGTGGGCACGCAACAGCATTGTTGTCAGCTTCCATCTGAACTAGTACCCTACATATATATAACGGGCTGGGATACGCTATTTACTAAATGGATGTTCTTACGTTTTGTTTGGTTTATTTCAATTCTTAGCTAATTCCAGAATTTACATTAACAGATCATTTTATTACACACTAATTAGTAATTAGCATAAAATGTTCTTGAGATGTATAACAGGAAACCATAAATTCTACTAGATTCTCATATTGGCTGTAGTAAGTTATCAATTAGCTTTTATACAATCGTGCTAGAAGTGATGAAACATTCATTTTGGCATAACAGATTGCAGTGTGGGACATTTATACAATTCATTATGTGCTTCATTGTCATGGCAGTACCAAAGTTACTGTTATCGTGTATACCAGTATAATATAGATCGATTAAAGTAAAGTTCCAAAGTTTAAAAAACCCTGTCCCTAACCGGCAATCGAACCCTGGACCTCCTCGAATCGAAGCATGAATAAACACATTAGACCCGCGAGCAAAATAATTCTAATTAATTAAGCGAGCGTCTCCATTAGACCTTTATGGCACTTCGTTCTGTTTGTTTTTGTTTTTTTTATGTCTGTCGATAACGGTCGAACGGAAAGTCCGATCAAGTTGAAACACAGTAACGGCAAAATGTAAGGCGGCTATAATATAGTAAATTTTGGTCTGGACACAAATATACTAATCTAATCATGATGTGATACGTATTAGAGGCAGAAATTACATTTCTATTGCTGTCAATGTGTTAGTAACTGTGGCGGACCGTGTCGAAAACACTATTTGAAATGACAATGACAAATCTTAGCAACGCACTTTGCAAAGCGTTCAACAATGTCAGGAAGTATAATAGCTATAGAAATTAGAAAAATTTTGCAATGCCATTCTTGAATTGTTGTTAACTGTTGTTTTTATTAGCTTCGAGATCTTTTCGCCAGAAAGTTTGGACGCGCTCGCTTATCAACGCGTCACACAGAGCGTTTTTCTAGTTACGTTTAAAATGATAACTAAATAAATAATGTAATGTATAATTATTAATTTGGTTACTAATTTTTTTTGTTATTGGAAACTGAATGAATTACCAGGCATAGGCTAATATTTTTGGTGAATCCAGTTAGTAATTTTTGTGAATGTCAAAAGATATCGAAAGTTCGTAAGATCATACGTATCGCGCAGTATACGTATGAAAGTACAGTGGAAGAAGTAGCAAGATGAACGTAGCCAGTAATATTTAATATTTTGTATTTATTTAGGCAACATTTAAGGTGAATCTACCCCCAATTTATTTTATTTTTTTAAATATGCATAAAGACAACATATGGGTTAGTATATGAAATACGCTCATTTGAGAATATCAAAACTAATTTTCAAGCCCATTTTGGAGGAGCCGTATGGTATTTACAGCGGGTTTTATGAAAAATACGGCTAACAACTACGTTTAAACCACATACGCGTTTAGTATGCGATTTTTTGTTTACAACTTTCCCTCACTATTGGCTATGAGGATTTGGTGTTTTGAAATAAGTGTTTTCAATTTTTGGTTTACTACGATTTATTTTGCTCGCCGGTACAAATACAATTTCCGTACCGGAGAGCAAAATAAATCGTAGAAAACCAAATATTGAAAACACTTATTTCAAAACACTAAATCCTCATAGCCAATAGTGAGGGTAAGGTGTAAACAAAAAATCGCATACTAAACGCGTATGTGGTTTAAACGTAGTTGTTAGCCGTATTCGTCATAAAACCCGATGTAAATACCATACGGCTCCTCCAAAATGGGCTTGAAAATTAGTTTTGATCTTCTCAAATGAGCGTCTTTAATATACTAACTTCATATATGTGTTCTTTATGCATATTTAAAAAAAAATAATATGGGGGTAGATTCACCTTAAGTGACACGTGAACTTCGATTATTCCAGTTTTCAGAGTTTGTCCAGAGTAAAACGCAAGTTCTAGATTTTGTGTTCTTTTTTTTGTTTAATATAGGAACATTGTTATGTGCATGTGACCAAAATGATAAGTTTCTGGACGTTAATGCACTGGCTCTATACCGTATTTGTAATTTAGAGACATTATTGGTCTGATAAATATTGTGTATCAACAATCAAATATTTCTTCTTTTGACATCCATAGTAATTACTAATTAGTAATTAGTAGGTGTTTGTAAATGGTGTTATGTTTTCTTAAATTTCATTTATAGATTTAATAATTTCGATGTTATGGCGGTGTTATGCGTTTTGGGAGATTTTCTACAGTAAATTTCACCAGAAACATGTTTAAATTAAAAAGGAATTTTAATGTAATTTGATTTATTTGAACTGTATGTACAACTAGTACTAGTTAATACGAAGTGTATTAACATTACCATTACCTGTGTTTGTCTAGTGTGTCTTTACGGTCGAATTAAAGGCGGCAGTCACAACACATAAGAATCTTCTTGTCCGTCACGTAAAATCCCTCAGATTTGTACTCGTTTGCTCTGGCTTGACGCCGAATTTCAGCAAAAATGAATCGTTGATCTTCTTAACAAAATCATCATTATAATGAAAAAATATTACGTCCCCACAATTGTGTTGTAATGACGTTTGACTGTAATAATAAATTTAAATTTTGAAAAAAAATTTATAATAAATTAAAAACAATCGAGATTTCGTGTTATTTCGCTCTTTAATACAAATTTCGATGTTATGACTGGAAATTGACGGATTTCGCGAATTTTCGCGGTGAAATTTTGATGTTTTTAAGGTGTCTATCAACAGATACACTTTGTTAATCTCCCCCTTCTTTATCAACACTTTTCGCGATTTCGCGGTCCGCGAAAAACAAACACCTCTAGTAATTAGTAATTACTAATTAGTAATTAGTAATTACTAGTAACTAATTAGTAATAAGTATTACCCTACCATAAATTTTGGTCTTGGAACAAATCTTACAAACACCTAAGGTAACTCCTTATATTTGCATGCTGATCCTATGTTTTAGTCTTACTATGAATCCTTCAGGTACTATGAAACTAGCATTACAAGCCTTCGTCGCTACAGCCTTTGTAAAAAATCTTGCGCTGAATTGATTTAATTTATTAATGTAAACCAATTTTAATTTTTAATCGACTTTACATTTTTATCTATCCATATAATACTGGTGTATATAGAGGTGAGACTTTAAAGCAGTCATAACAATGAGCCACACAATAAATGGATTAAATGGTTTAGCGGGAATCGAATCCCAAATCTTCTGCTTTGGAAGCAGGAATAAACCCACTAGACCTACGAGCAATACATATGAAAATAATAAATATATAGAGGTCCGTGAAAATCATTTTATTTTGGAGTAAATTCGTTTTTGCAATAAAATTTGGGTTTATTCAGTAAAAGGTGTATTTCAAAAGTACTTCAATCATGACTAAGGCCGGCTTGTACACTCGATACACTCAATAGTGTATTATCACGTTTTCACACCGGCCAAATTAATAAAGATATGGCCTTTGCTATAAAATGTATGATTTTTTAGATTTAATACCATTAACAACACAATAACGTGAATTTCAGAGTTTTTCACAAATTTTGCTTCAGTACAACCTTGTTATTACGTCGCTCAATAAAACACCGTCTCTCACACTAATTACGTCATTTTGATACATTCTCGGTGAATCCCACATAAGGAGCAATGCTATTTTTCTCTAGATAGTAAATAATAATACTGTTATAATAATATGTCCCCTGATGGAACCTCGAATGTAATTGTAGGTGTCCATACTCCCTACAGCAGTAAAATGATTCATATTTCATACAGTAACACTTTTTTGTAATGAGCTCTTGGGGGCCAGATTATCTATATATGTATAAAAACGAAGGTATGAATGTATGTTTGTGTGTGTGTATGTGCGTGTGTATGTCCTTCATACATTACTACACCATTCATCCGATTGCGATGAAACTTTGGCGAGTTGTTGTGCGCACGCCTGCGATGGTTTCTGGATGATAACAACCCCCTCCCAACCCCCCCCTCACCCCCACCCCCACTAAGACACCAACATGCAATAATGCTTTCCTAAACCATTCATCCGACTGCGATAAAATTTTGGTGGGTTAATGTATGCACGCCCGCTAAGGTTTCTGAATAATAACCCCCCTCCCACCCCCCCCCACTGAGACACCAACATGCAATAATGCTTTTCTAAACCATTCCTAAACCAATCATCCAAATGCGATAAAATTTTGGCGAGTTGTTGTGCCCACGCCTGCTAAGGTTTCTGAATGATAACCAACCCTCCCCCCCCCCCCCCCCCCACTGAGACACCAACATGCAATAATGCTTTCCTAAACCATTCATCCGGCTGCGATACAATTTTGTTGAGTTAGTGTATGCACGCCCGCTAAGGTTTCTAAATGATAACCCCCCCTCCCCCCCCCCAACCGCCACCCCCACTGAGACACCAACATGCAATAATGCTTTCCTAAACAGTATGTTACACAGATTATTTTGTTATAAATAAGTTTCACTGTGCTATAACATCGTTTCAGATAACTTCAGTTTAACTTAACTTATTCCAGTTGAATGGAATTCTGTACTCCCCCCTCCCCCCCTCTCCAAACCCCTGCCTGGTGCTGGCGAAAACAGACCCACAATGATTATGGCGTAATATCGATTACGAAGAAAAGGGTAATTTTATTTTATCAATGATAATTAAACTAAAACCCGGGAGTTGCTGACCTGGTTAATTTTAATGGGTATACAGTATACATCAGTCGACTGTTCCTCTCAGCAGATCTGTAGCCTCGATCGCCTACGTTCAATTATCGCGGCCATATGCGAGTTTCTGTGTATGTTTATGAATGTGTGCGTTTCACTCTCCTAATTACGTTCACCTCGAGCATTGAACGGTGGTTTATGCGTTTTACTTGTTTAGTATCTATAGGCTACTAGCAACATCAAAAGACATCAATGAAACAAATGAATTGAATCGATGGACAAACAACAAGCCGTACAAAATAATTTCTTCTGATTTTGGAAAACAAAACAAACAAAAAACCAACAAATACACATACAAAACTTTCACTTAGTCGTTGTACATCATTAAAAGTTTTAAATGGCGAGCAGTTACTATTGCTACACTTGTTTTTATTTGTATGGTTGCAATTTTATTATTTTGACAGCCGATTGTTTGTCCATCAGTTCAATTCATTTGTTCCATTGTTGTAGTCCGGATGTGACGTCAGTTGCGAGTTCCCTATAGATTAACGCATTATATTTGTCGAATGCAGGTGGACTCGAAACCTGTAATATACTGCACTACATATAATTAGAGATACGTGAAAATGGCGTTTTGTATATACTGTATAGATGCTACAAAGTGCTACTTCTTCAACTGAAACTAAGGGTTTTCTGTTCTTATTTTACTGCAAATTAATTTTAAAATAAAAATGTGAGAAAACTTTACTCTCAAGTAGCCTATTTTAATGTTGGCAAAAACTAGATGCTATAAAACTACAATTGAAAAGGCTATTTACACAAGTCTCTACACATAATATATCGTCTCGAACTATCTAAACAAGAAGAAACCAGTTCATCACTCGTGCAATGTAAGCTTAGCTATACTTGACAGTCGTGTTATCTCTTCCTTGATGCGAGCAGTGAGTGACAGCTGACTGACAATAGCGTTGGCAAACGCAGCGTATGCGCGAGATAAGGGGATTTAAAAACGGCTAACAACCCTCCAAACTGTAATTTATGGGTAAATTTAGTACGAATTCTATAGGCCTACTTATCCTTTTTTGGCGGTCATTTATGGTTGATTATAATATCACCCGATTTTTTAAAGAACATACACGTGTTGATTATCCGAGTCAAGATTAGTTGCGTGTTATTTTACAAATTGCACGTATGTCACATATGTGCACATAGCAGCCACATTTGTGATCAAACTTTGACGTTGCCATGGAGGAACAATGGAAGCCTGTTGTGGTAGAACACAAATCCTCAGTTCTTTAAATTTCAACCTGTCTGGTAATTTGTGATTTTGTTTATTACGTATGTTAACTTTTAAAATGATAAATTATGCTTATTTAGTAAATTTTATTAATATTCAGTGTTCACCAATGATCTAGGATAGGACTACTTCAATTGTGTCTCAAGCATGGCCGCTGTGACGTCACGTGGGAACTGTGAATAGTTTTTTGTTAGGTACCCTTAATTCTTAACTCTAGGACAAATCTTATCCATCACTATTTTATTCCCTTAGTTATTTAATTAAATAAATAAATTCACATTTAGAATCTACCCACTTGGTGAAATGACTTTATATAAGACCTAGTAATTGGACTGTACACCGTTCCTAATTGTCACATATAAAAACAATTTAAAAAGGCAATATTTCAAACCCTGATCAGAGCTCTTCAACAGGCGAAAACAAAGTTGCGTTGAGTGTGTTTTCGCCTGTTGAAGAGCTCTGATCAGGGTTCGAAATATTGCGTTTTTAAATTGTTTTTAAATGTGACAAGGAACAGTGTACAGTCCAATTACTAGGTCTTATATAACGTTTTACAAGACTGATCTCCAGTGGGGGACTTCAACTTAAAGCGACTAAACCAACCCTGTAGACTCTGCGGATATTATAGAGTTTATGTGAAACATTGTGCTTGATACTATTACCATAGAGTATATTACTTCCAACTAAGCTGTTAAGCAGTTATTATAGAGCTTGTGTGAAACGTTGTGCTCGATATTACCATAGAGTATATTACTTCCAACTACGCAGTTAAGCGGTTATTATAGAGCTTGTGTGAAACATTGTGCTTGATATTACCATAGAGTATATTACTTCCAACTACGCTGTTAAACGGTTATTTTAGAGCTTGTGTGAAACGTTGAGCTTGCTTTGTCGACAATCAATATTCCCGCAAGCCACATTATATCAAGGTTGTACTGCATTTGGTAGCGAGTCAATTTCGACATTCCCGCTTTAAAATTTAATCATTTATTTATACTCATTTTGTGAAATGAAGGATGACTACATATTTCGGTATTTTTGTAATTCGTAATTATTCACGAAATTCACAGACCTCCATAAATACTATAAAGAGTGCCAATAAAATCATTGCAGATTTGTTAAATATGTGGAGTAAATCACGCAGTGAGTCTAGTAATACGTTTTTTAGCGATTAAGGTTTTAGAAACCAAATAGAACGGATTTTTGAAAATCTTGCAAAGTGCCCATTTTTATCTAATTTCTATTGGGACGTAATTAAAAATTGCTTACTAACCCTTTATGTAGTGAAATTGAAATGATTTTAAATACGTACCTGCACATAATTTTCCATTTTAAATGCAAGAAACCTCCTTATATTCAAGGTTTTGATGAAAAGAAAACGAAGATGCAACAAAATTTTGAGAAAACTAATCGTTAAAAACGTATCTCCAGCCAGTGACCCTAACGTTGTGTGTCAAAGTAGACCGACCAAACTCACCAAGAGTAACGTGAGACGTGGCCGAGCGGCTGCCTGCGGTGCGGGAGACTTCGAGGTAAGCTGGTCTTAGTGATGGCTTCAGTCTTGAGTGGGAGACAGCTTCCCTCTTGAAGGTGATTCAGCGCCGTGAGACGAGCTGACATTCTGAAAACAAGAACGTACACGTCAGTCAAGAGCTACAGTCAAAACAAACCTCTGAGGACCAATTAAGGGATTGTTAAGCATCTATTGCTAAAGACGTCAAAACTTCAACCCCTACGGCACCTTAAAGCCACTGCTACCAACAGCCAATGCCAGTTAAAATAACGAGATATATAAAGGAATCAATACCTAGATTGTTTTTTATCTTTAAAATATTTATGCTTCTCTCTTCCCCACAAACTATGTATTACGAGTTAATTTTGAGTGGTAGACATTACCATAAACATAATGTCTTATTACCTGGATGCAAACTTGATACTAGTTGTGTTCCATTAAACATTAATACTCTACTTGTAGATGTCATTTCTGTAACTCAATAGTCTGATCTTACCAAGAATCCAACCCAGAATCTTCTACATTAATTGAAGGCAGAAGCAAACCCATAGGATAGCACAATTAAGCTGTTCATTTCTTTTTCTAACAACTTCCCAAATGTGATAAGACTGTGAAATGGATAACTTTAAATGATCGCAAGCTGAACGCAGTGCAGCACTGAAGGTGAGGCATCCTATAGCACGCAGGGGCCTTTCATTCTTTTTCAACCATTCTTTCATCCTTCATCCTTTTAGCTTATAAAACAAATTATAATTTGTTTCCATCTTTTTAAAAATAAATAAATACGTAATTAAGATGTAAAACTGTAATTGTGTGGAACAAAAGTGATTAACTGGATATCTGCATATTAAGTGTGCTGCACTACATTCAATTTATGGCCGGCCTTATGCCGCGTTTACATCCTCTCACGCCCACAAATTGAGCGTGTACAAATCATATTCATATGGCTTCGTCTACATTGAAATTAGGCTAACGCTATGTACGCCAAGCGAAGATGTGGCGAAAGTTCAATTGAATCCACCTCTTTCTAAGATTTGACGACGTAAATTACTAATAAAAATTTGGCGACGTAAATTTATTGGTTCTAGACGTCCATCCTGATTTGTCAAAATCGTGAAATTTGCTTACGTAATTTACGAACGTTAAGTGGATGTAAATGAGGTGTTACTGTGACAGTAGTTTACTTACCAAATAATCTTTATCCCAGTGCTCTTCAACGTAGTCTCAAGGTAAGCTGGATGTCTGCAAAGGGTCCGGTGACAAGTCTAGACGTCTCTTCTTACGGCGAGGTATATCAGTGTTGTGAAGCCGTTCACCAGTACACTCATCTCATCTGGAAACAAGAGATTCAACGTCAGTCATATTCACAACGGAACTAAGCCTATGCATATGAATCTATGGTACCGTACTCTGTAGCCTACTCTTATTATTTGAACTTTCTTAATTTACCAATACTAAGCAAATATTGTTTGTATCATACCTCAGCAACTAACTAACATGGGATAGGCAGTTATATTGACTGTGCTAGTTATGTAATTAAGATTAATACTGATGGTAGCCTAACTTTATAAAATACTATTTATTAGATGACAAACTCATTAATATTTGTATACATAAGACTTCTTTTGTAATAGTTGGCTTGTAAGTCACACAGCATCTAATAAGTTGACTGTAAAATAAAATCCTCCCTGAAATTTCATTATCATTTCATATCAAAGAAGCAAGTTTATATTTTTTGTATTTAGCTACATGTACTTATACAAAACTTTCAATTATAGTGCTATGCTGCTGTAGTGACATGTTCTATACCAACTAGGAATACAGTTCAGGTACTCACCGAAACACTTTTGACGCTCGTACAGTTCAACGCTCCAGGAAGCTCCCGAGGTAAGCTGGCTCTCGGCGATGCAGACAGGCTTGTGGGGCTGTTCTCCGGTATGATACCCTCATCTAGACGAGAAACGAAGAACAAACATTAGTCATTTGCATTACGGAACTATGACTTTTTCAGAAATACGAATTAAAAACACGAATAGTATTTAATTTACCGAGACGAAAAATTGTACTTATACTGCTTCAGCAACTGGCAATTTTATCGACCAGCTAAACAGTTTTAGATAAAAAAATGACGATTGAATGAGATTCATCGGCATAATGAAAACGGGATCAAGATAATAAAAAAATGCAAAAAATACATAATTGAAGTGGGGTTTGAATCCACGCCAATTAGTGTTTTAAAATTTAAATGCATTAAAAAAATAATAATAAACAATGTAAAATAATATATATTAAAAGAAAATATATAAAATATAAATATGATACAGTACATTGAAATAAAGCAGTCTTTCATTTTAGGATAGTTTACTCACCGAAACATCTGGACGCAAAGTACCGCCCAACGCTCCAGGAAGCTCTCGTGTGAAGCTCTCGAGGTAAGCTGGCCGTCGTGTCGGTCCAAGAAGGTCTCGAGGTAAGCTGGCTGTCGGCGGCTGCAGACCCTGCTCCATAGTCTGGAAACAAACAAAGAACAAACATAAGTAATTTGCATTACGGAACTAAGCCTTTTCAGAAATATGAATTAAAAATAGTTTTTAATTTACTGCGATAAACTTGCACTTAACTGTTTTCACGATTGACAATTTTATTGACTACGTTAAACAGTTCTAATTCAAATTTGATAACTGAAGGAGATTCATCGTCGTAATGGAAACGGGATTCAAGATAATAACAAAATAAGAAAAATACATAATTGAAGTGGGACTCGAACCCACGTCAATTGGTTTAAAATTGAAATGCATTGAAAAAATAATAATAAACAATGTAAAATAATATGTATATTAAAAGAAAAAATATAAATATGACATATTGAAATGAAGCTGTCTTTCATTTTAGGATAGTTTACTCACCGAAACATCTGGACGTGAAGTACCGCCCAACGCTCCAGGAAGCTCTCGTGTGTAGCTCTCGAGGTAAGCTGGCTGTCGGCGGCTGCACAGACCCTGCTCCGTAGTCTGGAAACAATGAACAAACATAAGTCATGTGTATTACGGAACTAAGCCTTTTCAGAAATACGAATTAAAAACAGGAATAGCTTTTAATTTACCGAGATAAAATTGTACTTAAAAACTGTTTTAACAATTGCCAATTTTATTGACTACGTTAAACAGTTCTAATTCAAATATGATAATTGAAGGAGATTCATCGGCTTAATGGAAACGGAATTCAAGATAACAAAATAAGAAAAATATATAATTGAAGTGGTATTCGAACCCACGTCAATTCATTCATTTTCTTGAATCTCTGCCCGAATCATAAGAGCCACACTTATTGGTTTAAAATCTAAATGCATTAAAAAAATAATAATTAAATAAAAAGAAAAGAAAAATATAATAAAAGAATGTATAAAATATAATAGGTAATTATAAATGTGTTGTATTGAGTTCAAGTTACTTTTCATTTAAGAATAGTTTACTCACCGAAACATCTGGATGCGAAGTACCGCCTAACGCTCCAGGAAGCTCTCGTGTGAAGCTCTCAAGGTAAGCTGGCCGTCGTGTCGGTCCAAGAAGGTCTCGAGGTAAGCTGGCTATCGGCGGCTGCAGACCCTGCTCCATAGTCTGGAAACAAACAAAGAACCAACATAAGTAATTTGCATTACGGAACTAAGGCTTTTCAGAAATACGAATAAAAAACATGAATAGTTTTTAATTTACTGAGTTAAAATTGTACTTAAAAACTGTTTTAACAATTGGCAATTTAATTGACTACGTTTAAGTTCTAATTTAAACATGATAATTGAAGGAGATTTATCAGCATAATGAAAACCGATTCAAGATAACAAAGTAAGAAAAATACGGTACATAATTTAGTGGTATTGGAACCCACGTCAATTCATTCAATTTCTCGAACCTTTGCCCGAATCATGAAAGTTACATTAATTGGTTTAAAATTTAAACGCAATTTAAAAAAAATAAACAATGTAAAAAAAATAAGTTTAATAAAAGAATATATATAATATAATATAAATGATATATTGAAATAACGTTGCCTTTCATTTAAGAATAGTTTACTCACCGAAACATCTTGTTGCAAGGTACCGCCCATCGCTCCAAGAAGCTCTCGAGGTAAGCTGACTGTCGGCGGTTGCACAGACCCTGCTCCGATATCTGGAAATAAACAAGAAAACACATCAGTTGTTTGTATTACGGAACAAAACCATTGCATAAATACGACTTATTTACGCAAATAGTTTTTAATTTAAAATCGTACCTACTGCACCAACAACAGTCAATTTTATTGACTATGTGGAACAATTTTAATTAATGTAGTTGTATTCAAAGATGAAGATTAATTGACTTGTAAATTTGGGACTCAAGATGGTAACAAAATGAAAAATTTTCATAACTGAAATGGGATATTTGAACCCATTGTCAATTTGTTTCATAATTGTCAAACCTTTATCTGAATCATGTGAGCCAGGTTATGGGTTAAATCTATTAAAATATAGCATACATTGAAGAATTGCATTTCACTTGGTAATAAATAGTTGACTCACCAAAACTCGTCGACGGTTGTACCGAACAACGCTCCGGGAAGCTCTCGAGGTAAGCTGGAAGTCGCGTGAAGTTGTCGAGGTAAGCTGGCTGCCGGCGACGCAGGTAGCCTCGTGGAGCGGACCCCTTCTTGCAGGCGACCACACAGTCCACCAGTACAACACCATCTAGTCTGGAGACAAACAAAGAACACAAATCAGTCATTTATATCATGAAACTAAGCATTTGCATGAAACCTTGTGATTTTTTAAATTGCTGAGTAAACAATTGACTATAAGAGGAACGACGAAAATTAATGAGATGCTCCCCTCCCCTCCCCCACCCCGCCCCGCCCCACCCCTTTAAATATTTTAATAAAAGGCCTCCTATCGTTTCATTTTCTATAATCCCTCCCCCCCCCCTAAAATAAATCAGTTCACGGGAAATACTAAAATAATTTTCACGGATCAACAGCAAGAATTATAATGACAAACTCACTCACTGTCCTTTGTGTAGTTCCGAACTACATTCGAGCGTGTAGATTGTAAAGCAAACAGGGTGTGGCACGCCACAAGTACGATCAACCACATGGTTGCGCAAATTATGGCGTAGAAAAAGCAATCATAATTAATAACAATATTTGACTGAATTGGGCGATCGATATTAATACACAAATAGCAAACAAAACAAAACAACCGAAGACAAAGAATTCAAAAGGGGGCGGACGTTTGAAATTAGTCACTAGACGATGTTTCTTAAAACCACGATGAAGGTAACTAGCCTAACTAATAATAATAATTATCATAATAAAATTTATATGATTACTATTAAATATAAAAGAAGAATAATATTGAAGCCGAAGACAATAAAGTCAAACGGGGACGAACAAAAGCGTTGACGAAAGGTATAGCTCAAATTAATTACATAAGCACGTAGAATGTTCGTTTCTAAAACCACGAAGCGGGTAAATAATAATCTAATCAACAATAGTATACGTGAATAAATACTTTTAGTTTAAAAAAGCAATTTAGGAATTGAACAATATTACACAGAAATAGCAAACAATGAAACACAACAGGCAACAATATCAAAGCGGACAAGTAATGCCGAGGCTTACCTGGTGATGTGTTGACTCCACAATGTCTGAGCAGCGAATGGGACATTCCGCAAGGGCGCAACAAAGTAAATAGCCTCGCTCGCATCGCGTCATCATCAACCAATCGTTGTCACAACCATGTTGCTATGCGGACAGTTCCAGAACTACTACCTCTACTATCATGAGACAAGAACGAGGTAGGCCTACCCGTATCGATTATTTTACGTCAGAGGACTATAACGCCCCACCTATGCTACGATGATGACGGCACGTAGCCTACTCCTGCCTAAAAGTAGTGTACTTGTTTCGTGGAGGGTTTGAGGATTTTTTTTTTATTTTTTCTGGTTTTAAAAATTTCATATTTCTTAAAAAATCTTTTTTTTTTTATTTCACGACCTTCTGTTGAGAATGGACTTTGTACAGTTCGATTTTTCAAGTTCTTTCTGTGTGGCAAAGACGCGTAGCATGGCATAAGATGTCATGACTCATGTACGGTAGTATTTCTTCTTATACTTCCTTTGAAGGGGGGGAGGGGGGGGGGGGGGGGGGGCTGTCCAATCTTCATAAATGATGTCACACAATTTTGACCCAGACTAGATCCCCCCCTTGTCACGAAATGTGTGATTACCCCCCTTTAATGATGTCACATTGTGTCGCAATTTGTGGACTATTATACAGAACCACCAGATAAAAAAATACAAATATCACCATCATCATCATCATCATCACGAGATAAGAACGAGGTATTGATTATTTTACGGCAACGGCTACGAAGCTAATCGAGACGATGATGGCAGCACGCAGCCTACTCCTGCCTTAAAAAGTGGGTGTACGAGTTTTCATGCATGGTTTGGGAAAAGGTTTTAAAACATCTCTGTCTTGAAGTAATTTTACCAATTTTCTCACTTGTTTGCTCTTTTTATTTAAATATATAATAACATATAATACCGGAATTAAAATTGATTGGGTCGCTGTGACCCAAAATGTGTCTAAATAAGAAAGGTGTTCTTGTGTGGGTGTCAGGCTGATTTGGGCAGACACGCACAATCGTACATACAGCAATAGTTAAGTATTTCCAATGAGTCAAGTGCCCTATAGAGAAGCTAAGATAAGATTGTGTTTATTTACCTTCATCTGCTATTATTATCGATTTGTCGTACATCTTACAACTTCAGTGGCGCGCTGAACCCTTGAATTAGACAGGAGCAAGCAATCCCCATATGACCGACCCACCCACCCAGCGATCCATCCACTATTTGGATTACCTCAATCCATGGTTACCCCCATAATATTTTCGGAGGGGGGGGGGGGGGGGGGGGGCAAAATGAAATAACATTTTCCATCTGGGTAGAAGATGGGGGGCGCAAGCCCTCAAATTTGCCCCGCAGGGCGTTTTTTGGATTTTCACACTTTTTAACCGATTTTAAGATGTTAAAGTAGGTTCTGGATGAAATTAATTTAACCACGTACTTAGCCAATCAGCGATCGGTATTGGGGGGGGGGGGGGGGAAGTGAAATAACATTTTCCATCTGGGTAGAAGATGGGGGCGAAAGCCCCCAAATTTGCTCCGCAGAGCGTTTTTTGGATTTTCACACTTTTTAACCGATTTTGGGATGTTAAAGTAGGTTCTGGATGAAATTAATTTAACCACGTGCTTAGCCAATCAGTGATCGGTATTTGCGCGGATGTGTCTCGGGCGCTTCGCTGGTTGGCTATGAGTGCCTCGCCTGTGACGAAAGCATATGTAAGGTAATCTTGGGCCAAATATAACATTAGCTGAAAAAGTGCAAAATTAAAACTCAGCGAAACAACGTCGGGACATCGTTGGTGTTCTACCCCCACCCCACTACCCCCAACCACTGCGCAATGGCAATACACTGGTATGCACTATATACTGACTAACGAATTGAATCGCTTAATATTACGTCGTCTTCACAGTCCTGTTGTTAATATTTTATATTCGTTAAATACAGCCACGCGTATGTTCAAGTTATTACTGTCACCACCAAAGAAATAACGTGGATTAGTAAGGGTTGTTTCCACTCTTAATAATTTGAAACGGGTGGGTGGGTGGGTCGGTCCCCTCCGGGGACCCACCCACCACCCCTTTGGAACAGGAACAATTGCTCCTGTGCCCATATGGTCAGCGCGCCACTGTACAACTTACCCCACACATCTACATCTACACATCTACAACAACAAATAGGTGTATTATTAATTGTTACTCCCTCTATAGAGGTAGATTACAATTTTCTATAATTATTAAATATAACGTTTACGTATTCATTCTGAAATTCCGTTTTACTTAATTAATTCCGTTTTATAGACAAACTACAACTTCAAATAGTTTGAGGACGGTGTAGCTTACCCTATGGGTTCCTACAGCAACCAGGATGCCCCACGGAGCTGCCACACAAGCCACGAACCCTCCCCATGTACGGGAGCGGTCACCCACCATATCCTGTCCTTGGCCAATGTTGCTTAACCTACACGTTCGCAGCCTGATATATCTGTTTGTTTAATCCTATTCAGTTATTAAAATCATTTGCTAAGGGCGTCAGCTATAGCGGCTGGTACCCGGTAATAATAATAATATTTTTTCGTAGGAATACCCGTTACGGTTATAGGGTGCGCACACCAGCTTTACCTGATGTGCCCCTCTTCAGATGTCTAACTAGGTTATTACGGTGTTTGGGTAGTACGGAAGGAATGTCCGAGGGCTGTTAGTATGACTCAATCCCAGCATTCGCCTTTTCGACTGAGGAAAACCTCGGAAAAAACCTTCAGTCAGGACTGCCGGTGACCGGAATCGAACCGGCGACCTCCCGAATTAGAGTCTCGCGTCTTACCGCTGAGCCATCTCTATACAGCTCTGCCAGTCATACGAGCGTCGTACAACGTTCTCTAATTTCCGTTCCGTTTCCTAATTTCCCTCTCCCAATTTATTTTCATCTGTTAATCTGAACAACAACGGTGATCCACGGTTTTGGTCCGTGGAAGTTAAGATTATTGTATTATTGTATTATTGTAGGCTATGTATTCTATTTCTTTGGAATGTGCCAGGTATTACTTATGATATAACTGCGATACAATTTTTAACTAGTTCATTTTTTAACTGTTCTTCTTGTATTTTATGTATTATTGTATGTACTGTTGTATGTAGTATGTATTTTGACGAAACCTAAATTATAAGGTGACCAGACGTACCGATTTGACCGGTACAGTACCTTTTTCAGAACACTTGTACCGGTGAACCGAGAAACACATTGAAATTACGTATTTGTACCGGTTTGTAATTTGAATTTAAAAAAAAAGTGTTCCGGTATTCTTTCAACTAACGACAACCCTGTCGATTGCAATAGCGCTTGGGGGGGGGGGGGGGGGGGTATTTACACATTTAATGTATAGGCTAGATGCAGAGCCACCGTCTGTGCGGAGGCTCTCTTCAGCCGTAGTACAGTTAGTTACACATGTAAATATAAACAAACTTACAAACCATTAAGTACAATCATAAAGTACAAAATACAAAATAGGTACAATCTATTTGTACAGTAACACTGATACAAAATACATTATGAATAGATATAAAGAAATATGAAATAATACAATGGATTAATTGTAATATATATTAACTATGAGGAACTAAAATACATTATGAATAGATATAAAGAAATATGAAATAATACAATGAAATAATTATAATAATATAAGGGGAAGAGGGAGATGGTGCAGTATGAGCGCGTAGCGTGTGACAGTGACTCACACGGGACTGCTGGCGCTGACTCCCTCACTCACTGTCATGCCGATAGTCAGCATTTTCAACGGGCGGCTGGCGAAATACGACCGGACATAACATGGCTACAAAACTGTACATATTCAATTATTATAATATATATTATTTATATGGGGCTGTGCCCCAGACTCCGTCCGCGGAGTTCGTATCCTTTCACTTTGGTTGTCCCGGTTTGTAACTTCAAAATATGGTCACCTTATACTAAATTAAGAGCGTTCGGCAGAGGAGAGCGTTGTCAGATTTTGCGGTCAATGTCGAAACTAAATTCTTATTCTAGCGGCTGCTGTTATCGACCTTTTATGGCTGCTGTTACCCTCCCCCCTCCGACTACGGCGGTCCAACGTCCATGTAAGTCCATGGTCCATCCACACAAAATCTACCTGCTTCGCGACACCCGTCTCTCTTCACTGGCAAACATCATAATTATCATTTCTAAGGAAAGCCTCAAAATAACAGTTTTGTAGTTCTTCAACCTTCGCCACAGAAATAAATGTCAATATGAAAATCATTCTCGAGTAAAGTATGCAATAGTGTTCCACATGCTTGTAATAATGTGTTGTTTTATAATGTTATATTATGCTATAGTAATGTGCCAGATAATGTGGTTATTGTGCCCGGTGATAGCGATTAAATTACAAAATTGAACCAAATGGGAACGAACCCAAATCACTCTGCTGTTATGTATGTTGCTTTATATGTTCGCTATTTCATTTACCACGCACAAATACAATCATAAAACTTTATGTAAATGTATTTCATATTATACGGACGCGGGTTACCGTGAGGCCGAAATATACGTAGATCCGTATGTTTTAGGTATCAGTCCAAGTGTAAAATTAAAAATAGTATACAATCTAGTAGTGGTGGGTTGGGGTATAGTGGGGGGTAATCTCAATATATAGTAAAAGCAATACTGGGGAACATGATTAATTATAAAAGTGAAACAACGAGTGTAAACTAAACGAATAGCTGAGACATTACTCAAATTGTTTCTTTGCTACATATAATTTGGAATTTGATGGTGAATACGTGGATTTCCGTAAAAAAATATTTCGGGATCGCAAGAAATGCAAGCGTGTTACGAGCATTCCCTATTTATAATAGATATCATTTTTGTTTACCCAATTCATTGCATAATTGTATGATATCAGAAAATGTATTTTGTTTTACCACATGCCTATTATATGCTGGGTTTTCTACCAAAAGCTATAAATAGCAGTAAAAATATAAAGTGAGCTTGTTGAGGACTAACCGAATGAGCACAAAGTCAAATAAAATACACAATTTGATGTTTATCTTGAGGCCGGTGCCAAGTGTTGAATAAGGGCCGTAGCTGGGGTCCATCACGCCCACAATTCACAAAATACAAATTTATTTCACATAACATTTGTGAACTTGTAGCTAGCGCGTCACTATTAGTCCAACACAAGGGAACGAGACACAGTCCTAAATACTCGTCGTACAATACTGTGCATAAACTTCAACAGCCGTAGTAGCATGGTTCGGGGCTGAGCAGAAAGTTACTGTACAGATAACCGAATATACTAAATACAATACGCCCGCACAGTAACTAGGCCAACCATGTACGCAATATTTATAAATAGCCGTAGCTTTACGTGGTTGAACAGTACATTACCACAAAGCACAAAACAGAACACAATATAATATGCGCCAGAACAGTCACACAGTAAACCCGTCAAGCTATCAGAGGTATTTCACTGCATACCTTACCGCCTCTTCTACAGTGGCCGTCACCTAGAGATGAACCCCAGGTAAAGACATTTCCCCTAGCAACCTTTCCCCCACCACCTTCCGGAACTCGACAGACAAGACCCGTCCCATCTGTTTACAAACCGCAGAAAGGTTCAACTACCTGCTCAATTAAATTACCAAAAAAATTAAAATTGTTATAACAACATTTATCTTCTTGTGGTTATGAGATTGTTGTTTCAATTAAAAAATCAAGCATACTGCAATTTTATTTTTTTTAATTCGTCCATATTTGAATGAATGTGCTGAAACATTTATCGGATTTTGTCAGTCAAATATGGACGAATTAAAAAAAATAAAATTGCAGTTTACTTGATTTTTTAATTGAAACAACAATCTCATAACCACAAGAAGTTAAATGTTGTAATAACAATTTTAATTTTTTTGGTACGCAACTTCACTTTTAATTGAATCAATTAAAAGTGAAGTTGCGTACCAAAAAAATTAAAATTGTTATTACAACATTTAACTTCTCAATTAAAAGTGAAGTTGCGTACCAAAAAAATTAAAATTGTTATTACAACATTTAACTTCTTGTGGTTATGAGATTGTTGTTTC
This sequence comes from Isoperla grammatica, assembly GCA_945910005.1. Taxonomy (NCBI): domain Eukaryota; kingdom Metazoa; phylum Arthropoda; class Insecta; order Plecoptera; family Perlodidae; genus Isoperla; species Isoperla grammatica. The sequence continues at coordinate 102,501,272 of OX246738.1, forward strand.
AATTAAAAAATCAAGTAAACTGCAATTTTATTTTTTTTAATTCGTCCATATTTGACTGACAAAATCCGATAAATGTTTCAGCACATTCATTCAAATATGGACGAATTAAAAAAAATAAAATTGCAGTATGCTTGATTTTTTGAACCTTTCTGCGGTTTGTAAACAGATCGGACGGGTTTGGTCTGTCGAGTTGCGGAAGGTGGTGGGGGAAAGGTTGATAGGGGAAATGTCTTTACCTGGGGTTCATCTCTAGGTGACGGCCACTGTAGGCGACACATTCTTGGAATCAGTGACCCATACGCCATCCCAAACAATAGCTTGACAATCTTAAAAGTGTATAATTGCGATACGGAACTGAGGAAGTCAATAATTCTGCCGTGACTACACAGAGCAGGCTTCACTATTCAAACCGTTTCTAGCATACCCCCCCCCCCCCCCCCCCCCTAGGTCTATATCGCCAAATTATATCTTCGGTGTTTACCCTCAAATAATTTCAGTTTACATATTATTGATCGTGTGAGACCAAAATAATAAATAAATAAAATATGAAAAATGCAGTAGAGGACGTTATTGTGGGATTCTATTTATGGGGTACGTAATAAGTACTGTACTTTCTGCAGTATGTACGTATAAACTTCGGCGGATACTTCGTGGTAAGCTTATTGGTAAGCCAAAGGTAAACACACATATTGGCCTCAAATAAGGGCCGTTGTGATGTCACGTGAATACTCCCTATCACGTTACATGATCGACTCGGAACTCGTTAGCTATCAGGCTCGATACCAATCACCGGCAATCTTGACTAAAAGTGATTTCCTCATTCGAACGACAAATACCGAGATTGTTTACAACTAGGAAAACGCTCTGTTTGAAGCGTTGATAAGCGAGCGCGTCAATATCTACGAACTTTCTGGCGAAAAGTTTTCAATGCTAATACAAACAACAATTAACAACAATTCAAGAATGCACATTGCAAATTTTTTTCTAATTTCCATAGCTATTATACTTCCAGACATTGTTGGATGCAGTGCAATGTGCGTTGCTAAGAATTTTCGTCGTCATGTTTTCAACACAGTCCGCCACCGTTACTAACAGTTATTGACAGCAATAGAAATGTAATTTCTGCCTCAAATACGTATCGGATCGCTTTTAAATTAGTATATTCGTGACCGGACAAAAATTTACTATAAGATAGCCACCTCACATTTTGATGTCACTGTGTTTCAGAAATATATTTTCGAGTAACTTTTGTGTAACTTTGCCAATATTTATCAGATCGCAATAAAGTAAACATATTCGTGACCGGAATAAGCTTTAAAAAAATATGGCTATCTCACATTTGGCCGCCATTTTGTTTCAAAAAAATATTTTGCAGTAACTATGGTGTAGCTTTGTAACTTTTCGAACGATTTTGCCTCAAAACTATAGGCTACACCTTCAATTCACATTGAGGCTTCAAGTTGATCGAACTTTCCGTTCAGCCGCTATCGACAGACATAAAAAAAAAAAAAAAAACACAAAAAAAACAGAACGAAGTGCCATAAGAGTCTAGTGGAGACGCTCGCTTCGCTCGCTTAAAAAAAAACTTATGAAATTCCCTCCCAACTATCCCTACACCCAATGCTAAGTTTAGTTATCTGAGTATTGATATTTTGTCCCTGGACAGGTTTTTTACGAAGAGAAAGCTACTAGTTGTTTTTACATAATGCCTATCGTGTAATAACCCCTGCTGGAAATAAGTGCTTGTAGCTTAGTGCGTGACAGAAAATAAGTACAGAGTTGTATGTACTTAGCTTCTACATATATATTTTTATATTGTTATTATGTATAAAAACGAATCTATATGTGTGTGTATGTATGTCTGTGTGTGTATATGTCCTTTATACATTACTACACCATTCATCCGATTGCGATGAAACTTTGGTGAGTTGTTGGCGCACGCCCGCGAAGGTTTCTGAATAATAACAACCGCCCCCCCCCCCCCCCTTTGTGTACCGCCAGACGGAAAAATACATTGTGTGTCAAAAAGCACTTCAAGAAACAGAATTAAAACAGTAACACTTTATTTCTTTCAGTTGCATTGCAACGCATGTTTGCTAGTTACATTATAAATTCGCATTAGTAGGAACTCAGAGAAGAATAGTGACAGTCGGGAAGTTACGGATTCAACTCCCAACACTGGAAATGTTGACTGAACGTTTTCACGAAGACTGTCACCAATAGAGATAGCTCAGGGGTAGAGCGCGAGACTCTTCGGGAGGTCGCGGATTTGATTCCAACCACCGTAAATCCTGAGTGGAATTTTGTCCCAGGTTTTTTTCATCATAAATCGGATAATGAATATAGTAGGAACACTCGCACACTTGATTTTAAACTACAGCCAAAATTCAAAGAGTTTTGTTTATGTCTCGGAGAGATATTGCGATCAACGATGTTTTCATATGAAACTTCGTAAAAATATTGATCATTTTTAGAAAGTTTACTAAGTAATCATCTCTATTCATGGCACCCTTTGTGACCCGTAACCCTTGAGAGGCCCTCTCAGACATGGTAGCTGGCGCTCGCCGGTGTCGGCCAAGGTCTACCAGATCGCTAATAGATTAGTGGACTTTGGTGTGGACTTTGGTGTCGGCCAGACATCGTCTTTTGTTCCATGGGAGCGAACGACCGTGCAGCTATCTGTGGCAAAACGCTGAACTCGGTGAAAGAAATAACGGAAAAATCCCGGTATTGGCCTTGGATGCAAGCATGTATACTTACACTCATAACTGTATTATCGTTCTAAGCACATACCAATAAAAATAACAACGCTAAAGTGGACAAAATTATCTACTAAGATCACTGTTAATGGCTCTGCTAGCTCTTGTCAAACTCGCACAAATAAATAAAATGTGCACATCGATTCTACATACAAACATACAAATGTACATATTTCATTCTTTTTTTAAATTATCTTTCTTCAATAAAATAACACATTTTATCAGTGGTCTTAGTCGATATACCCTTTGCCTACCCGGATATAAAAAATAAGACAAATCCTATTACTAGTTTAGGCGCTACAAGTGTAAGTTTGGCCACATGTTTTTAGTAGTAAAATGACTAGTGCCGAACGCTCTTAATGTAAATTGATAATGGTGAATAAACTTGATTTGATTTGATTTGATTATTGTTTGTTTTGTTACCGGAACTTGTTGCGTATTCATTATTTACGTTTGCAAACATCTAACATCGTGTATAATCTTGTTTAGGGTCGGGGTAGCTCTGCCTGTCATACGAGGCGACTAAAACAGCTGACGCAACATCCAGGGGCGGACTGGGATAAAAAGGCTCGGGATGCTGGGTTTCGGGGGGGCCCGCACGAGGTGGCGTGGTGCAGCTGGGGTCTGGGGCGAAGCCCCAGCCGCCGGAGGCAAATATGCCGAAGGCGTAATTTTTTTTTGGAGGTTTCATTGAATTTTATGGCCTAAAATGCGATTTCAGGGCGCGATTAACAGAGGCCACCCTACCAGTAGCAAAATAATTTCAATTATACTCAATTAATTACAATTAATATTTACAATAAATATTACAATAAATTCAATTATAATTTCAAAATAATATAGAGATTTTTTAGTAATAAACAGAGAAGTATTTACATCATAGGAACTTTCTGGTGGCAGCCCGAGGCCCGGATTGCCAAAGGGCCCGGATTTGCCCAGGAGCCTAGCCAGTCCGCGCCTGGCCACATCACAGTGTTAATTATTTATGACGTCGTTAAAAATTAAAATAATAATAATTTTGAATATCCCTAATCCAGCACACTATAGCAAAATTCTGACCTTCCAAAATAAAATCAATAATGTTTGAAGAAGTAACTTTCCCTATGAAACCAAAGTTCAAATACCCTTGTACCCCAAACAAAATGCAACCATTGTAACAGCGAACTTTATCATATTCATAAATATCTTACAAATTCAGTTGCTTCAAAATTAGTACATTATAATGATTTCATTGTATTATATCATATTCCTTTATAACTATACATAATGTATTTTGTATAAGTGTTATTGTACTAATAGATTATACCTATTTTGTATTTTGTACTATGTAATTGTACTAAATGTCTTGCAATTTTTGTTTGTATTTACATGTGTAACTAACTGCATGTACGGCTGACGACAGCCTCCGCAGTCTGCACAGACGGTGGCTCTGCAATAGCCTATACATTGAATAAATAATATAGGTAAGACGAAAGACTCCATAACTCGGGAGGTCGCCGGTTGGCTACCGGTCACCGGTAATTCTGACTCAAGGTTTTCTCCTCAGTCAAAAAGCGAAAATCCTGGGACTGAGTTCTACTAACTCTACTAACTTGTCTTGTTGCCTTGGACATTCCTTCCCAACTATTATCAATGTTATCACTTCACTACCCTTATCAACTTAGTAAACGGTGAAGCATATTCTGTTTTCAGTTTTCAGTTTGTAGTTTTTAGTCTTTAGTTTTTACTCACTGCCATGTAGTAGTTAAGTCTAGTAACTAGTTTTAATTACATTATAAATTTATTCGCTCTTTCTACAAAGAGTTTAACAATGTACCATGTACCTTGCAAAAGAATAAACATATATTCTATTCTATTCAAACGCCCTGTGTAGTGTGTACCTAGTTAGTCACCTGAATAGGTACAGGAATTGTATGTACCCTACAACTGGGATACCTATGAAATATTTGTAGTATTACCTTAAATTTGGAACAGCATGCGGTCACCCACCCGTCTGCTGACCTGCACTTGTGACCCCTAACCGGCCCCCGTGTACAAAGTACGTACGGGACCCGACCCAGCTACAGTGAGTGACTCGGTAAGTCAACCTTATCATGTTCACTGTGAGATCATCTGAAATTATCGAATGACTCAACACTTGAAAACAACAAGACCTCGGTTGCTCAGTTTGAATATCCCAAAACACGTTACTGATTGGTTGTCTTTGAAGTGGGGCCCAACCGGTGGCTTGCGGGCCATCAGTGACCCGCGGAGGGGTAGTCAAAATATCAAAACTGCGCGAAATACAGTAAATCAGTCATCTTATCTCAAGAACAACACCGATAACATTCATTCAGTGTTGTATTCAGAGTTTTGTCCCCGGGGGTCATCATCGAATAAGGGGGGGGGGGGGGGGGCAAATTGTCATAACCACCACTGTTTCCGCATTACATTTTTCTAATAAACTGTCAAGTAATCTGTAAATGCTCAAGAAATGTGAAAGTGTAAGTATTCCATGTTGACATGTTTATTCACAGCTGGATGTCCAGTTGAATTTGAAAAGTGACAGACTTTAGATAATCCTGGCCTTTCTCTGCTTCTTCTGCTTGTTTCAGCTCTCTTGTTACCTACTTTTGTGACCCACACAAAGCTTATATAGGTACTTTTAATTAAACCTTCAAAACAATATTTCCGTGTAATATGTTATTATAGAGTTTGTAGCCAATTTATTTCCGGAAGGAGGGGGGGGGGGGGGGCAAATGACGATTCCCGAGGGGGCTTCGCCCTCCCGGAATCATAGCTGAATTCAACACTGATTAATTCAATTCAATTCTTATTCATTCACTCTAAAATCGCGCAGACAATGGTACAGATTAACAGTTTTAGCGGCACGTAGTAATTCGTACCTGAAAGTACTCATTTTAAAATAAACAACAAAAACAGGGATATCCGTTCATCCCTCAACGCGATCTTACTTGCACGCTCGACAACAACCTACGTACAGAGAATTCCCTTGCTCGCGTTGTTATCAATCGAGCGATCAGACAGGAATGTAGACTACGATATGGCAACGATTAGTAACGATTGGTAGGTGCATTTGATAACATTGTAGCGGTCTGTCTCAGTTCTCGATCGTATTATTGATTTTCTGTCTATCTTACCTACCAATGAGGTGGCTCAGCGGTATATAATGCAAGCGCGAGACTCGAAACCGGTAAAGCGCTGGTTCAATAAAAATTAGACATGTCAATATCTCAGATTTTCTAAATAGATCTTAAGTACATTTTAAATCGTTACAATTAAGATCCTATAATAAAATCCAATTCAAATCGCATAGGTACGGTATACCGTAAATCGTTTTTTGGGGAAAACGAACCGTTTGACAAGCAAACAAATAAACCGTGCGTCTAAACCGGCTCCTAAAAATCACATTGCCATTTTAAAATCGCAATCTAAGCCCGTCTGAATGAGTAAAAATGTCTCAAAGGGGGTAAAATAGCTTTGGAATGAGCACTTGGCACAATATTTGGGTGTTTGTGGTGGGTTAGCAAATTCATTTTTAAACATAGGTTTTTCGGAGACGTTTGGGTCAGGACATTAGAGCAATCTGGCCAAAAGAATTAAAGATAGCCCTACAATGTCATATTCATACGAATTTAATCTGTCGGTTTTTTAGGCGCAAAGGGGCAAGAGTTGATAATATACCCGAATTAAATACAATAGGCCACATTTCTTAATTGAATTAGTGCGGGAGTACTGAAAAATACATATAAAAGCATCGTTAATTTTTGGTATCAAAGTTCACTTTGTTACCTTAGTGAATGGTACTCAAAAAAGGTAGCAGTTAATTAATATCGTTGTCGTACCCCTAGCATTTCACAAAAGAAACGTACGGAAACTTTCAGCCAAGTCAATTGAAAAAGCAATCAGGCCCGTCACCAAGAAAGTGAATAGCGATATTCTGGCACGCTCAGTCTGGGAGGGGGGGGGGGGGGGGGGAATGGACCTCCCCCCACTCTACTCTCTGATCCCTCCACACTGAGGCGTCGAGTGTGTGGGTGCTGGCAAAACTACTAGCTTGCTACATCTGACAAAGCTTTGAGCTATCTGTATTTGCAAAAACGTTTGAAGATTGTTTTTGTTTTCAATTTTACATCACAATCACAATGAATAACATAATTTATTTGCATTTAAAAATTAAATGGTAATTATAATGAAGGTTCAGTAGCAGTATAGGATACAGGAGAGGGGGCAATCGCCCCCCATGATTGTCCGACCAAAGATTTAATCGTGCCTGATACACCTAGTGGTACGAGCTGAACTCTTCTGCCCCCCCCCCCCCCAACCCCCCATAAACTGTAAAATGGTTTCAGTATAGTAATAATATCCAGTTACAAAAATACTTCTGGATGAATAATGAATCAATCTTAAGTCATTTTCCGGGCACTTGAGAAGAGAATTTCTTATGATTTTTTTTGCGTTCAGCTGCTGGGACTCTGGCCCAGACCCCGTTCTTTAAACGATTACCACAACAAAAAATTTAAAATTTAATCTAAATTACTTCATTACGTACGTTCGTGGTGATTATAAATCAGTATTCATAGGCTGCACGTACGTCACATATTTGCGCGTGGCGGCCACATTTGTGATCAAACTTGACATTGCCATGGAGAAACAATTGAAGGCTGTTGTGGTAGAACACATAAATGCATAGTTCTTTAAAATCCAGCCTGTTTTTATAAATAAAATTGGTAAAATAAGTATTTTTTTAATTGTTTTATTACTTATTTTTACTTATAAATTCTGTATTAGGCTTATGTATTAAATTTTAATAATATTTGCCAATGATCTAGGATGGTCCTTCTCAATTGTGTCGCAATCATGGCCGCTGTGACGTCACGTGGGAACTATGAATTGAAATATTCCTTCCGTAGCTGTTTCGTAGCTTGCACTCAGTAATGTAACCGATTCCGAGGTTTTCCTACGTACATGCTTGATTCATTCATTACCGGAGAGGAGGAGGGTAATTGACAATAAGGAGAACTTTGACTCCCATCCCCCCCCCCCCCAAAAAAAATGCATGAATTAATGAATGTAAACACTATCGGCGACGTTTATAGCGACGCGTAATACATAGTGTTGATGGAACAAGGACAATGTTGGTACTATAGTTCATTTACTTCGCTGTTGGTAGGCCAAAGGGCATAAGCTCGGGTAGTGTTTGCACCACCCTCTGACCAAAGTACGAGTATCCCCACTCTCGCCTCGATACGTAACTACCTTCGGTCGGCGAGCCTTGCATTATAACGGTCGATGCTTGAGTAGAGGAAGGAATGTCAGGGTTTGGCCAAACGATCCAACTTTCAGATCTCGAAGGTCTCTTCTCTGTGTTGTCAACTGGGGTTTGTATGGACTATACACTACACGAACAAAATGTGACGTTTCATATAATGGCAAACAAGACAAATAACGTTTCTGTGTTAAAACTAATAAATACAGATTAGTCATTACCTGCACTGGCCCTGCTGGACGAAGTCTTTTGCATTTTAAAGATAATATACCCAATTACACAGTCTCAACACGTTATACCACCTCATCTGCCGAACCGCTACTGCCACTGCCTTACAAGCAAGCAATCACCTCCCCCGCCCCCCCCCCCCCCATCTTGCAAATTACGATTGAAAAACGGGACTTTGAGTGACACGGGTGTATTTTGCCAGCACATTGATCAAGCAATTGTCAGACACCTGTTACACACCGCCATGTGCTGTGTGTGATATGAGTCAATCACTGAACTTTGGCCCGGCATTTGGTGGGCTCAAAGAAACTATGATATCACTTGCTCTTCTTTTTTTTTAAGTTTATTTTATCAAGCTCACAGTTCGAAAATTACAACGTAGTATCAATTTCTATAAATCCAAAAATTTTCCAGTGTGGGGGGGGGGGGGGGGGGGGGGGAAGGCGCAGAATGATACTCTTGATCCCTTATGCAAAGTGTATGCTCAGGGGGGAAGCTACTTTTCTGCCCCCCCCCCCCCCCCCCTTGACCGGTTCCAACGCCGTTGTGCAATGGCAACTTTCGAGCTCGCCTGCGATTTCTGCGACTATGTATGTTAACGCACTCTTCGTAATATATTAATAATTTATTTCGTTTTGGAAACCTGTCCATGGACAATCCATGTCCCTCTCAGCTGGTTACCTCTGTTATTTGGAATAGTTGTGAAGGAATGAATCAGGTACCTACCTACCTTATTGATTTTCTTACCTCTTTGCATCTCCTACATCCCTGATACACGGCTCGACTTTGAAGCGTGGCAGTGACGTCGGAACCGCAGATATAGGTAGCTTGCCTCCCTGAGCTTGCATAGGGGAGGGGGGGGGGGAGGGGAGACAGAGTCATGGTCAAGAGTATAAGGTATCATCTTGCCTTCCCTGGAAAAAAGTGCTAATATACACTGTAATTTTCAAACAGTGCTTTTGAAGTTTCGTCGAAGCGCTCAGATAGTCGCCTCTATGGCACGTTGTAAAAATTTCACAGTTTGACAGCTGCACAGACAGGCACAGACACAGACAGGCCTGCAGGAGCCGGACATTGTGATAGCAACGGAGACACGGTCGGTCGAGGGGGCAAACTGGTGCCGTTCTGGTCAATGGTGGAGCTGCAGGAACTGGATAGAGAGCCTATATAAGTGTAGGTTACCCACACTAGGCTATCTAGAGCCGGACATTGTGGTAGTGTGACCATGGCCCTTATTCTGTAAAATGTTCTCGTGTGAAACGAAACGAGAACTGAACGAAATCTCGATTTGGTATTGTTTGGAGGCTAGGATGGTAGCAGCCAATGGTATTTCTCGGTTGCAGTCCAAAGACATTGGAATAGCACTGTTCGAAGTCATGTGTATGTGGTGTCAACGGTCACTGCCCACTATATCTGTTAAAACATGCAGTAGGCTGCGGTATCAAGTTCATAACAACTGCCACTTGTTATTTTTGACACAATAAAGACTCGAAATGCCAAAGCAAACGACATAACATGTAAATTCAACAATCTAAGTAAATAAATGGATATATGGCATGGTTAAATTACAATAATTAGTTCAATAGTATAGTACAAGGTGGTAAGTAAAGATATATGTCAAAGTGTTGTCAAATAGAGATAAAACTACACCTTAGCATTAAGTTGATGGCGGAACTCGGTCGGCCATGATTTAGAAGATAGGAGGTCTCGGTAGCTCCACGGGGACTACTATTGTCGCAAGCAGTTGGCCATGTGACTAAAATCTGTGCCAGAATTTCATATTCATAATTGGCGGCTGATTTCGTTCTGCATTCTGATAATTATAGTCAGCTGTGACCGTAAACGTGACTACAATGGAGAAATACTATTTGCCAGGTACCTTCTAGCCTCGGAACGGGTGCAGATTTCGTTTTCGTTTCACACGAGAACGAGAACATTTTACAGAATAAGGGTCCATGGATTTATAATAGTACCTACTACAACTCCATGGTGTGACATTCAAATTTTGAGAGCAGATTATTGCAAAAATCGATGCTAGAGAATCGATTCTACGATTAAATCGAATAAAAAGAATCGATCGATTAATAGAAAGAATCGAAAGGAAAGAATCGATTATTCGAAAGAATCGATTCTTTTCACCCATCTCTACTCCAGTTTCATCTTCGATCTCGGCAGAGTAGCATCTCGTGGCATAGTCTACAGCACAATATGAATAATATAGATTCCCCCCCGTCGCAAATGGTCCGCCTGTTATGCGAGAAATAACACAATTTTGATTTGATTATCGATCGATATTTTTTTAGTTCGATTATCGCGATCGATAATCGATTTTACTGGTCCGATTATCGATGCTGAAATTCATATCGAACGGCAACCCTAGTTGTAAGGTAAAACAAAATCGGTGTAAGGTCCGAATTCACCGAACTTAATCTCTGATTGGTTGCCATGGTTTCAACAGACAATCTAGGGTCGAAATTAACACTCGCCCGAGGCTAGTGAAACTTTGCTCAGGTAGTAATTTGAGTCTCATTTCACTATCCCGACAGGCGAGTATAATTTCCAAAGTTCCCAAGTGCTGTTCAAAAAATCATAATTTTTCGCGCCGATAACCTAACGAGTTTCCAATAGCCCTTATTTAGACAAAAGTATTTCCAGTGTATCTTTCTAATTCCATATAATTTTCCATTCAGTATGTACACAAAATAAAAATCTCTTACTTTACGAGTAATCTTACTACTATTATTATTATTATTATTACACATGGCAAAACATCGTTTCCTGCCAATCCCTAGTTCATCACACACACACGCCAAACCCGCTGAATATTGTGACTTGAAATTGAAACATTCACCTATGATCATTCTACATCAATATAACCAATTTGATTGTGGGCTGGTAAAAACATTGAGTTTAGAATGACTACATATATCAAGCAAGTTTAATGCTTTATTTAATGTATTTGGATATGTGTATAATGTGCCACACACTAGGAAAACGCTCTGTTTGACGCGTTGATAAGCGAGCGCGTCAATATCTACGAACTTTCTGGCGAAAAGTTTTCAATGCTAATACGAACAACAATTAACAACAATTCAAGAATGCGCATTGCAAAAATTGTTCTTATTTCCATGGCTATTATACTTTCTGACATTGTTGTATGCAGTGCAATGTGCGTTGCTAAGAATTTTCGCTGTCATGTTTTCGCCGCGGTCCGCCACCGTTACTAACAGGTGTTGACAGCATTTAAAATGTAATTTCTGCCTCTAATACGTATCAGATTGCGTTTGCATTAGTATATTCGTGACCGGACAAAAATTAACTATAAGATAGCCACCTCACATTTTGCTGTTACTGTGTTTCAGAAATATATTTTCTAGTAACTTTTGTGTAACTTTGCCAATATTTATCAGATCGCCATAAAATGAACATATTCGTCACTGGAAAAAGCTTTAAAAAAATCTGGCTATCTCACATTTTGCCGCCATTTTGTTTCAGAAAAAAAATTTGCAGTCACTATGGTGTAACTTTGTAACTTTTCGAACGATTTTGCCTCAAAACTATACACCTTCAATCCACATCGAGGCTTGTGGATGGCCCAAATTTCAAGTTGATCGAATTTTCCGTTCGACCGCTATCGACAGACATAAAAAAAAAAAAAAAAAAAAAAACAGAACGAAGTGCCATAAGAGTCAAGTGGAGACGCTCGCTTCGCTCGCTTAAATATTTATTTATTATGAATTTTATAATGTAGTGGACTTCCCTTTTACTAAGAATGAGTAGACTGATGGTCGTGTGTTATAATGTAACAAGATTTTTATACTACTCTGTTTTAATTTTTAGTATTACACCATGTATTGATGACGTGTGTTACACAAACCATAGTAAATTGACTATAACACGAATAAAAATGAAATGAAATGCGCATTGGATGAAGGCGCCTTGGTTCCAATCGGTTGCAGAGTGTGGTATACACGAAGACGAATTTACCTCAAGGCGACTCCAATCCAATACGCTTTGGTAAGCGAGTTGTAGGTTAGAATTCGCTTTGATACACAAGCACATATTGTGGCAAATTTTGACGCGGGATGTTTTTAGTTTCGTTTAGTTTAGTTTAGTTTAGTTGATCAATACAATTAACAATGAAGAGGCCTATGTACGTACCTTTATATTATAAACCCTTGTTATAAATTTTTAAATACATAAATGTGTGTCTTTTCTTCTTATGCCGACATTACACGACTCAATACTTTCGTCAAACTTATTGAATTCAAGAACAAAAGCGAATCAAAAACAGTTTGGTAAAAACTGCAACAATATAGCTTCTATTAATTGATGCTTTTTTGTCCTTGAATTCAATAAGTTTGACGAAAGTATTGAACCGTGTAATGTGGGTATAAAATGCAATATTGGTAAGGTAAGGTGATCATATTTCTACGTACCAGTACATAGATTCTGGGACAAAACTCGGAACGGCCTGGGGCAGAGAGAAATTTGTTTACTATGTGATCTGAGCAACAAATGTTTGTCACAAATCACAATAGATAGATGATTTTCAAAATTGATCTAGGCCCCCTAGATGGAGTTAATTATGGTCTCCTAAATCATCAATGACAACAATGCACAACAATTACAAATGCACCTTGATATAACATTTGAAAACTAGTTCCAATTGTCGTACATTTTTGTCATTGTTAATTAATTAACTCCATCTTAAGCTGGGATTTCAGTCGAGGATTGCGCGGCGTGGCGCGACGCGGATGAAGATTGCAGCCAATCAGCGTGCTCTATTTCTCAGCCGAGGAGAGCCGCGGATTTCTATCCGAGGATTGAAAATATTCAATATTCCAGCCGGCGAACTCCACGCTCGGCATGACGTCACTTTGAATGACAAATAAAAAATCGAGATTACGACAACAAACAAATGACTGAAGACTTTGCCGAAAGATTATTGTTGACTTGTTGGCTGTCGAAAAGAGAAAAAATCGTGTATAATATATTCCACAAACACTATAAAAGTAATGTTTTGCGTGTTCAAGCGTGGAAGGACGTGGCGAAAGATTGTAACAACACAGGTAAGCAAAACGCCTAGGCCTAGGCTAGGCCTAGGGCCCTAGGCCTAGGCCACAGATAGCGCATCGTGCAATCTGCAAGTGAAATGGCTGGCGAGGAGAATCCGCGCCACGCCATGCCACGCCGCGCCGAGCACATCCTCGACTGAAATCGCTGCTTAAGGGTCATGGATAAATTTTGGAAATCATCTACTCAGCTACTGTATTCAACTTCATATAGTTGACAATCTTAAAACTAATCTGTTGTCTAGTATTTCTTCAAGAATATTTAGACAAATAAATAAATCAATCAATAAATAAATCAATAAATAAATAAATAAATAAATAAATAAATAAATAAATAAATAAATAAATAAATAAATAAATAAATAAATAAATACATAAATAAATAAATAAATAAATAAATAAATAAATAAATAAATAAATAAATATATAAATAAATAAATAAATAAATAAATAAATAAATAAATAAATAGATAAATAAATAAATCAGCCAAGAAACCCAAACCAGGTAACTTAACTCGACATTCACAAAGGTATTTTCCGCTACAAGAAACGTGGCAGACCTCAAGCGCATTCAAATACCGAGAATTGACATGTTATTAGTTTCGTCTTTGTGGACACGCCAATCACTGATGCATCGACTGTCATAACACAACCAATTTGTCTCAGCAACTTGGGTTCAGTTCGCTGCTGTATTAATGACAGACAGGAGCTACCGTACGATACGGGTTGTGTACGCTTTTGGTTACCTTGTTGTGTTATGTGTAACGGTGTATTTTTAAAATAATCTGTAAATTACTCATAAGCCTACCCATAGTTATATATTATTGTTATCATATAGTCATTAGTCATAAGTGCTCAATAATCATGGTGTTGCACACCAACACTGCAAGTATAAGCAAAACATGGCGTTATTTTCGCACACCCTATACAATATGCTACAAGTTTAGGCTACGGTATTAGAAAATGATGTCGAACCTGTCCGGGATAAGTCAAGCCAGCTACCCCATGTGGCTATGACTGACGCGTGGCCAACCCCCACAGACCATCAATGGCTTTGAAATCTGCATTTGCTGCTACGTTTCTACTAGTGGAAAGACAGTGAACTGTTTATTATACTAGGCCTATATTAATAGATACAACTTAAACTAACAATAATAAATTAATAATAATAATAATAATAATAATAATAATAATAATAATATCTTTATTTATTTACAGAAGCTACATGTGAACCAACACATTCAATAAACACAATTTCAACCAGAAGTTAGTACATCATTAATAATATTAATTAATAATAAATTAACACTCACATCATGTTACATAACTAATATTAAAATTTCGACGACCATTAAATCATCTTTAAGTATCAAATTAGCAATTAAAGCCATAGCACTCAAGTCACTATTAAACTGTCTTAATCCAGTGTGAGGTTTAATAAGTAAAAAGTTAATATTTTTTTGGGGGGGGAGGGGGGGGGCGGTAATCGATAATAAATTATAATTCTCTTCTTGCGGGGAAATTGGAGGCTCCCGCCCCCAGACCCCCCCCCTCCCCCTGAAAAATATCCTAGCGGCGCCCCTGATCACAATTCGACTTTACAAATCATTTTTCGGGTTCAATGCTAATTATCAAGACAAAAAGTTGTTAATAATTTTATGAACATGAAAAAACACCACACGACGCTAATGCCATTGCCAGGATTCCAGCCTGGAATGCAGGGACTGTGTTTTACTAGCCCAGTGGTTCTTAAACTTTTATGTACAACAACCCACTTGATGAGGCAAAATAATTTGGCAACCCAACTACCTACCATACTCAAAAGCAATGTTGAATGATACATTGTCATTGCCGTGACGACTTGAGACTAAATTTTCATTTCTATTCCCTTCTGTAAATGTCAGTAGCCTAGCGTCTTAGCTTGAATTAGTTGACAGTGCCGAAATGCTTGAATGATTTTGTATTAAGCTCGGAATTCGATCGTACTCACGTCGGTGCTTTTCATCGATCGATCTCAAAAACCACGTCCCAGGGATAAGTGTTTCGGGTGAGGAGTTTGGCTGATACGGTGCCAAATGGTGGGTCTTTTCCCTTGACGTCATGATTCGTTCAAACTCCTCGGGCGAACATTTTCTACGCGCAGCCAATCGTTGGCGGACTTCTTGGAGAGCGTTGCACAGTTTAACAAGCGGACCGTCGGCTTTGTCGTCGTCGGAAATACGCAACGAAAACATGGACGACGCCAAACCGGATCCATAAGAGAACAGTCCAACACGTTTTCCTCTCAGTTGAGAAGGACTTTCATTAATTAACAAAGAAACGAGGCCTCCGTACAAAGACGGTGTATACATATTTCCAACTTGGTTTGCCAGAAGAAGGGATGGCTTTGTCTTCTTTTCAAACATGTTTGCACTCAACTGCATGCTCACTTTCTCTACGTCACGGTTGAAATACACGTCCTCCAGAGACGTGTCGCGGAAACTCTCGAGTCCCGGATACTCGGAGATCTCACTTTCCGTTGCTTGCTTGAAGTCGTTGAGTAGAAGACGAGCCAAAGACTTCTGAACAAGTTTACAATATGGCGCGTGAAACAGGACCGCGTCTAAGTTTTTCAGCGTAATCCTGTCGTAGTTTCCGAAAGATTTCTTGGCATTGCTCTTCTTGCAAAAGAGTTGATAACACTGGTCAAGTGCACCTAGATAACATTGGATGGAGAGTTTCCCGTCGACGACGGGGTACTCCGAGGATAGATCGGGCTTGTAAAAGTCGTACGTATGCCGCATGTAAGAGGCGCGATTGCCCCGATCGAAGACGAGAGGCGCGTTTGGTCCGATTAACATGGCGATAGCCCCGGCGCCTCCCGTCGGCCTGGCGCTACCTTTGGAGTAGACGGCAATGTCGCCCATCACCACTAGAGCATAGCGCTTATCCCAAGCGCTTGATTCCACCCAAGCTATTGAATTGAAGAGAGCCGCAGTACCTCCGTAACAAGCGTTGGTGGTGTCGACACCTTCCACATCCATGTTACCACTCTCTACAAACAACTGCATCAGAACAGTTTTTATACTCTTGGATTTATCCACAATTGTTTCGGTTCCTACCTCCAATCTTCCAATGCTCCTGTAATCCACAGCATGTCGCTCCATCAAGTTGTTGACGGCAGTTAGACAAAGAGAGTTGACATCTTCGATATCTGTGCAGAACCCCATCTTCTCTTGCGACAGGCCAATTGTATATTTACCAGGTGCTACGCCATCATAAGTCTCAAGCTCTTTCTGGTCCACATATTGATTTGGGAAGACGCATTCCAAGGCAATAATACCTACATCTTCAGGGAATTTCATGTTCCAGCCCTAATTAAAGAACACAAAATTATAAAAGTATGCTTTTGTTCTGTTACAAGTAGGCCTCTGTATATGCTAGGTGTATGTCACCATGGTCCATTATAGACTTACGAGTTGGAAAAAATTAATATAACCTCTAGGCCTAGTTAAACATAAATTAGTACGTCTACTATAGTAGGCAACAACAAGGAAAATTTTAAGCTAAATCAGGGCAAAACGTTTTTAAATACGGAAGTGTTTGTAAAGTAAGAAAGTGAGTATCCAAGTGAGAACGATGACTTTAGATGTGCCTGAAAGTCCTAATAAGTAGGCTAATAAAAAAAGATTACCTAGCCTAGGCCTACAAAGAAAACTTACTTAAATTTAGGCTACTAATTAATTTACGACCAATTTTCGTACAATAGCCTGGGCTACCTTTAGTAGAACCATTGTAGGACTAGAGTGGAATCACAGTTGAGAACCACAGTAGATGAATGAAGGTGGACCCTATCGTTCACTGCTAGAACCGTCAATTAAAAAAATATATGTACTATACAGATATATCGCGAAAACATTCGTCTACGGTCCTACGGAAGTCGAAGCCATGATCAATACTTACAATACGAAGCGGACGGACACCAAAGAGAGTCCAGGGCCCGGATTCACAAGATGTCCTAAGTCTTTTTTTGGTCTTAACTCTACGACTAGCCTAACTTTGAACCTCTTGTGAATCCAGGCCCATATCTCATGAAGAAGCTACAAATTCCTGGTCGGAACCAAGACGCAATGAACAATCCAATAATTTTTACAATTCATTCTCAGACATGGCCCATGGGCCTGGATTCACTCGAGGTTAAAAGTTAGGCCGGTCTTAGAATTAAGACAAAAAAAAGACAGAAGTTAGGACCTCTTGTGAATCTGGGCTCAGGGTTTTATGGTTTAATAGTTTACAGCTTTGTCGTCCCTAGGGCTGAGTCGTGTAAACGTTTAAACGTGTTAACGCCCGCGCGAAAATATACGTGTACAAATATTCATACACGTTTAACCGTCATCCTATACTCTCCCGACCAATCCCCCTCCCCCAAAACCCAAACTCGCAGATTTTTCCGATGGGGCGAGTTCAGGGACCGGGTGACGAGCAATGAGGCATTGCTTAGTGTGTGGGGTCCAAATAACTGTAGACACTTGGACAATTTCATGGTGAGTAATAAGATGCTCCCCCCGCCCCCCCACGCACAACACCGCGTACACGTAACACGAACAACCCAAACGCGCAAATTTTTCCCTGTCCCCCTCCCATGTTTTTGACCCGAAAGAACAAAGCACGCATTGGTTAATGCACACGAGATGGACCCCCCCTCAACCCCCTCCCTCCGTGCTCAACAAGCAAACAAAGACGGTTCGTTGTTGCATCCTCAATAATCTCAACCCGAACGCTCTCCCTCCCCTCCTCACACCACGACCCGCTCAACACAAACCGCGGCCCAACAGCCATGTGTCCACGAGAGACGGTAACAGGCCACCCATGATTGTCACATGAATGGATGACATACTATTCAAGGTCGGACTATTGGGGTGAGGGGGAGGGGGCGGCGAGTTCGAGCCAGACCAGACGACGAGACATAGTTTGTTGTGTGGAATCAAAATAGTGGTCCTGGACAGTTGGGACATAAAAGATCTGTGCTATTTCGTTGACTTTTTGTGTGAAAATTAGAACTTGATTCTTTTATCGTTTTGTGAACTGGACAGGTGTTACGTTTACACGTTTAAACGCGAAAATTTAGGGATACTAAACGTTTACAAAATTAAACGCATTCTCCCAGCCCTAGTCGTCCCTTTCTTAACCTATTTTTATAACAGCAATGACATTTTGTGAGCAACGATTTTGATTATTTCAACTATTTGACTATCAGATCACAATATTTAGCTTTTTTTTATGAATTGCACTCTTTTTGCCGAGTCCCTGTGATAAAAACTTGCAGTTGTATTTTCTGAGGACAAATTTCCACCACCACATTTCATCAATGTGAATCACGTTAAATATGGCAATATGGCGTACGTAAGTACATGAAAAAACCCTAAAACCGGTTTGACCGTCAGTATGAATCCGTGGCTTTTACGTTCAAAAGGTTAGGGGAGGGTTTGACCTTGAACCACAATAACAGCCAATCAGCTGTTCGCAAGCTTTACCCTGATTGTGAATGAACAGCGAGCTGCTAGACTAGGCCTAGGCCTATTGGGGGCTTGATCAAACTCTATAATCTAAATTGTTTCAACTTTAGCCTATAAGCCATCATCAATACAACACAATGGTACTTTACATACGCCTACCAACCGCAAATATTGTAACTTATGCCGGGTTCACACAACGTCGCAAGGATTATGGTTTAGTTATAAGCTGAGCTGGGGGATAGGGATCACGGGTAATGGTTTGCACAAACTCGGCATTGCAATGGCAATAGTCAGTCACAAGCGAGTTGAAAAATGTTCAACTCTCTTATTGCTAAACCATAATCCATGTGACGGACCAATCAGGCGTTGAAACGACACTTACTCGCTTATAACAGGCCAATGAGATGCCATCGACCATGAATCGATGCAACAGAGCTGAAAGCTTATTGCAATACCATATGACTATTTCAAAACCTTGTGACTTTGTATGAATCCAGCCTTATGGTCGGTGCACAATAGCCCGGGAAGGAGCTCCGGTAACGGGAAAGTTCGCTATAATTTAACATTGTCCGGTAACGTTAACGCTAACGGGAAGCTCCTTCCCGGGCTATTGTGCACCGACTTTTAGTGTCGAGGTGTGAAGGGTTGGGTGATGCATGGGTGGTTCAAAGTTAAATAGGTCCTAGGTAGCCTGTAACCTTCATGCAGCTCTAAATTAAGACCTGTCTAAACATCAGACAATGTTAGCGTGATGTAATGCGTATGATTTCAGTTACGGTTGTATATATACTTGTATAAGCATATTTTCCATTATTTGCTACCGGCTTATGGCTAGCCTAGTTGGCCCCACTTTTATAGGTTATGTTCACTACATATATATTTGATCAGCCTAGGGCTAGTCCTAAAATATGCAGAGTGAATGCGTACATACGCTTCTCAACTTACTTTTAAGTATAAATTTCTTAATTAAATGTATTTGGATTTTTTCTATGCCATAGGGTAGTAGGCCTATAATATTATTCTAACAAAATAGTTGAAGTCACTGAAGTCACTTTTGGTTTTGGTTGTTGTTGGTAGCCATGCAGTAGCGAGAGCTTTCAGCAGGTTTGCCAACCTGAGATCTCCACTCCAAAAACCAACCTTCACAAATGTCAGGGCGTTTTCCACTGGAACGCACCGGGTGCAAACATGGAGCACTCCGAAACGTCACAGTGACGTCATAACTCCGGCGCGGTGCAATCAGTGGAACACGACCTTCAAATGGGAGCATCTAAAACCGCGCGAATCCACAGTAGACGTCCAAATGTGCCTGAACTCCAATCGTTTGTATTTTTCCTTTCAGTGGAAATCGACACAACTAAGGGTAAACTATTACCGCCGCTCGCCGTGCAGTAGACGTTGCCAAAAAGAAAGGGTCCACCGTCGAGTGAGGAATATAGGGTATATATATTCCTCACTCAACGGTCCCACAGACTAGGCACTAGGCCATATACATACATAGACCTTTCATCACACACCCCATTGTGTCGTTTATTGTGCACCTTTTTACAGCTATGTTCTTTTCCTTTTTACAGCTATGTTCTACCATGTTCTACTCTGGGCAGCCCTCCCCGAAATATATCCCTGCGTAGGCCTACGCCACTGGCCATTCTCACTCGTTGAATCGGTTTACTTTTCAATGGTCAAAGTTGTTGTATGGACTAATAGAATGTTTCTTTATAAACGAAACTACCAATTACAGCTCAAAAGAATATCCTATCGAAAATAAGGTTATAAAAATAACACCATTGAACACGGACATTTTTTATTTCAATTCAATGGATTTTTCTGAACTAGGAAAACGCTCCGTTGATAAGCGATCGCGCTCGAGGAACAAACACAACATTTTTCACAACAGTTTTCAAAGCTACCACCATCGACAACTGTCAACCAATGCACACAAATACCTTTGATTTTACCCGTTGGTTGTTATGTTGCCATGGTCAAGTCACTTTAAGCAAATGTAATTTCTGTCTACAATACTGATCGGATCGCAATAAAATAGATATTCGTGACCTGACAAAAATGTATTATAATATGGCCACCTCATATTTTGCAGTTATTGTGTTTCAGAAACATATTTTCGTGTAACTTTTGTGTAGCTGCCAATACTTATTGGATCGCAATAAAGCTAGAAAAACGCTCCGCGTTGACGGATGAGCATGCTTGTGGAATTTAAAAAAAAATTATAAAAAAGCATTTTAAAAAACTTATGATTTCGTCACGCTGACTTATGGCTACGTAAACAAGCTGGAGAGCTGAGGGGTGGGTGCCGGGTGGTAGACTGGCACAAAGGTTGTCCGTGGCGAAGTCGACGATAGGTGGGCTCCACATGTTTCGTCTACCCTGTAGTACGGGTAAGACCAGATGTAAAGTCGGGGGGAACAGGAAGTCCCCGGCTCTTATACATAGATTATTAATACAACACGTAAAATATAGATGGATACATTTATTTTAACAATAATATAGATAAACAGTGGATTGTACTAATGAATAATAGTGATAAACAATTGTTTGTAATAATCAATAATATGTATAGTTATATTAAAGCACGCCGAATGAATTGAGGATCTACCTCGTTACCTAGTGACACGATATGATTTAAACGTGCATTCAACAAATACTTGCAATTAATTATGGATACGAATAAGTCAATCTCCAACAGAAATTAAATAATAGGGTGTAATATAATAGTTGCAAACATGTGATCGGTAAGCAAATAGTTCATAAAGCAGCTGGCCGGCTATTTACTTTCCACTAGTGATGGGATAGTGTACACGTGTAAACGTGTTCACGTTTTCATACTTGTACACGTTTACTGTTTCCATCTAAATATTAAACGCATGGACCTGTGCAGGCCGCCCCCACAGGGTTAAACTGCGTGCGACCGGCCACAGCGTCGACCGACGGCGCCGCTGAACCAACATCGCACACAAAATGTGCATGTGTACAGTGCACACACTAATTCGCATGCAAAATTTACACGTGTACACGTGTACACGCCTTTCACAGAGAGAGGTTACACGTTTACTGAAGTACACGTTTTTGCCCATCCCTACTTTCCGCTAGTGTCGGTATCGATTGGGCGATTGATAAGGGTTAGGCTACATGCTCCTCCACCAACGTGGCTCAACAAAATTGGTCGTATATATTTGAATAGTATATAACTATAACGTCTAACTAGGGTCCACAGTTATTACGGCACGGTACCAATACGGTGACTCACTGGATCACTTCTCGGGCAGCTCACAGGCGGTGACGTAACCTGGTGGCAAGCTACGGGAGTCGGATAAGGCCAGGATGGGTGACACTGAATCAAAGTGACTGCCCAGCTACCTGACATCCCACGAAATTCGGTTAGGTTAGGGGATCAGGTTGAGGATTTCCCACGAAAGTTAGTACGGTTATTGGCTCTGGTTATAGCTCCAGTCGGCCTCATGAATATAAAATTGTGCGCAATTCTAGGTTTCATACGTTGGCGTAGTGTCACCAATACTGGCCTAAGTCGAGACTAGCATGCTACACGTCAGCGCGCAACCTACTGGCACCCTGTGGAAGATACACACAAGAAAACTACAGCTACAACAAGGCCTTGCTACAGACTGCTTTCCCGGTACTACCAACAGGGGCACTTAGCTTTACTCCACTGGAACGTGTGTCCCTGCGTCCCAGGAAGGCGAATCCAGTCCAGGAAGGCGTCCGGCAGCGGTGGCGTCGCGACGTCTACAGCACGATGTTCCAATGGCTTCCCCTGTTCCATGCTCCCTCTTGCGAATCCCGGGATAGCGGGAAGTTACTGGTCCCCCACACACAAACGACGAGTATTGGGATAGCGTTGAACTTCCGCCTCTTCGCGTTGCCCCCACTCCCAAATCGTGGACAACTGGCTGGCGAAGAAAACTGTATGCGGCGGTAATTACGGGATTTCCAAATTATGTTGAATCAAGCCGCCTCCGCGAACACCAAACTTGACCTTGCCTATATCTAACAGCTCACCAGCATATTTTATGTAATAATATAGGTAAAAACTGTAGACAGCGTTTTGTATAATCAAAAAGTATGTCTTCTTCTTTAAAGTGTCAAATTTAATTTTAATTACATAATATTGAGTTTGTTTTATGTAGCAATAAACTTCTTTATATACTCAGAACTAATGGAAACTCAGATGCAACATTTGAACAAATATATTGTTTATAATTTTAATTACCCAAATAATGATGTCATTATTATTTTTCAATTTCAAGGCTATTGGTCAACTAGTTGCGTGAAATGCCATTACTGTTAAGCGATATTGTTAGCCAGCATTGAGGGTATACATAGGTAATTTAGTTAAAAATAAAATGGAAGCAATGCTTCCATTACTTCCATGGATGGCACGCCACTGGTTCACGTATGGAGTGTGTAACACAACACGGAATTACGTTCCTTCAATTTTTATCGAACGTAGACCAAGAGTTCATCTAGGGTTGCCAGATGACAATTATAAAAAATCGGGACATTAGGCGGTCCGCGGGGGGGGGGGGGTTTGGGGGTCGTGCCCCCCAACAACAGCGCCGCAGGCGAAAAATTTTGAAATCAGAGTTTTTAGAGCGTTTTCTGAGCGTTTCAGAAAAAATACCGAAGTGAATGCAATAATGAAATACTGTCGTTTGTGTAGTGCAAAAACCAGAAAGCCTAAAAAAAGAATGGAACACTGACGAGAATTATAAGTATTGATTTTTGGGGCTTGAAAAGTTGGGAGTAAGTAAGGGATTTTACAAGATGATAATTCAATGACAGTTTAGTTATTCTTTACCCTGCATACTAATCGAAGACCTGCCTTTCTTATATGTATAGATGAGGTAAGGTTACTAGGTACATAAAAACAAATGGTTTTTAATCAATTTCTCCCAAAAAAGGTTGTTAATTTGTTTACAAAAAGGTAGGCCTATATTTTGTTCGTAATATTTTAAGTTTTGATTATATATTGTTTGAATTTAGGCTAAACCCAAAGTTTTGTTTTAAGTGCTAAAGATTATTATTAATATTATTAATTATGGGACTGGCGCGCGCGAGTCATAGTCGTAGGTGGAGTGCGGGAGGTGAAAGAGGTGTAGTGAATAGCAGACGACTGACGAGACCACAAAA
This sequence comes from Isoperla grammatica, assembly GCA_945910005.1. Lineage (NCBI taxonomy): Eukaryota > Metazoa > Arthropoda > Insecta > Plecoptera > Perlodidae > Isoperla > Isoperla grammatica. Next base: position 102,525,264 of record OX246738.1, read on the forward strand.
ATGTTATTGTCTTCGCGAGTGGCCGGACATTTTTACTAAGTGGCGAGCCGAGAGAGACCGAAACGCTGATTTTTTAGTGAAGTTGCTACATTTTTAAAAATCGGGACAGCATATGGTCCCGATACAAAACGAATCGGGACGCGGGACACAACACCTAAAATCGGGACGGTCCCGATTTTATCGGGACGTCTGGCAACCCTAAGTTCATCCAATATACAAATTGTTTGTATGCAACAAAACGCCACGTACGATTCGATTCTTTCACTAGTTCTTGCATTTGGTGCTCAGCAGCCCTTAGTGCCAAGTGCTGGCGAACTGTATTTAGAGTATCAATATTTAGCACAATGCCTTCAAATGATACATGGTGAATTATACAGTCTGCACTCCCCCTAATTTTATTTATGACATCTTTTTCAACACAACACATACTGCATTTGTCGGTTAGCATTGGTTGACATTCTCCACACTACCTACAAAACTTTTGTTTGTAGGCGTTCTGTTTATATCCTTCTCGTTCCTGTCAGACCTAAGAGGCTCAAAACGGTGTGGTTCTAAACTCGACATTAATTGTTCTGCAAGACGTATCGACAGTGGAATAGTTCTTTGCGCGTGCTAGCGCGTTCTATTCCGTGCGCATCAGGCGATGTCTCACTGACGTCAGAGGAGTGGGGGGTGTCGCGCAAACATACTTTCGAGGGCTATAGCTCTGTAACCAGATGCCCATTCGACGTGGGATTTTTTTGTAGATATTCAATAAGAGGAGAACTGTGTATCTGTATTATAAAACGCAATAGTAAATTTTCGTATGTAGTTTACTTCAGACGGCCTTTAATTAAAAAGTTCAACCCAAGGAAATAGAAAATAATGGTACTCATCCATTGACGTCACTACTACAACTGCTGCTGCGGCTGCTGCTACTGCTGCTGCTACTGATACTGCTGCTACTGCTACTGCTACTGCTACTGCTACTGCTACTGCTACTGCTACTGCTACTGCTACTGCTACTGCTGCTGCTATTGCTACTGCTACTGCTACTGCTACTGCTACTGCTACTGCTACTGCTACTGCTACTGCTACTGCTACTGCTACTGCTACTGCTGCTGCTACTGCTACTGCTACTGCTACTGCTACTGCTACTGCTACTGCCACTGCTACTGCTACTGCTACTGCTACTGCTACTGCTGCTACTGCTACTGCTACTGCTACCGCTACTGCTGCTGCTACTCATACTGCTACTGCTACCGCTACTGCTACTGCTACTCATACTGCTACTGCTACTGCTACTGCTACTGCTACTGCTACTGCTACTGCTACTGCTACTGCTACTGCTACTGCTACTGCCACTGCTACTGCTACTGCTACTGCTACCGCTACTGCTGCTGCTACTCATACTGCTACTGCTACCGCTACTGCTGCTGCTACTGCTGCTATTCAGGGTATCATCCACGTGGGTTTGACAGCTGTCCGGGATGCTCCTTTCACTTTCAAAATGGCGTCTCCTCCCCACGGAATCACGGTAGTGACGTCACGATCTCCCGAGAAGGTTCTAGCGTCATGAGGGTTATGTCCGTCTTATTCAGGCAGTTCGTCAATGGCAAGGTTTTGGAAGTCAATTCTATACGTGAGTAACTTGCATTATCCGAGATAACACACCCGTCACAAGCCAGCTGTAAAGAATGTCCATTTCACTCACGCTAGTTGTCAATATGTCCACGAACTGTCTTCTCTCCCTCTCGACGGGTGTATTTAAACCCTCGGGTTGTGACGTAGCTGTCCACTTCCCCTAACAATTTCACTACCACGTTCTTTTGACCTAGCACAGGCGCGGACTGGCTAGGGATGCCGGGATTCGATCGCTTCCCGGGACCCTGGCCAAATCCGGGCCCTTTGGCAGTCCGGGCCCCCGGGCTGCCGCCAGAAAGTTCCTATGATGTAAATACTTCTTTGTATATTGCTAAAAAAAATCTTAACCCCATTCTATAAGTATTATTTTGAAAATATAATTGAATTTATTGTAATATTTATTGTAAATATTCAATGTAATTAATTGAATATAATTGAAATTATTTTGCTACTGGTAGGGTGGCCTCTGATCATCGCGCCCTAAAATCACATTTTAGGCCATAAAATTCAATGCAACCCCCAAAAATGTTTTGCGCCTTCGGCGTATTTGCCTCCGGCGGCTGGGGCTTCGCCCCAGACCCCAGCTGCGCCACGCCACCTCGTGTAGGCCCCCCCGAAACCCAGCATCCCGGGCCTTTTTATCCTAGTCCGCCCCTGACCTTGCAATGCATTGGGAATAGCAGTTCCGTCGTGTTTCGGAAACATTCTGGAAGCATAACTGCGCACTTCACAACCCCCTTCCATCCCTCTTTATGCGTCACCTATACACCGACCACTGTGACTTCTTGTTGCACTACATGGACGTCGACGAGCGCCGAGCGCCGGAAGTAGATGATCCGAAGAAGTTGGTTGGTTCCAATTTCTACTTCCGGCGCTCGGCGCTCGTCGACGTCCATGTAGTGCAAGCATAACTCGTTGCTTCTGGTCGCTCACAGTCACATTCTAGAATTCGATGAAACTTCATATACTATTGGTTTATACCACTGTCGACAAAATCGCTTATAACTTTACGTCATAATCATATAAATCTTAATTAATGATAACATTGATCATGTTAATTAATATTAATGACAGTTACAATTAATTAGTGTTCCAGTTTGCATAATAACATACTGAAAAGGGGTTTTGGGTAGGGGTAGGATTCTGACACATCTTTCCAGGCAAAACATAAGCAGGGAGGCCCGTTTTGGGGGGAGCAGAGCCATACAGGCACAATAAGGTGAATACCTCTAGTGTGCGGTCGGCTATAATAATGGAGGCCAAAACGACCGTGTTTCCCAACAACCTGGAAAGTCAGGGAAATAAAAACTGGTAAGGGAAAGTCATGGAAATGAGCAATGAGGGAAATAGAACACATAAACCAAGAATAATAACAACAATAACAATAACACCATACATAAAAGACAACTACATAATACAGGTAAACATTATAGTTGCCTAATGTCGAGCTAAATGGAAGATAGGCAGAAATGTGTTGTTCTTCACAAACAAACCTCGGCTTACCATGAATTGGATTTGAATGTGTTGTGACTAGGTTGATTCTATAATTGACGAACACATTGTTTATATATATTTGTATTTAAAAAAATCCCATGCCACAAGATATATAACTAACAAATGTAACAGGGTTCTTTGTTTGATATATTATTTAACTTTGGAACGTTTAATAAAAATAAAAAAATCATCTTGTGCCGTGATTCTTCTTCTACCAAGCATTACAAACCATTCCCTCAAGCCAAAGGGCTTAACCGCCACTTTACAACCAATGGACCTATCCACCCCGTAACACTGCAACAGCCAAAGAACCCAATCTAACCTCCCCAAAAGTCTTAATCCCACGTAATCTTACTAAAGGAACCATATCTAACAGAACCGACTCCCGCCAAAGGGCCTAACCCTTTACAAACAATGGACCTATCCATTCCCTTACACCCAAAAAACCCGATCTAACCTAACTAAAAGACCTAATCTAACCTAACCTAACTAAAAGACCTAACCTAACCTAACCTTACTAAAGGAACCATAAGTAACCCACCCCTATTCCGTCAAAGGATATAACCACTACTTTATAACCAATGAACCTATTCCACCTCGTAGAGCTAAAGACTGAATACCCTTTGACAGGAACGGGATTGTTATATTTGGGTTATGGAGTAAGACTTTATTATAGGTGGGAGAAGGACCTTTGTTTAGGTAAGATGGAGTTCTTTAGCTCTTAGAGGTGGAATAGGTTCATTGATTATAAAGTAGTGGTTAGGCCCTTTGGCGGAACAAGGGTGGGTTAGTTATGGTTCCTTGGCTTAAGTTCTTTGGCTCTTACGGGGTGGATAGGTCCATTGGTTGTAAAGGGGCGGTTAGGCCCTTTGGCGAGAAAGGGTTCTGTTAGATATGGTTGCTTTAGTAAGGCTAGGCGGGATTAAGACTTTTGGGTAAGTAAGATTGGGTTCTTTGGCTGTTACGGGGTGGATAGGTCCTTTGGTTGTAACGTGGCGGTTAGGCCCTTTGGTAGGAAAGGAGTAGGTTAGGTATGGTTTCTTAAGTGAAGCTAGGTGAAAAATGGGTACTTGGTTAGGTTAGATGGAGCTCGTTGGCTGTTCGGGGCCGGATTGGTTGTAAAGTGGCGGTTAGGCCCTTTGGCGGGAAAGGCGTGGGTTAGGTATCGTTCCTTTAATAAGGCTAGGTGGGATTTGGACTTTTGGGTAGGTTAGATTGGGTTCTTTGGCTGTTACGGGGTGAATAGGTCCATTGGTTGTAAAGTGGCGGTTAGGTCCTTCTTCACACATTGCTCTGATAGATAATGTTGTTCCTTTACACCAGCGTTTAGTTATAATAACTTGATGACCACACTGCCGGTAGATTTTGAAAAGATCAAGTAAATTTGAGAAAAATATCATAAAGACAGCGGGGTCAAAAGCGCGAGATGTATCATCCTTCGTTTAGTTTCCTCTGTTTCTTGGTCTGAGTCGAGACTGTATATAAGATAAATCTAATTCACCGTCAGAGTTATCCAGGCCCAGCGACAGAAAGTTTGGGTCCGTTACTATGATCGTCTGTGGACCCTCTGGTGAAGTCGTTAGCACCTCAAACGTAACACTGTTCGATTTCAACTTCTATAAGTGACGCATGAGAACGAGATGTGTCAAAACGATAATGCTCGGCATGCTGTCGACTGTACCCATGGACTGTACCTACCTATAAGTACCACATATTACGTAGCAGTAAATATTTATCTGTAAAGTACATATCTGAGCACAGCTTAACAGGTGTTTTTGGTAGGTAGTTATTTAAATAAAACTTCGAATCATTACTTAAATTGTTTATTGTTCATCAGTGGTTCAGTTGTAAGGAAAAAGGTGGGTATACGCATCATAGTTTCATGTTACAACGTGCTCGTGATAAAAATTGATGTCTCGGTGGGAAATTGCCCCCCCCCCCTTCCCCGCCCCAATTACCTATTCAGCTTCTGGGCTCGTAATCTGGAATTAGTTTTGGAGTTTTGTGTTGGATCTGATACAATTTTACTCGTCTTCAAAAGCCAATTGTTATTTTAACTGTACTGTAAGTATACCATTAAATGATTAAAAGCAGTTACATATATTAATAAAGCTATTTCAAGTTGTACATAATCGCACGAGTAATAGAAACAGGTGTAAACTGTTCACTCACTTCACTTGCTACAGCACTAGGCCTACTGACTTTTCATCTAAAAAATGTGACCAACATGCAGTGGTCGGCGCGGCGACGAGGGAATGAGTCAGGACTCGGTAATACTAGGAACTTTACCGTCCGGCGGAAGTATTTCTGTATGTATCCGCACCACTAGTAGTAGTAGTATCTTTATTATTAGCATAAATGCTATTTTTCATTTACATAAGTACATAAATATACAAGAACAGACATAGTTACATTATTTTACATTTACATTCTTTAATCCAGGTCCAACATTCTCTTCTAAATTTATAACTATCCTTAATATCCCTTATGTTTTGTGGTACACGATTAAATATATTTATACCTCTTATAAAAATTGATTTTTCTCCAAATCCACTGTTTATTCTTTTTACAAAAATATTTGTTTTATTTCGTAGGTTATATTTTTGTATTTCAGAGTTCAAAATCAATTTCTTACTTAAGTAATTTGGTGCCTTTCCATGAGATATTTTATTTATGAGGCATAATGTATTTAGCAGTATTCGCTCCTTTATTGTTTGCCAACATAGTGCTTCACACATCTTGGTTATAGATGTTTCTCTGTTTACTCGCAGAATACTTCTCATAGCTTTGTTTTGAATTTTCTGAAGTATCTCTATCTCATTTTTATTTAACATAAATAGTATGGAACTGCAATAATCTATGATAGGAGCAACAATTGCTTGATAGATCTGGATTTTTGACTTTAGGGGCACATTATTATGTATGCGACAAAATAGTCCTACCTTTCTTGCCATTTTTTTGTAATGTAATTTCCGTGTGCTTTAAAATTTAAGTTTTCATCTAAAATTGCCCCTAAGTACCTGTATATCATCATTAACAATTTCTACTCTTTCTTTGTCCAGTGTAATCCGAAGTTCTAATAATTCTTCTTTTATTTTATTTCTGATTTTATTTAAGCACAAAACCATTGCTTTGGTTTTCGAGACGTTTATTTTTAGCCTGTTAATTCGTAACCATTGTTCAATTAGTTTTAGATCATACTTAAGGTTATTTATTACTTCTTGTAATGTGGTTCCTGTACATACAATTAGTGCATCATCTGCATAAAGGAAGATTTTACAATATTTTAGTATGTTTCCAATGTCATTTATATAAATTATAAATAGTAAGGGACCCAACACAGTCCCTTGAGGGACTCCCTGAGTATTCTCTTTGTAATCTGATGAATTGTTTCCTATTTTTACCTTTTGTACTCTTGTCTTCAGATATGAGATTACCCATTGTAAAGCCTTACCTACTATTCCATATTTTTCTAGTTTTTTTATTAGAATAGATCGATCTATTGTCTCGAATGCTCTTTTTAAGTCAATTGATACTACAATACTAATTTTTTCTTGTTGCATGTTATTTTTCAATTCCTCAACTACATACTGAATTGCTGTTTCACAGTTATGCTGGTTTCTAAAACCTGATTGGCTTTCCGTAAGAATTCCATTTTCACTTATATATGTATTCAATTGCTCCTTAATGACATATTCTAAAATTTTCTCAGTCGTTTGCAGAATGTTTATTGGCCTAAAAAGTTCACCATCTATTGGTTTTACAGTTTTAGGTACTGGTGTTATGATACTTTTTTTTAAACACTCTGGCACTACTCCTATCGTAAGTGATTTATTTACAATATTTGTTAAATGTACTTTAATAATAGGAACTAGGACCTTTAGGACTTTTTCGGTAATGCCATCTTCGCCTGGTGCTGACGTTTTTAAGTTCTTAATTATATTTACTATTTTTTCAACCCCTACGCTTTGAAACATTTCAAGTCTATTTGGGCCATCATATTCTTTTACTGCAAGAAGTGCCTGCGGTATATTTACACTTCCCTCTATATTGTCAGTTATGTCTTCAATACTTTTTATAAAATATTCACTAAATGCCTTTGCTATGTTTTTTTCTCCCTTAACTTTCTTATCATAAAAATAGAGTTCCTTATAATCAGCTGTTGGTTTACCTTGGTACAAGCATTTCAAAATTTGCCACATTTCCTTTGGTCTATTTTTTGAATCACTAATCTTTTGTGAATAATAAGCTCTCTTTTTATTTTTTATAAGGGTTACCAATTGATTTCTGCTATCAGTATAATTTTTCCAATTTTCTCCATTGTTTCCCGATATGGCCACACGGAAGAGAAAATTTCTGTTTTGCTGTGCTCTCTTTATCTCTGCATCAAACCATTTATTGTCCTTATACTTATCCTTAATATAAATGTTTTTTTCTGGAATGAGATTGTCCATCGAATCCTTAACATTTGTTACAAATTCTTGAGACATTTCTTCTAGGTTTTCTCCCACCTCTGATTTAGTCCATTTTTTATTTCTTACAATCTCTTGAAAATGCCTTTGGTTTATTTTTAAATCTAAATCTGCATATTTCCTATACTTTATTAATTTCTTAGGCCTTTTTTCCATGCCTGTATGACTTGCTAATCTACCATTATTTGCTTTGTAGTATTTGATTCTAATCAGTCTATGATCTGAAATCGCGTTATCTTCCACATCTATTGTATATATATTTTTATCTTCATACCCTACTATTACATAATCTATGAGTGTTCTAGAGATCCTTAAGGTACCATCTTTACCCACCAAGGGAGCTATCCGGGTAAAATCATCTACCAGTTGTGTTACCCCTTGCAAATCTAACATATTTTTCATTTGTGTCGAGTACGGGGATTTCTTACTTAAATCTATGTTTATGTCTCCCATTAAAATAATGTTTCGATTTAAATCTTGTAGGGCTTCCAATTTACTTTGCATTGTACTGACAACATCAGACTTTTTCATTTTTGGGGACACATAGATCACACAAATAACCGTGTTTGACAATTCTCCCGTTAGGACAAGAACACTAATCTCCCACCATGATTTTCCTGTACTTTCTTTACTGATAACTCTGTATTCTATACCTTCCTCTATATATACTATAACTCCCCCAGTGTGCCTACTAAAGGAATCGATTCTAATTGTATTATACCCTTTAATATCTACCTCCCAGTTATTCACATCTTCTGTTAGATGGGTTTCTGCAATGCCAACTATTAAGGGTTTTGACTGCTCTAATAACTGTTCTATTTGATCGAGTTTGTTATTCAGACTTTGAGTGTTTAAGAACAAAACTTCTGTATTCGGTTTACATTGCATAGTGGCATTAGGCCTATGTCTAATTGGTAGCAGTCTCATGTCGTTTACTTTCAAAATATCATCATTACCTAATATAGTTAACAGTGAGTTGCTTACCATATTATTTTTTTCACCTATATGTGAGTGTGAGTGAAGTAAGCCTACTTTTTGTTTTTGTTGTTGTTGGTCACTTCCTATGTAAACCAACCCACTCGATTCTGGAATTAGTTTTCCGCATTTTTTACTATACCTAGAAATACATTTGTCATTACACTATGTCCCTTATAGTTAAGATGCAAGCCATCCTTACCCAGACAGTCAGTTAGTAGCCATATGTTTGGGTCTACAAAAATACCACCTAGTTTATTGGTAACCCATTCAATATCATCATTGATCATATTTATTTCCCTGTTATCAAAATCAGATCTGTGAATTATACCTGTTATGGCTATATCTGCCCCTGTAAACTTGTTTTTTAGTTCTGTTACTAGGGCCCAAGTGTCACTTATAGCATTACCATTTTTTCTCCATCCCCTAATGCTGTTAGTCCCTACATGTGCTATGACAATCGGCTTTGGATCATTGATCTGACATTCAAAATTGTCAGTCCTATGTTTTACTATTTTGGTCAGTTGATCTGTTCTGACACCTGGATAGCATTTAACATCCCAATTCTCTCCCCCTTTTTGACTTATTTTATCTATATGAAAGATCATAGAGTCTCCCATAACAATCACATTTCTTTTATTGGATTTATGGCAAACATCCAATTCATTGTTTAAGACTGTAGGTGTCTCATTATTTACCTGACTAGTGATTTCTGTTTTCTGTTCTGTTTCTTTTTTTCCCTTCCTAACATATACTGTTATGTTAATCCCTGAATTGGAGAATACGTTTGTTAACATCTTCTTTACTTGAGTCCACTTTAGCCTGTCCATTCCACAGCCAATTTTAGGCATGGCAACACTCGTTACTTCATTATTTAAACAGTATTCTTTAAGTTCCAGAAGACACTGGAAAATGTCTCTTGGCCTTGGTTTATCTTTTTTAGTTCTTTTCTTGGTGACTAGGTAGAAGATGTGGCGCCCATTTTCTTCTATAACTGCTACCTCACCAACACTTTTTTTCTGTCCCAGAAGTTCTTCTGTTCTTCCAAATTTGTCTTTAAATGTAGCTGCAATGCCTCCAGACATTTGCATGTCCTCGCCTACACAGTGGGCAAGTGATAACTCTTCCTTCTCGAAAAGGTCTCCAACTACTTCTTGGATGAATTCCGACTCCTTTCGTTGACCCCCTTCAGAATTGTTTAGCTCTTTCTCCTTTTCCTTTACTTTTTGGCTGTTATGTCTGTTTGCTCTCTCTTCAAGGTCTAAACTATGGGGTCTACACTCTATAAACACTGGTTTTTCGTAATCTTGTTCTAACATACTCACTCTTTTCTCCAGCTCCCTATTTCTTGTTTCCAGCCCTTCAATTTTTTGCCTCAGTTCATCAGTTTCCCTTTTCATATCTTCTGTACATTTTACATTAGCATTTATTTGTCCTCCAATGTGGACAAAAGTAGCCACCATTCCCTTCACAACTTCTGATTGCAGTCCTTTATTTGATCTTCTCTTATTTGCATATCCCCACCTCTCTTTCCTCAGTTCCTTCAAAATCCATTTTTCCAGCTTCTTAGTTGACTGCTGGATTCCTGGTTTAGGTCTAAGTCTCGGTTCTTCGTTAGCTGGGTCTTCTAGTTCTACTAGGGTCATGTCTACCCATTGGCTCTTGCCTTCCTCCTCATTGACAGCATTGACAGCCTTAACCTGAACAGCGCTGGGCCTAGGGCTGGTAGGCCTAGTTGTGGCGAGTACTTCAAACGCATCGCCTTGACGGTCTACAGCAAAGATGTCTTCAGACTGTGTGGTTGGGGGGCAACTTGTTAATTTCAGAGGGATGTAGTTTAAATGCTGTTTGGTGTCATCCTTAACCTCACCCTTGGTGTTTGTGCATTTATGGCATGACCATTTCTTGGGATCAGTCTGGATATCACTGATGTTTGGCTTGAGGCACTTTAAATGAATTTTGGATCCGCAATCGTATATACAATTAAGGCTTTGGGTGCGTCTGCCTACGTTAAGACTGCAGATTTTGCACACTACTATCACACGACTAGGGTTTGGCCTAGGCTCATTCACAGGCGACTCCATATATTTTTGGTTAGGCCATGGATGATTCACTTTAATACGGCCTATATAAAGTTTAGATAACGATAGCACTTCATCTGCCTAGTTTAAAGTACATTTAAATAGTGTTTAACTGATACTTAATGCCTCCTGTACCACAAAACTACTTATTTAAGTGAGATGGATAGACTGCACCTCTGAACCTAGCGGCCATCTTGGACCATCAAGAAATCAGAGTTAAGAAGTAGTAGAATTGGTAATGTTCATTTATACAGGATACCCCTGTAGTATTTAAGAGGAATCGAACGCATATACATATCTACAAAACAGAGAAATGCTGTTTCAAACATGTAAATCATATTTTACGGATCGTTGCATTTCCCTCACAGCAGCGAGAGCGACTGTACCGCCTTCGCGTTGCTAACACATAAGATGATTCTATTTATAAACTATGGAGGTTGATTTGAGAGATAAGAGTGTACGTACTAAGTTTATTTAGAGTTATAAGTTTATTCAAGTAAATTTGAAATATGAGCATGTGGGGGTAAAATACCCAATATAAATTATTTTAGTTTTTTTATATATATTAGCCAAAATGTGAGTGTTACGAACCTAATTATGCATGAAAAAAGGTGGGTATACTGTGTATACCCGCACTCCATTACAAATTAAGCACTGGCGTATTCGTATTCAGGGTATCATCCACGTGGGTTTGAAAGCTGTCCGGGATGCTTCTTTTCTCTCAAAATGGCGTCTCCTCCTCCTCCCCACGGAAACACGGTAGTGACGTCACGATCTTCGAGAAGGTTCTAGCGTCATGAGGGTTATGTCTGTCTTATTCAGGCAGTTCGTCAACGGCAAGGTTTTGGAAGTCAACTCTACACTCGTGCGTAACTTGCACTATCCGAGATGACACAGCTCACGCCCGTCACAAGCCAATTGTTAAGAATGTCCATTTCCCTCACGCTTGTAGTCATTATGTCCACGAACTGCCGCGAACTGTCTTCTCTGCCTCTCAACGGGTGTATATAAGCCCTCGGGTTGTGACGTAACTGTCCACTTCCCCTAACGGTTTCACTACCACGTTCTTTACACCTTGCAATGCATAGGGAATAGCAGTTCCGTCGTGTTTCGGAAACATTCTGGAAGCATAACTGCGCACTTCACAGCCCCCTTCCATCCCTCTTTATGCGTCACCTATACACGGATTGCTTGCAGTCGCTGACCTCACAGTCTCGTTCTAGAATGCGATGGAACGTCATATACTATTGCTATGTACCACTGTCGACAATATCGCTTATAACATTACGTCATAATCATGTAACACATAAATCTTAATTAATGATAACATTAATCATGTTAATCAATATTAATGACAATTACAATTAATAAGTGTTACAGTTTGCATAATAACATACTGAAAAGGGGTTTTGGGTAGGGGTAGGATTCTGACACATCTTTCCAGGCAAAACATAAGCACGTGGGGTTTGGGGGGGGGGGGGAGCAGAGCCTTACAGGCACAATAAGGTGAATACCTCTAGTGCGTGGTCGGCTATAATAGTGGGGGCCAACACGACCGTTTTCACATCCAGGGTTCCCAACAACCTGGAAAGTCAGGGAAATAAAAACTGGCAAGGGAAAGACATGGAAATGAGCAATGAGGGAAATCGAACACATAAACAAAGATCAATAACAGCAATAACAATAACACCATCCCAGCAAGCACAGATTTATGTCCGGTTGTGTTCCATAAGCGGATAACTGTCGGAATATTCGTCAACACTAGCGTTCCTCAACCACAAATCCAGCTGCTGGAATACTGCAGGCGGAACACTAGCGTTCCACAACCACAAATCCTGCTGCTGGAATACTGCAGGTGGAACACTAGCGTTCCATAACCACAAATCCTGCTACTGGAATACTACAGGCGGAACACTAGCGTTCTACAACCACAAATCCAGCTGCTGGAATACTGCAGGTGGAACACTACCGTTTCACAACCACAAATCCAGCTGCTGGAATACTGCAGGTGGCACACTAGCGTTCCACAACCACCAATCCAGCTGCTGGAATACTGCAGGCGGACCACTAGCGTTCCACAACCACAAATCCAGCTGCTGGAATACTGCAGATGGAACACTAGCGTTCCACAACCACAAATCCAGCTGCTGGAATACTGTAGGTGGAACACTAGCGTTCCACAACCACAAATCCAGCTGCTGGAATACTGCAGGCGGAACACTAGCGTTCCACAACCACAAATCCAGCTGCTGGAATACTGCAGGTGGAACACTAGCGTTCCACAACCACAAATCCAGCTGCTGACACAGAATCCCGCACTATGAAGAAGTGAATAATATAAGGCTTTCCTTGTATTATTATGTGTTGTGGGCGGAGTGGGGTGGGAATCCCACCGTGGTAAGCAAAACAGTCCAAAACACTGACTGGACTACACAACAAGTCTATACTTCGTGGGTGTTAGACGTTACTTATACGTGTGCTATCATGTTCTTTCGTGACAAAAAAAATAAGTTAGTGCATTATTAGTATCATAATCTTATTGCGATTTTTTGTTTAATCCACTGAATATTGATCCGTGTCGTGGAGTGTGTTGGTGTGTGAGTGTGTGTGGTCGGAAGAAAGGAAACAAGAACAAAACTGACTGGCAACGGTATATTGACGACTCGTGTTTTTAAAACGAAAAATAGGATTCAACTTCGTTATGGACAAGTTCATTATTATAAAAATCACGTGAAGACGCAATTGTTCCACAAAATCAAGAATACGAAGGTATAGGTTTCCTCTCAGTTCGTATTCATATTCTCAAGATAATATCAATTAATATTATCTTCAAAATCCTGTTGTGTTTTTGGGTTGCTTTGCTAACACGGTTTCGTTCACTATAACATCATGCTGAAGACCGTAGTTGAGCTATTCGATCGGAAATTATTCTTTGTGGGACGAATGTACATCGAATTTTATTTACGACTTATAATAATTGTATTACATTTTGCTTCAATATAAATGCGCGTTACTTTTTTTTAAATATAATCTTAGTTATAGGTAAATTAAAATACATACATACATACATACATACATACATACATACATACATACATACATACATACATACATACATACATACATACATACATACATACATACATACATACATACATACATACATACATACATACATACATACATACATACATACATACATACATACATACATACATACATACATACATACATACATACATACATACATACATACATACATACATACATACATACATACATACATACATACATACATACATACATACATACATACATACATGCATACATACATACATACATACAAGGAAGCATACAATCTAAAATTAATATGCATATGATTAATTTATATTTTTTGCATTCACTAGATAGGGATCTAACATAATTTATTAGTATAAAAAATAGTTACGGCTGTGGCTTCGTCTCACATACTTCGCTTATCAAAATACATCCTTTTGGCAGGATTTTAACTAGCCAGCCAGAGTTGACAACTATTCGCCTAAATTCAATCTTATTCAAACGCGCCGTTTGAATAAGGGTTTGGTTTGAATAGGAAGGGTTCGATACATTATTTGGTAAGACTTGCGTTTTGCCTTTGAGAGTGGTTATTGTTTATATGAGAAAATACCGTAAGTAAAATAACCTCAGAAATGTCGTTTTCAAGTTTCGAAACGTCTGTGTTTTCCATAAGTACGTAACCTAATCAAACTAACAGATTCAAATGATGTTACTTTGTTATGTACCAAATTCCTAATAATTTTATAATTAACAAAAAAAACTTCTTCTTGTATATGCTTTGAACTAAAGCGGATGTGACTGAATAGGGAGTATTTACTTGACGTCGCAATTTGGCCATTATGAAGATTATGGTCGGTTTACACATTTAAGATTTAAGTGTTAACAAAACTAAATCAAGCCTAAAGCGTTGTGTTTACACACTTCCTTAAGATTTAAGATTTAAGGAAACCATAGCAACGTTATCTCTTATACCTAAAAATTCTTAGCCCAGCCAACGAGAGGTGACGTTTTATATATCCGGTCAATGATAACAGTTAGGAAAATTCGCAAACTTACCGTTCATTGAAAATGGCGGACTTGCTGGTGCAGATAAACTTTCGGAAATCGGGATGAATGTTAAGCTATTTGCGGGATAATCAATTGAGCCGAAAATTTACGAAGCTCACGCACATGCATATTTGCGCCGGCAAATCCTTTTGTGCATCTGGTTTAATCAATTTGCGGACGCAAGTCAATAGTTGCGTCCGCAAGTGACTTTGTGCATGAGAGGCTATATCCCCCGATCATGTTAACGAATATGTAAACGATTAAAAGAGTAATTGAGACAAAAGAGTTTATCTATGTTGCTTTCGTTTCAAGTAAGTAATAATAGCAAACCAAAGTTAGAGAACAGTTCAATTTGCACCAAAATGAATATAATATGGGCTTGTATAAATTAATAAAAATTATCCTACATGACGGAAATCATCAAAACGTAGGACCAATATCTTGTGACTAGTCACAAATATAGAATGCCTGCTTAGTTGGTACTATATATAAGTTCAATAAAACTCAAGGAAAAGCAATTATAAACACGTAGGAACAATATCATTTGAGAGCCTGGCCCGTCTGGCTGTGATTGACTATAGGCACAAAAAGTAAAATGCATATCATAATGCAATATAAGTACAGAACAAAAACATAAGAAATGTTGATAAAAGAATAGGAGGCTAGTAGGTGAGCATGTGACGAGTGGTGCGGGGGCCGGGGGTGACGTGCTCATTGCCCCCGGTAGTAACAGTCAGTTAGTGGTACTTTCATTTATGTATACACAACAAATAACAATTTTATCGGAACGCGTTAAAATAACAGTTTCGTGACGGGACGGATAAACTAGAAAATATTTGTTATTTAGTTATTTTATTTTTTAATTACATAATTTATATGAAATGGCGCATATGGCGCGCAAATTCCTCAAATCCAAGGGGGGCAAGTGCCCCCTTGCCCCCTCTTGCTGCGCTCATGTAAATTCCTACGATAAGCTTTGCAATGAACCTCTAGTGTTCTGATTTTCATTTTTGTTTTTTTACGAATAAATAAAATGTGTAGACAATGTTTAAGCACATATAACAAAGTATAAATAAGACAATATATTCACAGAGTCAGTTCAAAACGAGATATTCTTTTATAAAAAAAACTGCCAATCTTTTCATTCTATCACTAAAATGACGTTAAAAATTCCCGGGGGCCAAACCCCCCCGACCCCCCCCTTTTTAGTTCGGGCCGTCCACCACACACTGTAATTTAGGTCTTCACCCATATTGGGGGGGGGGGGGGGGGAGATCGTTGTGAGTGACTGGGTGGTGTTGGTCGATAATAAAAATATTAATGAATTATAATATTTTTGTAATAAATTGTTTGAAACTGTTAATTATATTTCTCACGCTTGCACGCCCTGCTTTGTGCATACTACCACCATTCAGCTTGTCTCTTCAGAATATCATAATTTTATTTTGTAAAATAAACAGCAGCACCTAACATAAAAAGCACCTTATGTCCATATGTCCTCTGCCCTCAGATGAAACCTTTTTGTGGTGGTTATTTACACTTTGCTCTCCATTGTGGTTATTAATTGTCATTTGGCGGTAAAATTGAAGGGACGTTATTGAAAGAAATAGTTGTACTCTAATCTAGAGTTTGGCCGTTTTTTGATGCTCTATTATTTTTGTTGTATTGAGGTGAATCCCTTAGATTTAGAAATTGGTCTACCAAACCACCAAATTATTTATAGCCTTGGACTGTGACTTGATATAGTTTTGTAATTTATCTTTAACTTTATTTTAGTTGCTGTGAGAGCCAACTCCAAAACTGCTTAAGTCAATGACATTCAATCATGCACAGCCTCTGCAAGACATGAAGTGCCAGTTTATAATTGGAATTGTAGTGTGACGCTACGCCTACGCGGGCCTGCGTCGTCCGTCCGAGACACCTCTCGAGCCCTATCCGATATGAATTATACTGCAATAACACGTGCGTTTTCAGCCGTGAATTTAACATTGTATGTTAGTTACTTCAATATCCTACATTTAGTTCGTGCGACTGTCCCAAAGAGTTTTTTTTTTTAGTATATTTAAGTAATGCTATGGTGTTTAAACTTTTGGATTACTGTTTATGTGTGCATACATTTTGTATGCCCACATTAATAATCGGAGGAAACGAAGACGTAATAAAGTATGAAATTGTAAAAAGTCGAGTTTTTGTGTGTGGCTTGAAGATAACCATGGAAACATATCCATCAAAGCAGAGAATTATGATTTAACTTTTGTGTGAGCTCCAGTACGTAGTTCCTATGGCATGACATTACGTTATGACAATCCATGTATGCCTACTTTTTTGCGAAGACGGTCCTTTTAATGTGTTAATTTTGAATCTTGACGTAACATTGTAACATTGTTCAAATTATACAACTCTACTGTAGAATTGTATATGCAATACACTGTGGTATGTAATGTACGGTAATTTGTGAATTGTAAAGTAGTTTTGATAAAACAAAATTGCTTTGTACCTCAATTTCATATTGTATCTTAAGCAACCCGAATCCATATTTCCTACATCTAACATCTAATTTAGCAATTGGCATTGTGATTACTCTGTGTGTGAACAGGTAGCTACCATCTCACAAGATTGATCCATATTTGTTTCAAATACACTGTATTGTAATAATGATAATTTCAAGTGTGGTGCAGATGAACGTAGGCTTTATTGCTGGTTGATCGTCTTGACTGTTCCTGGAACGCATGTTCGTATTTGTTACTTTCATAATGAAACAAAACAATTATTATCCGTAATGAACGTAATTTATGTACGCTTGTTTATTTAAAATGTGATTACAATCGCATATTTTCATACCATTTTACGTATCCTAGCTACATGGTTTTGGTACTTCTATACCCCTTCTTTAGTGCGTCGTAATGACAAAGTATAAAACGCGTGCACATTTATATATTACTACATGTGACTAGTATTTTACAATAATCATCCTCTCCTCTTTACTGAAACAATGCAAAGTTTTGTTGGTTCAGTTTAACAACGCAATCTCAAAGTGGCGAGATGCTAGGACCGAACAGTGACCATGAGAACCGGCTTATTTTGATCTATGTTATTTGTTAGCGATGTAAGTCAATCCTACAAGTGATGGAAAACTGCAGGAAGACTACTCATTTCTAACAAACTCTGTTCAAATTGCATTGATTTAAAACGAACGGAATTTTGCCGGAAATCCGCTAGTTGTCGATAAACTGCTTTGGTTCACCTACAGTGTTCCACTCGCGTTCCACAAGCATATATCCAGCACAAAAAAGTTGTGGAATGTTAGCGTTCCACTGCAGTTAATCCAGCAGTATGTCCCGCTCATTACTGCTGGAATTCCTACAGTGTTCCGCTCGCGTTCCACAAGCATATATCCAGCACAAAAAGGTTGTTGAATGTTGGCGTTCCACTGCAGTTAATCCAGCAGTATGGTTACCCCTTCACTGCTGGATTTCCTACAGCGTTCCGCTAGTGGGCCATAAACTAAAATCCGCTTGTGGGAAACTTCTGGAAGCTGTGCCAAATCCTCTATGCGTTCCACAAGCGCACCTCCAGTGCTTTTCCATAAGCTCGGGTGCTGGACGTGCTACAGTATTCCATAAGAAATCCATCACTTTGTGCTACTTGAAACGACTGCAGAAAAAGTTTACACACACACATACGACTGCAGAAAAGTTTACACACACACATAATACAGGTAAAATAATACACAATATAATACAGGTCAACATTATAATTACCTAATGTCGAGCCAAGTGGAAGATGGGTAGACATTTGTTCTTCACAAACAAACCTCGGCTTACCGTGAAATGTTTTTTAATGTCTTGTGACTGTTGATTCTATGGTTGACAAACACATTGTTTATATATTTTTATTTAAAAAAATCCCATGCCCACAAGGTACATACATAACAATTATGTAACAGGGTTGTTTGTTTATAAAGAAATCATCTTGTGGTGTGATTCTTCTTCTACCAAGCATTACCAAACCATTCCCTCACTGCCAGCGGAGGCACTTGCCCCTCCAGGATTTCAGGAAACTATTCGATTTGCGCTACATACGCCGATTCGTATAAAGTATGAAAAATTAAATAGAAATAAAAAAACAAATTTAAATTGAATAGTCAATCCGTCCTTTCACGAATATGTTAGTTTAAACGCGGGGCGATATAAGTATTGTTAACCAAAGCACCACTGACTGACTGACATGCTACGACGCTGGCAATATGACCTCGCTACACTTCACCTGCCACTTCACCTCTCGTCGCGTGCTCATTCTCAAATATCTTCATGCTATTTACTATTAACATTACCGGGTACAAATGTTTTTTGTTTTTTCCTACATATATTGCATTTTAAATATGCATTTTTATAGTTAATCACAACCAGACGGGGCAGATACCATTCAATCATTCATACTATTCATATCTCAAAAACACATTTCCATGTCATGCAGTATATATTTTATATATATTCACAAAATCAAAATGTAACTCTGTTTTGACAAAGAAGGTGGTTCAATTAGCTTCATTCAGAACCTACTTTGACATCTAAAAAAATCTGTAAAAAAGTGTTTGAAATCCAAAAAACGACCTGCGGGGCAAATTTGGGGGCTTACGCCCCCCGAAAAATATTATGGAAGCGCCCATGACATACAATGCTATGATTGAATGTCGATGACCCTACATTGTTGACACATAGCTGCATGTGGACGTTAAAACGACAACAAGGAACAAAAGCCGCTTCGTACCTTGGCCACATCACTTACAGGCAGCCAAACTTGTTCATACATTACTTATTTTATACATAACTCCCGAACGTCTAGCTATTGAGATAAAACTGATTAACTGATGATGATTTTTGGGTTTCACGTCCCATATTTTTGCAACCTTCGCTAATCCAGACAATAAGTGGGCAATTGGCAGGTCTTTTACACAATAATAATAGTAAGTATTACTTATATCTATTTGTATTACTCATATGTTCTCATATCTATCATAAATTGGTTACTCGTATGTATAGTTGTCGAGGGGGTATTGGTTCAGCCCCCAAGTGTGTGCATGGGCTCTTGCTCGTCAGCATCCGTGGGGGTGCGGGAATTGGATGGTGCTCATGGGTGGTGCTAACTCCCATAACGAGAGTTTTAACGGCGCCAAATTTAGGCGTTTTTGGCCTACATTTATTATCATACGAGCGGGTCAGAAGCAAAACCTACCAACTCCAATTTTCATTAAAAATTAGTTACATATTAGTTAGATATGTGGTTGGTCACCTATTATTGCCAGCTGTTTCCCACGACAACCCATTTCGGTGCAAAATCGGCCATCTCCATGCACTACTTACTTTCCGCAAGTCGGTGAGGAAGTAATTAAAATGAGGGTATCGATCAGGTAGTGTGGGCATAGTAATCCACTGTCGAGTATACTTACTTTCACAAGCAATGGGGTTTTATATAAAAGTCACCAAACATTTTGTTTGCCGTAGGGTCGCTTACAATCATAATTTTATGACCAGAAAGTACGAATATTAGAATAGAATAGAATAGTTTTTATTTTTCTTCTTCTTCATAGTACATAGTACATCTTACATTCATTACATCTTAGGTATACATCTAGATTTATTTATCTATAAAATAAAAAATATAAAAGGTAGAAAAGAAAAGAAAAGGAAAGAAGAGCTCGCTTAAACAAACTTGTGTGCGAGCATAATACATAAATTAATTAATCAAATGTGCAGTTGCGGTCAAGACGGAAGATGAAGGATAGAAAATTTTACTTTGTGTGGTAGGCAAAATAGGTAGGCTTGGCTAAGGTAGGTATTATGGTAGCAAATGAATGAATGAATTTACATTAGGTCCTTTATACAGTAAAAAGGCCATTCTAGAATAATATGAGATAAATAAGATATACCGGTAATTATTGTATATTTATATTTATATTTATATTAGGCGTAATATGTAGGCCTGACATTAAAATAATATATCAAGTTTTTTTAAAAGTAGGCCTAGGCCATGGGTTTTGATATGCTTTTTTTTTTTTTTTTTTGGTTATAAATGGCAAATGCCTTACCTGACCTTACCACCAGTTATAGTGAAATCAGTTATGTGTGTTTTTATAACAATTTGAAATAGAGGTTGTTCATCACAACTCTTAAATCATAGAAGTAATATTTTCAATATAAACTATAAAACTCATTAGGCCTACCCAGTTATTGGGAGGAATTACCAGTGAAAAGATAAAAAATAAATTGAGATTTATAATGTAAACAATTATAACATGATATTATTTATGAGGCTAATACAAATTGCCTATGTATTTAAATAGATTAGTTTACACATAAAATAATATAATGATAATGATATAGAATATCACTTATCATGATACAAAACTAAGTACAATACAAAAATCAATGAATGATAAATACATTTCATAGTCAATTTTGACAAAAGATTATCATAAGTTCATGTCAAGTTCCATTTGCGTAGTATTTAGCACAATTCCAGGTATACTCAATAGTTAAAAAGCAAAAATAAAGTAAAAAATAAAGTAAAAAATAGAAAAAACAGAAGACATGATTTCAAATCACCATGATTTGAGGATGTCATTGGTTTCCTCTATACCCATCTGGAGAATCCAGTCTTTCATTTCTTTTTTGTATTTGAACATTTTTATCTCAGTCTTTATATGGGTAGGTAGCTTGTTAAATACACTTGGTCCTAGGAACTGTGCATGTCGTTGTCCTATGGATTTGTTCATACGGGGAATGTCAATATTGCCACGAGCAATTTTTCTAGTTACAGCTATGTTCCTGTTATTGGGATTGAGTAGGTCTAGTATAAATGCCCATTTTTTTCCCAGTGTAAGTGGAAATTAAAATTTCATTTAAATACAATTGTCTTATGTTCATGAGTTTTGAGTCGTTAAATAAGCTAAATGAAGAATATCTTTTGGGTCTATTTGTAATTAGTGTTATTATATGTTTTTGTACTATGTTAAGTGGTTCAAGATAGCATTCTCTCAAACCTCCCCATCCTATTATTCCATATTGTAGTCTAGATTGCACAATGGCAAAGTATACAGTTCTTAGAATGTTAAAATCTAATATTTGTTTTAATCTATAGAATTTATATAAAATGAACCTTAATTTTTTAATAGTGCTGGTAATATGTGGTTCCCAAATTAGTTTTTCATCCATGGTAATACCCAAATATTTTGCTATCTGTACTCTATTGATAATATGGCAGTGAGATGGGAAATTATTGATGGTTAGATCATCATTTTTGTTGTCGTTTTGGGTATTACAATGGCATTTATATTCGTCGTGTAATATTAAATTACTAAGTTGTTCAGTCTGATTCACTCTTATTTGAAAGGCTATAAATACAGTTTTAGATAGGTTGAGAGTGAGTAAGTTGTTCTGCAACCAGTCGTATATAATTCTGAGTTCAGCTCCTGCCTTATTTAAGGTAGCCTGCCATTCGTCACCATAGAATATTAGTACTGTATCATCCGCATACGAGATTAGTTTCCCTTTTAATTTAAGATTGCATAACTCATTCATGTAAACTAAAAACATAAGGGGGCCAAGTACAGTACCCTGTGGGACCCCACAGTTAACTGTTTTATAGGAACTTGTTACATCATTTATTTGAACACACTGGGTTCTGTTTCCTAAGTAACTTTTCAAGAGTTGCAGTGGTTTGCCACGGATTCCATATTTTTCCAATTTCAGAAGGAGGATTTGGTGATCGACTGTATCAAATGCCTTGGCAAGATCCAAAAAAACAGCAATTGTTCTTTTAGATCTGTCCACAGCACTATAAATTTGTTCTGTTAGCTTGTAAATAGAGTCATTGGTACTCAGCTTGTTTCGAAATCCATATTGGTTTTCAGATAGTACTTTATGCTTTTCAAAAAAATTCATCATTTTTAGTTTTAGTGATTTTTCTAAAAGTTTTGCTAGATTACTGAGGATTAATTATGGGTCTATAATTTGAAGGAGATGTCTTATCATTCCCTTTGTAACATGGATATATTTTTGCCATTTTTAATTGATCAGGGAAAACTGAAGTTTCAATGCACAAATTAAAAATATATTCAAGGGGCTGTATTATAAAAGTGCTTATTTTCTTAAGGGCTTCAGATTTTATTCCATCTATTCCTGGAGAGGATGTGTTTTTAAGTTCATGTATGTGATTCTTTATTTCAGTTGTTGTAATTGGCTCTAAGAATATTGAGGATGAGACTCTATTTTCATTTAATCTAGTGGCATATCGAGTTGAGGGTGGTTTATCTTTATTTGGTCTTTTCTTTTTTATATTTTCAGCTAGGTTATTCCCGACACTTGTAAAGTAGTCTACAAAGATTTCTGTTATCTGTTGTTTATCGTTAGTTACTTTGTTTTGTAATAAAGGGTCTTGCAGGTTGTTTACTTCAATTTTACTTTGTTTTGGAGAATCAGTAGCTTCATTAATTGTTTCCCATAATTTACGGCTGTCATGTTTTGAGTCATTTATTTTATTTTTGTAATAGGCTATTCTAGTGTTCTGTATTTGTGCATTTACTGTATTTCTATAGAGTTTGTATTGATTTTTAAAGTTGACATTCAATTTAAGATTGTTTAAACTACAATATTTTTCATGTTTGATTAGTTTTATTCTCATGTTATCTCTTTTACGTAATGCCTCAACAAGTGTAGGTGTTATCCAGGGCTTTATGGGTTTGTTTTTTGATGTTATTTTTATTTGTTTATGGGTGGTTGCCTCTTCAATATGCATCTGAAGTACTTTAGTAAATTCTTTCATGGACTTATTAGCATCATCTGTGGCGTATACTTCATTTCATGATTCATTTCTTAGAATATCTGTTAATACATTGTATTCTATTATATGTTTGATGAAGTTTTTGTTTACATTAGGTCTGTATATGTTTGGATGTGTGAATTGTTTCCAGATTAATGATGTGGCAAAATGATCTTTAATGGAGGTTTTAAGGATTGTAGGTATAATTATTTGTAAATATGGTCAATACAAGTTTTAGAATGTTCCGTTACACGAGTATTGCATTTATATAAGAAATGAGACCATGCCTTGCAAGTATATTTAAATATTGTTCTAGGTTATGTTTATTTAGATTGGTGTCATTTAGAATGTCTATGTTCAAGTCTCCTATTAGTATTAGATTTGATATATTTAATGAGGACAGGCAATCATCCAATTCTGACAGAAAATATTTTATATTATTTGAGGGAGACCTATACATAGCTAAAATAGTAAGCTTTGTGCCACCATATCCCAGGTTTATTTGTGCAACATTTGCATGAGAGAAAGAGTGTGTTACAGGTAGTGACTCTACATTGATGTCAGCGTCATTTAGTGTTTTGCTGTTCGCAAATATAATTAAACCATTATATGTTGTAATTTTTGAGTTGAAGTAAAAGGTAGAGTAGTTATAGGTAAATTAATAGCATTAGTTGTGTGTTTTATATGTGTTTCAGTTAATATTATTATATCATATTCAAAATTTAGACTGTTCAGTAACACAATTAATGCATCATAGTTTGTGTGTACACCCCTGATATTTAAGTGGAAAATAGTTAATGATTCTGATTTATTGCAAAAGTGGTCCTTGTAAAGTTCATTTAATTCTAAAGTATCATTACAGCTGATTGTTTTCTGATTTTTGAGGTTAGGAATGTAATTCATTTGAGATGAGATGATGGTAATTAGTTGACGTTATGAGTGAAATAGTTAGGTTTAGCGGTCATGATGGCCAAAGCTAGGCCTACCCTGTTCCACATTAGAACTAGGCCTGTAGCCTGGAATGTCACTAGGTTTATTTATTTGAATGACTTGAGACTGTTCATCCTTTCTTAAATACACATTCCCATTTCGGGTCCAGGCATATTTATAACCTTGACGTTTCATATTTCTAGCTAGCCAGAAAAGGTTTTTGTTTACCTGTGTTAGGTGTTCATTGATATATATTTCTCTGTTTGGGCCTATCAGTCCAAGTTTTTCAGTAGTAACGGTGGTGGTTTTTTTCCCTCGTAATATATTATCTTGTTTGTCGAATCGGCTGAAAAATTTTGCGATAATGACCGGGGGCCTAGGCTTTGATCCATTTTCATGTGATGTTTTCGACCGGAGACGATGACAGAACTCAATTCCGTTGAATTTCACGACGTCCACTCCTATCTCTTGACAGATGGTTTCAACAATTTTACTTGGGGATTCATCTTTTATTTCTGGAATGTTGTGGAACTCCAAGTTGAAGTTTTTAGAGTACTGCTCTAGTTTGTTGTTCCTGTCTGCGAGAGCAGTGCAGTCAGTGAGAAGTCGGGCACTGAGTTCCTCACATTTTCCCAACCGTTTTTGTAGGTTAAGGGTGACCGTTTTCAGTTCCTTGTTTTCTTGCAGAATGTTTTCAAATGTTTTAGTTTGAAAGTCTAGTGCTTTCATTACGCCAGTCAAAGCTTGTTGAATAGCATTTACGGCTTCACCAATGTTAGAATTATCGGGTTTTACCTTAATCAGTTTGAGATCCTTCACTGATGCCATGTTGTCGCGCAGCAAAGGGACAGTACCTTTGCAACTCTTGCAAAACCACAGGATACCCTCTGGATCCGCTATCATGGCTTTAAAGAAACCTTTAGACATGTTACAGCAGTGAAGATGAAAGTTATTCTTACAATTGCCATCACATTTCGCGAAGTCTTCTTTATCCTTGAACGTTTTTTCACAGACATAACATTTCTCACTGTCCACCTGTGCCGCCATCTTGACCGCCATGTGAGAAATGAAATATTATTCGTTTGGTATTACTCTATCTGGTAACGTGGACACTGAACAAAGCAAAGTAATATACCACGCCATTGGATGATAGCAACAAGGTTCATCGTGACGAAAAAGTTACTTTTCACATTTAATGGTCATGTACAAAAGTGAGGAGGTTTTTACAATACTATTAGTGGGACATTTCAAGGATTGGATAAAATAAATCACATCTTCATAATCAATATAATATTTTAAATTTATTAAACTTTTAAAAAACATCAAACTTAGTTACTAAAATTTATCCCATCATTGGTAACACTAAATAGTTCAATTTCTCGTTAAATCTGTATAAAATTAAAAAATTACATTTACACCGGGGTCACATCCCATTCACCATGTTTGAGTAACGTGTACAATAACAGGCAATTGTACACTATCACCACAGATAACAACACTTGCGTTATTAGTGCTATAAAAACCTATTTATGTTTGGAAAAAAATTACTTTATTTAAAAACACGCATGACTTCTTAAATAATTAACAAAATTTAGTCTCTACTGCAGTGGTTAATGTGAAAATACAAACATAATTAGCCTTATATTCGATGTTAATTCGTGATGTGTGTATTATGGGGGAGGGACAAGGAGTGAAAGTTAAAGGCTTCTTTTTATTGTAATTGTAATCTTGAACTAAGATAGATGTAAAAAGAAATTGAAATGATGTAAATGTAGTATGTAAAATGTAATATAATGTAAATTGTAATGTATTGTAATAACAATAACAAATAATTAAGCGAGCGAAGCGAGCGTTTCCACTTGACTCTTATGGCACTTCATTCTGTTTTTTTTTTGTTTGTTTGTTTTTTTTTTTTTTTTTTTGTTTTTATGTCCGTCGATAGCGGTCGAACGGAAAGTCCGATCAACTTGAAATTTGAACCATCCACAAGCCTCGATGTGGATTGAAGGTGTATAGTTTTAAGGCAAAATCGTTCGAAAAGTTACAAAGTTACACCATAGTTACTGCAAATTATTTTTCTGAAACAAAATGGCGGAAAAATGTGAGATAGCCAGATTTTTCTAGAGATTTTTCCAGTTAAGAATATGTTAATGCAATGGCGATCTGATAAGTATTGGCAAAGTTACACGAAAGTTACTCGAAAATATTTTTCTAAAACGCAGTAACGGCAAAATGTGAGGTGGCTATCTTATAGTAAATTTTGGTCCGGTCACGAATTTACTAATGTAAACGCGATCTGATACATATTAGAGGCAGAAATTACATTTCTATTGCTGTCAATAACTGTTAGTAACGGTGGCGGACCGCGGCGAAAACATGACAGCGAAAATTCTTAGCAACGCACATTGCACTGCATCCAACAATGTCGGGAAGTATAATAGCTATGGAAATTAGAAAAATTGTTGCAATGCGCATTCTTGAATTGTTGTTAATTGTTGTTCGTATAAGCATTGAAAACTTTTCGCCAGAAAGTTCGTAGATATTGACGCGCTCGCTTATCAACGCGTCAAACAGAGCGTTTTC
Organism: Isoperla grammatica; assembly: GCA_945910005.1. NCBI lineage: Eukaryota > Metazoa > Arthropoda > Insecta > Plecoptera > Perlodidae > Isoperla > Isoperla grammatica. The sequence continues at coordinate 102,552,346 of OX246738.1, forward strand.
CTAGTGTAATCTAATAATAATAAAATAATAAATAATGAAAAAAAGTTATTAAGCGAGCGAAGCGAGCGTTTACACTTGACTCTTATGGCACTTCATTCTGTTTTTTTTTTTTTTTGTTTTGTTTTTTTTTTTTATGTCCGTCGATAGCGGTCGAACGGAAAGTCCGATCAACTTGAAATTTGGACCATCCACAAGCCTCGATGTGGATTGAAGGTGTATAGTTTTGAGGCAAAATCGTTCGAAAAGTTACAAAGTTACACCATAGTTACTGCAAATTATTTTTCTGAAACAAAATGGCGGCCAAATGTGAGATAGCCAGATTTTTCTACAGATGTTTCCGGTCACGAATATGTTAATGTAATGGCGATCTGATAAGTATTGGCAAAGTTACACGAAAGTTACTCGAAAATATTTTTCTAAACCGCAGTAACGGCAAAATGTGAGGTGGCTATCTTTTAGTAAATTTTTGTCCGGTTACGAATATACTAATGTAAACGCGATCCGATACGTATAAGAGGCAGAAATTACATTAATATTGCTGTCAATAACTGTTAGTAACGGTGGCGGACCGCGGCGAAAACATGACAGCGAAAATTCTTAGCAACGTACATTGCACTGCATCCAACAATGTCGGTAAGTATAATAGCTACGGAAATTAGAAAAATTTTTGCAATGCGCATTCTTGAATTGTTGTTAATTGTTGTTTGTATTAGCATTGAAATCTTTTTGCCAGAAAGTTCGTAGATATTGACGCGCTCGCTTATCAACGCGTCAAACAGAGCGTTTTCCTAGTGTAAAGAAATTGTTAACATTACAATGTATAGCACCAGTAAATTTAATGGCACACAAGATTACCATTTAAACCCGGTTTTTCAATCGGTCATTAACGAGCCCGTTAGCTGACGGTCCGTTATCTGCATATGGTTCATTGTATTGTTATTGTTTCTTGTATATACAGGAATATGCACTCGCAAAGCGCAGATATAGTAGCCCCAACGAAAGTATTCTGATGCTTACGACACAACCGAGTCCAAGGTGACAACTTCATTTCCTCTTATCTAAACATGTCCATTGGGGATAATTTAAAACCTTCCGTTGGTAACCTGTAACGGTGGGTGTGTGGCCAACCGCCTGTGCACAATATGACTAAGCCGAGCCATGCATTTACATATGTGTGAAAGAACGCCAGGTATCTGTTGATCTTTCGTTGGGACTAGTATATATCTGTGCGGAGGGCAAAGGATTCCACACTAACCGTTGAATTCGTAATTCATCGTAGCAACGCTGTAGTGGTCTTCCTCCTGAATATCTATTTTGGTATCCTGTTTGCAAATAAATGCATTATTATTATTATTATCTCCAACAGTGGCAACATGGCAATCCTGACCGCCTCGCTCCATATCGATCTTTATATGTTGCCTCGCATACACGATTATGTAGCCAAGACCGCACAGAAACACCTCTACAAAGAACATCAAACACATCTGGAGCATTGTCAACTCTTTAAACTTGCTAATCAAAATTGGTACAGAGATTAATACCAAAAGAGCATTTGCTATCCACTTACACGATTCGCTTAGTATATGTTCACGTGAATACACGAAATATGAGAACTCATTTACTATTATAAACGTGAACACGAGCGTAGTGTACAAAGGTACCCCCAAAACATCGTTCAAGTAGAATGCTAGTATGACAATTATTATGTCGCTAATTTTTACCAGCCATTGATTTTGTCCATAATTTTCCGGTGTAACTTTTCTGACTAAGATCCTATTCAACATAGACCAAACCGTAGTTATTATCAACGAATGATCAATGGACAGTAAATTAAACCAATGAATAGTTATCATGAATACACACATAAAATACAACAAATACTTTAACAGACGATGTAGATGTGTTGGTAGATCCAAGTTGCATTTGATGATGATATTGTGCATTATGCGTAGTCCACAATGCACGAAAAGACCGATTGTGTTTTCCTGTGTCATTTGGTCTGCAACAAAAACAATTTACTTTTTTTTGAAACCTGGTTTTAAGATCAATTACTCTCACACAACACATTTCTTGTTTGAGATTTTATGAATCATATGGTTCATTGGGTTAGGTGTGAGTAGACTTTTTGTAGTTCATTGTGATTTGTACATGTTAATAAAGGACGTATTTGATAAGATTGGACTGCAGGGGTGCATTGCAGGGTGCATTGAGTGAAATGAAATATGTTGGGGCAAATTGGAGAAAAATGCAGTCATTTAATTTGCGCGACATAAAAGGATACAAAGTAAATACTACAAGGTAGGGTACCTGAATAAGTAAGTAATTATTTATCCATACTTAGCAGTAATGTTAAACAAAGATAAAAGATTGATTGGGCTTACCAAGAACAGGCAGTATGCAAGAAGGGAATGAAAACCCTTAATTTTGTAATGTGGAACTTAAAGGGGGAAACCGGCAAGAAGGGATGTGAAGGACAAAGCACTCAAGGTCATAGTCAGATGTAGAATGGATTACGGAGGATCTATATGGGATCCAAACATGAAAGAGGATGTAACTGCAGTAGCAGTAGTAAAGGAACAGCGGAAGGCAGCCAGAAAAGTTAGATAAGTTAAAATGATGGGATGCGAGGTATATGAGAATGGTTCTAATGGCGCAGTTACAAAAGTGTACGCCAGTCTAAAATGATCTGTGATAAGAATCGTCAGAGGTTATGAAGTGGTGCAGGCTATGTAATATATATAGGATTGTTACAGGTTTTTCCAGGCTGGAGAGAGGTTAATGATAGAATTCATGTTTGGTACAAAGGAAGGAAATACTATTTTTACAAACCTAAGACGAAGTTTCGAATATCAGGTACTTTATGACTGGCAATGTCCGCAGCCTCCGGCCGCAGGGCGCCCCGAATTGCACTTTGCAACTTCATAGCGGCAGAGTCCACGGATACAGATGCAGTGACGAAGAAGACGATTTGGACCCAACGGCAGCGGAAAAAATGCTCACATTTACTGCTCTGAAAATAGACAATGTTTCCAGTGTTTGAAATTTGCTTTTTCTGTTCTGTTTGAACTAACTCAATCTGAACTGTTTACCAACCTGTATATTGCATATAAATTTGTTCTTACCATACCTTGTACCCAAGTCACATGTAAACGAGATTTTTCTAAACTTAAAATAGTCAAAAATCAATTTCGGTCATCTTTAGGCCAAGACCTTATGTCCAGTCTGCTTTTTATTAATGTTGAGAGGGATTTATTTTATGATTTGGACAAAAATAAAAGATGAAGAAGCTTTAACAAGTGAGTTGCTTACGAAGAAGCTGTTATACTTTAGGGCTAGTGGAGTAAAATGTTGAATCATTTCAGTGAAGTTAAGCCCCTTCTATTCTAGTATAACAACATTTTAAACTTTTAAATACACAGGATTTTTTTAAAAATGTTAGTATTATTTTTGAACCCCTAAAATCCGTTTTTCATTATTTCTATTTCACAAATAATTTTGACATAATTCATTAATGCTTTGGTGTGAATAAAATACTGCACTTTATTTTGAACTCTATTGTAATTATTGGCAGTTCTACAGCATGTGTTTTGTAGTGTTGTGGTTTCCTAAAAATACTGGGAATGTCTTATTTTAATAAATAATAAAGTCAACAAAAGTCGAAAATCATAATATTCGTATAAAAACCTAGCTGAATTTCTTCATCTTTATAAGTTCCAACTAGCCCCGTTTGCTGGGGGGTATGGAATACCCCCCCCCAAACCCCCCGGTAGAGGGCCCCTTTACAGGTTTTAGCTGAGGGCCCCAAATGGTCCCAGTCCGGGCCTGGTATTTGGGTACGTGCTAGCTCTGAGAGCCTCATTGTACATAAAATGTCCCTTCTTTTATTGAATTAATTCAATTTGTATTGATATTTTACCAGCGCTATACCTTTGTGCATTTGAAAATAGAAATATATCTTGGAATATAAATATTACGTTTACAGGTAAAGCGGTATTTGGAACAGATTGATAAGACTATACAAACTTGTGCAGGAAACCAAAATATATCCAATTTGCAAAAAAAAAAAAACTATATTAATTAATTGTATTTTACGACCGTAATGAATGACTACGATTGGCTAGAATAATCATGAATATTCTACACTTATTGGCTGGGTCATAGAGTGACTTGATGTCTTAGCTTGTGTAAGCTGTAATATGAAGTAATGCCAAAACTCTAAAACCATAATAAAGTTTACACAGATTTATATTATTTAAGATATAATATTTAGTATTTAGTTGCAAATGTATATTGAAAAAAATTGAAAACTAGAACTATTTATTGGAACAGATAGATGTTTTTAAGAAATAGCAGGTGCATTCACTAGGAGATAACATATTTGGATAATAGTTACTTTGTGACACATTTAAAGAATAAAAAACAAAAATACATAAATCGGATGTTTGTAAAAATTGCTTCACTTACCGAAAAATGAGGGTATTCCCACGTTGAGCTTGGTAAGTCCGTTGGTAAAAGTCCCAGTTAACTCCAGCCGTCAAAACAGACGCTGCGGATACGATTGATGATAACGATGTCTCTAAAATGAAAACAGAAACCTCCATCAGACGGTTATTGCAAACGATTTCGCCCATAGAGGTTTGGTGACAATGATGAATCAAGTTTAGGGTAACCAGACGTTCCGATAAATGCAGGTCAGTTGCGAATTTGACCCAAATGACCCGCGTCCCGAAATTGGTAAATTGACGATTTTCTTTGATCTGCGTTCCAAAAATCACAAATAAAAAACAAATAAAAAGTGCAAATACGCGAATAGAATCGCAGTGGTAGATTCGTAATTCGGCGCCTAACTTTACAGCTTTACTCGTTCCCGAAGAGATGTGCTAAACAAAATAAACTGCTCTTAAAAATATGTTTAATAGGGAATGTTCATCAAAAATAAATATTGTTCTGAGTACCAAAAAATGATAGATCCTTGTCCAAAAATTACGTGGATATAATGTTTATGTCTGAAAAGTGCATAGTTCCAATTCTATTAGCATCTAAACTATGACATTTCTACCTGCATTGTGAAACGGTCCGTGACGTCAAAGTTGGTAAACAACACATTTTCTGAATTAATTTATCTAAGCTCTTTGGAATTCACAACTATTTCGCCTGTTATAACAGCACTTCATTGTTGTCATCTTCAGACGTTTTATTTTAAAACAACAATTTTTTCAAATATTCTTTAAAAATACTGTAATTATTGATTATATTCGTTCAAATTTATGTTCAATAGTATTTATTGAACATTTTAGAAACAAATTTGTTACAAAACATTCTATTGTGAGTGAAATTATTAGCAAAACAGCGTTTCTTGATATGATTGGGTGGTTGTGATCCAAACGTTTGACGTCATTCCCCGTTTTTCCCGCCAAAACGATGTATGAAAGTTTCGGGTGATTTTTATCAATGAAATCTATTCCAAACACACACAAAAATTAATATGATGCTTTATAGAAAATGAAATTTAGCTAGATGGAACTATAAAAAAATCATCTGAACATTCCCTATTGTGATTGTATGGTGAACGAGTTGAAGTTGTATTAAGTTGTATCTATAACACACACACACGGACATCTATAAATAGAACAGTAACTGTATAGATCTGTGTTTTAGGTATCAATGTTAATATGGCTCCTCTATTGGACATCTATAAATAGAATCGAAAGTAAGAAGCAACTCAATCTGTTGGTGTATAAGAAGCTTGATATTATAACAGTTAGATCCCTATTTCAAATCTATATAAATATAATCTTATCTATAGGCAGTGGTGTATTCCTAATATTTTGCAAGGGGGAACGGAATTGTTTGGTGATAAGGTGCATATGTTACCAAAATATAACTATAAATAAATTACTATTAGATGAAAGATGATGATAGTTAGATAATATGGTGTTTTATTTATATGATCATTTAATTTATTTATACATGTCATCTTGTGAGAAAAATTACATACATATTGTGCACCATTAGGAACGTTGGTAATTAACAATTATTTCAATGATCTTCGCAGTCAATTTATTAAGTTCAGAAATTGTAATTTTATCATGTGCATATTATGTTACTGCAATACAATGTACAACGTAAAATGTAGATATGTAATTTACTCACTCAACATTAAGCCCACATGCTATGTTTAATTGGAGAGTATTTTTCCCGTTTTCTCTTCTTCTTTGTTTGAGTATCAGTTGCATAAAATCAATATAAACTGATCTACACACATTTTTATTTTTGGAATGTATGTAACAATATAAGGTTGTTTTTCGTAATATACTAAATGCACTACTCAAGTTTTAATTAATTGATTTTCACAAAACACCAATTCAGAAAATACAGTATGATGGTGTACTTATACATCTTCATCAGTACTAGACCGAGACGACTTTGAAGTTGAATATTCGATGGATGTTTCTTTATCTGGAACGCAACTTTGTTTAGAGAAAAAATTTAATAACGATCCTTGCTTCTGTCGTTTCATTTCAAATATTAGGCATAAAATAGGCTTCATACTTTTAACACACGTACGAACTGTGTGACTGCTCTTGCAATACTAACACTTCAAAAAGCAGCCAACCCTCCACATTTTGTGTCTCTGGCAATAGATGCTGGATTAACACGTATTCAAAGGATGCAACAAGCGATGTAATTTACTAAAAGTTAACCTAATGCAGGGGTCTCCATAGGTCCGAGATTTCCCGCGTCGTTTACTGTGCGACAATAAACAGCCCTCCCAAGCACCTTGCTGCTTTAATGTATCAAATACGCACATAATGTTCCAAATTTAAAACATTTTTGTACAGCCGTATGTTTGTGCCAGCCACCATAATAGCGTTCATCCGCGTTCCCCGAGAAACTTTCCAGAGGGAACGATAGCCAATAATTTTTCTCCAGGGGGAACGCCTTTCCCCCCCGTTCCCCCCCAATACACCCATGTATGTAGGCATTAGAGCTGTCCGATACCACATTTTTGTTGATACCGACACCGATGCCGATTCCGATTCTCTTAGACGACATAGTTTCAAGATTGCGCTTGTTACACAAGAGCCAAGTCGTCTCTTGATTGGTGCAGAGTGCACAGCCATGACGATGTTTGAAAATGAAACTTATTGAGCGCGAAATTTAAAAAAATCGGCAACGAAAAGTTTACTGAATAATCGGTATCGGCGGAATCGACCGATACCGCAAAGAATCGGTATCGAAATCAGTACGGGTCTAGTAGGTAAACAACACTTCGTTGGGGTTGTACGAGGCTTGATATTAGTTAGCTCCCCATTTTGAATCTATAACAGTAACTGAGTAGAGCGGTATTTTTGGTAAGAGTATGAGATTGGAAATTGCGTATATGTTAATGTTGATCCACAATTATAGGAATCTATATAAATAGAATCGAAAGTGAGGAAAAGCTCGGAAAACTTCAGTCGAGTTTGCCAAGAAAATCCTGAATTAGAGTATCGCGTCACAGTCATACCACCGAGACACCTCGTCCCTCACATCCGGTGGAATTACCTTGCACACGCCTTCGCAACTTTGGCATGTTTCAATGATTTTCCAGGGTTTTGCTCATAAATATATACTTTTAACACAAAGCTTTTCCGTTTACCCTCGTCAGTAATTCTACAGCTAAACTAAGCTCAAAGTATCACAGTGATCATTAACACTAAAGATATAGTTTACTCCAGTGATGGCGAACCTATGACACGCAGGGGCGTTGGAAGTACATTTTGCTAGGGGAAGGGGGGGCAAGCACTTATGGGTTACAGAATATAAATAAATGTAGAAATGGCTTTTTCGAGATATTTCGGAAGTCGTTCCAACTACTATCAAGTCTCACCGGTGAAATTGTTCTGGCCGTATTAAGGTGGTCTATTTTTATATTTAGGCGCCATTTGTATTCTTAATTTTGTTAAGTTTATATACAAATTGTTGTTGAATTTGTTTCGATTTTTGTTTTAATATAAGTTATTGTATGTTATTCTGTGTCTTACAGCTACAGTTTTGGCTGCAGAGACCGAATAAAGGTTGTTATTATATTTATACGTTCTTATAAAAATGTTCACCTTTTCTTGCAAAAAACACATGTGTACTAACACATGGAATAGCTATGTTTTCACCATCGATAAACAGCATTGCTCTTGGTGATAAGAAGTTCGTGCCGAATCAAACATAAGTTTTTTTTCGGTCAATCCCACTTCAATCTTATGCAAAGTTTTCATATATTAGTTTCTACGGCCTTCACTAATACCAACGATAACTTCATCGTATTACAGTAAAATAATACACACACATACGTCTATATATACATATGCACAACACAAGCAACAACGAACGAACAAGCGGTAAATTTTGGAAATTTAAGAATGTTTTAATTGTATGATCGTTGCTCAAACGCTCAGCATTCAGCATGTCCCAAATACCTCAGCACGTTCGGGTGTTTTCTTTGCAAATTCATTGCAAATTTCTTTTATGTTCAAGCTCATGAGACGATCGTTATGAATGTGCAGCACCCCGTCCGGGCCCGGGGAAGAATAGGCCCAGGGTGACTCTGCCAGTCGTAAGAGGCGACGAAAGGAGATCCTGTCCCTTCCCCCCACTGTCCCACTGAAGATTTCTCCACCCACATGGCCCTGCCCTCCCTTGCTGGACTCCCCTTATGACGACTCCCGTTCCGACGACTCAGTGTTCCGTGAAATCATTTCAGTAATGCCCACCGTAATGTAAAACCTTTTTTGTTACAATTAGAACTAGTGTCCGGTCATAGGAAATACCTGCTTATCTCGCCGAATAATCCTAGACGTAGGGACACACAGGCCTGCACTTTTTTGTGCAGACTCTGCTGTGATGTCTTTCAAAAGCAATATCTTTCATTCAATTTCCAGGAATCAATAAGAAAACTATGAATAGTTGAAACAGACTGACTTTAAATCCCCAAAAAACTATTTGAAAGTTGGGAAATATGAAACTTTCAAATTTGATGTCTTGTTATGTCAAGGGCGTAATATGTTGTTTCTAAGACTATTAAATCAGTGCATCGCATTTCACAGTATGGGGATGGGGGGGGCAACAATATACTTTTGCCCCCCCTGAAGTTTCTAGGGGGGGCAAGCGCCTCCTCTGCCCTCCCGGTTCCAACGCCACTGATGACACGCGTGTCACAAGGTGACACGCGTGACCACTTTATGTGACACACGACACGGTCCAAACACTCGTCACACACATTTTGGTATTTTTACTAAAATGTGTTTCCTTAACATAACGCGCATAAACAAACTATAGGTGATCTTCAAATACGAGTAGCAGATTAACCTTATGCATTTAACATGGATATTTATTTTACTATAGTTTTTGAAGCTGGTTGCCTGATATTTGTGGAACGGATGGTACAACTGGAATTTCTGTGAAAAATCGAGTTAGCGCGGGCCGAGACGAGACCTTCGTTATCGGCCGAGAGGGTGGTTTGTGTGGTGACATTTTATTTTCGCAATAGCGCGGGCCGAGACGAGACCTTCGTTATCGGCCGAGAGGGTGGTTTGTGTGGTGACATTTTATTTTCGCAATAGCGCGGGCCGAGACGAGACCTTCGTTATCGGCCGAGAGGGTGGTTTGTGTGGTGACATTTTATTTTCGCAATAGCGCGGGCCGAGACGAGACCTTCGTTATCGGCCGAGAAGGTGGTTCGTGTGGTGACATTTTATTTTCGCAATAGCGCGGGCCGAGACGAGACCTTCGTTATCGGCCGAGAAGGTGGTTCGTGTGGTGACATTTTATTCTCGCAATAGCGCGGGCCGAGACGAGACCTTCGTTATCGGCCGAGAGGGTGGTTTGTGTGGTGACATTTTATTTTCGCAATAGCGCGGGCCGAGACGAGACCTCCGTTATCGGCCGAGAAGGTGGTCCGTGTCGTGACATTTTATTTTCGCAATAGCGCGGGCCGAGACGAGACCTTCGTTATCGGCCGAGAAGGTGGTTTGTGTGGTGACATTTTGTTTTGGGCAATAGCGCGGGCCGAGACGAGGCCTTCGTTATCGGCCGAGAGGGTGGTTTGTGTGGTGACATTTTGTTTTGGGCAATAGCGCGGGCCGAGACGAGACCTTCGTTATCGGCCGAGAAGGTGGTTCGTGTGGTGACATTTTATTTTCGCAATAGCGCGGGCCGAGACGAGACCTTCGTTATCGGCCGAGAAGGTGGTTCGTGTGGTGACATTTTATTCTCGCAATAGCGCGGGCCGAGACGAGACCTTCGTTATCGGCCGAGAAGGTGGTTCGTGTGGTGACATTTTATTTTCGCAATAGCGCTGGCCGAGACGAGACCTTCGTTATCGGCCGAGAGGGTGGTTTGTGTGGTGACATTTTATTTTCGCAATAGCGCGGGCCGAGACGAGACCTTCGTTATCGGCCGAGAAGGTGGTTCGTGTGGTGACATTTTATTTTCGCAATAGCGCTGGCCGAGACGAGACCTTCGTTATCGGCCGAGAGGGTGGTTTGTGTGGTGACATTTTATTTTCGCAATAGCGCGGGCCGAGACGAGACCTCCGTTATCGGCCGAGAAGGTGGTCCGTGTCGTGACATTTTATTTTCGCAATAGCGCGGGCCGAGACGAGACCTTCGTTATCGGCCGAGAGGGTGGTTTGTGTGGTGACATTTTATTCTCGCAATAGCGCTGGCCGAGACGAGGTCTTCGTTATCGGCCGAGAGGTTGGTTTGTGTGGTGATATTTTATTTTTCGCAAGAGTTTTGCAGAAAGAGAAAACTAAAATATTGCGCATCTTTAAAGAAAATATTGCTGAATCTTCTTGTTTCAATGACTAAATGGAAAAATTAGTGATAATTGAAAAATATGCAGAAATATTAATAAACTCTCAACAAGTATTTTCTGATAGATTTTCACAGTTTCGCCAGCTGGAGGTAACGTTTGAAATTCTGAGATAGCCACATACTATTCAGTTCGAAAACATCAAGCTGGGCTCTTTGGAATGGACTCGCGGCGTAGAAAACATAGAAATGGAGTTAATTGACTTCAAATAAAGTGTCTGTGGACAACTAAATTTGTGGAACTCAATCAGAGTCTAGAAAGATTGAAAGTGCCGATTCCGATGTAAATGGGAATAAGTCTACAGAAAACGAGATTCTCGCGGCGTGGAACTCTTTCAAGAAACAAACTCACGAATTACATGAGTGCAGTGTGTGTAGCACTAAAGTCTCAAGGCATCGGGATATAATCCTCGCATCGACGAACTGGCATCGCAGGTCCAGCAACAACGTTCGCACTAAGGGCAACAAGTACGCCGGCAGAATTAAGACACACGCAGCGGAAATAGGTAAGCTCCATCATGTTATTTGACACACAACTCCAAAAAGGTTCGCCATCACTGCTCTATTCATTGGCTATAAAACTGTGTCTTTCAGTTTGCTTTGGAGCTTTGGATGGTGGCAATAAGGTACAGTTTCCTTTTGCTTGACAATCTCGACCGGACAGTGTCCTTAAGAGAAGTATGATAAGAATACAGATGTGATGGTTTTGTTGCTGAAGGCAGAACGTTTGGAAAAAGAATGAAATGGCCCGAAGGCAGAAAGAATTTAGAGTGATATAAGTATGAAATTAATAGAAGAGGTTGGGTTTACAACTACTAGGAATAAAATAGGTAAGTTCAGGAAGGGTCCTGGGAATGAATAGAGGTACTACCTCACCCGTCTTTTCTTGGCGAAGAGGGGAAGGCGAATGTTGCGGTGGCGCCCACATGCCTGTGGGTTGGGGTTTTCGTTTATACGTCGTAAACGTCGTCGGCTCGTCGCATTAATTGTTGCGTTGTTTGAGAGACTGTATAGAGCACTCAAACCCAATCCCCTTTCCTCCCCTTTCCCCTTTCCTCACGTGCCCTCCTACTTGCCCCTTTCCTCCAAAGAGCCCCCAATTTCATCATCATTATCACCCACTCATCGTCTTGATTAGCCAAGTTGCAAAAATATAAGACGTTAAGCCCAAATATCAATCAATCAAAATATACTAGATGCATTCTGGTGGCAAGAAAATAAACTTCTTTTAGGAGTGGATTAGCTGTCAATTTTCATTGTTGTTTTATTGTTATTATTCATCAATAGCGCTGAAAGGAGGTTGCTTAGCAGCGCTATCTATGTTAGTTTTGAGTCCTCGAAGATTATTGACTCAGATTTGAAATTTTGATGCATTTGTTCTACAACAAGCTACAAATTTCAGAATACGTTCATAACACTATGACACATTTATGCTGCAAAGTTGACCAGAATTAGCTCACCGAAAGTTGGTCAAAAAAAATGTCAAAGTCAAATATTTGAAAATAAAATATAAATCGAAATCTCTCAATATCAAATTCCATTTTGAGCTTACAAAGTTGGGTGTGGTATTAAAAGTCGTGTATTTGTACTGCCTATTAGCATAATTTGAAGAAAATGTGGTATTTTTGCATTTTGATAGTCGTTAAACAATAAAAATAGACCAAAATATCCACACAAAAGTATTTACCGCAATTTAGTCACATAAAAATAAAACAAATATGTTTACACGATTGTATAGGTTGAAGAACTAGCTAAAACTTTGTCACTGGTCAAACTTCGAGACGTGAACTTCATAGCATTGTTTTTCTTATTTCCCTAGTCGCGGTGCGCCGGCCGTGGTCGCTCCCGCGCGCTAACCAGCCATAGGCCCGTGCTATTCCCGCCCGAGGCGAGCGTGTTTTATTAGACTTGATAACAAAATGTGCACACAACACTTCTTTAGTTGGTTCTTAATTAGAAAACTGTATTTTTGTTGGGGTTATACTTTTGTGATTTCCATTTTTAACAAAAAAAGTCATGAAGAGGATCAATTTTTCTCTAGGCTTCAAATTAAAAGCAAATAAAATATTCTCATGGATTTTTCCATTCTTCTAAATTAGGGACTACATTTTTTCATGAGTATTTGAAAACATATTTTTGATCAAAAAAGTAAAATGTATCACTTCATTATGGATCAAAAACATTTCATCGTCACATCATCGTTAAATGACCAATCACATCAGGCCTATATTCGAAATCCAATTTAAAAAAAATAATGGGTTTGAAATTGACCTTCTTCCTGTTTCTTTTCTTGAAGCCACGCAAATTAAATTCCTGCAGATAAAACTTTGTACGCGAGTGGAGATCATAAGAATGGATTGTGCAACATATTGAACACCAATCGCATTGCTGCTGCCACTTCGTTGAACAGCAGTCAGAAAGAAGCAGACACCCGGATGATTTTACACTGACTTAGACGAGCGCAATAAATCTTTAGATCTGATTGGAGGTATTGTCGTGCAAACTCCAGATAAAAATAACAAATATAAATTGTAATTAGATATAGCTATTGTAGTTTTATTTTTCATGTATCAGCATCTACATATTAAGCATACTTTTATTTTATAGACACGGATGTGATGATACTGCTTTTACATTAGGCCTTACTTATGCAAACTAACGAGTGCACAAGGTATATGGAATACTTCAAATAGGAACACAAATCGGAACACCTGTGTGCATTATGCAGTTGCTTGCCCCCAGCACATGCGCTATCCGGGTGTGACACTGTCTCCTCGTTGTTTGGTATAGGGAAATAAGAAGTATTTCGTCAAATATGTGAATGTATTTCGAGCGAGGAACTTGTTTCACTCGGAGTTTTTCACGAAGGAGGAAACGAAAACACGTTGGTGGTAGCTCAAAATTTTGCATCCAAACTGTACGATTCATCGGGTACATTTAAAAAAATACAGTGTTCACTAAACGAATTAAGATATCATATGTATATCAAGAAGACGACATCAGTTGAATCAGTTGCAAACCTTCCCCCTTGTAAGAAATCCTTCATTCTACACGTATGAAACGCAGTTTGGCAATGCCACATGCTTCGCAAACCCAAAACTATGTTCGTGTTAAGTTTTTCAAGATACACAAATATTGTCCGTACGAAAATTATATTTTAAAATAGTTTGCTTATACGTTGTAAAACGCAAAACTTTATTTCACTCGATTAGCCACTGTCAAAATACCACAACTAATAAAAATAAAAATATAACTCTACCATATGTGACTGATGAAACGTGCCTTACAAAAATAAATCACATACCTTGGTTCTACAATATACAATGCAATCCCAGAGAAGATAATACAATAGTATAATGTGCATACATTTAAAACAGCTTTACATTCATGGTTGTTGCACTTGCATATACATTGGACACGAAAATGTAAGATATCGTAGAAACAAAAGCAGTAAATAGAAAATACAACAAAGATAAATATGAACATTCAATACCGCAAATTCTTAACTTGCTAGTATTCCTGTTTCTTTGATATCAGTATTCTAAATACGTGAAATGATTTATTATTATGACAAACTGGTAAAGATATAGGCCTAGTACGCCTCTGAAATTATATCTCATGTATATAGTTTAAATAGTTGAGCTGCATGTTGGTTTAGTAGCATTTTTGTTTGAAGTACCTATTAGTAGTAGTTTAGATTTAGTTAGAAATTTTACCTAAAAATTGAACTTATTTTATGTACGAACTTTAACTATACCTTATAATATTATGTAGAGAACGTGATCAGTGAAGACTGACTGAAATGTCTGTTCGGTGTCAGTCGCTCACCCAAGAAATATTATTCTTGTATTCTATGTATTGACGAGCCTCAATTAATTGAAAATTGAACATCTGGACTTCAGCTCACAAACAAAACCCTGATATTAACGGAAGTTGCATTTCATTTTATTGCGACATGATACTTATTATCTAGCTGTAGACACTAGGCAGGAAGAAAAAATACACAAGCCAAATATCACGGGATTGTTTTCTTCAGGCCCTTTATAAAGCGGGTGGGAGAAAAATGCTATGGGTTTCCTAACTCAAGTTTTTTTTGCGCACTTGAGATGCTGAACTACTTTTTTGTGCATGCAAATCTAAGAACGGTTGTAGTAATTTAACTCTCTGTCCTTGTATGAAGAGTGGAATAGGGAGTTCTGAAGTGTGCCGATGTGCCAAGGATTGTTATACACAATCACACTGAAGAACGGATGTTATTGAGCATTAAGTTTAAAAACAGTACAAAAATGTAAATAGGTTCTATTTTACAAAACCACCGGTATTCTTTGGTATTTTCAGTTGTGTACACAATAACTACGGTGTTTATTCATCCTGCTGTAAATACTTAGTACTTAGTACAAATACGTAGTACATTACGAAGCTAGCAATGCCAAAATTGATCATACATTACTTTATTCATAAATTCCTACAAATAATACTAATTGAGATTATTACAACTGAATATTGATGTAACTTTATGCACTCAGAATGCTTAGAGATACCAGGAATATTATATTTTCTAAATAAGTTTGACACTGTATTTCCTGTTAATAGGGCATGTTGCGCAAACGTTCTATAAACAATGTTTTTATGCGTGCATTTTTTACGCATGTTTTTAAAAAATAACGCACTGATAATTGATGGCCGCTCCAAAAAATCAATTTAAAGTTTAACCCCATTATTTTAGTAAAATTTGATTCCGAATATACTACTATAAGCGAATTAACCAAAAATGTAAGTTCTTTAATTTGTGGTTGGTTATCTAACCATGATGTGATGAAATGTTATTTAGCCATAATAAAGTGATACATTTTACTTTTCTGACTAAAATTATTTTATCAAATGCTCAATAAATTTGTGTTTTTCTTAAAAATGTACTCTCTTATTTAGTAGAACGGAAAAATGCAATGACAATATTTTATTTGTTTGTAATTTGAAGCCTGGATAGAAATATTTATACCTCTTTAAGATTTTTTAGATAAAAATGTATATCACAAAAGTATAACTACAATGAAATAAAGTTTTCAACTATAGAACTTTCTAAAGAAGTGTTGTGTACACATTTTGTGATAAGGTCTAATAAAACACGCTGGCCTCGGGCGGGAATAGCACGGGCCTATGGCTGGTTAGCGCGCGGGAGCGACCACGGCCGGCGCACCGCGACTAGGGAAATAAGAAAAACAATGCTATGAAGTTCACGTCTCGAAGTTTGACCAGTGACAAAGTTTAAGCTAGTTGTTCAACCTATACAATCGTGTAAACATATTTGTTTTATATTATTAACTTCTATTATTTTTATGTGAATAAAGTGCGGCAAATACTTTTGTGTGGATATTTTGGTATTTTTTTAAAAATACCACACTTTTCCAAATTATGCTAATAGGCAGTACAAATACACGACTTTTAATACCACACCCAACTTTGTAAGCTCAAAATGGAATTTGATTTTGAGAGATTTCGATTTTTATTTTATTTTCAAATATTTGACTTTGACATTTTTTTTGACCAACTTCCGGTGAGCTAATTTTGGTCAACTTTGCATCCAAAATGTGTCATAGTGTTACAAACATGTTCTGAAATTTGTAGCTTGTTGTAGAATAAATGTAACAAACTTCGCCATTTGAAGAGCTAGCCGTTTGATAATCTTCTACTAGTATGATTCATGTATATCTGTCATGTGTCTCCATACGCGGCCGTAGCTGCCTCTCCGAGGCCTTCGCTCTGCCAGCTGCGCGTAAGGCACAGTACAGTAGTGTTCCGCGGGAGTTTACACCAAGCTTTCAGGTAATTTTCTTGGTACACCCCTAGAGCAAAGTCCAGTCGAGCAATTATCTCCATTCAAACTCGAGCAAAGGACGAGGAATTCAGATGACTGAATATGATAATGTGTTACTTGTTCCTCTCCATTAGACAGGTATTTGGTAATTACCAGGTATTATACACTTGTTTACTGCTGTTTTTTTACTTTGAGATATACTCAATAATTAGAGTTAAATTCGATTTAATTCAAATTTTCACATCTTTCTCATACAGATTACTTTTTTGATTTCATGTCTACGACAAAAATTGACAATTTACGCCGTGGAATGAAACGATTAAATACATTAGTAAGAGCTCGTAAATGGCGTTGTTGTTGTCCTACAGACGAAAATAAAAAAACATTTTCCATCAAAATTAAAACTTGCCAACAATTTTGCAACATTTGCATTAAAAAACATTATTTTGCTACTATTCATAAATGTAATCGGCAAAAAGAACGCAATTATTTTAATGTCCTATTCCATGTCCTGTTTTCATTCAATGTGCATGAATGCCTCACATTCTTCAAGGCGATGAGGTCCGATCGTTCTTGGAAAACAAGAAATCCCGGGGAAGCTTATCTTTCAACGTATCTAGGGGTATCCAAAACGGCGGGAAAATGGTGTGGCCATGGTGTAAACTCCCGCGGAACACTACTGTATGCATATAAGCTATCCGCTAGTGCAAGCGAATCTCGACCACTCCTGACTCCACTAGTTTGGCAGGTTAGACCACTGGCCGCACTGGTGCGCACTCAGTGCGAGTTGCACGTTCCACTGGTAACGATAAATTGCACTCGTGCGGGTTTCGCGTATTCCACTGGCGATCTTGCACTGACGCAGTGCACTCGAGTGCGCACTGAGCCGCACTGGCTTCGGGGGTCAATGCGGTGTTTTCAGTGCAAATATGGCGGCCATAGACGCGGGTAAATTGTACGCGGAAATGGAACTGCCAAGTATTTTCGTCAGATAGGGAAGCTAAAATCGAACCAACATCTAAACCAAACATAAAAACACAACTGGAAGATGTTGTTTACCACTATTCTGATATAGACACAGTACAGCGTTATTAAGTTTGCGGTTATGTTTACCCTTTACCTAGGCTATTTCATGGAACTTAATTTCTAGTGCTTCTTATGTAGCCTAGTTAACGACTGTACATTTTAGCTACAGTAACTTGAGTGAAGTTGCTTCGTTATCCTCTTAAATGCCTTTTATATCGTTTAAACATCTTGATTTTTATCACTTTTACCGCCAATTTGTTGCACTGAAAAAATAAATATGTTCCACTGGGAGTTGCACCGAGGGCAACACTGGTGCCGTGCATCACGTGACAGTGACGTTTCAGGGCGCACTCAGTGCGGCCCAGTGGAAAACGCCATTACACAAAACAAAACTAAACTGGCGGATGATTCGTAGATCTTACAGAGGGTAACCGTCTGAGCAACCAAACTATAAGATTTACACAAAACAAAACTAAACTGGCGGATGATTCGTAGATCTTACGGAGGGGAACCGTCTGAGCAACCAAACTATAAGATTTACACAAAACAAAACTAAACTGGCGGATGATTCGTAGATCTTACGGAGGGGAACCGTCTGAGCAACCAAACTATAAGATTTACACAAAACAAAACTAAACTGGCGGATGATTCGTAGATCTTACGGAGGGGAACCGTCTGAGCAACCAAACTATAAGATTTACACAAAACAAAACTAAACTGGCGGATGATTCGTAGATCTTACGGAGGGGAACCGTCTGAGCAACCAAACTATAAGATTTACACAAAACAAAACTTAACTGGCGGATGATTCGAAGATCTTACGGAGGGGAACCGTCTGAGCAACCAAACTATACCAATCCCTTTCAACACGTGCTAATCAACACACATCAAAATACTACTGAAAGCATGTTTAGAAGGTGAACCCTTCAGGACAAGGCAGGTGAAAATAGTCGTATCATCCGACCCATTTCAATACGAGCCAGACCAGAATACACAGATGCAGAATTGCTGGAATTAGAAACATCTCACTAGAATAGAGTCAAGTAGTTGAATGACAGCACGCTGTGTTTTGGTAAGCCCTACTGACTGAATAAAATATTATAACCATTAGCCTAGCGTAGTTATTTTGATTATTAATTCGATAATTAGTAATAAAATTAATTATACATAAAAAAAACATACTGATTATAAATAATGGAAGACACAACTTAGAGCACTCGGTGTGTAGGGCTTACTAAACCACAGTGCGCTGTTGATTCACATTTTTGATTTAGAACCCTATTCTTGTGATATAATTTTAAAATTAAAATTTGGTGCGGTGGACGTAGAAGTATCCTTCTAGCTGTTAACCAAATACAAAATTATACAATGCCGCGATCTTTTAAGAGCGAAGGATACCTTTACGTAAAAAACCGCAGAAAATTTTCATATTTTAATTATATCTCAAGATTGAAACACAAAATCAAAAATCTGAGTAATCAGAGCGCTTTGGGTGAGTAAGCCCTTCGTCAAATGTTATATAATCAGTATGACTGTGATTTTTTTTCATTTAATTAATAAGACAATAAGTCATACTGATTATAATGGAAGATACATATTCTATCATTCAGTATGTAGGGCTTACCAAACCAAAGCGTTATGATCACTCAGATTTTCTATTTTGTGTTTTAATCTTGAGATATAATTAAAATTTCAAATTTTCTGCGGTTTTTGACGTAGACGTATCTTACGCTCTTAAGACGGCGTTAAGTTAAAAAATTTTTTTTTTTTTTTTTTTTTTTATATATAATATATATGTTCTAGTTTGTATAATGGATTGACAAAACAATGTTTCCCTACGTTTCATTATTTTTAACAAGTGTAGGAGGCTACTATGTGTCAACGATAACCGTACAATTCTGGTTACTCTAGTCAGGAAATGACATAACGTGTAGTTACTCTACCAAACCTACAAATTAGTTGTCTGTGACCAAACTCTTGTTTTATCTCTGGCAATTTGAATTCTGCGCCTTACTTACTGAGCCACCGTGAACGCCAGATAATAGTTTACAGTCTTCATCATAGATGGCGCTAAAGATTTATTTATTTAATCATAAAGCTGGCAGTGACTTTCAACCTTACACCAGTGTAGGTAGTGTAGGTAGACGGAGTGTGGTATCTCTATGAGACGGAGCAAGCCGATGCTAGCGACCGGCCGCAAGTGAAACCAACATTGAGACCACGTGATGTGGGGACAGGATGCGCGGCAATTTAAAGCGTCTGCGTATGAACAGTACAAACAGCACATCGTCGTGTAAAGAAAAATGATCATTTTCAATTAGTGCAAATTATAAATATGTTACCTAAGATTAACAGTACCTTCACTAATCATTTCTGAGGAAATACAAATAATTAAACATACTTTGTCAAATGTCAAACGTAAATGCCGCGCACTTAACGTCATCTAGAGGCATATAACAATGTATTTTAATCTAATTACCTAGGAAATAAATGTGGATGAAGCAAATTAACCACAAATGATAAGGAGGCCGATGACACCCTCTAAACATACTTTGCATATCGTTGTATGGGTGACTGTGATTGTTCACTACTATGGTAGGTCAAAGCGGTCGAAATTCGCTTGCAATAGCACTGGCTGTAGGTGCGATACCGCGCCGTAAGCGCGCAGCCGCCCCGAAGCGTTGGATAATACAGCCTTTCAAACAACGCGATAATCTATGCTACGAAGTTTACGTAAACGAAAACTGAAAAACACAGTTCGGTAGCCAATGACTTCGTCTATCTTATGGTGCAACTCATAATTTTATTAGATTTTTTTGTTAGCTTTTGATCGAGTTTGAAACCGTGCAATGAGATTTGTTTGCTGTTTTTTCCTCCATTTTTCTAATGTACCGTACATGGAAATTCAAATAACTATTGTTTTTCTTCTTATATTGTTAGACATACACTTTATACACATTCAGAAATAAAAATTGGGTCAACGACTTTCTTATGACCGAAGTAGTCGAAGAAAAGAAAAACATCTCAAAAAAACAAAATTGCGTCTTCAATATTTTTTTTTGACAGTGTTCCGACATGCTTTTTTGTGAAACATTTCTTCCAGAGTACCGTGGTACTGTAAGGAACATTAACTGAAAACTTCAGCTAGTTACCTCTCCGACGCCAGTAACTTCTTTAAATGAAGAGCTAGGGCCGCCTGTCGCTCTGGCTACTCCCGCATGCTCGCTATGCTAGGCAGCTATTATTTAGTAGAGCCCTTGCTGCCTGCTGGACTCCCCTTATAACGACTACCGTGATATAGATGGACCTGATTCGGAAGACGTCATATGACCTAAGCTGTCGAGAACGTTGTTAAACACCAAAAATCATCATCATTATTATCACGTCGATGATGATCAGTGGAATTCGAAATTTGCAAAGCACTTACCTCTATTTTTAAATGGCACAATCTACGATCGACACAATTACAACAGCAATCGAGGTAATAGTAGCCTATATGTCATGACGGATATTTAGCGATTTAGGAAAAATCACAGTCGAGCTCACAAGCTTGATTTAGTAGAGCCACATTTTTTTCAGAGAAAGGAAAATACCACGTCGACTTGACGATGGCAGTGACGCTCATGATAACCGAACGACATACGTATAAGTATTCAAGTTTGGGATCAAAACTTTCCAGTTTTTGAAATGGGTTTCAGGAAAAGTAATCTTTTCTATCATACTGCCAAAATGAAACAATTTGCAACTTTAAAAATCAATGGAGGAGTTTAAACGGTTTTAGATTTTGATATTTCTCTGAACTATAACAGTCTCTATAGATTTATCCAAACTTCGTGATGATGGTATTTGCGTTTTAACATCCCACATTTTTGCAACGAGATTAATCGAGACGATGACTGGGTTATTATGAGGATAAGAAAACGCCACATGACATTTCAAGCCAGGATTCGAGCCTGGAACGCAGAGACCGCGGTTTACTATAGACCAACGCCTAATCAACCTCGGCTAACTGCACTTCGTAACTACTAACTGTGTCTCCAGTGTTTATGCAAGTCATTTTTTTGAGCCCCCCCCTGAAATGTTAACAAGTCGGCGCCTATGGTGCGAATCACCAAATCCGATCAGTAGCAGGTTACTCTTGTGCGTTCGGCAACTATGCCAGAGTAAAGGCTGGTCCACACAGATTTTTTAAGCATCGTAAAGTTGGATCATAGGAAACACGTACTGGCGTTCACACAAAGTTTTAGTTTCAAGACATTGTTTTCATTGTTGTTTTTAAAACAACGTCTGAAACCTTAAATCTTATGCTTAAAAAATCTGTGTGGACCAGCCTTAGCCCGGTTTTCTGACCCGATCACTAAAAAAGTGACCTGCCTCGGGAGCAGGGTAAGTTAGGTTTGGGCGGAAAATACAAAATTTATGATTTTGATGGTGGTGTTAAAGTGGCTGTGGATGATGCATATGGATATTTGGGCGCAAAACCGTGTTTTTGAGTAGGCTTTAAATGAATTGCGCGCAGAAAGTAAGTACATCAGGCATTACAAAAAATTCAAAACAATTTGAAGGTTAGGTTTAGCTATGCAAGCGCACGGCATCCATTTGCAAAGCAACCCTACTCCGAAACGCTTTCGTTTACTCGGGTTGAAAACTCTGACCCGGTGAAGTAAAGTCACGTGACATTACTGATCTGACGGGTTACTCTGGCGAGGTAAACGAAAGCGGCTCATGATGCCGGCTCGCCGGCCACTCCGGCTGTGATGTATGGTCGCTTTGCTGCACTGTCCTCACAGACATCTGAGACATCTGGTTGTCTACAGTTCATGAAGGCCCAGGGGGCACTATTTTAAATCTCCGTTATACACCCGCTTACCGTCATCCACAACGTTATACATATATATATATATGTCACAATATGGAGGTAGGACGTGGCGGAATAACCCGCCAATATTTTAATTTTAGTGACATATATATATATCATCCGACCCATATCAATACGAGCTAGGGGTGTGGAAGGGGGGGGGGGGGGGGTGCGTCTCGACGTTTTTTCCACGTGGAATGACTGCTTTCCACGCTTACTTTCGACAATCGGTAGTCTCGACGTACTTTCGATTCCTATTCCGCGCTGAAGAAAATTACTACGTTTATCAAGCGGACTGAGCTCGCAATTGACGGTGCGAGCCGAGTTTAGTGCGTTCAGAGTTCGACTGATAAACAACTCAGCTCGAGCTTATTTCAGTCCTGTTAAGAAGCCGATCTAGCCCGGTTTAATAGGACAGAGATAGGGTCTAATAGGAGGAGTCCGGATTGAAGTATGCTTGCTAAACGGGTTCCGAACTCTGTGAGTACTGAACTCAGTCCGAGCCCAGTCCGCTTGATGAACGTAGTGATAGGGGTCCCGCTGATACAACAACTCCTAGGCCTAGTTGTTGTGTTCTGTTTTGATCATTGTTTATAGGCTGAAATGCCTCGTTCAAAGGGTGGATGGACTGGTAAAAGAAAGTTTTCTGGTGCAAGTTTTACTTCATTAGCTTCTGTTTGTGCCCGTGCAGACGATACTAGTGAACATGTGGAACCTAGGGCTGATCCTAACCTTAACGTCAGTGCCAGTTCACAAAAACTTGGTGACATCATACTCAAAATTTTCTGACGTTTGTGGAGATAGAGCTGTATCTGGTTACAGGCTTGTTTCTGTTGAATTATTGAATGCTGCCATCCAATCAACAAGTGTGTGTTAGGAGGATTCCAATTTGTACAAAAGGAAACCAGGCTCCCGTAGGTTGTTTTACGCGTCTATTCATTTTTTGCTTATTTCCTGGTAACTACATATTTTAAACTTCAATGTTCCTTTTCTGGAGAGCAACTGAACCGATTTACTTCAAATTTTCAGGGTGTGTGTATAGGTAAAACACTAACAGAGTAGCGAAGGGAAAATTGGCTTACCTTAAAATCATGGGTTATGGGAATTTTTTAATTGAAGAAAAATTAAAAACTTAAATTTTGGGTTAAAAAAATTATAACTTTCAAACTAGATAACTGAAACAAAAATGGTCTCGCTACTCTCTTCAAATAAGTGTTTTCTAACTACATTAAAAAAAATTATATACACAGCTATAAAACTTATTTCAAAAAGGTACATTGAATGCAACAATGTGTTGTATTGTTGTGATATTTCTCAGAGGAAAAACTCAACAATAAAATTTTATTTTTAAATGTTTGAAATGATTTTTGTGTTAAGGAATAGAGTATTACTATAGGTACCAAGTACCAAGAAAAAATAATTAAAATTGATTTTGTGAGGAGCAATTGGTTTTGTTACGGCGTAAAACACACTTTCTAGCGTAACGCCCCCTTAAGTTTAATTAACGATGGTCTTACGTACTTACAAAGCCTGCAACTGGTTACGAACAGCAACTCTTATTAACACACTTTCGTACGGTAGGTAAATGTATGCTGACGAGTGATGACTGAGTGATGAGTACTGAGTGATCGGTTCGAAGGATGTTCGGAAGAACTAGCGTCGCTCCTTAGACGACGTCCGTTTTCACACTGGACCATGCGCGACAGCGCCAGCCCATGTGCTGATCTCCTCCCGCATGCTCGCTATGCTAGGCAGCTATTATTTAATATTTAGTAGAGCCCTTGCTGCCTGCTGGACTCCCCTTATAACGACTACCGTGATTTGGATGGACCTGATTCGGAAGACGTCATATGACCTAAGCTGTCGAGAACGTTGTTAAACACCACAAATCATCATCATTATCATCATGTCGATGATGATCAGTGAAATTCGAAATTTGCAAAGCACTTACCTCTATTTTTAAATGGCACAATCTACGATCGACACAATTACAACGGCAATCGGGGTAATAGTAGCCTATACGTCATGACTACGTTTACCACGCGAGCCGAGCTCGATCTCATAAGCTCGAGCTGGACATTATGCGAACTGAATTTGCCTGATAAACATCTAGGCTCGAACCCAACTCAGCTCGGTGAAGAAGCCGAGCCAGCACGCTCCGTGCGATCTCAAATTGCGTGATAAACACATGCGGACCGAACTGTGTACATACGTACGTTTAACAAGCGGTTAACCACGTTTTTTTTTCAGCACGAACCAGACCTGTAGTATTTAGTACGATCTCAAAGTCCGTGGTAAACGAATACCGAGCTATTGAGCTCGAGCTTACGAGTACGAGCTGGGCTCGCGTGGTAAACGTAGTCATAGAATAGGGGTCCCGCTGATGTAACAACTCCTAGGCCTAGTTGTTGTGTTCTGTTTTGATCATTGTTTATAGTCTGAAATGCCTCGTTCAAAGGGTGAATGGACTGGTAAAAGAAAGTTTTCTGGTGCAAGTTTTACTTCATTAGCTTCTGTTTGTGCCCGTGCAGACGATACTAGTGAACATGTGGAACCTAGGGCTGATCCTAACCTAAACGTCAGTGCCAGTTCACAAAAACTTGGTGACATCATACTCAAAATTTTCTGACGTTTGTGGAGATAGAGCTGTATCTGGTTACAGGCTTGTTTCTGTTGAATTATTGAATGCTGTCATCCAATCAACTAGTGTGTGTTAGGAGGATTCCAATTTGTACAAAAGGAAACCAGGCTCCCGTAAGTTGTTTTACGCGTCTATTCATTTTTTGCTTATTTCCTGCTAACTACATATTTTAAACTTCAATGTTCCTTTTCTGGAGAGCAACTGAACCCGATTTACTTCAAATTTTCAGGGTGTGTGTATAGGTAAAACACTGAGAGAGTAGCGAAGGGAAAATTGGCTTACTTTAAAATCATGGGTTATGTGAATTTTTTAATTGAAGAAAAATTAAAAACTTAAATTTTGGGTTAAAAAATTATAACTTTCAAACTAGATAACTGAAACAAAAATGGTCTCGCTACTCTCTTCAAATAAGTGTTTTCTAACTACATTAAACAAATTATATACACAGCTATAAAACTTATTTCAAAAAGGTACATTGAATGCAACAATGTGTTGTATTGTTGTGATATTTCTCAGAGGAAAAACTCAACAATAAAATTTTATTTTTAAATGTTTGAAATTATTTTTGTGTTAAGGAATAGAGTATTACTATAGGTACCAAGTACCAAGAAAAAATAATTAAAATTGATCTTGTGAGGAGCAATTGGAATTGTTACGGCGTAAAACACACTTTCTAGCGTAACGCCCCCTTAAGTTTAATTAACGATGGTCTTACGTACTTACAAAGCCTGCAACTGGTTACGAACAGCAACTCTTATAAACACACTTTCGTACGGTAGGTAAATGTATGCTGACGAGTGATGACTGAGTGATGAGTACTGAGTGATCGGTTCGAAGGATGTTCGGAAGAACTAGACAACGTCCGTTTTCACACTGGACCATGCGCGACAGCGCCAGCCCATGTGTTAGCCGTGGGGCGAGGGGGGGGGGGTATTGCGTCATCGCAAGATCCCACAGCCAAACGAACGGGCAGTGTATAGTGGTTTTGTGCGCGTAAGGCACAGTATGCACATAAGCTATGCGAAAGTGCAAGCGAATCTCGACCACCTTGACTTCACGCAATATACTGGAGCGGAATGTGGCAAGGCCGTCTAGATATATCGCTTCGCTCCGGATAACCGCGTATAATTCATTGCTAAGAAGATCATTTCCGGTATATTTGTAATAAAACAACTGAAACAATGCTACAATATGACCATACTAAAATCTGCATGCCATGCACTTATCTAATCATATAAATTATGGCATAGTAATTTAGGCTACAAAAGAGGGCAATACAGTATATATTAAACCTTAAACCAATGCAAACATGTAAAGAACATTTTAACTTACTAAACATTCTTACTGTCCCTTCCAAGTACATTTATGCTACCATAATGTATGTGCGTGAACCATGATGCTGTCCCATGATGCTTTTCTGAAAAACTCAATACCCATCAGCACAATACACGGAACAGAGCCAACCTACACATGACAGAAACTAAGTTGAAGATTACTGACGAAGCCCTTGCCCATGCAGGGAAGATACTGTTCAACTACTTACCCAATGAAATAAAAAGTGTTACAAACGTGAACATGTTTCAAAGAAAATTGAGAAATTACCTAATAGAAAAGTGTTTCTACAGTGCCGATAGCTTCAAGAAAAAACTTCAGGACACTAAGACGTAACTATCTTTGTTTGTATAATCTTTAGTTTCATTAGACAATACATTCTTTAACATTATAGGCTAATAGGTATAAGAAAACGACTGTACTAATCTAAGCTCGAACACTTGTTAGCTCTTAACTGCGATTATGTACAACTGTACATCCATTTAAAAAATACGGATTTTCCACAAAATTGCCTACCGCACAATTGTGGAATACCTTTTTACAGTAATTATGTCCTACTCTGGGCAGCCCCTCGAAATATATTCCTGGGTACGTCACTGGATAGAAAAAAAGAAATCTGGATGTATTATACACAATTTTTATTTAGGCTCCGTTATAGAGAGTTTAAACAAGTCTGAGAAGTTAGATACGTTTTGGAACTCATTACGTTAGCGATTTTTTCAACAATTTCGATTCCAGGCGAATGTTGACCTCTATTTTAGACACGTTAATAGGATGATCTTTTGGAAGTAAAGAAAATATCCATATTATGCCTACTGACTTTAAGTTTACTTTCTTTGTGTGTATAATATTCAGTTTCCTTTAGCTAAACAAGTATTTTTTGTGAACCTAAATCTCATTAAAATAGTTCAAGCACCCTAAGAATCAATTTTTCCCAGGACTATGTCCGTACCCGCATAAGCTGGGGGGCAACCCCCCAACACCCCCATTGATTAATTTAACGTAGAAAGGGCGTCAAACTTCACTTTGGTACAGATACTGGCCAGATAGGCCTACTCTAGAACCGGCCTTGGCGTATTAGTTATATACATTTTTTGTAGATGAAATTAATATTAATACTTTGCATGCTTAAAAATCTATATATACTGAAACAAACTCACGAGCATTTTAGAAATAATCACTACACTCTGTCAGCACAAAATATGATAACACGTTGGACAACCCTGGCTAAAATACGAATCTTCTATTTCATAATAAGTTATTCCGTTCACAACTTAAAATACAATGGAGAAATATGAGCGTATAAGTTTTCATAAATGTGGTTAATTTGTGGCATTTTATTAAAGATCCTTATATTTGTCCACCCCTAACAAAAAAAATTAATTTTAAGACAATTATGAGAGCTGTACTTTTGTTTTATCTCTATCCTGAGTTCCTGAGTAATAAACTGGTTCTACAAGAAAGCTGTAGTGGATTTCTTAGTTCAAACCGTTGAGGGAATTCTGTTGCGCGCGCCACTAACTGCCTACGCATTGTTCCACATAACAGTTAATAACTTCCAATCCATTCATAACAAACCGTTTTAAGAAACTAGTGTATGTTCCCCTTTATATTCCGCAATTAAAATCTATGCAGTGTGCTTAACAAAATATTAGTGGTTTAGATGTGAGAGGCGGCTGAATATTAGGCGCTTTTCGAAAAAAGTACGAAATGTTACAACAATGGTTCATTCAACAATGACGTTTTATAACAAATCCTATTGCAATAAAAGACATAGTTAGATACAAAAGCCGGCAATGTACTGGAGTTTGTTTCAAGTCTTTATGACTCTTGTGTCAACGCCTAGAGCGTCTCAAGTGAGTCAATGTGTAAACGACGCCCGGCGTCGGTCCAGGCGTCGAAAAACATAGTTCTACACGCGTCCGCTAACTACAACGTCGTTTATATATTAGGTTACTGACCATTGCAACTTTTCCAAATGGTTTTGTGTTGTTGTACAAAGTGTATGGGTCTAATGAGAAATAGGCCACCTTGGGTCATCCCATGTCAGGTTTTATCAATTTATATCACCAAAACTGTTTCTACCCTTACCTGCTCTAACTCTTGTTCTCGTATAAATATGTCAACTTCCCTTCTGTGTTTGTTACATGTGTTGAAGACCATTACATAATATGTTCTACTCGAATTTACTTTAAGACAGTTGTTTTCAAATTGTTGCACTACGTTGTTTGTTTCAACAAAAGCATCAACCTCAAGTCCCTCAATTGCGTTATGAGATTGTTTTATGCTGCTTTACTAATAAAGATTTGTTACTAATTATGCACAATCCTGGATTAAGCGGGGAAATATTCCCTTCGCCACTGGATGAGCTTGCCATTTTGCATTACACTAATATTAATGTAAATGAATAACCTGAAAGCCATGGTAAATCGAAGTTTCAGTCGTTCAGAGTAGCCTAAAAAATATATTAAAAATAGAAAATCACGCCGAAACTATTTTCATGCCGTATATTAGTATGTTTATGCACATGTATGTATATGTGTATGTTTCTAGTAAGAGAATGGACTAGGTATTCCTAATAGAAATGGACTTGGCGTGTCTATATTTAGGTCCAAACTACTTGTTGCCAGATTTAAAACAAAACAAACAAGATGTATTTAATTACGAGAATTATCTTTATTGATATTATTATTGTTATAAGTATGCCTACTTGAGGTGGTTCACACTTTTATGATACGCAAGCAGATGATACTAGTGAAAGTATTTGTACTGTGAAAGAAGTTCATATGGGTAAAGTAAATCTGCGGCGTAGCCCGTATCTAGTATTAAATCAGAAATCGGGCTACCAGTCAATATTGAATACGCCTATTCAATAAACATTAAGTTAAAGTAGCAATAGGATAGATTTGGAATTAGTACACATGCTGATAGTGAAATAAATGCAAAATCTCAGAAGAATGGTTGCGAACCAGACATGCAGAAACGCATTGCGCGATCCCTGCTAGGCCGGCGAACGTGTGTTGCAGTTAGCCGGGGACGCTCGCGGGCCGCTGGGCCAGGCAGGTAGATTATGTTACACGGTTGCATAAACAAATAGTTTACTCAGAATCTATTTG